>CM038480.1:4175390-4775390 GCA_021464305.1 Kandelia obovata
GATTTCTCAAAAAATTTGATGGATTACTCGGATGGGAATTTAAACAAAAATTTTTATTTTTATTATTTTAATTTTTTGGGTTTGGTTTGTAGGAAATACGCGTCTGCGAATATCTCAAAGTGCGTTGTCGTGAATCAGTATTTATGCCTCTTGCTTTAGTTTAGTAAATTGAAAACACGCACCCAATGCACTGGTATTCTGACTTGGGGGGTATTAAAAAACTGTGGGAATTGTTGTGAATGATTTAGATGGTCCGCGAGGGCGATAAGGTCGTTTGGCTTGGGAGAATTGGAAGCGAGGAAGCTCAAGTATCCCAACACTGGAACTGAAGCGCTTCTAATGGGAATCTTGATTGAGGGTCGGTAACTCTTTCTCCTTTTGCTCCTGTTTTTGGTTGAGTTTCTGAGAAATGTGATGAATTGATTGGAAATTTTTGGATCTTTCACTTTGGAATCTTCGCTAGCCTGACTATGAATATAATCATTTGGTATCAGTTTTTTCTTTCTTTTTTTTTTTTTTTCTGGTTTTTAACTTATGGTGATAAGACTGAGTACCTGAAATATAATTTGAAATCTGATGGTTATGCACCAATTCAGATTGCAGAAAGGTGCTTGGAATCTCCTTAAAAATCTTGCTATATGATAGATGTAGTTTGTATTCAAGATGCATTAATGTTAACAAAATGTGATGTTGAAGCCTGTGATTTAAATATTTCAATTTGTAGTTCTTTACTTCCTCTTTTAGGCTTTGCTGAACATTCAGTGGCTATTTTTAGGCACAAGTCCAGCTGCAAAGTTCTTGAGGGCTAATGGAATAACTTTTTACAAGGTCAGAGAAGAAATTTTGAACTTACTCGGGAGATCTGATTTGTTTTATTTCAGTCCAGAGCATCCCCCATTGACTGAACAGGCTCAAAGAGCCCTTGATTGGGCTATTGAAGAAAAACTAAAGTCAGGTGCCTACAAAGTTCTGTAATCCTGATATTTCAATTTTTATCTGTTTCTTTATGGAGTATATTCTGTAGTGACCTAAGATTTGACTTGTCAACTGAGATAATTTATAAAACTAGCTGCAATTTATGTAGCTGAACTGTGGATTCTGATTGTGAACTGGAAAATTTAGTTTCGAGATTCTGATATAATGTGATCCCAGTGGAAAGCATTTCGAGTGTAAGGAGCAAACTTTGGTTCATTCAAAGAGTATGATCTCATTTTTCATCAAAAACACATTGAAATTTGTGAGGCTCTTACTGTAACTAAAATGAAAATTGTGGTGTTGCCTTGATTTTTGCATTTTCCTAAAATTTTGTGTTTGTGTTTTGGTTTTTTAGTCCCCTTGCTTATCTCGAGCTACTTTTTGTTATTGCATGAGGATACGGATTAGGTCTGTGGGAGTTGCTGCAGAAGGCATATTTGTACAGCTTATGAATAGATTGCTAGGAAATTCAATTTGACAAATTTGCATAATTGTATTTCATGTTTTTGTGCTGTTAGACCCTGCAACTTATATTGCTGAGCATTTCTTATGCTGTTTAACCTGCAAAATGAACAGTGCTGGCAGCTGTAAATGAGAACAACTGCTTGCATTAAATTGTTCATGTCATAAATAGTAAAAGTTTGTGTGTTTCTGATATCTATACGACTATTATGATGCATACATGTATGTTGCGAGGTATATAGTTCTATCCCTTTATCCCTGCTTCATGAGCAGATTGTTGCATAATTGCAGGTGACAGTGGAGAAATAACCACAACTCATATACTTCTAGGAATTTGGTCAGAAATACAATCTGCAGGTCACAAAATCTTGGCAAGCCTGGGCTTTAATGACGAGAAAGCCAAAGAATTGGCTAAATCTGTAAGTTTGAATTCTATTTAGTTGTTGGGCATTGCCTTATTGGTATCTCCACTTACTGCCACGTGATTCTTGATCCATGCAGATGAATGAAGACATTGCCTTGAGCTTTCGGTAGGGAGTTCACAATGTTTTTTTTTTTGGACTGTTTCTAGCTTAGCATCTTGCTTTTTGACTCAAGAACTGCACAGTTTCCTGAAGATAGATTGCTGCTTCTTTGTCAAGCATAGTTTCTTTTCGAGTGAGTTGCTCTTTATAGAGTTCGTTTCAAAATTGGGAAACAAATAGAGTTGGAAAATTTCATTTGTGAATTTGGTTTACTACAACGGAGCCAAAGATAATGTTCAACTTCTAATGCAGTCTGGCTGCCGGACTTGTCCGTGATGATTATATGGAGGAATGGAGAAACATCTTTACGCAACTACCGTTTAACTTCTGGTTCAATCGAACATGGTTGGTTTAATAAGGTTGTTAGTTATAACACGAGGCCATATAAAACATGGCCCATCAAGTATACTTGATTCAAACTCAAGCAAAACTGAGGTAACGTTTCGGTGCTCAAGCCATGGAAAACGAGCAACACTATGGTATGTTGGTATGACCTTGGAGTCAGTCCAGCGGAACCACATCGATGAAACGAGTCCAAGTGGCGGGCAAATAAACTCAGGGCATCAGTTGTGGCGGGCTGTATGCTGACTTCTGCTACGCATGTACCAGGTTTCCCTCCGTGGGCCATACTAAACTCTTTGGGGGTTTAATTTATCGCTATAAATTAGCGAATCTCATCAGATAATGCAATCATCAAATGGGGTCTGTTTTTCAGAATCTAAAATTATGGATGCGGGTCCCGTTTGTGACGTCAGTTCCATGATTGCATTCCATTTAACTTGCAAATGGCAATTAGATGTCTTATCAGCGTCTAATGGCTTTCCCATTATCGCTACATATTCAAATATTTGGAGAATCGCAGACTAATTTTGGCGTTGCGATGAGGGAAAGAAGACATCATCGCATGGGAGACCGGTGATGCCTCCATTAACACTAATCATGGGTAACATACGGGTTTCCTTGTAAACAGCACAGTTAATTTTGACATCACTTCTAGGCCAATTTGCTAGCAGTCCATTTCTTTCTTTGCCAATCCTTTTGACTTCCCTTGGGATTATAATTGACCCCCTTCGATTCCTTTTCTCCACTCTCTCTCTCTCTCTCTCTCTCTCTCTCTCTCTCTTGTAGATCAATTTCCGGAAATAAGGCAGAGAAGCATACTTTAAATGAATGTGCAGATGGGCCTGGGCCTAATGCACGTGGGGTGTGATACCATAATTTGGTCTACCACGGACGTGCGCTCATGATGACACACGTGGGCATAATGAGGGCAAGGGTTATCAAGAGAGCATCATATATTAAGGCTACTAATGACATGTTTCCAAATTGTCAGGTTTTTTGGGACCATCTTCTTCAAGGAATGTCTAGCAAAAGTGGAACATTCCTCCACCATTTTTGTTGAGCAATAGGCCATGCTGTTTCTCCTCTCCTGCGCCATTCTTTTTTATATTTTATTTGTTTCTTTTTCGCCTATTGCTAGAAAACTCAATTTGGGGTCTCAATTTCCAAAAACAACTTATGGTGGGATCTTAGTAATGCTGTCTTCTTGAAAAGAAGAGATAGAGCGAAGAGAGAGCCTCTCAGTTTTCCTTTCGTATGGATTTCGAATTGAAATTCTTCACATGGGACCGACCGAGCCATGGTGGGGGAGGGGGGGCGGCATGCACGGTGATCTGAGCCAACTCGGCTAAAGCTGACATCTCTCTCCGAGTTCCAAGTTTAAGTCACTCGATCGGGTTCACTTTTGCCGAAGTGGTAGGTCTAGTCCCACATATTCAGAACCATAACTTGTAACATTCTTTGCCGTTATTGTTGATTTTCTTTTCTTTTTTTTGCTTTTCCTTGAAGTGGGAGGGGCATATTAACAATGTGACAACGTCCCAACTCCACGAGTGAATTATGGAGGCCACATGCAGATGAATGCTTTTTGCTTCCAAGCTTTCTAAAAGGTTGACAATGCATGAGCTAAAAATAGTGGTCATCGTCGATTGCAAACCATTTGTCTTTTGCCTTATGCGACGGTTTTCACATTGACGTGATTGGCTTAATAATAATAATTTAGCTGATCAATTCAATGGAACCAAAGTATTTCCACCTAATTTGAAGCCTTAAAAAGAATTTTAAAAGACTAAATCCGAACTCCACTTTTTTCCATTGCTAAAATTGCACACCTCCGCAAATGTTCGATACCATTTTAAACCAGATTATGTATGCTGTACATGCATGCAGCTACTCAACTGCATTCTGTTACATTGTATAAACATCGACCCCCTCCATTAAAATATATATATATATATATATATACATGCAAAATAATTTACCGTAACAATTAATTATAATTATAAAAATATATATATTAATTATAATTAATAACTATAATATATCGTTATTTCTTTTGTATATTTTATCCTTCTTCTTAACTTATTTTTATAAAAGAAAAAAAGTGAGTTTAGTCAGCCATTTCCGTACGCATACCCGTGTATCCTTGTCGTGTTGCATTTAAATTTAGGACAATCCCAACCCCATGTGGTAAATAACGAGATTTTTTTTTTGACCTTATTTGTCAAATCTTCTATTGTTATCATTGAGCTATATTATTGCATGATATTTTCAAAATTAGCCCTGATATCCAGTGTTGATTCTGTAATAATAAAAAAAAAAGGACTTGTTAATACTGAGTAATCATTAGGACCTAGAAATTAGTTATCTTTTTATTATTATTATTATTATTCTTCTTCTTCTTGTTAATACAAGGAGCTGCATCACCGGATATGCGTGTAATAGCTTTGATCGCTGAATTAAGTTCTTGCTTAGTAAAAGTAAAACAGCTACCAAGTTGCCTGCCATGAGAGGAAAAGTGAAGGAAAAAGGTTTCTGTCTATGGAGTTTGGGTAGTTTCACACTGCTTAAATTACCATAAAAAGCACACTCATACATAGAGACATCTTTCTATCGAAAATGAGAGCATGCACCGCCGAAAGGCTCCCCTCTTGAAGAAGAGATTTCCAATTACAACGACTCTACATTCCCTCTTCCTCCCTCCCCCACCACTTCAATACCGCAGGTGGACTTTGACTTTCATCACTATCATTTATAAATTCTCAACGTCAAATGATCTGGGAACTCATTTATAAAGGTTAATGCTGCAGATGTAATAATTTCAGTAAGAATCTTAAAAGAAGAAACAAAAAAAAAAAAAAAAAAGGGTGGGGGGATGTAGGCTAAATAAATTTCTTCTAAAACCTACAAGATTAGGGAGTTAGACCATATTTGGATCACTTACTTAACATATAAACATTTGCCATATTATGCAACGCAAAAGTCTTGAAATGAGCCAATGCTTTGCTTTGTAATGTACTATTATGTTTTCTTCTTAAAACTTGAACACCAAAGGCCGTCAGTTGAAACTTGAAATCGTTTGCCTATTGCTCGTCGTTCGAACTGTTTTGTTGCATATGTACGGGGCGATTAACGATTAATTATTTAATTGCAACAAAACCGAATGACGCTGCCACAATTGGTTGCATCCAAACTTGGGTGCCTAAGTTCTGTACCAATGATGACCATACATGCTTGCAATTGATGCATATTGACCTGAAATGTAGAGTGGGAGGCAATTAATAAAGTGTATTCAGTTTGAACCCGAAACCATATGCAATGCTCAAAAATGGTTCTTGGAGTACATGATCCATAATTAAGCTCACCTCATGCCCCGCTCACCCGTATCAATTTCATCACATGCGTCACTTCCTCAAGATTTTCTCCACCCCCATTGATAAACTCTACCATTACCAGAACAAAGTGGAAGACTATGTTATCCAACTAGCTAGTGGGCAATCCGTGTTATGATCACCTACACGTTGTGGATGATTGCATCACATAGCATTATGTGGATTTTTTGCACCACAATTTCTTGGAGTCTGACTATCAAAACCTAATTCCATGATGTCTTGTTTGCAGCGTGGCAACAGGAGAGGCTAGCCAGCGTGCTATATGACATGCCAGCCATCCATAGGGTCAGATTGACCCGCATGGTGTTTCCACTCGATGGACACCAATTTTGCTTTTGAAGTGAAGTCAAAACATTTTATTATTAACCCAGGACTTAAAATTTGCAGTTCCTGGTTGGGGCCACGATGTTGCAGTAATGGCTGATTATTACCACAATATTTGTAGTATTGTTATTGTAGTGTTCAAAATTCATTATACATAATTGTACCCACAAAGTCAAAACATCATATTAACCCATTCAATATGGATAGTCATTAATTGGCCTGTCAAGTGCATGAATATATCACTTTCTTTAACCTTTCAAGCTTGTTATTAAAAAGAAGATATTGAAAATTTTCTTAAAAGCAGATCAATATAGTCGGCACAATCGTACAGAATCCGGGGTCTTCTTAGGGTTTGAAAATCAAATACTGGAGCATCTTTCTTTTCTTTTCTTTTTGTACATGAATAATGGTACATTGTACTCGTAGAAAAAGACATTAAAAAAAAAAATGGCTTTTTAATTACTTCTTAGCTCATCTGATTCTGTGTCTGGCATCTGCCCTTTTTCGATATATTGGGATTGACAGGCAATGAATTGAAGTGGATCGAGGGTAACTAAAACGCATTTAAAGAAATAGGAACTTGTAAGTTGTACGTGAAATATAAATACACAACTTGAGCATGTGTTCGTGGTCGCAAACCAAGTCATGGAAACAGTCAAAACAAGAATTTCCAATTCCCGTACCCGATTCCCACCCCCCGGACCATGTCAAGAATAATTGTTCCCAAAACTAGACAAAGAATGATCTGCATCTTATAATTACACACACACATTTCACTAAGCAACAAATTGCAATTAAAGAACGTAGGGGGAGAGTGAAAAAAAAAAAAAATCCCAAAGCGCCTTTGTCTTATAGATATTCACATCCATATAGATTTTAGTACAGTCAAATAACACTCTCGGAGAGACAAATTATGGTAACGGAAAGATAAGAATTAATAAATAAAAGAAATTCTTTGGGGTTTTTTTTTGGGGGGGGAGGGGGTGGTGGAGGAGGGAGAGAGAGGATTTACTGGAGAGCACATTTGTCAAAGGAATAGTAATGTAGGAGAGCTGCCTGTTCATGGTCCGACAAGTAAACAAGGAAATTGATCAATGCCCTTGGAATGGTGCACAAAGAACAGGCAAAGGCTAAAAAGAAAGCTAAAGAATGCTAAAAAAGAAAGAAAGAAGAAGACAAAAGAAGTTTTGAATATCAACTGAAGTAAACACTCCTCATTTTCATTTTATAAATATCAATCTTAGACACACACAAAAAGAAAAGACCATTGCACCAACCCCAACAACAGCAATGCATGTGATGGAAATGAGTAAATGATTCATACCCGCCCGCACAACCCAAACAAAGCTTGGTGCTTACAGGACAGTCCGTATTTTATGCCTTGATCCTTCTTTAGTGGTTCTCCTTTGTCTTTGTCTCCATTAAATATTAATCTACGCTCTGATCCTTCGATCAACTGAAAAGAGAATGCAGAAGTTTTTTTTTCTTTCTTTCTTTCCTTTTGATAAAATAACAACTATTTTTCTTAGGTTCACTTAACTTTCTAAAAAATAATAAGAAGCAATTTGGATGGACATATCATCAGCGTAATAATCTTATCTAGGCACACATTGCCTTCATTTGTAGGTAACCCACACGAAGCTTAAAACATAAAAACTATCTTCTTTTTTTTTTTTTTTTCCGTCCACTCTCCATACAACCCATTGACTCAATCGAATTCCGCCGCTTCTTCTTGACTGATTGTATTCGCTTGATATCATAGAGGCTGAGTACAAGCAACGCTATTCCTTCCCATTATAAAGTCAGACCAACTCGAGAGTTGTTGGCTTGGAGAGGAAACTGAATAAAACCCATTACCGGAGCCAAATTCCAACTGAACTTCTTGAAGCCGAGCGAAATTTCCTACCTTCCCGATATTGAAAATGACTACAAACAAATCCATTAAACATGAATCGAAAGGATGATTTTGAATTTTTCCAAAAATAAGATCAAATGGTAAATGTTTTGGCTTTTGACAAAGAAGCACATACGTGTCTAATCACTATCGCTTTCTAAAACGTGTTGGAACAACAATTACTAAGTCAGCTCAGGACAGCCTGCTTGCAAGAAAACCAAAATCTTTCCGATAAATGCATGAATAAAAAGTTTTTTTTTTTTTTTTTTTGAAGTCAATAAAAAGGGGTTTGGATGGAGAGGTTTCGAACGGATAGTGATCGAAAAAGAATCGAGAGGTTCAGATGGTTACCTAGCTCAAACCCAATATCAACAAAGTCTTCTGTTGAAGAGCATGAAAAGAATGTACTCTTTTTGAATTCAATCTGCACATGCAATTTTTGAGACTTTTTCACTTGTTCCTTGGTGGGCTTCAATTTGTGCTTGATCACCCCATTGCGCATCAATCCTTGAGTCAGACCTCATAATTGACAAATTGGCACAACATTTTCCGCATGGAAAATGTATAGTGTCTTTAAGAAACTATGCTTGGTACCCTATGCAAGAAGGCGTACGTTATCAGTCAAAAGCATGGCGAGGTTGGTGCTATATGAGCATATATAAGGTGGTGGGGACCTGCTGATTCTTTCCCATCTCAAGTAAGTGTATGTATATATTAGTTTCAATAATATTACACCAAACAATAAAGAAGGAAAAGCTAACAATATACTAGTTAGAGCACTATCAATTGGCCTCTTTAAAACCCTAAACAACTTGATGATGATACGAAAAGAGGCGCATTGTTTTAGGAAGGCTCATAAAGGCTTTTTCCAGCCTTTCATCAATATAAGTCTATAAATTGAGCTATCAACACATATTTATTTCCTTGGTGCCATTATAAATGATGCCACTTTTGCGCCAACTGGTTTTGGGAGTCATTTGCTGAGAACATAGATAGTAAACCCAAAAAAAAAAAAGGCACTGGTGATGGTGAAATAATGGTGATGGCCCCCTTGCCTCACGGTAGACAAAAATAGAATCTAAGAAAGGGTTTAATTTTTATTTTCTTCCCTTAACTATACATGTATTTAAAAATAAACAATTGAAGACCCACGCGCTTCCCATATCCCCTGAATATCAAAACCAGAAAAGAGAACCAACCCTTCAAAGCAAAACGCCCATCACGCTCTGTCCCTGCATGTGGTTGTTGTCTCAATTCACATCATATCATGTGTGTACACTAAGATTTTTTTTAACTACAAATGAGATTTGGTTCAAACTTTAGATATCACGTTGAAATTGTAATTTTAATGATGGTTAAATTAAAGCAAAATCGATATGCCTCAGTTGATGTGACTGTGAGTGTGAGCCTATCTTTGGAATCTGCAGTTGACCACACGCATCCGCGCCTTCTGGCTACGCTGTGTACTCTTTGGACATGCTTATTTGTAAGAGAAATACTCTCCTCGTCAAGTCCAACATCCCACGAGCCAGAGCCACGCTACTTCTTCTTCTTCAGCAGCTTCAAAGAATCAAAGCAAAGCACTTTCTTCCTCTTTGATTTTTCCTTTCCTTATCTCTCTGTCCATTCTTCATTAGTTGTTCAATTATTTCCTCCACTCCTCTCTTACATTTCTATCCCTCTCATCTCTCTCTCTCTCACATACATCCAACCCATCTTGCCCATAATTTATTTTTCCCCGATAGTCTTGTTTTTAATTTATCCCAACTCTTTAAAGGTTCACAGTTATGGCGGCTCTTGAAACTTGGCTTTCAAAGGTAAAAGCTGCAATATCCCGAGGGTTTGATTCAGTGCCTTTACCAAAATCGTCCAAGAAACGACCCACCATCGGAATATTGGCCTTTGAGGTTGCGGGTCTCATGTCAAAGCTCCTCCACCTCTGGCAGACCCTTTCCGACAAGAACATCGTTCGCTTGCGCAACGAATCCATTTCACTCGAAGGTGTCCTCAAGATTGTCTCCGACGACGAGTCGTTCCTTCTCCGACTCGCCTGCGCCGAGATGACCGAGAATCTAAGGTTTGTGGTCAAATCTGTGTCTATATTGAGCAAGCGATGCGAGGGAGCGAATCTGTGGGGCTTTGAGCGTTTCTTCGAGGAGTTTGCAGAATCGGGTCATGATGCCAACCTGTGGGTTTTGGGTTGCAAAGAGATGGAAGCCCAGAACAAGAAAATGGACAGGTACGTCACTGTCACGGCCACGCTGCATAAAGAGATGGAGGAGCTGTCTGTATTGGAGAACTCTTTAAGAAAGTCTTTGCAGTGTAATGGAAGCGAGTCCACCAAAGAGCAGCAGAAGATTATGGATCTTCGACAGAAGATATTCTGGCAGAGACAGGAAGTTAAGTACTTAAAAGAAAGATCCCTTTGGAATCGAAGCTTCGATACTGTTGTTTCTATGCTTGCAAAGATTATCTTCTCTGTCCTAGCCAGGATCAAGTTAGTTTTTGGAATAGGACGCGGCTCTCCGTCTTGTCTACCTCGGAGCCTCTCAGCTTCTGCTTGTGCCGCCGTTTACCCGAGTGAAAACGCTGCTACTTGTAACTTTGTTTCGGGGCCATTGAAAGGCTCGAAACTTGAAGGGAATAATAAAGACTTTGGTGATGGGTTTTTCGAGTCGAATACCAAGTTGTTAAAGCCACCGTCAACCACGCTTGGTGCGGCGGCTTTGGCTGTACACTACGCCAATTTGATTATAGTTATGGAGAAAATGATCAAGTCACCGCAACTGGTCGGTGTTGATGCAAGAGATGATCTTTATGCTATGCTACCTTGCACTATACGATCTTCACTAAGGGCCAGATTGAAAGGATCAGTGGGGTTCTCGGCGAGTGATCAGGTTCTCGCCGGAGAATGGAGAGATGCCTTGGGGAGAATACTGTGGTGGCTGTCCCCTTTAGCACACAATATGATCAAATGGCAAAATGAAAGGAGCTTTGAGCGGCAGAATTTGTTGCCAAAGACCAACGTTCTTCTTTTGCAAACGTTGTTTTTCGCAAACCAAGAGAAGACAGAAGCTGCCATCACAGAGCTTTTGGTGGGTTTCAATTATGTTTGGAGGTTTGAAAGGGAGATGACTGCTAAGGCCTTGTTTGAATGTGCCAACTTCAATGGATTCTTGCATTCCAACGATTCCAGCTAGCATATGATCCCCTTTAAGTTCTTCATCTTTTCTTTCTCGGGTTTAATTTTGGCTTTCATGTTTAATCTTCGTTGATCTTTGATTGAACGAAGTTTAATTCAGATCTCAGAGGGGGTTTGTTGAATTTCCTTCTCACCCTTTTCTGCATATGGTAAATTGGTAAACAGACGTATGTGTACATGAAATGATTTGAGTAATCTTATGAAACAACAACGCTTGGGCATTTCAATCATAATTATTCACTCACTCATGTGTGGAAATACACTGATGATGTCTCTTTAGGTATGTAGTTCACACAAATAAGGTAGCGATAACTTGTTGAAGATTCCTTCTAATGTTCATTTGTTTGCTTGTAAAACTAAATTATGTTAGTTGGCACTTGCTGCCAACCTCCCAGTGCTGTTTGGATATGTAACATCAAGAACTATCTTACACACAGAAGAAGTTAGATATAGAGATTGTCAATGGACCATCTAACCATATTAGATTCTTCCTTTTTTTTTCTTTTCTTTTCTTTTTTCAACACCAACCATAAATACATACATACATACATATATATATATATATATATATCTCTTGCCACCCAGGTGAGCCCGGGTTTTCAGATTTCTAATTACATGTAGTTGTTGAACTTTGATGATAGTGGAATCTTTTGACACTGTTTAATATTGGTGGAATGAAAAAACTATCCGCCCCCAGAAATGATAGGCCAGAAGACAGTTAATGCGGCTATGCATGTGATGATAGATAAGATGCTCAAAGCCATCTTATCGCAAGTACACAGCAGACCTTGCCAAATTTTCCATACATCTTTTTCTTAATTAATTAATTAATTTTTTCCCTTGATGAAGTGGTAATACTGAAACCAAGTTTAAAATTTTCATCTAGCGAAGTGGTTGCATATGTTCAAAACATTGAGAGGGATTCCCCCTATTTTTTTAATAACGATAAAAAAAAAAAGTAAATATGCAAATTGAACATATAAGTTACTATTTAAGGAAATGAATAATAAATTATTAATATATTTTGTAAATAAATAATAAATCAACTGTAACTAATCTTTAAAAAATTAATATTTCCAAACAATTTATAAAAGGACAAAACGCTATCTGGCCGAGCCGTGCACAGACACACAGTGCTCTCACATCACTTATTCTCCCCTGTTTGTAGCGTTTCATTCGGCTTACAGCTCATTGCTTCATGGTCCCACGCCAGCAGTAGCCTAAAACCAAAGGTTCCAATTACCATTCCCACCTTGCAGTTGCTTATAGCCCTTTTAGTTAGCCCCCCCCCCCCCACCCAACCCCTATTGCAGTCTTTCACAAGGTTCATCAATTTCTAATGCTCCAGCAAAACTTAGCTAAAAAGGTGTTCCACACCAATCATACAAAGTGAAAACAAAGATAGGTAAAAGGGATGAAAATTTTATACTTTGGGCCCACGTCATGTAATCCTTTTAGATTTTATATTTGCTTCAATGCCCACATCTTTTGTCAATCAAAAATCGATGATGTCCCAAGTGTAATTCAAAAGATCACTCGAAGATTTACCATTTAGGAATTTGAAGCCCCAAGGACCACCTAAGGACACTTTTGACACATCAAATCCTGGAATGGTTTTCACAATAAAAAGCTTAACCTCACTAGTCTTTTTGAGTATGTGTGCAATATGTCTACTTCTGGCAACAAAATCACCTCCTTCCAACACAGAGTGGGCTAAAAAAAGGGACAAGAAAAAAGAGAAGGAATGGAAACTTTTCAAAATTGTGTCGATTGCAACGTCAAACCCACCTCTAGTTTGCTGCTATGCCATCATCCGAGATTTTTGGGCCAAAAAATAGATGACCCTAAATTTGTTTGGGCCAGCCAGCCCGTAGGCCGGCCTAAGCTCCACCCTTTAAAAATAGGGTGCCTGGGGTTGTAGCTTTAGACTGCCTAGTCGAAGTGGCTTTGTGCCGACTCGGATCCGTCCATAATGGATCCTGAGGTATTAGCAATTAGTGACGTTGGAAGCGTAAATATGGATTTATCAATTTTAATTTACATTTTTTTTTCTTCTTTTTATTGGTTTTCGTCTTACTAAGAAGATAAAATCCTAAACAAATAATTATAGTTTATTGATACCAAAATTGTATTTAAAACTGAAATTTTCGACCTCAAATTCTAATTAGAATCAATTAATAAGAAAAAAGACAAATAAAATTTATTTAACGATATCTCATTCTCATATCAATCTCATCTTGACTTTTTAATTTTGCTCCCGAAGTTTTTATTTCCAGGTTGTCCAATTATTACCTTGCCCGTCTTCCCAAGTAGTGTAGGAAAAATGAAAATCTTCAGAAACCCTAACTAAAGTCAGACCGAGGTTATGACGGTCGTTATTGCAAATGCTTATATCTTCTATTGGCGGACCCACCGCGGATCCAGTTCAAACTTCAAAAGCGACCTCGTCTTCGAAACCTGGGCTAGGAATCACGCTGTTCTGTTATTGTTTCCTTCCATGTCGGGGTTGCATTCCAACGTTATTATCTCCTTTCGAAAACAATATTATCATCAATTATTCATCTCGCCCAAGGACATAGGATTTTGGCATCGAGATTTTCTCAGCTTTCCCTCTCTCTCTCTCTCTGTCTCTCATTTTCCCGGAAAATTTGAGGAGGAAACAAAAGAGCAAAACGAAAACGTCTGGTTTATTTGGGTATGGTGGGCACATCTGGTTTATTTGCGTTGAATGTTGTTTCAAAGAAGTCGAAATTGTAGAAAGAAACATGAGCGGCGAGGGAGACATGGACATGGTGCAAACGGGATTTGCTTGACAAACCATTATCCTTTGACATCGATTACAAGTCTGATGCACCGAAATACTGCTATTTCTCCAGAGCAAAAACTGGTTACAAGGTTCGGGTTCAAAACCCCGTAATCAGTTTCTTCGCAGGGGTAGGAAGAGCGTTCATCCTAACAGGACAGATTTGTCCGTACGTCACTCTTTATCCCCAGGGACTTTTTCCATTTAGACAAACAAAAACGTCTCCTGATTAAGCACTCGTTCGGGTTCAGCGTACCGGTCAGAGCCGAAGAAAGCCAGAAAGGAAGAATAAGGCTCTTGTATTTTGTTGTCTGATTCAATGTCATTGCGGGACCTCTATAAAGGATTCAATCTAGGCCTCTAGCTATTTGTAGAAATTGCAGCACAAATAGGCAGCGTGGACTGCATATAATTTTCCCCGGGCTAGCAATGGTGAGCTTAGTTAAAAGCATCCAGTAAATCGGCAACATGGTGAAATATGCAACAAGCAAAAGAGTTGTGAAAGTTTCGACAGGAAAAATGTTCGCTGAATACAATCTGGAACCTGCAACAAGTTGCCAGTTTGTAGACCTTGCCACAAATTTTCCCAGCTTCTGACCACCATGTTGCAAACTTTTCAAATTCTGTACAAAATAGATTCTACAATTTTGTTTAATTCAAGCATTAGTTGATTTGCGCTACATATGAAGGTCCAATATACCCATATTATAATATTATAAGACCAGAAGACACTAATGCATATCAGACAAAATTTGGGAGTTTTCCGCCCAAGTTCATCGAATTTTAACCGAATGCCCAAAAAGATCCAAGTGCACTAAAGGGTGTTTTTAGATATAACTTCTCGGAACCGAACAAACCACTGTGCATCAGACGGATTATTCTCCTGCTGTGCCGGTTGCTCGAGTATTGGCTTCTGTTGTTTGTCAATCAGAAATTTTGAGTAGTCCAGGGGCTTGGATTGAGCTGAACAGAGCTTTGCAGGTGGTGCTGGAGCAAAGGAGAGCAAGACCCTGGCAACCTCGTGCATAGTTGGTCGATCCGAGGGGTGGAGCTTTGTGCAAAGCAGCGCAAGTTGGAAGGTCTTCCTTACGCGGGTCATATCCATACACGTGACAGAGACTTCTGGGTCAACGGCTTCCATTACACTATTATCATCAGTTTTCGACAGTATCTGAACAGAAACGGAGTCAGTTTGGATGCTAATACAATCCCACATGGTAATTTGCTCCATTAAGAATCAAAACAGATCCTTTGTGAAAAGAGTGAACTATTTTTTCCCACAAAAAGAGTGTCTAAACAAAAAGCCGTACATACCAGCTGATGCAAATTGGAATCATTATCCACAGCCTTCTTCCCCGTTAGAAGCTCCAAAAGAACAACACCGAAGCTGTAGACATCTGACTTCTCATTTAGCCGAGAAGTACGTGCATATTCTGGATCAATGTAGCCAATTGTTCCAAGTACATAGGTTGAGGCATGGGATTTTGCAGTTGAGATGCATTTAGCAATCCCAAAATCAGATAGGTGAGCCTCAAAATTCTCGTCCAAAAGAATATTTGACGACTTTACATCTCTATGGATAATTCTCGGATTGCAATCATGATGAAGATAAGCAAGTCCTTGAGCAGCTCCAACTGCTATTTTCAAGCGTGTTTCCCAGTCAAGCTTTACCTTCTTAGGTGGTCCTGTTGCACTTCCACTGTCAGTGTGACTCACTCAAGGGATAAGCGAGGACTCAGGAAATAGAAAGGGAAGATGTGCATCCAGCCCCATAAGAGCAAAGTTAGGATATACACAATTCCACGTTCACAAACTTTAAAACATTTGGGATGTAAGAAAAGGAATAAAAAAAAAATGCAAACATGATGGACAAACAGATGAGGTTAGAAACCCACTAACCATGAAGAAGATCCCACAAAGAGCCATTCTCCATGTAGTCATAAAAGAGAAGGTTTCCATACGGAGAAAGAGCATAACCATGCAGACTGACAATATTTCTATGTCTAATACTGCCAATGGTCTCAAGTTCAGCCTCAAACTCTCGCAAGTTGTATGGATATTGATTGTACAGTCGCTTAATTGCTAGAGGTCGGGAATTTTTCAGAACACACTTGTATACCGTGCTAGAAGCACCATAACCTATGATGTACTTGTCACTCAAGTTCTCTGTGTTTCTCATTATGTCGTCAAAGGTGTGAAAGGCCATATCCATGTGAAGAACTACAAGTTTTGGTGGACCTACAGAGATCAGGGTCAATAAAATTAAACACCAAACCGACCAGATATACAAAGCAAATGGCGATGAAAAAAGTACCTTGCATTGTTTCATTTGCGGCTGTTAATTCCTTCTGTTGCTTAGATTTATAAATTGCAACTATAACCATGGCTAATAATGTGATTAGGCCCACCGTCATGCAGACAATTACAGCTCTAGAGAAAATCACTAGTCGACAGAACAAAAAATTACATAAGCCAATCTTTGAAATCCAAACTCCATTATGGATTAGGTTAATTAGCTCAGAAATAAGAACTCAAAAGCATTGTGTCACCTCTAGATGTTGGCACATAAGGACCACATATTGATCCCAACCAGTTGCCACACAAAAGTGGATTTCCAATGAAGCTGGCACAATAAAACAATGACATCATGCTCAAACGACATAACCATAAAGGAAAAACCCCAACTTTTCACATACCAGTCCAAGGGAAATCGCGAGAAGTTTCTTAAAGGTGGTACAATGCCAGACAGGTTGTTGTTTGAGAAATTCCTATCCAAAACGAAAAGCTAATTTAGAAAACCATAAAAGCAAAGGCCAATGAACTTAAAAGGCATGAATCATGACCTACAGCTTTGTAAGACTAAGGCAATTAGTAAGCTGGTCAGGAATGCGTCCTTGCAATTCATTATTGTTCAGGATCCTACCACATAAACATGTCAAGAGAATGCTAGAAACATTGCAAAATTTATTACACAGTGCTTATCCAACTTACAGAGAATTGACATTTTGCAACTGACCCAGTTCAGCAGGAATAGTTCCAGTGATATTGTTGAAAGACACATCACTAACCCAACATAGAATTCAGTGTCAGAAGGGATAAAAATAAATATCCCATGTCCAAGTCATGAGACTTAACACACACAAAAATATAGCATTAATGTCATGATATGCAGCTTACATAATCTGTATGCTTCTGAGATTCCCAAATTCAGAAGGCAGTGGCCCTTCAAGAAAATTCCTACTCAAATTCCTGAGCAATTCAAGGTTCCAGGACAGAAATATAATCAAGAAAAATAAAGATATATATCCAAATGAGAACTGCATTATTGAGACAACTTACAAAATAAGAAGGTGCTCCAGGTCACCAACAGAAGCTGGTAAAGGCCCAGAGAAGCTATTGCTCGAGAGATCCCTAAATACAGCACAATGTATTACATTCATAAGTTCAATAGCCTGCTAAGCACTAACTATCATTTTATGCAAACAAACTTACAATGTATCCAGATTGATAATATGTCCCAGTTCAAGGGGTATCCTTCCTTTGAAATTATTGGCAGAGAGATTTCTGAAAGTACAGGAGGCCACCATCAAATTATGGTAAAACAAGCAACTCAAGCAATGACAAGAAAGAATTTAAATTCAAACCAAAAAAGCAAGCATTTAAAACTGTGGTGTTGTAACTTACAGATAAGTTAGGCTCTCTAGATTCCTGAATTCTGAAGGGATTGTTCCACTTAAGTGATTGCCATGCACATTGCTAAAATGCATCCAATATCGTCACCGGTTTTGATGTTCAAGAAGAAGAAAATGTCAAAAATTAAAACTAAACTTCAGTTTAGAATCAGGATTTCTTACAATTGGTTAAGGGCAGTGCAAGAACTGATGTTTAATGGAATGGGCCCCTCAAGTTCATTGTTAGCAAGATTTCTGTCCCATCAAAAAGAAAGCAAATGAATAACAGTTACAAATAAAAAAATTAATTAATTGAAAAAAAAAAGTACAGCATAAAGTTAAGACTCACAATTCAAACAATTGCTCTAGCTTCCCCAGTTCAGGAGGAATAGTGCCAACCAGTTGATTGTCATTCAATTGCCTACAAATTAGTAAAACTCATTCAATTGTCATTCAACATGCATAAATAACAGTTGCTCGGCTTTCTCCAGAGCCCAGAAAGAGGTCTTACAGGTAGCTAAGTTTGGACATGTTTCCAAGCTCTGGAGGGATTGTTCCGGTTAGCTTGTTTCCATGCAGATACCTAAAATGCGAAACCATATGTTGTAGCTTTTATAAGTGGGATGCATAAGGAAAATAGCAGTTATTACCAATTGTCCTCAACATAACTCACAGTTTTCCAGTGTAAGACAAATTCCCCAATATTGATGGAATTGGCCCAACTAGCTTGTTTTCACTCAAGTCTCTGGTGATGGGAAAAAAAGAACACAAAATTAATCCAAAATCCAAAATTTCAACTGGTAACATGTGCATTTCCAAACACTCTCAACAAAAATACCCACAGGACAGCTAGGGCCTGCATTAGACCAATCACCTCCGGAATCTTCCCTGTTAGCCTGTTTCCTTGAAGTGACCTGACCAGAAAGGATTCATTATTTTGATGAAATAGCCATGTCTTTCCAATTGGAACTCAAAATTTCACATCAAAAGGCCCAAACTCCATGAAAGAACGAATGAAATCAAAGAGTGACTCATAGCAGAACACTTACAGAGTGGCTACTTGTAAGAAGCCAATGTTGTATGGTATCTCCCCAGTAATCTGATTATATGATATATCCCTGCAACCATAAGAGAAGTCAATTAACCAACAAAGATATTTAGAGAAAATAGGCATTAGATACAGAACACAAAACCTACAATATCTCAAAGCTTGTACAGTTGCCAATGCTATCAGGAATTGTACCAGTTAGATTATTGCCTCTCACATCACTGAGCAACCAAAAAAGAAAAGAGTAAATACGCCCTTAAAAAATAGGCAAAAAAAACATAACTTTGGAAACAATCAAGTAGATCATCTACTTACAAGTACCATAGGCCAGTCAACTGACACATATCTGGGGACAATCTTCCAGTCAACATGTTACCCCTCAGCCCGCTGTTATAAAAATCCAACCTCATCAATAGGGAGAACTCTGACAAGAACTTTAATACACACGCATTGAGCATAAAAATACAGGGCATATTCCTAGCAAAGGTTACACTGAACCATCCACAATAAACTTCTCGATTATTAATTCTGTCACTTGAATAATTGAACAAAAACATATGAATTTGACAAAAGTGAAAAAGAAAAAAAATGCTTACAGATACTGCATTACTTCATTCCAGTAGATTAATCTGGGTATTTCTCCAGTGAGCTGGTTACGAGCAAGGTCACTGAAAAGATAACCAATCAGAAGCAACTGCACAATGTCAGCCTCAAACATCGTAAAACAGACATCAAAACCGCATCAATGCAGTAGCAAAGAAAACTCACAGCGTCTTTAGATTAGGAATCTGTGTTAGTGTGGAAGGAATAGGACCAGTGAGCTGATTGTTTTTCAAAATTCTGCTATCAAGAATATTAATCACTCAAATCAACAGATTAACTATCTTGGTAAAATAGATGAAGAACCTGGACGATAATATGCTTACAAAAACTCTAATTTCTTAAGCTTAGAAATAGAAAAAGGGATATCTCCATAGAGTTGATTATCCGACAGATCCCTGCATCCCACATGGAACCGAATGTAAGCAGCAAATTCATTTAAAAGTAAGTGATTCAAAGCAGATAAACAACTCAAGAAATAGTAGATTACACGTAAAAAAGAGAAGCACAGTTGCCGATTTCGTCCGGGATTAGGCCAGTTAACTTATTTCCCTGAAAGTCTCTGCCATAACACATGAGAAACAAATGGCCTTAATACAAACTTCTAAAAAAGGCCTCATAGTGGCCAAACAAGACAATAGTAAGAAGGAAAAAGGAAAACAAGAAAAACAGAAAAGAATAAAAAAAAAATAGCCATACAGGGACTGAAGGTTCCTTAAATCTCCAATGGCTGGAGCAATCTCCCCACCCAGGTTCAAGCTTGATAGATTCCTTAAAAAAAAAAAAAAAAAAAGGCACCAACCAAACACAAACATGATGCAAACGAAACAATGCAATTCCATTCTTCAAAGCCAATTGAGTAAGTGAGCCACAGAGAAAGAGAATAAATTACAGAGAAACAACAGAGAACGTGACATTGTCGCAAAGTACGCCACGCCATGAGCAAAAGTCACCAGTGTGGGCATCATCCCAGTCAAGAAGCACGTTGATCACATTGCTGAATGAGGCCTTCATGGACATCAAGGCTTTTCCTGCGTTCCCAAACCACAACAACCGACGTCATTTCTGTTATTTGCCTTCGAACAATGGTTCCGTTGAGACAAAACCAAAAATAGCCTTGAAAAACAACAGACCGGCCGATGTGTTCACTCGTTAAGTTTCATAAAACCATTTCACGACCAAACGTAAAAGAAATCAAGCCGTAAATAATGATTAAATGAAAATAAAAATCGAAGGAGAAAAAAGAACGTATCACGATCACATTTTCTGAGTTCTCTGACTCTCTTTCCCTCTCGTCCAAATGTTAAAAGGAAAAAGAAAATTCAAATGAAACAGTGTAACACACACTACATTAATTAATGCTTAAAAGCCACAAACACATGAAACTCAATAGCTTCCTAAGAAATGGCAACCCACCAGGACTCCGTAGAACAAACAAGAAAATAAAATGAAACAATGTGAAAAGTAACCTTCGTCGCTGAGTGGTGAAGCAGGAGGACAGAGCACTAAAAACACCACTATTACCAAACTCACAAACAACAGCTTCTTCCTCGTCATGTTCTCTCTAAGCTTCCTTCTCCACTTCCGAACCACGGAGACAGACAAGAAGAAAAAAAATAGTATAACAGAACCAGAAACAGACAGACTTTATTGTTGAGACATTGAATAAGAGTAGCTTTAGCTTTGGTTCTTCAATGCCATTGTTTGGAGAGAGAAAGGAGAGAGAGCAGGCGTTTGGCGTGAACGAATGGGAACGAGTTAAAACTGAGGCTTTATGAGGGTGGGGTGTGTGTGAGAGAGAGGAAGGTTGAACGGCAGTGATTTAGTACAGTCTAGAGAGAGAAACAAGGAGGAGAGAGAGGTAGAGAAGGACTGGGTTAAACGACGGTGAATAGACGTCAGTGGCTGGCCGTATCTTACGAGCCGGTGCATTTCTAGACATCTAATGTAATAGTTTTTCTGTGGATTTACTCTATACCACGCGTTTTGTAACAGGGCGTGGAACATGGGACCATTTGGACGATGATATCAGCTCACTTTCCAGTGACCGCATATCTTTGTCTAGAAATATAAACTCGCCCATTTGAGGCGCGTGTAATATATGTTTGCTTTTTGGTCTGTTAGCGACAAGGCAACAAGGGAATGTTTGGTTCCTCTGGTTTCCAAGGATAATGCAAATTCCCACCCACCCCCACCCCCACCCCCAAATACACACACACAATTTTATTGGATGGCTGGCGAGTATGAATGTCAGTAAAATTAAAAAAGGAAACGTAAAACGTTGAAAATTTTCAGCAATTTAACTTTATTTTTACCTTCGGTCGGTTAAAGTTGTTTTGTTTGGTCCGTCTCATACACGAGAAAGGAGTTGGCAAAAAGGGGAAGCGCCGAAGGCAGTGTCTGCGGCTATCGCAATTTCAGCGGATAGTCCCGAATAAAGCTTTAGGAAAAATAGCCCTTCTTCAATCTTTGGCCTGCCCTCTTGTAACTTTTTCACAAATGTATACAAAAAAAACTTTTCGTTTGTTGGGAAGCTGGGGCCCTCGTATTATCGGGATTGACCCCACTTCCTAGCCGTGGTTCACAACCCAAGATACCACCACCCTCAACCTTCAGATCTTGCTTCGTCGGTTTCCAAAGACAAGCCTGAAGGCAATTGATCCTTCCCCCTGTTGGATCACATTGCTTTGCCCCAAATCCCACAAGACAATATTTTCTACGTAATTTATTTCTCAGAACAAAAGAAAAAAAAAATCAATTTACTGATGGTAAAAATTTTCACCTTTGAATAATAATAAAAAAAAGCCATTTATTCATCGCAAACACTATATGTCAATTATAGTTAGAAATACTTACAATGTGATCAAAAGTTTACTATATATTTTTTTTTTTTGGACGGAAACTTTAATGATAATTTTTTAACAGATTACAATGCATGGATTAATAGGATTGATCACCGAGAGAAAGCAGTCACGGCAACAAAAAAGCACCCTTCTCATGTCCCAGCCTTTTTTCAGAATTTCGGGTCAGCCGAGGCGGAGATCAGACAATAAACAACCGTCTTATCAAAAATCCAAAGACACGTGGTAGAATCTGAGAGAGCCTAGGCCCTCAGGAAAGTGACAGCAGCATACTCCTTGCAGTTGCAGCAATAGGGTCATCGCACTTTCGCAGCCTCGATAAAAAGGAGCGAACCGACCGGCGACTTCTCCGCCGGTTGTAGCCGTCAGCCTATGCTGCCGGCGTGATACCCATGTGGCCCACTTGACAGTGAGACACCATTGGGAAGTACATTTATTATTAGGGTCTAAAAGGATTGAGATTGATGTGATTTTTTGAGCTACCTCCTAGGCAGGGAAGGCATTTGTCCTTTGGGGCAACGGACAATTCATTGTTTTCTTCTTCTTCTTCTACGTGGTTCTCAGTTTTTACTATTTTTATTGTAATTTTTAAATAGTGTTGCGCAGTTAACAATTTGTTGTTTTATCCCAGAGGGAATGGAAAAGACTGCCGTGTAATCATTGGGGTGAGATTCTTCTCCTGTTTTTTTATCCTTGCCTGTCACGTGGACTCTGAAAATTCAAATCAAATACAAATACAAATGGAGTTAAAAAAACAAAATTCTGGTCCTACGCACAAAATTAAGCTAGCCGGTCTGCAAGGAGCATCCTAATAATGAAAGTGTTTTAATACAGATAAATTAATTTTTTTAATAAAAATTTAAAATAAGTCTGAATTTTAAATCTCTCGCCCCCAGTGAAAACTTACCCCATCCTCCCAAGGCTTGGATTGGTTTTTACTCCCACAAGTAGGAGAGACGAGAAAGGGTCACCTAATGGGACGGAGGGGAACATGACTCGGTGACATAACTGGGCCTGGATGGGCAGGCGGACACAGGGATCTGTGGGTCCCATTGGATTTGGTGGAGAAATAAATAACCAATTGATTGCACCCATCATAGGACCCGTGATGGTTGTCCCCCAGGATTTATCCCACATGGCAAAGCGGCGTTTTCGCCGGTACTACTTCCTAGTTTCTCGTTTCGTTTGAGGTCGCGGTTTGGTTATCAATTTTATCGTGCATATTTTCGTATTAATTTAGGTTTCAGTTTTTAATCTAACGTTGACTTTGAAGAAAAGTAAGTTTTGATGTTGGGATATATTATAATGATTTTTCCCATTCATCGACATTAAAACTTTAATTTAAATTTATTATTTTTTAGATGATAAATTTCTTATTAAAAAATTAAATAAAAATAATAATCAGTAATTTTTGATCAAAATCGACAAATGGGACCGTCGACCAACGAATACGCACATTGGTACGAGGTTCTTGCACGTCTCCAAGGCCGAATCCTTTGTTCTCTCCACAGTAGATTATTTTCTCTCTTCTTTTCTAATTTCCATTGTTTTTATAAAAGCTCTCCCAATTTTCATTTTCACAGTAGTCCCCGAACAAGAATCTGCTTTCTTGTTTTTCTACGAATATAAAAGCTCTCCGCATTGTAATAAATTTTGTAATTTGAGCTATAAAATAGTTTTTATTTATTCTTTTATCATGTATTAGTAATTTTTGTTTTATACATCATAAGCTCAATTTAGTATTGAACTCAGCATACACCTGTTACTATTTTATGTTGGATGTGTTTCTTTTTCCTTGTTCAGGTTATATTTCTATTTTTTTTTATTAAATTATATGTCTAATTTTCATTTTTACTTAAATTTCCTATTGGTAATTAATTGGATTTGAGGACTTCATAGTTTGTATATTAGGGATGTAAGAGTTCATAGATAAAAGGAAATAAAAGATAAGAAGAGCAAAGATTTTACTTCTAAATTTCTCATTCTATTTTCTTTAAAAAATTAGTCTCAAAATAAAAAAAAAATCAATAAGATTGATTATTATCTTTTTTTTTAAAAAAAAAAATTAATTACTGAAAATCTTTTCTCAACTTTACTTCATGCTTTCTATAAATATGATACTATATCTTTAAGAAATCAATTTTACTCTTGATCAATACAAAATCTTTTTTTTATAGAAAATTTAAACAGATAAATAAACTTATGAAAATTTCTGTGTTTATAATTCTTATTATAACCTTTTTTTTATGTTATTTTATTTTATTTTTTTCAGTTACAAGTAACGCGCGGTCCAAGTCATATTAGGATCGCCTTTTGTGTTCGAGATATTTCGATTCTCCGGCAAGCTCGATTCAAGGCCCAGTATTACTTCACCTGCCGGACTACCCAATTAGAAGAATGCCCAGCCAGTGGCTCATATGCCAGGCACCCATCGAGCACATCTGGAAAGTATTTTCCTTGAACAATGGTTAATATATATATATATATTGGCTATGACGATTGCATTATGGATCTTTTACCCTGCGGTCTAAACTAGAAAAATTGTTGTTAATCATCCAAAAGCTAACAATTCACAACAAAAATTTTCCAGGAGCAAAAAGCGTCCACCGTCAATTCCAGTGAGCACCCACATCGAAAACGTATTAACCTGAAACCAACATCCGCGGAAGTCGAAGAATTACAAAGATACAATTCATTCCTGTCAGGGTATGATTCTAAACTTTCATGAATCACGGGACATGAACCAGGTTTTCCAGAATTCCAATAAAGATATAACAAAACAAGAACAAAAAAGGAACTTTAACTGCCCTGGAAATAAGCTGAAATCATGGCTTCTTTTCTTGCAACGACTCCACTCCTTCATTCCATCCTGAAATACAGGCTGCCAAAAAAGAAAAAACCGTTCAGTATATTATGCTAGCACATGTGGCTATCATTTCACTCTAGAACAAAATTAACGGAAGAGTTAGGAAACTGCTCACAAATGAGCTCAGCATTAACGACAATGTGCGAATTGCTTCACGTGATGGCAAGAAAAATAGAAGAGCGTCCAAACCTTTTACCCTACACCGGTGTAACCCCACATTATGCAGGAAAATCGACCTCTGAACAAGGGAATATTCTCTTCGGGGAAATCCGTTGTGCCTTGTTGAGGAGAATCTGAAAGACACATTTATCAGTGCTTTCTATCGCCTACAAGACCACAACTGAAGCAACAATGTTGCAAGAATCAGGGCTTTAAAACCCTCATTCATTCGATGCTCAAAAGGTCCAATTTCGTGCCTGCCTTGGCAAGCCTAGGAGAACGTGCGACCCTGAAAATTTCTTTTACTGATCAATGTTACTCTCTAGCAAAGAATTTTCATTAATAGCGGTAAACAACCCAATTCATGAGCTTAATAATGACAATTTGGTGCAGTTACTTGTGTTAATTCTCGTGACAAACCTGTATCTCTTGATTTCCTTCGAGCATTTTATATTAATCGTGGCCTTAACATCCAGGCCGTCAAAACTGGGCTATTGGGCCACGTTGTTGGTAGGAAGGTAAAGCCTCTTCTTAACAATATTTTGCATTACTAATAATTGAAGGTGGATTAGTTCCAATAAAATTTTAAGATTTAAATTTTTATTGAAATATTTAATAAATTTTAAAATATGTATAATTAAGAGAATGATTGAATTTTCGTTTTAAATATCATAAATGAATGTCACAAAATATAATATTTATAAATTCATTTACCGTGTGATATGAGAGAAAAATTCTCTAAATAAAAAATATGAGTATCATCTTTACTTTATCATTCCGTTTTATATAAATAATAATAATAATAATAATTAATAATAATGTTTTCCTTTTTATGGTAAAATTTGAATGACTATAGCAATCGCTTCTGTCTTGGTTAAGAAAATCGGAGAGTTAAACGATGCCGTCTCTTCACAGGGATGACGTGCCCAAAATCCTCACAAGTCAAAGGGAGCGTGGCGTCCACACATGTTCGGTAGAGCCATGAAGCCGCATATATGGATTACCCTCACGGCCGCCTAACTCTCTTGCACATTTTCTGAGAAGCCATCAAGAAGCGAAAGCCATAGATCGACACGCAGAGGGGATAGAGATGGCGACAATTGCGGGATGTATGGGCACTGGGTTCTGCTATAGCAAATCGAGAAGAGAAGGACCCTGCAGGCCGAGCACTAACGCAGCTGTGAGGCCAAGGCGCTTGGTGGCGGTGAAAGCGGAAGCTCAAGCCATAAACCCACAAATTAGAAAGGATGAGGAGAAGGTCGTGGACTCTGTTCTGGTAGCTGAGCTCTCTAAACCCCTCACTGCCTATTGCAGGTTTGGTTCGCTTCAACTCTCTATTTTTTATTTTCAATCCTGTCCCGGGCCTTTCGTTATTTCGATAGTAACTGATCGTGGGTAGATCGGGATGAAGAATATACCATTTTACGAATTTTCTTCTTCTGAACCCACCCATGTCTGATTTATTATGCTTTGAATTGAGTGGAAGTATGCAAAATGCATTTTATGGGGGCAAAAGACGCTAGAATGGCCTAGTTGGGCGGAAATTGAATGAAAATTTGCGATATTCGATTGCTTTTGATTGCCTCCGAGCTTGCTGCTGGGAGATGCTGGTGGTTGTGGCTTGTATAATTTGATTGACAGGAGAGCATTTTCTGCAAAAATGTTTAAGGTAATAGGAATTTGTGGCCATTATGTCTCTATAGATTATGGTGTGTTGGCAGTGTAGTTCCGATTTTATTCATAGAATCATTTTAGAATTTGGTGATAAGGAAAGCCCCGATCTCACATCGGCTTGCTTCCTTATTGGAGTGTTTAACAAGAGAACACCTTTACTTGTTATGACATGGTTTTTGATATGTCAGTCGATCATGGTGCTGGTCATGAATGGTCAAATGTGAAAAATCCTTCTCTGGAGCCCGACCCGCCTGGATAAAAGCGATATTAATTATGGTGGAAATTTCATTGTTGAGGTCATGTCAGTTAGGCAAGTTGACGGTCATCCCACGCCACTGGGCTTGTGCTTTCATCACCATCTTCTTACATTTTTAGTTTAATGTTGATCACACGTCCCACCTTCTGTATGCTTTGATTTAACGCCCCTGTAATGGCGAACATTGTTTGCGCATTTTACAATCTGTTTTATGCCTTAACAAACTCGGCCTTGTTGAATGCAGATGTTGGAGGTCAGGGACTTTTCCTGTGTGTGATGGAAGCCACGTAAAGCACAACAAAGCTACTGGTGACAATGTCGGACCATTGCTCTTGAAAAAACAGAAAGAGTAACCATTTATTTACTTTTGGTTTCAATCCTTGTTTGGCATGTAGCTCTTGTGAACTCAAGATGGCTGATTCATAAATGAGTAATGTTATCCCCTGGCCCCTGCGGTGGGTTAGCTCTCTCTTTCCTGTTGCATCAACTTTGTTGTCATATTGAAAACAATGCAAAGGCACAAAAGAGACTACGATATATAATGTGCTCTCGGGCAGTAAATTAATGATGTTATTCGAATTATTACTGAATATATGTTTTTCAATTCAAACAACTCAGCAAATGGTGTGCCATGGCTCAGTCCAAAGGAGCTTAGTTTTATCCAAGAAACTGAAGCCTTTCCCATGGGATACCCAGTCCATTCCCTTGCTGTGCCGTGAGGCTGCGAGTGTGGTGACTGCGGGTAACGCCAACCAATGTTATTGAGGCATGTGATGTGATGGTGTCCGCCCTTGTCATCATTAGCTGTACAATTTGAGTATGCAAGAATAATAGGACTGGCATTGCGTTTAATCGCTGCTTTTATGCGTGGAGTTCTCAAACTATTTGATAGAGTGATCCCAACCACGTATTGAAATCTTGAGCCCCACTCAAATTTTTGGTATGTGTCGGGGATGGCGGTGGCTCTATCACCCTAACAAATTTCTCCTCGTAGCAACATGACTTTACCTATTAAGGGCGACTTGTATTATTACACCTTGCTTCGAAGAACCCAAATCACCTTGCTACATTCGATTCTTGTTATGTTTGTTAGCCTTTTGTTAAGTGTGACAAGCATACACTAAATTTCTCTTTCACATAACCAATTGCATTGCATTGCGTCGCATTCACTTTTCTGACAAGCAAATAGTCAGATGTCTGGGTAATAAAAAAGAAAAATTGACATTAATTACTGCAAGGAATATGACGGAAGAGGTGATCCAGGAGAAAATGATTAATGCTAATGCCTAATTGCAAGAAAAAGGCAACCAAAGACGACAGGCTGTGCATAGATTATTCAAAGACTTTGATGAAAGGCATTCAAACTGTCTTATCAGATCTATCAATCAAGGATAATGATGGTTGTCCTTTCAAAAACCCACCACGGCACCACCCAGTATTCGAAAGCCAGCTAGGTGGACTTGGAATTATTCAGAGCAAATGGTTTTGAATTAAGGGAAAATTACAGTTGCAGGCATTCGAATACCATAGCTAGTTGGACAAGCAACCAGACCGGCTGATTAGTGGGAACACAATTAGATCTTAAATCTCTAAAAAAAAATATAACAATAAAATTGCTGACTGGCAACATCGTTCTAAAATTAGAACGCAATCAAAATCGGAAATTTAAAAAAAAAGAAAAAGATCGTAGTTGTGCAATGAATGTTTATCCAATCAGTTTTTTCTGAGATATGTTTATTTGATTTAGAAGCCTAATTTCATAGGAGCTAGCCCATTTCCGGAGGAATAATTTTATCTATTAATTATTAGTTGTGAAAAACTTATCCCTCATCCAAACCTGTCATCCAGAGTAGTTCCAAGCCTATACATATTCCACCACACCCGAGCTGCCAAGCGTCCAATTACACAGTCACATTCTAAACACCAGTCGTTTGGGCCTTCAAAAGTGGGGCCTGAGAAGCCCGTCCTGTAGCCTAACAACCTGACGCCTCTGCACCATCTCATCACCAGCGTTTCAATAGTCCTACGTTTTTTATTCCAAGTAATTGAAATTTTCCCCTTTAAAAAAATTAAATATTAAATGATATCGTCGACAAAGCCTCAACGTGAATCATGTTGTTGCCTTGGACCCCCCCCACCCATTTTCTATTACACGTTACGTCATGGGTCCCTGCGACATGAACAAAATATCATGCAAATACTTTTTTATTTATTTATTTTATCAATCAAATCATATAATGTTATTACAGTAAGTGAAAAATCGTATAATTCATTGGTATCACTTATACTATTTACTTCTTACGGATACGTTTTCCTTGGCAAAATTCGAACCAGAGGCACCATCCGTTCCAATTGCCTGACTGGAATTGATGCACTTTTAAATGCCTTTCATTATTTCCCCATTCCGTGATTACAGATCACGCCATCCAATCCCATCAAAGCTTTGGCGTTCCCCCGAAATTAGTCATCAAAGCGCGTAAAGTCTAGAGATTGACTGCCTGTCAATTTGCTTTTCGTTTCCACGTACTCATTTCATATTTATTATTTATTGTTGTGTGCAAAATAAAAATTTATATTAAATATATAATATTAAAATAATTAATTATTAGTCTCAATTAATTGATATAATAATTAAAGTATTTATAAAATACTTCATCTTTTTTTCCGATAAAAAAACATATTAGAAAATTTCATGTCCACTGAAATTCTCTGGGACCTTTTGTCGGCCTCCATTTTTTTTCCTTTTTCTTCTTTTTAGGCAGTACACCGATAAGATTTGGCCCAAAATACCCTTCAATTGAGAGAAAAAAAAAACAAACGACAAAGAAAGTCACAGGTGCAAGTCGAGCCCTACACGTGCCCATGTCTGATCTCTTTCTTTTTAGCTCGATCATCGCCGCGCCTCTCATCTCTACTATTCTTGCAACAAAAAAAAGCAGTAGCGACTACCTCCAACGATGACGCGCTCCATCCCACCACCATAGCTTCCAAACAAACGCGCAGCGCCGCCAACGCACCGTTTACCCCGGAATTTGTGTCGCCGCCGGGATAGTTTAAGCTCCGTAATTCGAGCTTTCACTGTGATCTGATGCTTCCCATCTCCAATCCTTCCCCGCCTGAACCCTACATAAGAAAGCCCAAATCTCCACCGGACGGCCTCTTTCCTCGGAAGAACTCGTTCAGCTCACTCAATGCTCTCCTTTCACACCGCTACTTTCATCAACCGCGCGCATGGCTCTTCCTCTCTATATTTTGCCTCCAGATCCTTATACTTATCGCTTTCCGTTCATTTCCTCTCTCTTTACCCCGCCACGTCGCAACCACCGCTCCCGCTCTTGTCCTAACCTCCGACATCACCGCTTCCACCACTACCGTGACCGCGGGGAAGGTGGACGATCAATGTGGAGCCGGGAGAATCTTTGTGTACGACCTTCCGAGCTGTTTTAATACTGAATTGATACAAAATTGTGATGAATTGAACCCGTGGAGTTCCTGGTGTGCCGCCTTGTCAAACGACGGGTTCGGACAAAGAGCCGCCGAGCTTTCCCGTGTCGTCCCGGAGAGTTTAGCTTCTGCATGGTACTGGACTGACCAGTTCGTTTCCGAGATCATCTTCCACAATCGGATTTTGAAGCACAAGTGCAGGACCTCGGAGCCAAACAATGCGACGGCGTTTTACATACCGTTTTATGCAGGACTTGCAGTGGGTAAGTACTTGTGGACCAATGCAAGTGCCGCAGAACGCGACCAGCACTGCCAGATGATGTTGAGGTGGCTCCAGGATCAGCCGTACTACAGGAAATCAAACGGTTGGGATCACTTCATCACGATGGGGCGCATCACGTGGGACTTCCGGCGGTTGAAGGACGAGGACTGGGGGTCCAGCTGCATTTACATGCCCGGTATGAGAAACATCACTCGCCTCTTGATTGAGCGGAACCCCTGGGACTATTTCGATGTCGGTGTGCCTTACCCCACTGGATTCCACCCCAGTTCGGACGCCGAGATCCTTCAATGGCAGGACTTTGTCCGAAATCGCAACCGTTCAACGCTATTCTGCTTCGCCGGGGCGACCCGTAGAGCCGTCAAGAACGATTTTCGGGGTCTGCTGTTGAGTCATTGTTACAACGAGACGGGGTCGTGCCGCGTCGTAGATTGTGCCGGGTCGCGTTGCTGCAATGGCTCGTCCGAGATTCTCGAGACGTTCTTGGATTCTGATTTCTGTTTGCAGCCGCGAGGTGATAGTTTCACTCGGAGGTCCATTTTTGACTGCATGGTGGCCGGTTCGATTCCGGTTTTGTTCTGGGAACGAAGCGCTTATTACCAATACGGGTTGTTTTTACCAGGTGAACCCGAGAGTTACTCGGTTTTCATAGATCATCATCGGGTGAAAAATGGGACTTCAATAAAAAGTGTCCTTGAAAGCTATAGTCAAGAAGAGGTCAGCAGAATGAGAGACAGAGTGATCGAATATATACCTAACTTTGTGTATGCTAGACCCCACGAAGGTCTGGAGACCATAAAAGATGCCTTTGATGTTGCCATAGAAGGGGTATTGAGGAGATTCAAGGAACAAGAAGAGTGGAGTTTCAAGTGGTGATAAGAGAAAAAAAAAAAAAAAAAACCAATTTGCATGAAAATCAACCGGCTTGGGAAGAGACGGGCAACTCAGCGACTCGGGTCGATTCTTTTGAGCTAGAGGCAAGTTATTGTAGGCTATCGGGGGGTTTTTTATTATTATTATATTATATTATATTTATTTCATTTATTTTGGTGTGGTATGCTTGTATACAGTATTGTATATTGCATTGGACGTGTATTTTTTTCTGCCGGGGAAGATCTATAGGTATGTTGTTCACCAAATTGGATGTGGAGGACCATAGGAGGGAACACAATTTTCAGTTGGATGGCTGCTTGGTTTTCATTATCAAGGCAATATGGACGGTGGCTTTTGTTTGGGCCACTTCAGGAACGGAAAAGGGAACATCAAACATACATAGGAGAGGATAATGTACAAAAATGAGTTATGGTGAATAAAGATATATAAGTTCGATTATTTCGTTGACCCTCTTCTTTTGCTTCGTTTCATATCTAGATTCTTCCCATTTTCTTCACATTGCTGAACGCTTTCTTCTTATATTTTCTTCTGATGGCGTGGATGTTAAACTATAAAATAAGCAGCTCCTAGTTAATTAGGCCAATGAGAATGGCAAACGTGCAGATTATAAGAACGTAAACATAATAGACGGAAATCGTATCTAATGCATGATCATTCGAGAAGTTGGCAGGAACTGGATCACGCCAGGTTAACACAGGAGACCATCACAGGTTTTCTTGGCGTTGGTTCCAGACCTGACTGTTATATATATATATTATATAAATAAGGCGTAGAGTTTGAACCCCAAATCTAATTCTTAAATTTTAAGCTTGGTGGATTGGTATCCATTAATTTTGATTTTTTTAGCCTTAAATAATAATATATATATATATATATATATATATATAGTTTGTTGGGCTAAGACAAGCCGAGGAGCACAAAGCTCAAGCTGGTAGTTGTCGTTTGTGATAAAGCCCAGCCACAGTACAGAGTACAAGCCCAACCAAAGCATAAACCCGTAACATGTCCTAGCAGGCTCAAAAAGACTAGCAATCCTAGATTCCTAAAACTTGGTTCATAAGAAACAAGATTCATTTGTCTTGACGTGCATTAATAATATTAATTAATAGGCACAGAAAATAAGCGCTTCTGCTGTGCAGCCTTCTCGCCACAGGAACGAAGTCTTGGGGTTATTTTGTTTTTTTTTTTTTACTCTCCAGGTCTCATCATCTTTCCGTCTCATCTCTTTCACTGGTTATTCCTTAATAATTAATTGAAGTTATGGAGAAACTGCACAAAGCCCTTTGTTTTCTCCTGCTCTACTTCGCGTTAGCAAATTCACAAATGGTCTCCCCCAGGCCTCAAGTTCTGGAGTCTTTTAATCTCAGCTTGATCCAGGTACATCCGACTAGACCCCCACTATTATCTCTTCTTCTTAAGTTCTTTTTCTTAGATTAGTGATTTATTTATTTATTTATTTGATTTATTGGCTTTTGTTGTTTCGTTTCTGGGTTGGTGTGGAAACCAAAAGCAAAAGAACGTGGGGAGCTGTTCCTACAGGGTGATCATAACCACAAGCTGTTCCTCACCCAAATACACCGGCGATCAGATCAGTCTTTCGTTTGGAGATGCTTATGGCAATCAGGTTCCTGTATTTCCCTTCCTGATTTTCAGTCGATTTCTTCTTCTTCTTTTCAATATTTCACAAATAACAGTCTTTTTTTTGTTCTTAAATATTGTTGCCCTCGAGAATGGACCGAGTCGAATTTCAAATCATTGGATGTTTGAGCTCAAACCCAGAACATCATTGTTCATGAATTCTGCATAATTGCTGCATAGATATCCTCTTTTGTTGTTTTGGCCAAAAATGGCTATTTCCCCTTTCGTTTGTTAGGATTATTGCCTCACATAGATTGACCAGATCACCAATGGTTAACAAGACTAACTGACTTATTTTTTCAGAGTAATTGTTGACAATAGTTAAGAACATGGGCTTACTTTGCTGTCATTTGACTCATTTATCTGATAATCAAAACATATTCTCCAAGAGGGGAACGATAACCTTCTGATAATTTTGTGGAATCGTATCACTTTCTTTTGGTCAAACCCATTTCTTTCTCATCCTAGAAAGATGGGGAAAAAAAAAGGAAAAGAAAGTGAAAACTGTGTGACATAGTAGCCAGGGGATCACTTTTGTTTTTTTTTTTTGTTTTTTTTTTGCCCTAATGATTAAGTACTTGTTTTGTTGTTAATATCATTAATGAGTGTTATAACTCATAAGAAGATTTACGTAACAAAAAGTCACTCAAATTCTTAATTTTGTATTTTAAATTAGATAGTAATCAATGCGTTTTTAGTCAAAGAAATGGTGATTTACGAGGTGCTTTGAAAATGTAATATCAAAGGAACAGATATATGCACCAAGGCTGGACGACCCATCGACCGGGACTTTCGAGCGGTGTTCCTCAGATTCATTTCAGATAAATGGACCATGTGCGTATCAGATTTGCTATTCCTACTTTTACAGAACAGGGTCGGATGGATGGAAGCCAGAGAGCGTAAGGATTTATGGTTACAATTCGAGGACTGTCACATTTGACTTCAACACTTACATTCCGATCAACGTTTGGTATGGACTCAATTTGTGTGGCAGTACCTCTTCTGCGCGGTCGCAACCAATTGGAGGATGGTTTGTGTTTCTGGTTTTGGGGATCGTCGCTGGCGTTTTATTGTAATTTACTCCCTACGACTTATGTTTTATGTACTTCTTGTCGTTGTCAGTCAGTAGCAAGGAGAGAAAGGATGGCATGTCGGTTCGTGCTGTGATTATTATGTATAATCATTTGTATTTTCCTGCTATGTTGCAAGTCATTTATAAAGGTGAAAAGAAAAGAAAAAAAAAAACAGTGGGAAAGGCAGATTGCTTAATTAGGGTTCGGCATCCAACAAGTCTAAGATGGGCCCACCGCCGAACCCCATAAAATGGGAAAAACCCTACTTCTCCTCGCTCCCCATCTTTCGCTGCTGCTCCTGCGCTTTCGCTTCCATATCCTTTCTCCAGAAGGAGAAAGAAAGTAGAGTAGGCGGATCAACCAAAACCGCAACAACGCAGAGACACATACTATCAATTTATTAATAATCATGCCGTCATTAGTTGTTGATAATACGGCGTCGGATTCCAAAGAAAAGAAGATCATGAAGAAAATAGCTCAGGAACTTGACGAAAAAAAGACGGAGAAGGCGAAAGAAAAAAAGAATAAGAGGAAAGCTGTGGAAATTGAGCCATCAGAGGAGAAGGAGGAGGAGGATGAAGAGAGCAGCGAGACGATCTCCGAGCTAGTCGAGCCGCCGCTGGAGAAGAAGAAGATCAAGAAGAACAAGAAGGCTAAGCTTTCTGTTGTAGACGAGGAAGATGCGAAGAATGAGGATCCCGACGCCGTTTCAAGATTCCGCATATCCGAGCCGTTGAGAGAGAAGCTTAAGTCTAAGGGAATCTTGTCTTTGTTCCCGATTCAGGCCAAGACGTTCGATGATATTCTTGACGGTTCAGACTTGGTTGGGCGGGCTCGCACTGGTCAGGTATGGTGTCATGCTTCTTGTCTATGTAGATTGTGAAGAAATTTAAAAGGATGAATGTTTGAAGTGTCTTGGCGGTTAATGTTTATGCTTGTAGGGTAAAACATTGGCCTTTGTGTTGCCCATTTTGGAGTCTCTGGCAAACGGCCTTGCGAAAGCATCGAGGAAGACAGGTCATGGCAGGCCGCCAAGTGTTTTGGTCCTTTTGCCTACGAGGGAATTGGCCAATCAGGTATATTATGACCTGCTACTAGAGATCTCTGCTTTGAAATGGTGCCCTTTCTGAATCTGTTTGTTATGGATTTGCTTGTTTTTAGGTGTTTGAGGACTTCAAAGTTTATGGTGGGGTCGTGGGCTTGCATTCTTGCTGTTTATATGGAGGGGCTTCCTACCAATCTCAAGAATTTAACTTGCGGAAGGGCGTAGATATAGTTGTTGGAACTCCAGGTCGCATAAAGGTGTCTTTTTCTGATATTAATTTTAAATTTCTGTTTTGGTTTTGAATATGGATGTGCAGGTTTCTTTGCAGTATTTTAACTCCAGGGAAAACTTTTCATAGGATCACATAGAGAGGAGCAACATTGACCTAAGCTTATTGAAGTTTCGGGTCCTTGATGAAGCTGATGAAATGTTGAGGATGGGTTTTGTGGAAGATGTTGAATTTATTCTTGGTAAGTAGGTAGCTGTGCCCGAAACTTAAAGGAAAATGAATTGAATTATGTATTGGGGTTAAACTGTATTTTTGTATTGCTTTTTTTTTTTTTTGATTTTCATCACTTTATGGAAGTATGTTTTGGGATTGTTAACCAAATACTAGCTAGCATGCCACGATTCCATCTCTGGTATATATTTATTTGACTGGTGTGCTTAAGATATGAGGAGTTCTTGGTTCCTGAAAGCACTTGATTCAATTCAGTGGAGATCATCTCATCTCATCCCATTACTGCAGATAGTTAGCATGTCAAAGCATTTGTGATTTTTTTTTCCCAACTTTTTAGCCATGGCCTTTTAACCATGTCCCTATCCATTTCCTTTTCTTTATCCAAACACTGTAGATACATAGATGCCACAATTTAGAGCCCTGTCCATTTGACCCCCTAATGAACAAGGTAAAAGCATACATTTTTCATACTTGTATGAATTTTAGGAGCAACCAACTTGAGCAATGAACAAGTGGCATCCAATAGTTTCCTAATCTTTAATGTATTTTTCTGTTTACTATATATTTCTGGAGCTTATATCTTCTAAATAAAAGACAGGTTGCCTTTCATTTGACCATTGACAAGGCTATGTACATAAATCTTGCAATGTATGTTTTGACAGAGTATTGTTGTTCATATTCCCCCCCCCCCCAAAAAAAAAAAAAGAAAAGAAGACCATCTTGGTAGACTATTATATTTATGAATGACCTTGTTATGGATTTGTTAACTATCTGGTGTATTGCTCTATTGTGAAATAATTTGCTTTGTGGTGGTTGCTCTATGCAGGAAAAGTGGCGGACACAAGCAAAGTTCAGACACTTCTCTTCAGTGCCACCTTACCAGACTGGGTTAAACATGTCGGTTCTCACCCATTATTTTGGTTCATAATTCCAACTTGTGATAGCAGTTTTGTCCTGTTTAATTATAATTTTGTGTTAAATTTGCAGATTTCTTCAAGGTTCCTTAAACCATTCAAAAAGACCATAGATCTTGTTGGTAATGAGAAGATGAAGGCTAGTACCAATGTCAGACATATTGTGCTTCCCTGTTCTGCTTCTGCAATACCTACAGTTATTCCTGATATAATTCGCTGTTATAGCAGGTTGGTTTTTTCTTTTGACTCGTTTTTTATTTGTGAGATATTACCTTATGTTATCTTTAGTACTTTGTTTATACATTTTCTTTTCTATGTCATGATTTTGATTCAGTGGAGGCCGAACAATTGTTTTCACTGAGAAAAGGGAATCTGCAAATGAACTTGCTGGGTTGCTTCCTGGGGCACGGGCTCTACATGGGGACATACAGCAATCTCAGCGTGAGGTAAATTGATGTTGTCTATACTGTATGGGTTTTTGTCTATAAGCAGAGCGAGAAAAGAGTGATGAAGCCTGGAAAGTCCTCTGATGCTATGTGGCAAAATCATGTTTTGAAAATGCAGTTGAGCTCTAAATAACCCCTGAATCTTTTAGTGTGTTTTTGTGTGCACGGGCTCATGTATTTCTTTCTGGTCTCTCCTGAAGTGGTTAATGACTGAGTTGACTAAGCCAGAATATAGAGAGCTATGGCCTATGCTTTTAGCATCATGTGTGTTAGGAAGTAAAGCAACCTGGCAATCATTTTTTTATAGTATTGATGTCATATTCTTTCATTTCTTTAATGGAGAATCTTGGAATGCATTTACTTAGGTGTATGTGGCTTACTAAAATTCATTTTTATTATCCTTTTTGGCTACTTGTTATTAAATTTTAGATCTAATGCCGGCAGGTCACACTTTCTGGGTTCCGGTCAGGCAAATTCATGACATTGGCAGCCACAAATGTGGCTGCGCGTGGATTGGATATTAATGATGTTCAGTTAATCATCCAGGTGCATGCCTGTCCCTCTACTTATGTTACGCATTCACTTGTTAAAAGGCTTTTGTCGGTATTCTTTTCAAATATACTTACACCAGTGTTTCTTAACTAGTGTGAACCTCCACGTGATGTTGAAGCTTACATTCATCGATCTGGACGCACAGGAAGAGCCGGTTAGTGTTGACCCTTATAAACTCTCTTTTGATGCCTGGTCTTGAGCATGTGACAAGAGATGTTATTGTGTTCAGGCAATACTGGGGTTGCTGTAATGCTTTATGATCCAAGAAGGTCTAATATGTCTAAGATAGAAAGAGAATCTGGTGTGAAATTTGAGCACATCAGTGCCCCTCAGCCTGCTGACATTGCCAAAGCTGTTGGTACGGAAGCAGCAACATCTATAACTCAGGTTCCAGACAGGTATGCTTTTCATTATTTTTTTCTAATGGATGTTTATACTTAGATTGCTTCAATTTTCTAATATCCGCATTCAAAAACATTGCAGTGTAATTCCTGCATTCAAGTCTGTGGCAGAGGATCTGTTGAATGCCTCTGGTTTGTCAGTAGTAGAACTATTTGCAAAAGCGCTTGCCAAGGCTGCTGTGAGTTCTTCTCTTGCTTCTATGGACACTTCAAAATTCAATACTTCAACATTCTGCTAACCATTCACATGAAACTATGAATGCAGGGTTACACTGAGATAAAGAGCAGGTCACTGCTAACTTCCCTGGAGAACCATGTCACATTGCTTCTTGAAGCTGGAAAACCCATCTACACACCATCGTGAGCTCATTTGACTTTTCTTTTTTGTTCTGCAATCGTGTCTGTATTAGTGTGAAAAATTAAGTTGGTTATGTAAGTCATAAGGATCTTTCTTAGAAAAAATGTGTCCTCATTTGATGATGAGGATGGGAGACCATAGTGGTGGATTTGCATTAAGCCATTAACATGGATCGAAGAAATAAGAGAGGATTTGTTTGCCTCATAAACTTTTGTGTTCTTGCTTGTAATCTTTTGTTTTAAATTGACTTGTGAATGCAGTTACCTTCTAGATTGTTGCTTGCATTCCTCAAACTTTCCTTTTTGGCCTCGACTAGCTATCTGAATTGTTATGATTTTTTTTTTCTGGATAATTTACAGATTTGCTTTTGGTGTGCTGAGGAGATTTTTGCCCGAGGATAAGGTTGAGTCAGTCAAGGGTATGACCCTTACAGCTGATGGGAAGGGTGCTGTGTTTGATGTGGCAGCAGAAGATCTTGACAGTGTTCTTGCTGGTAATTTTTGTCTTTGTGGTTCCCCCTTTTTTTTTTTTTCCCTCCCTTCTTCTGGCTATTATCTAATTTTCTGCTAAACCTTGCAAGTACCTTTTGACAATGCTTATTTTTTTCCTCAACTTGTGCACCTCCAAAATTAGCTGTATTGGGTGTCTTGGTATTAGTTTGATCTTTTAATGTTCCGCATTACCTTTCAAAGTTGTAATGTGTGCATGTAATATTTCTTTTGTCTTGGAATGACTATGATTGCAGGAAAGGAAAATGCAGCTAATGTGAGTTTAGAAGTGTTAAAGGCATTGCCCCCTTTGCAACAAAGAGAACAGTCTAGAGGCCGGTTTGGTGGTGGTCGTGGTCAGGGTGGATTTCTTGATAGGAACAGTGGCATCAGGTTCTCGGGAGGCAGAGGAGGTGGATTCTCTGATCGAAGAAACGGTAGATTCTCCAACCGCACTGGTGGTAAAGGTCAAAATTATAGGAAGAAATGGTAAGAAGTCTGAACGTCGAGAGCTAGTCTGATCAAAGGAATGATAGATCCTCCCCACGGCTCTGGTGGTAGAGGTGGAAATAATGGGAAGAACTGGTAAAAAATTCTTAAACTTCTTGACCTGGGCCATTCGTTGAGGGACAGGCCTAAAGGGGCTTAAATTTTTGTCAAAATGCCCTGTGTTTCGAAGCAGCATCGGCTTAAAGTTTGAGGCACGATTGGAGATGGTCTATTTCAACAGCCCGATTTGAGGATTTTCTGCATGTGTATTGAGTTGTCAACATTACTGTCATTTTGTGCGTCCTTTTTTATGTTTTTGGGGGGGGGGGCAAATGGGTTGTGCTTTGCTATATCTATGTAATTTTCTGGGGTTTTTTAATACTCCCCATATTGCTCAATAATTCTTCTGCAGGTGTAATCCAAAGCATACTGGTATGTTATTATTTAGTCACTAAGGGATAATTCATTTTTTAAAATAAAATATTTCCTTTTGACATCCAGTTATTCCAAATTTTATCATTTTTTAATTTAATTTAAATTCTTAAATCTGTAATTAAACAGTTCTTCCAAATTATAATTACATTCAATTTATTTTTTACTACTTTTGCCAAATTATGTGGCTTGAGGGAATGCATTCTCCATGAATAGTAAATGTATAAACTCCATCGACTTTACTTTTAATGATAATAAATAAATAAATAAAAGTATATATATATATATATGTTAATTATCATATTAAAATTTTAAAATAATTAAAAAATATTTATATGATAAGTATGTTAATTACTATAATATTTTTATTGGTATTTTTGAAAATTTTAGATTTAAATATTGTTAAATCTAAACAATGCTGAAGAAGGTGGAATCACCAATCAAGCTAACACAGAAGCAGGCAGAACGTAGAACAGCGCATACTCCATACAACTTCTGTCATGGATAATAATGGGCCTTTGTAATTTCTGCTCGGAGATACTATAGATTCTCGATCATGGCATACTACAGGAGAGTAAGACTTGCGCTCGACGCCTTTAGAAGCTATGCTTCAAAGATTTCGCCCAGAGCTCCGGTCCAGGAGTCTTTTCCGAGGATTTACCAAAAGGGGTCTTTGATTTTTGATTCTAATCCAGCTAAGTTTTCTGGGTTCTCTCCCTATTCTGCTTCTGTTGCTCAGAGATTTGGCTTGGGTTTTCAAATGGGTGCAAATAGGATTCGTTACAATTCCTTTCTTATTCGAGGTGGTGGTGCCAAGAGATTTTACTACGTGGATCGCCACCAAATTCATCACTTCAAGCCCAGAGGGCCTAGGCGGTGGTTTCAGAATCCACGGGCTGTTTTGACTGTCTTTTTGGTGGGTTCTGGCGTTTTTATCACCGTCTATTTTGGTCACTTGGAGATTGTTCCTTACACGAAGAGGAAGCATTTTGTGCTGTTGTCGAAATCCATGGAGCAAAAGATCGGAGAGGCTGACTTTCAGCAGGTGAAAAGGGCATTCAAGGGTAAAATACTTCCTGCGATACACCCAGAAAGCGTTAGAGTGCGTCTGATTTCAAAGGACATAATCGAGGCTTTGCAAAGAGGGTTAAAGAATGAGCAAGTGTGGACTGATTTGGGGTATGCCTCGTCAGAGGTGGATGGGGCAAACCAGGGAGGTGGCCGCGAGAATTTCAAGGGCTTGAGTGAGGGTGAAGAGAAACTTGGAGAACATTGGTACAGGGAGGATGAGATTATTGATGACAAGTGGATTCAGCAGAGTAGAAAGAAGGGTCAAGAGAGAGGTTCAAGAGCAGAAACTTCACATTTGGAGGGATTGAAGTGGGAGGTTTTGGTTGTTGATGAACCTGTCGTCAATGCTTTCTGTACTCCGGGAGGGAAGATCGTTGTTTTTACGGGATTGCTTCATCATTTTAAGACTGATGCGGAGATAGCCACCATCATAGGGCATGAGGTATGTGGAAGTGTATGTTGGGTTCTAAAGATTGATTTCTGTTTCTTATTTTTTGCATAAACAACATTTAATTAGCAGACTGATGAGTTGCCTCTTGCAACTAGGTTGGACACACTGTGGCTCGACATATTGCAGAAAAGCTCACTAAGAATCTGTGGTTTGCCATTTTGCAACTCGTTCTTTATCAGTTTGTCACGCCTGATCTTGTCAACACGATGTCAGCTCTCCTTCTGAGGCTTCCCTTCTCCCGAAAGTAAGTTTCTTGGTTTTGGCGTCTTAAGCAATGCATTTGTGTTGTGATTTGATTTATTATATGTGCTTGCGTGTTTCATTTTGATTTTGGTGAACTAAGCTGATTCTCACAGCTTATTCCATTGATGCATTTGTGGTTGATGAGATTTTCTCGTGTGAAATTGCTATTTATTTCATAAATAGTATAGTTATGCAACAGCATTCATTTCTAGTGAAGATTTGGATGTTTTCGAGTTGATATATCAAATGTCACTGGTCTTCTGGTTATCATGATTTGGATGTGAGTATTCCTTGAATTTCTTATGTTTTGGGAAGACTTGCTTCCTTGCTGAAGCTTTAGGGGATGTATTTTGCATGTGCAACTCCTATTGTCATATTTTGGCCAACATTCATTTCCAAAAATGTCATGCCATGGCATTGGCAAACATTTGAAGGAAGAATACCTTATTCCATTTTCTTGAGGCTTTAAGCTTTACTTCACTTTGGTCTTGGCACTGATTGAATCTGTTACTGAATGTTTCATGCAATTGGAAAATTCATTTTCCATTTTGATCTCGAGGGCCAGTTAATTTTTTATACTCTTGGCTTCGACCTATATTAGTTCTCTTGGTCCCTGTCTGCAATGATAATGGTTGTGTGTTTTTTTGCCTTTTATGCTCTCTCAAATTTGATCTGTGAACCTGTCTAAAAGTGTCTTTTGACCCATTAGCAAATATGGAATATGGGAAATGCCCTACATCAAAGGCAATTCCCCTTGTGTCTAGGAAGCTACCCGTTCCTTCTTTTACATTTTAATAAAATGGTATTTAAAACTTTTTACATGTTTTCTCTAGTCACATTCTGAAACCATGTACATGAGCCATTAAGGAAAATGTAGAATAGCAAATGTTATTATCATTTTGACACAAGGACTTTCCTAATTTCTATCAAAATTTTTTGTTAGGATGGAAATTGAGGCAGATTATGTTGGCATACTGTTGATGTCTTCTGCTGGATACGATCCTCGAGTGGCACCTAAAGTTTTCGAAAAATTGGGGAAGCTGACTGGCGAGTCCACGCTGAGAGATTACCTATCTACGCATCCTTCTGGAAAGAAGAGGGCTCAATTGCTGGCTCAAGCCAAGGTCATGGAAGAAGCACTTGCTCTTTACAGAGAAAGTAATGCTGGACGTGGGATTGAAGGTTTTTTCCTTTAAAAGGGAAGCCGAACTCCAATTTGTACAAACATGGAGTGTGCATCTCCTATTAAGTTGGAAATGTTGTCCTTAATCTATATAGGAAAAAAATTAAGGAAAAAAAAAGGGGGCTCTGCTCTTCTTGCCCTCTTTTCCATCATCATATAATTGCCAGACTTGCTGCTTGGTATTCTTTTCAACGGAATCCTTTTGTTTTTCCTGCAACTGTTGTACATCTCTGCAGGATCAAATATCTTTGATTTCAACCTGTTTTTTTTTAACCCCTTTTAATCCACAACTTTATAGATTTGTTATTTATGCCTATCTAGTTGGCCTTGATTATACGATTTTTGGCGTGGAATTGATTTAGAAACTGGATGCAATGGCTTAAATGTGTGACAACTTCAAAAAACATCTGGCAATCCAGCAAGTTCAATTCGTATGGCAGTCGACTAAGTGACCAACTCTCTTTTCAAGCACAATCAGAGAAGTCTGAGGGGTCGCAAGTGACAACTCAACTCTTCCAAGTTACGCTTCAAAGATTTTACCCAAAGCTCCAGTCCAGGGACCTGCTGCTCCTATGTTTTACTTTTACCAAAATGGGTCTTTGATTTCTGGTTCTAAGACGGCTAACTTTTCTGTTTTCTCTCCCTATTCTTCTTCTTCTTCTTCTTCTTCTTCATCTGTTGCTCTGAGACTTGGATTGGGTCTTCAAATGAGTGGTGCCAAGAGATTCGTTGCAATCACTTTCTTCAAGAAAGGGTGGTGCCAAGAGATTTGACGAAGTGGTTGGCCACCAGGTCTATCGCTTGAAGGCCACAGGGCCTAACTGTGGCAACACGATGGTTTCAGAATCTATGGGTCGTTTTGACTGTCGTCTTGGTGGGTTTTTGTGTTTTGGTCTTGGAGACCATACCTTACACGTGCTATTTTCGAAATCCATAGAGAGAAAGATGGCAGAGGCTGGATTTCAGATGATAAAGAGGGCATTCAACTGGAAAATACTGCCTGCAATGCACCCAGAAACCGTTAAGAGTGCATCTGATTTCAGAGGATATTATTGAGACTTTGCAAAGAGGGTTGAAGGAGGAGCAAATGTGGACTGATTTGTGGTATGACATATCGGACATTGATGGGGCAAATCACCAAGTTACCCATAAGACTTTGAAGGCCTTGAGTTGAGGTGAAGAGAAACTTGAAAAACATTGGTACAAAGAGGATGAAAACATTAATGGCAAATGGATTCAGGAGAATACAATAGAAGGGTCGAGAGAGAGTTTTGAGAGCAGAAACTTTACATTTTGAGGGACCAAAGTGGGAGGTTTTTTTGGTTGATAAGGCTGTCATTAATATTTGTTTTCTGCGGGAGGGAAGATAGCTGTCTTCACGGGATTGCTTAGTCATTTTAGAACTGATGCGGAGATAGCAACCATTATAGGGCATGAGGTATGTCGAAGTGTTTGTTTGTAGGCTTGTAAGGATTGTCTGTTGGTTATCTTTGGTAAAAATATCATTTAATTAGCAGACTCATGAGTTATTTGTACATGGTCTTTTCCGACTAGGTTGGGCACTCGGTGGCCTGAAATGCTGCAGAAAAGCTCCCAAAGATCCTGTGGGCTACCGTTTTGCCACTCATTCTTTATCAGTTTGTTAAGCCCGATCTTGTCAACTTTCCTTCTGTGCTTGCAGAGTGTTAGATCGCCTTCTGATGCTTCCCATCTCTCAAAAGTGAGTTTCTTGGTTTTGGCATCTTAAGCAGTGCACTTGTGGTGTGTTTTGATTTATTATACGTAGCTTGCTTGTGGCAATGTGATTTTGAAATGGGTTCAACTGACTCGAGAAACACCAGGGAGCATGGAATCCAGTGAACATATGTTCTCTCCTTGTAACGGTTTCTCCCTCTCCTTGTTCATTTTACTTGTATACAGGTTACATATTTTTTTTCAAAAATAAAAATGCACGTATTTTCCTGTCTCTCCGTCCAAATTCCGTCTACAAGACCCCGTCCTTCAGCGAGGTCCATCCAGGGTCCTTCCTAATATAGGAGGGATTTTGTAAAGGACGTTGTCCGTATCTTGAGCCGAAGAAAAAAAGGTCGATCTTTGAAGGGATGGTCTAAGCTTGGACCAAGCCCAATCTGATTTGGGTATTATATCAGTCCAGTCGAAACTGAAAAATGTTTAGCTATGGACCGAGAACTCATTGGGCCTTTAACCATTGATTCGTCTAGTATTGCTGACACATACATTTCCGGCTGTTATTATGTTTCGTAGGGTTTCAGAGCCTCAGAGGCCTTTCCAATTGTCGGGCCACATATCAAAGTTCACTGTTTAAGCATCTGGCTGGGTGGCTTTTGCTGCTGGACAAGTGGCTGTCCACTAGGCTCCATTGGACTCAGTTTTGGATTTGAAAGCACAACACCTGAGTTTCGGTCCACTGGGGCTACTCGTGCCTAGACGTGTTCTTTGTTTTAGATGATGACATCAAGAGAAAGCTTGACTATTATATTTACACCCACCCCACCCCACCCCCACCCGAGAAAAAAAAAAAAAAAAAAGAAAGAAAGAAAGAAAGATGAAATGAACATGTTTCAATTAAGGTCTATCTGTGCCTTTTTATATGTTAATTTTTAAAAACTCTTATTATTATTATTATTACTATGAACGATGGATTAGATACAAATACTTAAACATATTATAAATCTATTACCGCCGCTGGTCTCCAAGCTCTAAAAGATTAAAGACCCAACTAACCAAATTTATTGTTATCGTGACTTGGTATACTAAAATCCTGATTTAGGCAAATGGCAGGCACGCCGCAGTTCTCAATTACTCGTCCACTCAAACTTTTTAAAAGACCGTAGGTGCATCACCACTGCTACCTCCCCTTCCTTTACTTCTCGCTTTCCACCTTTCCTTCTTTCTCTGCCTCCAAAGCCCAATGGAGCCTCTTGCCAAGCTCAGCCATGATCGTCGCCTCAACACTTTCATCTCTTCCCCGCCCAACTCCAGTTTGCTTTCTGAAACTTGTCCTTCGTCTCTCTTGGAGCTCATAAAACTTTTCACTCCCATATTTGTATTATGTGTTACTGCTGCGATCTTTTTCCCACAAAAGAACCAAGACTGGATCCCCATTTTGCATTTCCTCTTATTGTTTTCTTATGTTCTTTACCTTTTTATCATCAAACCCTACGTCTCAAAGCCGTTTCCAGTCTACCTTGTGGATTTCTCATGTCTTAGGCCTCCAGATTACTGCAGGGTCCCGTTCTCTTCCTTCCTTGAAAATGCCTCCATGATTGAGTCCTTTGACAGTGAAAGCATAGCTTTTATGGCCAAAATCCTGACTTCTTCTGGCCAGAGTCAAGAGACCTATCTACCTCCAGCCCTACACTGCATTCCCCCGAAGACCCATCAACAGGAAGCCATCAAAGAAGTAGAAATGGTTCTCTTCCCTATCGTGGACGACCTTCTCTCAAAAACCAAAGTCAGCCCTCTTGATATTGACATCCTCGTTGTAAATTGCAGTGGCTTCTGTCCATCCCCCTCTTTATCATCCATTATCGCCAACAAATACTCCATGAGAACGGACATTAAAAGTTACAATCTCTCTGGAATGGGATGCAGCGCAGGAGCCATTGGCATTGACCTGGCCAACAATCTCCTGAAAGTTCACATGAACAAATTTGCCCTTGTTATTAGCACTGAAATATTGTCAACCGGTTGGTATTCTGGTCACGAGAGAGACAAGCTACTCCTTAACTGCCTATTTAGAATGGGCAGTTCAGCAGTCTTGCTCACGAACCGAACAGAAGCCAAGAGAAGGTCTAAATACAAGGTTTTTTGCACGGTCAGAACGCAAAGAGCCTTCCAAGACATGGCTTATTTTTCAGCATTCCGCGAAGAGGACTCCAGAGGAAAACTTGGGGTTACACTTACGAAGAATTTGCTCCGAGTAGCAGGAGAAACTCTCCGTTCCAACATGACAATCCTGGGTGCACAAATCTTGCCTCCGCAAGAAAAGCTTAGGCACTTTGTTTCCGTAATTCGGCAGAGAGTTTCCGGCAAATCTTCAGGGGAAGCTTACGTGCCAGATTTCAAGAAAGTGATACAGCATTTTTGCTTGCCAACCTCGGGGAAAGCTGTAATCAGGGAGATAGCCAAAGGGTTAAAGCTTGGAGACACGGAAGTGGAGGCTGCCTTGATGACTTTTCACAGGTTTGGGAACCAATCTTCTTCTTCTCTGTGGTATGAGCTGGCTTACATGGAAGCCCAAGATAAAGTGAAGAAAGGTGACAAGGTTTGGCAGCTTGGAATGGGGAGTGGACCCAAATCCAACAGCGTGGTTTGGGAGTGTATTATGCCCATTGTTGGTGAGTCCAAGAAGGGCCCATGGGCTGATTGTCTCCACCGTTATCCAATCTCCGCCGTCGCTCAGGGCCTCTGATCATGGAAAACCCGGACTCGTCTGGACGGTGAGAGACATTGTGCCGCCTCTTGTCCACTGGCGGGACTTTGAGCCCCCCCCCTTTTTTTTTTCTCTTCTTATTTTTGCTATTATGACTAATCAAATTATTGTAAGATTAGTTATATTGAAAACGGTAAAAATTGAAATGAAGTATGACATAATTCCTAACCTTTCTTATTATTGCTATTTCTATGATTATTTCTTCTTCAAAAAGATAATAATAAATTGACACCAAATCATCACAATATTGTTTCTATGGAATTAAACAATTACTTTTCTGATATATTATAAATTTTTTTAAAAAAACGATTGTATATAAGATTAACAAGAAAGGTGAAAAAGCTATATTTCTATTCACACAATGTTCAAATTGTCCTTAAAAACAGCGCTTACTCAAAAAAAAAGAAAAAAAAGCAACTTTATAATATCTTTTATAGATTCGTCGGTTTGCTGCTTTGTTTAAATATGCACGAGAAAACTTTGATTCGCGCAGATATTTCTGTAGTTAAAAAAAAGAAGTATAACCCCAATTATTTTTGGCAATTTTTTATGTGAAAGGGGCTGAACAGGCATCAGGCAGGCGAGTTGTCAGCGGTAATGTAAACGCTGTCTACTAGTGCTTGCGTACCTGCTTTCTCAAATGCATTAAAGTGAAGTAAAATTTCGTACTTTCTTTAATGCCCTTGTTAGGATTTTCCAACCACCACGCTTGCTTGCTTGTTTTTTCACCCTGAAATAATTAATGGCAATCTTCAATAATTTTGATGGTTCAAAAGTCATATGTATATATATATATATACACACACACACACACTGAGGGAGGGGACAAGACAAGACAAGCATGCTATCTAATTAATGGCAAAGCGATTGCTTTGCTCGCTTCCCAACTCACCTGTGTCAAAACCAGAGAGCAACGAATCTATTTCTTCTGCATTCTTTTTTGTTTTTTGTTTTTTGTTTTTTTTTTTTTTGTTTTATATGTGCTTTTGACTTCCTTTTTGGGCCCAACCAATGTCGGGTATGGGTCCACATTTTAGCACATTACCCCCAAGCTCTTTTATCTTTCAAGAAATGACCTTAGCCCAAAACAATGAAATGTCTTTTCTGTGGCCCACGATTCCAAATATTGGGCTGCCCCAATTGGCCACTTTTGTGCATCTCAGAGACTGCTGACACTTTTTGTTTCCCAGGCCGTCCATGTTCGACAATAAAAAGAAAAAAAAATCCGTTATCCTGGGCGTTGATGAATTGTTTACGGCCTTCGAAAGCTTCGAGCTGTGCTTCAAATTTGAGATGATTTTGTTTCTATCGCAGTTGTCGATAAGTTCTCTTGATCAATTGTCAAATGAAGCTGTCTTCCCATCTTATACGATCGAGCTGCTTTGGGAGAAAGAAGAAAATAAATAAATAAATGCAAGCATAATGTAATTTGAAAAATCATCCCCTTTTTTAAAAAATAAAATAAAATAAAACAAAAGTCATGTTCAATATATAATATAAACATAATATGTTAGGGATTTTTTATTTTTTATTTTTTTAAAAAAAAGATAGGGAATTTATTCTATTCTACATATGGTAACGTGTCTTGTTGGAATGCCAACCCATACATGGGTTTCAGAGGTGGTGGTGGTGGTGGCGGTGGCCATCTTTAAGACCTGTGCTGCTGCTGCTCTCTGCTAAGCGCAGGTGTAATGACTGATGATATCTACCGGTGCCCATTGTATTCAATGCTGGCCGATAGTTGATCAGTATGGGGCGTTGAATCTGCTGCCACGAGTAGTAAATATGGGAAAGGCCTCACCATTACTGTACTGCAATGCAATGGCTTCCATCTTTGCTTCATCAAAGATGGTAATAGTAATGATAAGCCCCATTTCTTCTCCGCGCAACAAAGTGTGAATTAAGGAGTCACAAAGGCGGTGGCAGCTTGGCGGTGAATACTGCAATGGCTTCCATCTTTGTTTCATCAAAGATAGTCATGGTAATAATAAGCCCCATATCTTTCTCCGTGTAACAAAATTGATTGCATTATAATTGCACCCTTTCTTTCATTTTTTCGTGTGTGTTTTAACGTATGATTGCATTGGTCATCAATTTGATGCATTCTCTTGATGTTATCATATGCATTAAAACATCACAAGATGTGCAATTCAAATTATGATAGTATAATTCATGAAAACGGGTTCGAAAACTGTCACATTAGAGCATAACAAAGCTCTTCTTCATATTCGCCTTCCGCTCCCCACACCCACTTGACTAGTTGTCAGGACAAAGCTTCCCGCGACTTTCTGGCTCTCCGCGCTGTTCTCCGGGGAGGTGAGTTTAATGACTCACCTCTCGAGTAGCTGTGAAACTGACCTTTTTCTGGAATGAACTTAATGGATCCGAACGTATGATTTCCATAACTAAAAATAAAAGAGACGTGTATCTGTATGCCTAGCACTCGGTCCAAGCTTTAAATTATCGAAGGAAAAAAATAAAAATAAAAAATGGCAAAGGCTTTTGAAATTGGCCGTTCAAGTAGACAATCAGCCACTGATAATTCAAAACACTAAATGCTTAATTAATTAATAGCTCCACCCAATCCAACTACATTTTTTTTTTTCCCGATGTACTCTAACAATTATATAAATCCAACTGCACATTTCATGAGCAATAAACAGTATAAATGGCATCCCACGTTTCCATTTAAGTACATTATTGCCTTTATACTATTTTGTTAGGTCAGATGACTTGGCTCTATGCAATGATTTTCAATGCATCGAAACAAGAACCTTGGTGGGAAATGAAAGTCAAATAGGGTACTAGCAAAAAAATGTTATAAGGGGCCTCAATAATAGAATACATAGGAGGAGAGCTCGTTGGCGTTGGATCCTCTTAAAGGCAGCCACATTTTCGGGACAAAGCAAGAATTTATGGTCGCTGCAACTATTCCATTCAAGATTCTTAGTTCTCCACTAACTTAACTGAAGAATTTATTCCCTAATAAAGCGAAGGATCCCATACCGGACACAAGCCCGAAAATCAGACCCAGACGTGCTAGACAGAGAGAGAACAAACGAAAGAAAAAAAAAAAACGTGGATCTCCGCATTGTTCATCGTCCTCTTCTTTTTCTTCTTCTTTTTTTTTTTTTTTTTTTTATAAATAAAAACATGTTATGTGTATATATAGAGTATATTAATTTTATACAAATAATTTTTTAAAAAATAATTTAACTTATTTATTTATATATTTTAGGATTAATTATTTTGTCCATCGTATATTTAAATTATTAAAAAAAAAAAAAAAACACCAAGTCTACACAAAACCGACACGTCTCCTCTCTCCCATACCCCCACCTCCCGCCCACTAACTGTTTTGTTTTTGTTTTTTTTCCTCTCATAGAGTGAAACATATAAATGGAGATGTAAAATTGACAGCTAGACAAAAGGACTATAATAGAAAGTCTCGTGAGCACAAGAAGTATACAATTGAGATACAATGTTTGTTTGTTTCAACATTGAATATTTTCTTCAATAGCCTTCGGTGCCATTATTCTCATCAAATAAAAATAAAAAACTCGACAAGTAAAATCACATACCGTCACAAGCAATTAAAGAGCATAATCGCCTCACCAATTGAATTGGAATCATTCGTTGGACGTCCCATTCTTACTTGTTAGTAGCAAAATGTAAACATCGCATGCATTAAAGACTGACATTTTTTATTTTTATTTTTATTTTTATTTTAAAAAAAGGAACAATAGAAGTATAAATGGGGATGCATAAATTTTCCATTCATAAAACTGTATTTTTGATTTGAAAATACAATTAAATAAGTTTTTAAAAATTATTAAAAACAAACAAATTAATATCATATATATGATTTTAAACATTAATTAAATTTATTTTCATTCCATTCATTTTTTTCTTTCAATTTAAATTTAAATTTTTTTATATATATATATCCTCTCTTTCTCTCGTGTGAGACATCTTCATGGGTACAAAACTTTTAAAATTGTTAATAAAAATATGCAAATTTTGTATAAAAATTTTACAAATATAAATATCTTAGATAATAAAATTCAAAAACTTTTAAAGTCTATTAATTATATGTTTAAAAGATATATAAGTGAGAAAAAAAATAAATAAATCAAGTGTATGCATGCATTCTGACTATTCAGCAATAATGAATAATCAAAATTCCGTTAATTTTTCTCTTGAGAGAGAGAGGATGCAATCCAATTGAAAATGCTTCTATGGATTGTGGCCTTAGAACCCAATAATTTAAACTGCATCGCGTGACTGTAGGGACCCACCTGATCAGATCTTGTCATGAAAATATCCCCAACAGTTTTGAAAGCCAATAGCCATCGATAAGCATGGAGAACCCAATAATGCATGCTTGGCACTTGACCTGTAGGCCACAGACTCTGGTTTTTTTTTTTTTGAAAGTAAATCTCTTTAACGCGACAAGTGGAGGTGACGAATGAAGTGATATTATTACCTAAATTGTACGAACAGACATCTTATCAATTATATTCGGGTTAAAAGAAAAGTAGTCAAGTGGGGGTGAACTTTTTTTTTATATATATATAGAAAAATTTAAATGAAAATAAAATTAGTGACTTTTAGTTTTAGTTTATAAATGTTACGACACAGAATTAAATTAATGATTCTCAATTTCAATTTATAAGTTTTTTAATAATAATGAAAAAAAAAAAAAGTGTAATCAACCAACTGTGATATTTGTTTACACATGAAACTGCCCAAAATTTTCGTTAATTTTAACTTCCTTCAATTGGCATTCGTGAGACAACCAACTCCTTAAATTACCTTCGTGCAAGGAATGGCTACGTAAGGTGTTTCTCTTTCTCTTTCTCCCTCATCTTCCGAGAGTTCCAAGACGCTGTCCTAACCAAGGCACAACCTTTCTCAGTTCCTCATCTGCCATTCTTCGCTCGACCTTCAGTTCACTATCACGCTCCACAGAAAAAGCTCCTCTCTTGAATTGAAATGTTGGAAAGCCCTCTGAAATGGCTGATTTTCATTCTAACAAGTTGTATGGCATACGAAATTGCCCTTGCCGTGAACAACCCATTGGCCAGAAACACCTATATTATCCAAATGGACAAGTCTGCAAAGCCAGAGCACTTTTCTGATCACCTCAAATGGTATTCGTCAAAATTGCAGTCAGTAATGTCAAAATCTGAAAATGAAGGCAATATGGATGATCAAGAGAGGATAATCTATAGCTATCAGAATGCTTTTCATGGGGTTGCTGCTCAATTGAGTGAAGAAGAAGCTCAGAAGCTAGAGGAATCAGATGGTGTATTGGGTGTATTTCCCGATACCGTCTATCAACTGCACACTACAAGAAGCCCCACGTTCCTTGGGCTAGAACCTGAAGACAGCACAAAGGCCTGGTCTCAAAATGTTGCAGACCATGATGTTATAGTGGGAGTGCTAGACACAGGAATTTGGCCGGAGAGCACGAGCTTCAATGACACAGGCATGACTCCGGTGCCTGCTCACTGGAAGGGAATCTGTGAGACTGGAAGAGCTTTTGACAAACGCCATTGTAATAGAAAAATTGTTGGCGCAAGGGTCTTCTACAGAGGAATCGAGGCTGCTACTGGAAAGATCAATGAACAAAATGAGTACAAATCACCTAGAGATCAGGATGGTCATGGAACTCACACGGCAGCGACTGTTGCTGGCTCTCCAGTTCAAGGAGCCAATCTGCTTGGATATGCTTCTGGAACTGCGAGAGGGATGGCTCCTGGTGCGAGAATAGCAGCTTACAAAGTTTGCTGGACTAGCGGATGCTTCAGCTCAGATATTCTGTCTGCAGTTGATGCGGCAGTGGCTGATGGAGTCAATGTTCTATCGATTTCTCTTGGTGGTGGAGTTTCGTCTTACTCTCGGGATAGTTTGGCTATAGCAGCTTTTGGGGCGTTGGAGATGGGTGTTTTTGTTTCGTGTTCTGCAGGAAATGGCGGGCCTGACCCTGCAAGCCTCACAAATGTTTCGCCATGGATCACCACAGTTGGCGCCAGCACCATGGACAGGGATTTTCCAGCCACCGTTAGAATGGGAAGTGGCAGAAGTATAACTGGAGTTTCACTCTATAAAGGCCGGAGGGTCCTCTCAACGAACAAGCAGTATCCTTTGGTTTATATGGGTAGTAATTCCAGCAGCCCTGACCCAACATCTCTTTGCTTGGAAGGAACCTTGGATCCACGTCTCGTTGAGGGAAAGATCGTGATATGTGACCGTGGAATTAGTCCTCGAGTTCAAAAGGGGCAGGTTGTGAAAGATGCAGGAGCAGTAGGAATGATTCTGGCAAACACAGCTGCCAATGGAGAGGAGCTTGTGGCTGATAGTCACCTAATTCCAGCAGTTGCAGTAGGAGAGAAAGAAGGGAAATTCATCAAGAAATATGCTTTGACTACTCGCCATCCAACTGCAACTCTAGCTTTCCTCGGTACCAGATTGGGGATTAGGCCGTCTCCAGTGGTAGCAGCCTTCTCATCAAGAGGACCCAACTTTCTGAGTCTCGAGATTCTGAAGCCGGATGTCATTGCTCCGGGTGTGAACATCCTTGCTGCTTGGACTGGTGATTTGGGTCCTTCAAATTTGCCAACGGATCACCGGAGGGTGAAATTCAATATACTTTCAGGAACTTCTATGTCGTGCCCACACGTCAGTGGTGTTGCTGCCTTGATCAAGGCCAGGCACCCGGAATGGAGTCCCGCGGCAATTAAATCTGCGCTGATGACAACGGCTTATGTCCATGATAACACCTACAATCCACTGAAAGATGCTTCAACAGCCGCTCCTTCCACTCCATATGATCACGGGGCCGGCCACATAAACCCATTGAAGGCTCTGGACCCAGGACTTGTTTATGACATTAAACCCCAAGATTACTTTGAATTCCTCTGCACACAAAACTTGACTCCAACTCAGTTGAAAGCTTTTAGTAAGTACTCGAACAGATCCTGCAAGCACTCTCTTTCAAGCCCAGGGGACTTGAACTACCCTGCTATCTCTGCTGTCTTCCCGGACAAATTATCCATTTCATCTGTCACGCTTCACCGGACGGTTACCAATGTTGGCCCTCCAGTGTCCAATTACCATGCAGCAGTCACGCAATTCAGAGGTGCAACCGTTACAGTTGAGCCACCTACCTTGAAGTTCACGAAGAAGTATCAGAAACTATCTTACAAGATTACCTTCACCTCTAAAACTCGGCAAACAGTGCCTGAATTCGGTGGTTTAGTATGGAAGGATGGAGTCCACAAAGTTAGAAGCCCAATTGTTGTCATGTGGTTGATACCAATATGATCGGACCACTTGATTCCACATGAATCGTGAACAATTGTGGTTCTACAATAATCAGGGTTTTCTGTACTGAGCCAAGGGGATAGCTCATTTTTAAACCGTGCAATGCATTTTCTTCTATCTGCTTGTTGCAGAACATATTATAATCTCCGTAAAGTAGTACAAGGTGGTTTTTCTTTTGAACTCGGATATTTGTAGGGATCCATAAATTATATCTTAATATTAGTATAAGCTCAATCTTGAAAAGGATTAAAAGTTACATAGAACGCCATCCATTGAATATGCAAGCACCATTTTGCTGCTTTGTCGGTTCACAGAATGCATCGTATGAGGAAAGTGCCTATGGCACTCACTTGTATGGCTAATGAATTGGAGAGGGCGCACTTTGTGCCAGCCGAGCTCTTGCTGTATGTGCTTGCTGCATCTGGACTGGGCCGTAAGGGTCGATGAGCCTACAACATTGTCAAATGGGGCGAAGACAAAGCGTGTGCAGAAATAATCTCAGCAGTCGTCTCTAAATTTGCAACATGGGCTCCTTTTATCATGTGAAGTTGCTTTTGGGTCTCTAAAATGGTCTGAAGTCATAATTCCAGCAGGATAGGATAGGATAGGATAGAATAGGACCCGTACAAACCAAATTAACAAAACAACAGTTCTGCTAAGGGTTGTCCAGAAATTTTAAAACCCCACAAACATAATTGAGATTTGAACATAATTTTATTTGGGTGATGACTTTGCTAGCCCATATTAACAATTCCAACAGTCTCCTGCTTGACCAGCAAATGTCATTCCATCAGAACATCGAAAGTGACCAATTGACAATGCTACAATTCGTTAAGTCGATGCAAATGTGATTAATCCAAAGAATCACTTGCAAAAGATCTTTGCCATTAAGAGCTAGTGCACGCAAAAAAAATAAAAAGCACTACAATGGCAACAATGCTTCATTACAATGGACAGGTAAAAGCAACACATGTGGTATCTGACAATATTACTTTCAGAATTCATCAGTGACTTTCATTTCGTTGGTAAGCAGATGGGTGCGAAACTACAAAGTGAAATTGGTATAAGTTGTGCTGATCGTTGATTACTCTCTTTCCAATTGTACTTTTGGCTACTCGGAAATTAGAGCAAGTGTCCAAGTTATTTTACGAGTTTTTAACAATCGCCTTTAGTCAATGTTATTTGAGAATCAGTATACCAAAAAAAAAAGAACAGAAAAGAAAATGAGAATCAGGTTACGACTCTATCCTGCTTTTCAGATTCCAAAGGCCAATTCGCCAAATCCAACGGTAGAAGCGGACCACACAACGATGTGATATGAAGTTATTCGTTGGTTCAGCCCAGTTTTTTTGACCAAAAGAAAACAAATATATTTCCAAACATGCAAAGCAATTGGTCAAACCACCATATCCAATCCAAGTTGCCAAGATATCCTCCAACCATTTCCTAAAGGCCCAGCTTGCGATTTTATTTCCCCTGGCGGGCCGCAGCCGAGAATGAGGGATTTATGAATTGAAATCATTTTAGAACATGTGAAAAATGAAAGGTAATTTTAGCACCAATTGGTTGAACCCGTCAAAAAGCTTATGTCGCTCATATTCAGTGTTGTATTTTTCTTTGGCAAATGCCGTTGGAGAGCCTTTTCCTGCCAGTTGCCAAACAGCGTTCGCTTGTGGGTATCTAACTGGAAAAGATTCCCAAAAGTGGCCATTATTCTTGAAAAGAAGTTTGAATAAAAAAGAAAGAAAAATTTTAGTTAAGTAGGTCTGATTTGCACTTCCGCCGCTGGGGGGGGGGGTTCTCATGACATACTGTAAAGTTCTTTTCGTATTCCATATAATTAAATCAAGGTATGATTGAATTATGCGAGAATGTAATGGCCCACAGCAAAAGTGATCTTGTTTTAAGCTCCTTATAATTAATTGTTGCATCCCATAGTCTCTACTTTCTTGCCAATGAAATGGAATCATCTATTCGGTTTTTGTATCCAACTGAAACTGCAATCGGCGTTAGAATTGAATACTTAAATGCCTATAATTACAAAATCAAACACATATAAATAAAAATAATAAATAAGTACTGCATTATATTGTAAAACAGAGTACGTTAAATGTTGAACCCCTCTTCCAAATTTGACTCACTGGGAGGCTTAAGAGTCCCTGTCCAGTGACACATTTCCGCGTCTAAGAAAAAGTGATATGGATTAGTTGTCTACAATAGTCAATTTATGGACTTTGCATTAAAAAATATTTAAAAAAATATTTAAATTCCGTCTCATTCATCACTCACTTTTTATACGTATATTAATTTATATGATTTAAAAAAATAATTAGTAAGAGAGAGAAAAAAAAAAAAAGTCAAACCCTAGAAGGAAGAGGAATCGTCAAACTCAAAAAGGGTTTCGTTTTCAGTGCTCCTCCACATCGTGACCTACAGTTATTGAAAGGGGCAAGTGGGGTTCGAAGCTGGAAGAAGCAGACGAAGATAAACTACCTAATCCACTTTTCATATTAATCAAGTGGGAGGCCTCGCACCTTATTACTACCATGCCTAAACAGGCCCCATCACTTTATATATTCTCCGCATTTAACCTGCCAGATGATGTTAATTGCAGCACTTGCAATTGGTTTCGGACGAGAGGGGGAATGCAAGAAAGATGCTCATGCACAACAAAATTTCATCCAACTTAAAAAAAAAAAAAAAAAAAGAGGGAGTAGGGGGGGGGGAAGATTTTCCTTTTTCCTGTTTGCTTAACACCATCGATTGAGATCTCCAGCACCATTCAATTTACTTACTTTCCTTAAAGACCCCCAAGATCATAGGGATTCAAGACATGAAACAGGACTTCAATTCTTATTAATTATTATAATCATTAATTGTATGTTTGTATTCTAATAATGCAATTAGATATGAAAAGGTATACATATACAACTAATTTTAATTATAGGCATCGGTTAAAAAAATTGTAATTATAACACAGTAACATGTTTTGTGAATTTACAACTAATATATTTTTCAATAGCATTAATGTACAATTACAAATATATTGAGCGCTCAAATCTAAGAAGTATGGTGATAATTTAATGTGTTATATATATTTATATTTAGATTTATTAGTGTCGCGCGATGTCAACTGATCACTGTAATTCTCCCGATGCAACTTTTTAAAAAATTACAAATATATTAATGGTATGAGTACAGCAGCGAAAAACAACTAAAGGAGAACCTACGCGGAACAGGAAAGAACAACAGAACAGAAGTCAGTTGGCTCAGTTCTCACAGCATCCTCACCCATTGGTTGCCACGGAGACAGAGATTTCATGAAATTGAAACCCACACGCTTTGTATTCTCTCTCAAACCATATTATTCCCATCCATCACCACCATGCCATCTCGCCCAATTCCGCCACTGCCACGGTCGCCGTCGCAACAACCTCCGCCGCTGATCACTCCATCTACATTCCTGCTCGTATCGGCCCCAGCCACCTCCTGGCCTCCCCATCACAACCACAACCCCATCTCTTCCCACATCCTACTTCCTCCCGTGGGAGCCGCCTTCTCATTCCTGCTCGTGTTCACGTTTTGCTTCCGCAAAATCAGCCGTAAGCGCACAGTACCCTCCGACTCCAAGCCTCCCCACCGCTTCTCCTACTCCTCTCTTCGCCGCGCAACCAACTCCTTCTCCCCGTCTCTCCGCCTCGGCCAGGGCGGCTTTGGCTCCGTATTTCGCGGCACTCTTCCGAATGGTCGACTCGTTGCCGTCAAAGTAATGGACTCCGGGTCTCTCCAGGGTGAGCGCGAGTTCCAAAACGAGTTAATCTTCGCATCAAACCTGGAATCGCCTTACGTTATCACCGCCCTCGGCTTCTCCTCCGAGCGGAAGCGCCACCGGACAATGCTTTTAATTTACGAGCTCATGCCTAACGGGAACTTGCAGGACGCGCTACTCCGGCGGAAAGCACCGGAATTGGCGGATTGGAGGAAGAGGCTCAGCGTTGCTGTTGATATTGCGAGAGGGATCGAGTATCTTCATAGCTTGGATCCGCCAGTTATTCACGGGGATATCAAGCCCAGTAACATTCTATTGGATCAGTGTTTCTCGGCCAAGATTTCGGACTTTGGGTTAGCCTGGTTCAAAACTGGGAATAATAATCAGAATCACGAAGATGTAAAGGTGGACGTGGAGCAGAAAAATGTTGACTTGGACAGCAATAATGGGGCTGTGGTGGATGATTATGGATCTGTGGTGGAGGACACCGAGAGCATGACTACAGGGTTTGAGGAGTTCAATTTGGGAGTGGATCAGTCCCCGGAAGGCTTGCTCAGGGTACCGGTTTCCCTGACATCGCCAGAGACAGTAGAGGCTGTGAGTGCCTCGCCGGAGACGGCTGGCGTGGCCTTGTCGCCGGAGGGTAATTCTGATGGGGCTGCCGCTTTGAGTGGGAAAGAATTGGTGAATGAGGGAACAAGCGGAGGAAAAGGGATCGAGAACCAATCTGGGAAAGATTGGTGGTGGAAGCAAGACAAAAGTGGTGGGTTGGAGAATGGAGCAGTGAAAGATTATGTGATGGAGTGGATTGGAACAGAGATAAACAAGGAGAGGCCAAAGAGCGATTGGATTGGAACATCTTCATCGTCAACCAGTCAACCAACTGGAAAAATTGATAAAAAGAAGAATCGAAAGCGATTGGATTGGTGGGTCTCATTAGAGGAAGATAGGGATGAGAAGATTTTGAAGAAGACGAAGAGAAGGCAGCCGAGGGAATGGTGGAAGGAGGAGTATTGTGAAGAGTTAGAGAAAAAGAGGAAGAAGAAAAAAAAGGAGAAACATGGAATGGTAACCAATAGTGACTATAATAATAATGGAGGAGAAAATTTGTGGTGGCCGAGGGACGAGGAATTGCATGTTGAGAGAAAGAAGAAGAGAAGGAATAATAGTAGTAAAAGTAGCATCGGCAGTCTTGATTGGTTTAGCGGTGAACTATTGAGGGGTCTGCATAATAGCCATGATTCATCGAATGGCAAGATACAAAAGAGTGGTGGGATTAGCAGTACTCCAAGTATGAGAGGGACCGTTTGTTATGTTGCTCCGGAGTATGGTGGTGGCGGAAATTTATCAGAAAAGTCTGATGTGTATAGCTTTGGAGTTCTGTTGCTAGTTCTTGTAGCCGGGAGGCGCCCACTTGAGGTTACCAACTCACCAATCTCCGAATTCCAGCGTGCCAATCTAATGCATTGGGCTCGTAATCTTGCATGTGCTGGAAAGCTTCTTGATTTGGTCGATCAATCTATACAGTTTTTGGATCAAGATCAAGCTCAGTTATGCATGACTGTGGCTCTGCTTTGTTTGCAGAAGGCGCCTGCTCGCCGGCCATCGATGCAGGAGGTTGTGGGGATGCTTACCGGTGAGTTGCAGCTGCCTCAATTACCAATTGAATTTTCCCCATCACCTCCATCTCGTTTTCCTTTCAAATCCAGATCGCTTGAAAAGGCTCGTTGAGTTTTCAGGGTCCAACACCGCCTTCAGTTAACGTGTACTGGTCTGCACTCCGTATCTTGATTTCATTTTCTTATATGAAATACGTGAAGAACTAGATGACTTCGTTGTTCAATAGGTGTAAAGAAGGATCTTTATCTTTTCGTGAAATACTTCTGACTTGTTTTCACTTGTTCTTGTGTTGATGCTGGTATGGCCTACCAATCCATGGCTGAAATCATAATTGTTCTGTAGACCCATTGTGCACTTGCGTGCAAAAACTAGACGGTGATCCCCGCTTCATTTTGCCTCCAAACGAGGCCCATGTTTCCTTAATGAGACGATCTTCATAAATTTCATCAGGTTCTTTGCATTTGACCAGGCAGCCTGCTGAAATCCTCTCTTTGGTGCATTTTTGCATGATAATTGTCCCCTCATCTCTGGCACTCTAATTCTCGGTTTCAGCTATAGTTGTTGGGACTTGGGGGAAGGTTTTTATCTTTACCTACTGGTATTATCAATACGGATATTTCAGAGTCAATGCCCTTCCTATGGGACCATCGGTGAAGTGGGGAAAAGAAAGGTAGAGAGAACAAGGAAAAGAAAAAGGAAAGGGAGTATGCCAAAAATGCCGGACTTTTGCCATGTTAAGGAAAACGGGAGAACTCACGTCCCAAAGTCTACGTTGATGCTCTAAAAACAACATTCGGGTACACACTTATTACTTTGGTTTTCGGTGCCTGTCTATGTTTTAGGCTGATGGTCCTTCGTTGCATTTGTCGAGAATGTTGTTACTATTTGATCTCTATGAGGGTAAATTGGAACCTATGACTACAATGAACATGCAACCGTCTGATATTTATGCCTCACAAGTACCGACAGCTCCATGCCATAATTTAGACGGTGGAAGACTAGTAGTTGAACCTATTGCGGAGACTTGGGATGTTTTTGGATTAGGGAGTAACAACTATGCAAATTGATCCAAGTTTACCCGTCAGCAACGTTCCAGGCTTCAAGACCCCGCAGGCCGCAACGATTCATAATTGAGAAACTTTTTGGGGACTAGGTCTGTCCAAAGGGTGACCCAATTGGAAACAGGCTACTCTGATCACTGTCCTTTCGGTTCCGATCTTTTCTTAACAGCCCAATAACGGATTGTAAATAGATTGCCTGTATGGGTTCCTTCCTTCTTTTTTTTCAGTCCCTCTTCTATGGCAAGGTCTTTTCGGTCTTTTGAGTCGAAGCATGAACTGCTATTCTTTTAAATTTTAAATTTAGTGTGTCCATACCAAGATGTAGTAGATTTGTTAAAACTCTCGTAAACTTTCTAGCATTTATCCACTTGTATAATAATAATAATAGATAATTGTAACACATTGTTTCTTCTTCTTCTTCTTCTTCTTGTTTTTTTTTTTTTTTTTTTTTTTTTTTTGACAATAACTGGCAAAATATTTTAAATTGACACATTTGTATGCCACCCTGTTTCTGAGCACAAAACGAGAATCTCACGAGTCTGGCTCTGTCATCCAAAAACAAGTCACCGAAAAAAAATGCCAGAGTCGGACAACAGTTAACCTCCTGGCTAGATAAATACTTTAATTTTAACTAAAGCGTGTATCGGTTGCTTTTAAAAGTACAGTTGAGGGACAAAAAGAGAGCCGGCAGGAAAAGGCAATTTCCTTATTAATATATACTTATCCTTAAGAATTGAAACCACCATACATTAGCTTTTTCCAATTCTAAGTTAATTAAAAAAGAAAAAAAGAGTCAACTATAATTTAAATATATGCATACCATGGAGTCATCCCCCCGTGAAATGTTTTATATGCATATGAACAAAGGTCACAAACTTGTTACAAACCTAACAAATTATTCTTCTGTAATAAGAATACATTGCAATACTGATCCAAGAGGGCTTTCTTGTTCATGTCATCGGGTGAGAAGCCTAATTAATTTGTAATAAATTTCCACGAAAATAATAAAATTTACATGCAATATTATCGGAGCTGCCAATACTTGAAAACATAATTGTCTCTTTGTTTTGATATATTTCTTTTCGGTCTGAAGTCAGCTAATATTGTGGTTTTAGCGAGACAATTCAAATCGAAAATTTTAAGATCCTATTAATATAACTACGCTTAAACCCTACCAAAAAGATGCTACTTTTTATTAACTAATTCAAAGATCCTCCATTGAAGGGATAGGTGAGCAACAATTCCTCAAATTTGATCTGAGTCGCATTCCACAACGTAAAAAACGCGTCCCTAACACCAAGCGGTAGATCTTTATTTATCTATAGTGGTATACCATTAGCGATAGCATGCCACTACAGAGAACATTTATAAATTTTTTCATGCATAAGAATATCCGTTAGAGTTTTTATTAATGTGACACACCCAGTGGGAGGGAGAGGCTTAGACGGTGCAGTCTGTCTCCACCATAAAGTCTCCTTCCCAATTCCGCAGAGCTTCAGCGACTCTCTTTTCCTGCTCGATCTAGTTGTTTTGTTGATTAATAGCTATCCCAATTTTTCGTTACCTCTACACACCCATTCAATTTAGCTTATCTCCCAAGTTTCTGTTTGACGGGAGAAGAAAATGACTCGGAAATGTTTTTGTTGCGTCTACAGACAAAAAGAACCTGCGATGGTGGCCAGTTACGTGGGCTATGTTAGGCCCAATAATGTTCTGTCTCTAAAAACTATCGTAGCTAAGTCAAAGGTCATGGGGGTGGGCTTATCACAAATTTGTTTCTTTCTTATGTTATGTCTGACCATGGGAATTCTAGTTTGAGCGAGAGCAGAGATTATCCATGGGAATTATACACCCTCAAGGAAATTATTCATGCGACAAACAATTTCCACGATGATAATAACATCGGAGAAGGTGGTTTTGGAAGTGTGTATCGGGGTCGAACAAGTAAAGGCGTCGAGACAATTATTGTTCTTCCTTTTTTTTTTTTCTTCTTCTTTGATTCTCAATTTTTCATTTTGATTGAATTAAAACATAAATAAATAAATTGAAAGTAACCAGTTTAATCCAACTTTTCAGATTGCAGTGAAGCGACTGAAGGCGATGAATGCAAAAGCAGAGATGGAGTTTGCAGTGGAAGTAGAGATACTTGGGAGGGCGAGACACAAGAACTTGTTGGGATTGAGGGGATTTTATGCTGGCAGAGAAGAGAGGCTAATAGTCTACGATTACATGCCTAATCACAGCTTGGTCACTCATCTACATGGCAAACTCGCCGCTGATTGTTTACTCGATTGGTCCCTGAGAAACGAGCATAGCCATTGGATCCGCTGAAGGGATAGCGTGAGTAATCTCATCTTGTTAGCAAATAGTTTAATTATCTTTGATCAATGACTTAAAAAAATGTCTTTGGTGAACATTGGTACCAACCAACGTCTTAAATCTCGCTCAAATTATTCTTAATTGTCAGCTTATATGTCGAATTAGCCTATTATTGAAATCAAATTCTTGTATTGCTTTGGAATATTAGGTACTTGCATCATGAAGCGAGTCCTCATATTATACACAGAGACATAAAGGCCAGCAATGTTCTTTTAGATGCACAATTTGAAGCAAAAGTAGCCGATTTTGGTTTTGCAAAGCTGATACCAGAAGGTGTTTCTCACTTGACCACAAGGGTAAAGGGATCTCTTGGATATTTGGCTCCCGAATACGCCATGTGGGGAAAAGTTTCTGAGAGTTGTGATGTTTATAGCTTTGGCGTTTTACTTTTGGAGATAATTAGCGCAAGGAAACCATTAGAGAAGCTCGCGGGGGGAGTCAAGCGTGACATTATTCAATGGGTCACTCCACATGTGCACAAGGGTGCATTTGATCATATCGCGGATCCCAGATTGGAGGGTAGATATGATCGATCTCAATTGAAATCGAATGTCATGATCGCCATGAGATGCACTGATGGTAATCCGGGGAATAGGCCTAGCATGCTGGAGGTGGTGGATTGGCTGAAAGGTGGTATTGTGAGAAGAAGAAAAGAGATGCCTCCTTTGGAAGACAAGGTTAATGGTCAACAAGATACAAAAATACAAGATAATGAGATTGACAAGAAGGGTTGGAAAAGGACAAGCACAATGCGAGAAGGAAACAAGTAGCTTCGAAAATGAGATAAAATTGACAAGAAGGGTTGGAAAAAGGACAAGCACAATGCGAGAAGGAAACAAGTAGCTTCGAAAATGAGATAAAAGTTTGTTTAATTTGTACAATGTGATGCTTTTCTAGTGGGTGTTTTTTTCCTAGTCATGCAAGCAAAGATGTTGACAGGCAAAGACATGACTTGGGTGTCTCCGATTCTTCCTCTTTTCCTCTCCCTTTTGGTATTTCACAATTCTTGGGGAAGCTTCGTCTTCGTAATATAACACATCAATAACTTTCAGGTCGATATTTATAGTAGCAACAATTAGTTAGAAAATTATTTTTTTTAAATGGTTGGCTCAAAAAGTGAGTCCGATCCATATCTTAACAAGTAGGTTTTGATTTTTTGGGATCATGTTGTTCATGGAGGGATCTGTATCAATCGTTAATCTCATTGTGTATTGCCATGGAGGTGGTGGGTTCATTCTATTTCAGCGCCGCCAGACATATCTTTCACGATTTATGCTCAAAAATGGCCCTCGAACTTCCAGCCGTCGTTGTCTCCTTGGATTACCGTCTCTCTCCTGGGAACCGGCTGCCGGCAGCTGATGATGCCGCCGCGGAAGCGCTGCACTTGATCAAAAACTACCGGTGAAGCTTGGCTGAGGCAATAAGCTGATTTTGGTAATTGTTACATTGTGAGCTCTAGCGCTGCTGGTAACATAGCCTATACCATGCAGGCTTACGTGCGGCTGCGGAACCTGACAATCTTGAGCCGTTGAAGATCGAAGGGATGGTGCTGCACCAACCGTTCTTTGGTGGGGCCGAGGGGAGTGGGTCAGCGAGTCAACGACACCGTTTTGGCCCCAATTCTGTCTGATGTGACGCGGGATCTCACGTTGCCTGTTGCCGCTGACCGTAGTTATGAGCATCATAAACCTACGGTCACGGGAGGGTGCCAGCTGCAGGATCACGTCAGGATGTTTGGGTGGAGAATACTGGTGACTGGTTGCGATGGGGACCCATTGATTGACCGTCAGATTGATTTGGCAAAGCTGATGGAGGCCAAGGGCGCAAACAAACTCAAATTCCAAACAGTCACAATTACGTTATAACGATTCAAATAAACGAAGATCCTATAATTCTTCAAGTCACTGGAAAAATGTAAATACTGACCATGAAAAATATTTATCATTGGTTCAGTAAATAGAGGACTTCATGATACGTTATAAATTAGTAGGTACAAATTGTTGAAGAAATATCCAAAATTGCAAATAACAAATGCAGCAGCATAAAGCAAATCCATGTGACCATCTTCTAGAATCAAGTTGAGGTCACCGAAAAAGTTGGCTTCCCGAAGAACATCATCAACACCCTTCTACTGACAAAAACAAAAAATTTAAATTTTGTATACTTTATCGGAGATGTCATAATGTTAATATTAAAGTTTACAATTTTCGAAAAACTAAAGAGATGAATAACTGAATTCTCTTTTCAAGTGCCAGCGTGGTTTGCAATTAATGCCAAGATAGTCTTATTGTGATAATAATAATTTAAAAAATAAAAAATTTATGCTCAAAATAAATTAATATAAAAAGATGGAAGTGCCACCTACTTACTCCTATGCCATGGACTCAATAAATGTTTCGTTGGGAAAACACACAATCGCTACAGGGGGCGACGGTCAACTACAATACTAAACGATTTCTCATATGAATAATAATAATAATAATAATAATAATAATAATAATAATAATAATAATAATAAATGCTTTTTTACAATTTTTCATTTGTTTGGGGGGATGGATGTAAACTTGGAAAGCTTCTCTAATTATTGCGACAGTGACAAGCCTATTTCTCAACTCGCACGGATTTAAAATGTGCGGACGACCAGAGAGCACTTGGTAAAGCAAACCCACAAGCATTTAGTAATTTCTATCAATCGTCCGATTCATCAAGAAAACTCGGCGACATGTCTGATCATCAAACCCGCCCAAAAAAACTCTCCTTTGAAGATGGCTACAAACATCTACAAATCTCCCTCAATCCTGACGGCTCCATCTTTCGGGACCCGGCCTTATTTCCAACGACGCCGGCCGCACCTGATCCCAGCCTCGCCATCCCAGTTCTCTCCAAGGACCTCCCCATCAACCAATCAAAAGGCACGTGGGCCCGCGTGTTCCTGTCTCGCCAAGCACTGGATTCCGCCTCCGCCGGCAAGCTCCCTCTCATAGTGTACTTCCACGGAGGTGGGTTCATTGTCCACAGTGCAGCCTCGCCTGTTTTTCATGATTTCTCTACTAATCTCGCCGCCCATCTCCGTGCTATTGTTGTTTCTATCGAGTACCGCCTCGCTCCGGAGCATCGACTGCCGGCGGCGTACGATGACGCCGTGGAAGCTTTTCATTGGGTCAAAACGACGGGTGAGGTTTGGTTGAAAGAGCATGGTGATTACGCTAATTGTTTCCTGATGGGCTCTAGTGCTGGCGGAAACGTTGTTTATCATACGGCTTTACGCCTGGCTGAGAATGTTTATGACTTTGAGCCGTTGAAAATCAAAGGGCTGATATTGCACGGGCCATTCTTTGGTGGGAACAAGAAGACGGAGACAGAATTAACTCTTTTGAACGATCCCATTTTGCCACCGGGAGTAACCGATCTAATGTGGGACCTGTCTCTGCCAATCCCGGTTGACTGCGATCACGAGTATTGCAATCCAACGATGGGAGGTGGGTCAAAGTGGTTAGACGAAATAAAGTCGATGGGGTGGAGGGTATTGATGGCTGTGTTCCATGGGGACCCGCTGAGCGGACGTCAGATTGAGGTTGTCAAGTTAATGGAGGAGAAAGGTGTCGAAGTAGAAAAATACTATGTTGATGGAGGTTACCATGGCGTGGAAATTATGGAGCCCTCAAAGGCTATTCCACTTTTCGCCGCCCTGAAATCATTCCTGGAGTCAACGATGGCCGCCTAATGTTCCAATATGCTGGGTGGGGCATTTGCAAAGTGTTGGGATTTTCAGTCTTCTCTTTGTACGTCGCCATAAAATAAAAGTTGCTTTGTTACGATGGTTTGCCATTAAACTTGTGGGAATTTGGATACTGTGTATGTGGCTGTTGTTGTTAAATAGTCGCAAGTCTTTAAAAGTTGAACTATCTATCATGACATTAAAATTTTGCTGGCGTTACCAAACAAAACATTTTGAGCGACAGTATTTGCTTCATAGGATCCGCCACCTGTACGAAAAGACATCCTTTAGGCCCAGAAGCCTGAAACGGGGAAGCAGGGTAATAATCGGACTGGCGGGAATGGTGTGGCTTCTTGTGACTGCTACATTCGAAGCCCTTGAGTTTTGACTTTTGTGATTCGCAACTTGAGGCACTCGGAAAATAAGCTTGTTATTGTTCTTTCTTTCGGCCTAGGCTCAACAAAATGACAAGTAAAAGTGTGATTAGGTGTCGGGTTGTACCCAACCCATATCCAATATCCCATTGGGCTAGCTGATTTAACCTTTGCTCCAATTCATCTACAAAAATACAGGGAACGTTCTTCTTGTGGCCATACCCAAAGGGACACATAGACATGGGCTGAGAATTCAAGTAATATGTGATTCGGTTTAGGGAACACCATAGCTTTTTTTTTTTTTTTTTTTTTTGCTGTTTTAGTAGAGCTGTGGGCCTATTGCTTGTTCAAGTGATCTGGAGCTACAAGAAAGCAAAAAGGCCCAAAGGAAAAGGACAAACCCTCGTTCTTGGACTGATTTACTTTAATTTGAGTCGCTGCTTAGCTTACAATTGGGGCTTGAGACTTAAAGTAGCGGTCCGCGAGAGATAGTCGCTACAATAAGACAGACTATGAAAAATCTTCCAAAACCCTTCATCCAGTAGACTGTGGGCATTTTCCAGGCTGGGCTTCAACGTTGGCATTCTGGTTTTATCCTGTTTTCGTAGCAACATTCAGACTCAACCCCTTGTGATGGATCCATTTTATGAAGCAAAATTCACTATCCAACTTCTGCCAGGCACAAGAAAAAGGGTTAAAACTTTCTGCAAAAGATGAGCTTTTTAAACTTCAAAGTCACTATTATGGTTTTTGTCTGCTTCTCTTTTCCACCTAGCCAAAGATTGGAATAGTGATGTTAGAGATCTTGATGACCAAAGGAAAAAAAAATAAAATGTTGGAGATACCGCAAAGAATCTTTTGCCAAAAGTTTATGTCCCCCCCCCCCCACTTTCTCTACTTATTTCGTATCAACATATTTCGGGAACTAGAAAGTGATTATAAAATCCCTGTGATTTTCGATTCCGCAATCAAGAAATTATCGGACTGCACTAATGTGGTACCGAGTCCCACTTAGAATAAGACGTCCAATCCTATCACAATTAAATAAAAGCAGCTCATTTTTCTCTCCATGACGTTTTACATGTCTGTTCTGACCGTCGAGACGTAAAGTTTGTATTACTTGGCGTCATTTTCTTGCGGTCAGTCCAACCAACCGTGCAAGAGAACTATATGTTTGGTGAAAAGAAAAGAAAAGAAAAAAGTAATAAAAAAATACACTTACTGTCAATAAACAATCTTCTTGGATAAAAATACAAAAGAGCATCAAAATCAAATTTGAGAGACAATTCCTGTTGGCTAGGACTCAATTATTAGGAGTCTTAATCGTTTGCATATTCTTTCAAGAAGGTGGCTTATATGCTACGCGGCAGCGTCTAGGTCTAACAATTCTTTAAGAATATGTTAATTGATGTTAGACGCTTACTGTAATTAGCATGCCGTTCTAGACTTCGTAGAGGATAAGAGATATGAGGAATGCAAGCAGTCGATGCATTTCGTCCTGTTCTCCCCCACGATATCTACACATTTCATAAACATAAGGTGCAGCCAGCAAAAACGACAAGCAAAAATAGATGAAATTGGTAAATTTTATACGAAATTCATTGTAATTTTAAGGATACACGAGACAAATTTATAAATTTAATATTTTAAAAATTTTAATTAAAACATAATATTAAACTTATCCTTTATTATCTACTTAAATTATTTTATTTATTAATTTTTTTTTTCCCCTTCCTTGAGTCAAGATTGTTATTTTGCCGCCATGTGGTCCTAAAAATGAGCCAACTTGAAGATACTAAAATTGAGCTAATATTTTAGGCCATGTAGTGCATTAAATATTATCGTCTGATTATCAAACTCAAGTTAATCTTCACTGTTGGGTTAGCCAACAATTCAAAACTCCATCTCTACTTGTCGTATGTGATGGCACTATACTATTCATCTGTGCATATCTGTGCAAGTATATGTAAGAGGAGAGAAGCAGGGAAGAACACGCAAAGATTAAGCTAGCCATCTGGGGCCCTAGTTTGATAGGATATCGAAGCCAAAAGAATATAATATCCGTAAGCATTGATTGGGTTCCATGGAGGATTGTGCTTCGTTTCTTTGATGCATCTAGTTTGGAGGGAATCGTTTGAAATTTTGCTTTATTTTGTCGTTGTTTTCTCCAATTGTTTACTGGCAGTTGCTGCGACACTCAAAATTCTATTTGGCTTATTAATTAACTTTTTTTTTTTTTTTTTTTTCACTCACTTCTTATTCAGCTTTGATAAGGACATGTTTAGTTGCTTACCGATAAAAACAAGCCGAGTTTGTCCTCATAAAATCTAAGCAAATCAAAGTTCTGTTTGCATGGTAGCACAGGATGGGGACTCCTCATGTGCAATATTGGTCCCCATTTTGCCAAGTGAATCTACCGTATCTGAATGGATTTAGATTTCAAGGCTTGGGCTTCATCTGGTCCGTTGAGGAAACATGTAGATCCAGACAATTTTCATTTTGGAAGCAACAGAAAATTCTCTACACTTGCTTTTGAATTATTGTCATCTCTAAACCTCAACATTCCAAATTTGAGTTTCAGTTGTGATTAATTAACTAGAAAAATAAAATAAAATCTATATGTGCTTAGTCCAACTATCCATGTGCATTCCATTTTCCATTAATACTACTTTGGTGATGAATTTTTAGCTGTGTTGGATATATCTTCGATCGGACTGTTAATATATACAGCATCTTTGAATCATGTTTGTTCATAGAAACTTTTCAATGAGTCTGCTTCAGATGCAGTTGCTGGATGAATGAGAACAAAAAGTTGTATTTACAAGACTTCACCACGTAACAAAATTTGTTGGGCGTTAGGCATATTTGTAAGATTTACTTATACTGGACATGTTTTAATGTTTTTAAGTCTTGGGCTAGACAAGGGTAACTAGTTATTCTTGAATCGGCCGGATGTTTCAAGTATATAAGACACTCGTTTCGGGTTAACCCAAAACCGAACCGGCCAAAACTATAATTGTGAATTGGCACGTAATTCATGATTTGGCTCGAATCTTATTCAAGCTGGGGTTCGGTTCATTCACAGTTGGAGGCTTTTATCAATCGGCCTGTCACGCTAGCCAGCCAACCATCAGTTGGAAGGAAGGAAAAAAAAAAAAAAAAAACACCCGAGTGTTTTTACATTTTTTATTAGAAAAGTTTGAACCGGACCAAACCCCATCCCTAGCCCAAACCAGGGTCAACTCTAATTTAAAGGATTAGACAAGTGGTCGGCTTGATGCCATGTGAATGGCTTAAGGGGACAACGGCCCAACGAGGCCGAGAGGGAACAAGAGAGGCACAGATGGATGGTAGGGATGACAGAGATGGATAAAATCAAGGAAAGAAATCACAAGGAATGTCTTTGTGATACAAACAGAAATGTCAGTTGGTGAGGCACAGAGGACTCTGAGCAAAGCAAGTTTAAGGGCGAGTTGGATTAAGAGGCAAGCGCCAGGGCAAACAACAAATGCTCCCACGTGATGCGGGCCTTTTGGAACGGAGTACGGGAATGGGACTGTCGTTGTCCTTACTTGTGGCGGCTGCCTACACCCGTCCAACGCCATTAACCCACCCCCACCCAAAAAATAATAATAAAAAAAGCATAGTAATCGTCTCTTTTAATCGTCATTTTTTTTTTATTAGCAAAAAATTAAACAGTCATTTCAAAAAGAAAAACCCTTTTAGAATTTTCAACAGAGCATTGTTATTTACAAGTACCTTTTGTTTTATACACACCAAAACTATTTGAAAATTTTGTTGTAGACAATTAAGGAAGTGTTTTATGTGCATACGGTCAAAATGGGCCTATAAATTGTCATTCCCTTTCCAACAATCATATAATTGAGTAAAAACTACAAGTTTGTTTATTAATATTAATGAGTTATAAAAGGACGGACATGGTAATATGGAAAATCTTGTCAACCCAAAAGTCAGGAAAGTGACTTGTTTTTTGTTTTATCATCTTGTCTTACTCAGCTAATAATTAAGTGGAAGTGGTGGATGAATTAAAACGAGCCTAGCAGATCATTCGTCAAATACACAACGGAAGCTTTGGAGACTTAAACCAGGTTTAATTGAGGGAGATATGCAATTAAGCATATGTTACAGAATAGCCGAGTGAATGATGAGCTTATATTTCCATGGGAACTCGCGCCACAGGCACAGGGCCCCCACGCATAACTTGCAAACTTTTTTATTATCATTAGTATTTTACATTATATTAGCAGAAAATGTCCCAAAAAAATAAATATTACCAGAAAGAATGTTGCAGCATTTAACGACAGACACCGAGACAAATGTTGCAAGTATTCCTTCCCAATGGTAATACTGCAAATCCTTCAGAATCTTCAGATATAAAAAGACGACAACATTGAAACCACATAACAACAACAACAACAACAACAACAACAACAACAACAACAACAAAAAAAAAGGGGAAAAAAACTTGGCAGGAGGATACATTGCGAAGAAAGAGAAGGACTACTTTTGTGCTAACCTATTCTTCAAAATCATTCAATGGGTGGGCCATTTTGTAGATTGGAATTTTGTGGTGACAATAAATCAAAAATAAGGAAAATGAAGCAGCTACCATTTGTGTCTAACTTTGTGGGGAGGAGGTAGGGGGGGAAAGAGCAGGAAAAACTTCCACCTAGGACTAAGAGCTTGCGGTTAAATAGCCGGTAACCCAGTGAAATTGTTTGCATTTAAAAGTGTGGAAAATTATATTATTAAGGGTGTGTGTGAGTTAATTGGAAATCACTAATTTTCACAATGATTTTGTGTACTAGTAATTTACTGTAATTTTGTGTTGCATTCTGTCTTAGTATTTAGAGAAACATTTCAAATCTAAACTGCAATGCACAATCTCCTGAATAGCCTTATTATCAAATTAATCATGCAAGTTCGTTTGTGAATTAAGGAAAAAAGATTACTGGTGACTTAGAATCTGAAAGGAATGGGATCTCTAAGAATACACAGCTTACTGTTTCTATAGGGGAAAAAAGAGTGGTAATACTAATCGGTTTGGTTTGTCTCGTAGATCATGACATGTGCTGTGAACGCTGGATGAGCTGTGCGTTATTTCCTTTCTCATTTCTATACATTTTTGTTTAGTTCATGGAACTTGATCCCATTTGTTCCTATCTCCCACTCCCACTCATATCCAATTAGAAGGCATTTTCTTGGCTTAGAATCTCAAGCACATAATAGAAACCTCAAGAATTTTTGCTGCAGACCGGCAAGGTTTGGTAGCAGAGTAACTGAATTCTTAGTTTCAATAATTTGGATTCGAATTTTGGTGCAGACAGACAACAAAAAAAAAAAAAAAAAAAAAAGCCTCAAGAATTTCATCTTAATTCAATAAAATAATATAATTTTATATATATAGATACACTACACAAAATAATATAATTTTCTAATGATTAGTACAATTTATTCCAAACAAAGTAATATCATATTCCGATGCATATTTCTAGTAACTTTATATTCGGACGATTCGGTATTATATTAACCAACATAATCTTACCTTTTCTACTTCAGTAGCCTCGCTCGGGTTATCTTGTTGTTTTCAAGGCTTTTTGGCTTTTGTGAGAAAATGCTACATGGTCCAGAAGTGACAGTGCAGTCGATATTCTGTGTGATGCAATTTGAAGCACGAAGGGAGTTACGCGATAAAGCTATTAAGAACCTTTCTATATTTGTCAAGAAAAGGAAGGTACAAAAATTGAGCTGTTTCAGCATTTTTATTTTCTTCCATTTTTCTTCTCTCTTTTGTCCTGCCGTTTGTTCTTGACCAAAAAGACTTGTCCAATAGCTTCTCTCTCTCTCTCTCTCTCTATCTTTTTATCCTCAAGTCTTAAGAAAGCTCCCATATCTATTTCCCTCATGGATGTCACTTTCTCTAGGAAATAAAAAAAAAAAAAAGAAAGGGCACCCCATGTCTGTTTTGCCCTACACTTTATGATTCTTGACACCACTTTGTTATCAGGTACTTCTCTGCTGGACCCAATTGGTGAACGTCTCAAGGGTCTTCATGTCAGCTCTATAATGCTTCTGCGTGAACTCGAGTAGCATAGGCCAAGTGAAATCCGGGTATATCCTTGGGTGGCATGAGTCCACTAATTCAGTTGGTGGAGTTACCATCTTGTCATTCCTTGGACACAGAAAGAAAGCGAGTGATTTTCTCGGCGTTTCCCTGTTCACCACTGCTCGGTGCAAGCAACTCTTGTATCTCCCATTTGAAAGTGCCTACAAAACCAACAAATAAATAATTGATTATCAGGGTTATCATAATTATTGGTGTATACATAGTGCGTGTGTTATATAGGATTCTACTTATTACAAAATTAATTACAATTTTGTAATATGATTGTCTTGTTCCCAACTATACAGAGAAAAATTGTTTCCTAAGTACACCAATGTTTTACGGGATTCTACGTATTATAAAAATTGGCATACTTTTGTGATGCAACGTGTCCCGTGGCAAACTACCAAAACAAAATGCAAATTAAAAATCTTACCATGAAGGTGTCGCCGAGGTTAACGACAAAAGATTCGACATTTGGGCTAATGGAATGCCATTCATTGTCTACAAACACTTGAAGACCGCCCACTTGGTCTTGGTGGAGGATGGTTAAAGAAGTTGGATCACAGTGAGGACCTGTTCCCAAAGTAAGGTCAGGTTTTTGGCATGGTGGATAGTAGTTAAGCCTCATTATAGAATCGTTCTCTTCGAAAAGTTCCCTGAAATGGGCTCTGCTCACTCCAAGGCTCATTTCAAGGAGATCCATGATTCTTAGGGACAAGGTGCTCATTGCCTCGCAGTATCCCTGATACACCCTCCTGGAAAAACCAAAGCAAGTTTGTCTTTAAAGAAAGAAAAGAATATAAGCAATCATAGGGAAAGCAATTGGAATGCACTGTACCCGAATTCTGCAAAATCCTGACCCATTTTGCCAAGCAAATAGTCCTGGACAAGTTTGGTTGAGTTGTTCTCAGCTGAGTAGCGAAAAGACAGCGTTTCCTTCCAGGGAAGCTTGGAGGTGAACCTGCCAGTGAAGCTACTAGCATATCCGCAGTGCCCACCGATTCTCCTTTGAGCCCTTTGCTTTTCACAGAGTGGCAATTCAAAGAAGTTGTCCATGTGCCGGTGAGCATCAGCAATGAGTTTTTTATCCACTCCGTGATTAACAACGAGAAAGAAACCGTGCTTCCGGCACGCCTCACCAACTACCCTGGAAGCTTCCGTTGCCGCAACAGGGTCGCCCGAGAGGAAACCACCCAAGTCTATTAGTGGGACAGGGAGCTCTGGCGCATCAATACAGGGCTTCTCGTCGTCGGGCCAAATGAACTGTTGGGGAATGTTGGATTGGTACCTGAGGACCTTAGCGTCGAAAACTAGAAGTTTCTGCTCTTCTTTGGGCTCATCTTTTGGATGGTGATGGGGTATCAATGGCTGAGTTTTGACACAGTCTATTGTCATTGCATTACAGGTAGTCAATTTCCTGCCAGGAAACGTTGCTAGGGGGGAACAGGTACTTATGGGGGAACGAATTGGGAATGTATATCGAGAGGAAAGCTGAAATTAAGTTCGAGAGGTGTGATGGAAGAAAAGCCAAGACCGCTCTCGTTGAGAGATAGGTGAACCAAATATTGGAATCTTTTTATAGCGCTCGCAGTCAAAAAATTTTGGGGTTTTTTTTTTTTTTTTTTGGCCCTTTTGGTAAAAGGGCTTCTACTTGGAAAAATTTGCACCTTAAGGTTCTGCTGGGTGTGGGAAATTGGGTTCGTGGGTTCAACTTACGGGATTTGTGTCCTTTTTATAGCTTGCCAGGGAAGCGTTTCCCGATGGTGTTTTTTTGGCGTTTTCTTTAAGTACCGAGAGATGCTAAGGTGACCTGTGGCACGATGCCTGCGATAGACGTTCTCTAAGACCCATGGCTGGCTGTTCTCTATCTGTAAGGCCAAAGCCCACCTGAGAGTGCGCGGGTCGGTCCTACGCATTTTTACTAGAAAGGAACAGAGGGGAGGGGAAGTCGATAAAACAGGAAAGGAAAATTGTACAAAATATCCCCCATTAAATAATGAAGGATAGCCATGGCGATATTTCAAAAAGAGAGTTCATTTGGCACCAAAACGGAAGGAAAGAGTTGAGGAAAATGTTAAAAAATGTAAGTCAAGAGTTTCTTTGACAGAAATTAAGGCACGCTGGAATGAGAAACTCTGCAAAATGTACACCTAACCAAAAGTGATCATAGATGCAGTAGATGCTAGTTAGTTGGTAAAGTCCATTTGAATCATCTAATGGGATTTGAAATCGAATTTCATCCATTTCAAATAGGAGGTTTAGGAATAGGAAAGAACTATTTTCTGGCATAATTGCAGTAGGCTCTCATACAGTAAAGTGAAATTCGTTAAAAGAAAAGAAAAAAAAAAGATGTACCGCAGTCTTATGCGATGTATATTCTATTGAGCTTTTAAACGAGGGAAAGGCAAAAACTGGTTCAAATAACAAGCATAAAATATGTGTCACTGTTGGAATTAGCAACATCTTTTCATGTGATAAAATTGACAAGACTAGCCAGGGAGCTCTCTTGTCAAGGAGCCAACAAAACTACAGTTGCGAAAGGGAATTGCGCATACAATGATCAGCAGCTATCTGTAAGGGTTTTGCATGAATAAATTGAGAGATTTTGAAAGATGAAGGGCAGAGGAGGGTTCAACGGTTCATGCCCAGTTCGAGAGTTGTTTAGGAAAAAAAAAAAAAAAAAGGGTTGTATTTATTTAGACCATAATTGAAGAGATGAATAGCTGTGTGGTTTACAGATAATTTGATCTTCTTCTTCTTTTTCTTTGCCGAAAAGAGGCCAATGTTTGCCATTATGTTAGCAAGTAATGCAGACTTCCCCAAATCTCGTCGATGTTCGCGATCGATGTTATTGAACCTTTTCTCTAAACCTTTTTGTTGGTCTTTTTTGCAAGAAAAAGGAGAAGCAGTGGTCAATGTATACTCCTATTGTGCCATGTGGCCTTGCCACCCCAAATTCATCAGGTTATTTTTTCTTTCCAATTGTAAGTGATGTTTGGTTATTGATGTAAAGTGAGTGTCATGTTAAGGATGACTTTTGATCAATTTCTCCCTTGGTACTAGGCACTCCACCAAAATTGCTTGCTTTTTTGCTCCATTTGTACCATCGTCCGCTGGTGGATCCAATCAATTGTTTTAAATCTTATGTGGAGATGGGAATATGGAAGATCTCAATTGATTCCTGCTTCTAGATTTTAACGAGAGGGATGGTGATAATGACGTTGAAATTCTACAAACTTTTTTCAAGTCTTGTTTTTCTATTTTATTCCTTATTTTCATCTATTTTTTGTGTCTTTTTTCCCATATTGTTTTCTTTTATTTCATTATTAGAATAAAAAAAAATGAGGACTAATGTATATAAATCAACAAGTAAGATTCTACAGTGTCTTTGTCTTTCTAAAAGATAAATTATTATTGCTATTATTATTTTATTTTTTAAGAAAAAAAAACCTATGCATTTTTATCATCTTAAAAGGATCCTGCTTCGATTTCTAGGACAAAAGTGCTCTTGAAAATCGTGGGCTTTTCTGAATTTTCAGAGGTTCTGTGGAGCGAAAGAACAACCTTATGTATACATCGTATTCTAGGAGTGAATATGCTCCAGCCATCCGATTGAATGACTAATGCATATGTTCACACGAATGCAAATGCTCAAACCACATGTGAGCCCTTCAAGAAAAGGGGTAAATAATCATTTTTAAAGAAGTTATTAGATAGAGAAAGTGTTAACTAAGCTAGATCTATATTCTGTGTAATTGATGATAACAATTAAAATATGACATAGAAATTTAGTTGTTCTGATGTACAAGACAGAGACTATTTAGTCTTAGAACTGATCTATTTAGGATTCCCCCCCCCCTTCTCTCTTCAATTCAAGAACTTGCATCGCTGAATTTCCAAGTTAATGTTATATCAGATTGGGTCTCTCTGCCAATCATTACTTGGATAGATTGTAAATTATCTCCAAAGATCAGTTTTAGCACAGGCATAAAAGTGCTAACAACTGTTTAAAATTGAACTCGTTGTAGTATTTGGGAGTTGACTTATAGTTGCAAGTTGCATGTAAAGCACTAAACCAATTCTGCTTCTGGAAAAAAAATATTTTTATTCGCTGTAAGCACATTAAGAAAGTGGGACAATTCCTGTATTAAGCATGATGTTTGCATTGTGGCATGGGTCAACGTTGGAGTGGAACCCAATGTAATACCACATACAATTGGTTCAAAAAAAAAGACCCTTAAAATAGACTCCAATCCAATCGATTCTAATTAAAAAACCCCTGGCCGTAGCATCAGAATAAAGTGGTAATAAGGATGGTGTTTGACAAACCAATTCCTATGTACTTTTCATCTGGGTTAAATCAAAACCGATTGGAAGACTAATTCCTGAGTATTTTTCAACTGGGTTAAATCAAAGCCGATTGGAATATAAGACATGTTGGAAGCCCAAAGGGCAGGAGGGCTTTGATGCAAGCCAGCCAGGAAGTTATGGGTGCTAAATGCCAATTCATGATCATGCCGGTCCACTCCTAAAAATTTCCAAAATGCACGGGTACTGCTCCCACCCCCCTCCCAAAAAAAAAAGTAAAGAGTGGCATGCAAATTTTAATCTTAAAAAAATAAATATATAAAGTTTTTGAGAATGAAAAAAAATATTTTTATTATATAATTTATTAGGTAATAAATAAATAAAATGAAAGAAATTGTGAAAAATGTTACAATTATTTCCTGTGGGAATAAATTAAACAAACAAAAAAAAAATCAAACCTCCAAACTGATTTCAAACTCAAAATCATAGGAGTCTTTAGTGATTCCAATTAAGCACTTGGGAATTGGGTCCCAACAAGATATCGTGGAGAAGACTCGGATCATTATCTTAAGCTCTGTGTTTGATTATTCCAGTGTTGTGGGAACTGACGTGGCAATCAAGTTACAATGCATGTGTCGTAACAAAAATCTGAGTTATATTAAAAATAAAAAAAATTATTTTAAGTGTTTATTTAATATTATTTTTTATAAAATAAAATTTTATTTCACTAATTTGTAAAGAAATTTATATAAATTTTTTTATGTAATAAAATAAAACACACTTATTGAAATTGTGCTGAGTTATAAATAATTTTACACCGCACATGAGTTTAAATTCCAAAAGACACAACATTACATTTATTTTCTTATTTTGAACCCCCCCCCACACACAGAGCATATACATAAGACTTCAATTAAATGTAGGCTTAGTTGATAAAATTGGTAAATTCTGCAACCATACTGTAAGGGCATTCCATCGATCAAGATTTGAGAATCAGATTGCAGAGGGGTTCCTTACGAATTTCTTGGCCCAATGTAAATAACTTCTCATTAATCAGATTGAAGAGACTCGTACCCTTATGTCTTTCCCACTTCTATCCTCCAATTTCTGTAAGTAACCCATACAAAATCTTGGATGTTTAAGTAATTGTATAGATATAAGAGCCACCCTTCTATTGCCTTGGTGGTCGTAATGCATTGACCATGCTTGCTAAGGTCAGGAGTCCGAGGGCTGGCAGCAGAAAGAGTTACGATTAAACAAACCCCCCCCCCCCTAAAAAAAAAAAAGTAATTGTATTGATATAAGTCCTGTATTGTAGATTTCTCCATATTATTTGTTTTGGTGCAAGAAATGAACATTTTTTAATTACAATGATCATTGGACGTTCTATATTTCTACACCAAAATGTTTGGGGGGGGGGGTTTAAAAAAAGAAAAGAAATTCTCTTGTTTGACATTTGAAAGGCATTTTTCAAGGAATTTACCTTAGTGTGAAAATCAAGTTTCGCCACGTCTACATATTTTCAATTCATGGCCATTGTGATTCCCTTCATAAAATTTGATTCAGTCTAGTTGAGCTACTCACTGAGATATGCGTTTTGAAATTCTCTTGTTTGACATTTGAAAGGGCTTCGCCAAATAGTTTTACTTAATCTGGTAAGCATTTATAGGACTCCGGGGTTTTTCTTTTTGTCTCAAACCAATATGGAAAGAGACTATACATACTATTGACATATTCTGATACCTACATTTTTTTTATTATTATATATAATAAAGTAATTTTTTTTTCATAAATATTATTAGAATTTTAAAATTTTTAAAATAAAAATCTACGTTTTTAATTTATAGATATTTCTTATGCATTAAAATACTATGTGATAAAATTAAAGTTAATTTTATCTATTACTAAAATATTTAATTTGTTTTGTCCATTTCTTTTGTGATAACAGTAAAGTTACTTTTAGGTTGCAAAAATTATAAATGTATATATGTGTGTGTGTATATATATATATATATATATTTATTTATTTATTGTATCCAAGTCTCCTGGGGTGTGACAAGATTTTGTTTTTAGTCAAGAGCAGGGTAGGAAGATTTGAATTCTCCAAACTAGTGTGAGGTAGGCAATGAGATGCTGTTTTTATACATTATAAAGCCATACCTGAATTTTCTATGACACTGATAATCATCTTGCATTGCGCTTTAGATTTTGATTATATTGTGCTAGACATAGAATTGACTCTCGTCGGTTCGGCAAAAGGGAGGACCCCAGAGCATGTCTCGTTGACACACGAGTCAAGAAGATTTCTTCAAAGACATGTTTGTAGGAGAGGTCCCTTCGATCTGGTCGAATTTGAACTTCCAAAATGAAGATTTCTTAGAGGAAGCCAGTAATAGATTATATATATATATAGCTCACAAAAAATAAATGGGTGGTCAACCGACCCACGTAAAAGTCTTGTTCAGTTGCTGGCTTGCTGCTCTAGCAGCACAAGAATCAACATATATTTTCATTGCTGATCAATGGTTAAGTTTCATTTTAGACGATCCATGTATCCTTCAACGGGGAACTTTCCCAAATCTGGAATCGTTCACTACAGGACAGAGTGCAGTAGGTGAAGGGTGGAGAAATGCGAGTGGGGACATGGAGGTCCATCACAGGAGGCAACTAACATGATGGTAGAGTTGTCATATGGTCATGCAGATAAAGCAGGGGCAAACTGAGTTTTTTTTTTTTTTTTTTTCCTCTCTTCAAGAACAAATCCCATGGAACTGATAGACCCAACGAGGTTGAATCTATGCCCATCAATTAGGACAAACACAGTTCCACCCTCTTATTATCCACTAAAAGTTTTGCCTACTTTTACGCTCGTCTCTACAATTATTTGTTGGTGGGTCTGGTGGAGGGATTATAAATCACATTATTAAATGGGGGGCAGAGACAATCGGGATTGATTTGGGTTTGGATTTTCGAAGAAAGAGTTGAATCTATTAAAAAGATTTTAACAGTGTGTTCTCCTTACTAAAAGAAACATTATTGAGCGAGCCCCAGTTCCACAGAAAGTCTATGTGCCTATTTTAGGAACAACTTTTCCGCGTTTAGCGTTTAATTCATCATATGCGAATTCTCAATTCCATAATTGCAATTGCAATGCAAATGAATTATGCTGACATGCAATTCTGGAATGGTCAAACTTGTGATCACAATATTTTCTACATAATAATAGGTATACGAGACATCAAGGAGACTAGGCAAATTTGGGCTAAAGATCTGATGCTCTGCTTTTGCAATAAAAAGGGAGAAACATAAGAAAGCCTACGCCCTCGGGTCCTTTATTCACACTGAAAGAGCACGTTCCTAGGGTCCAATTCTTTGGTGGTTTTTAGGTTTTTTCTTTCTTTCTTTCTTCTTCTTCGTCTTTATTTTGCATTGTAAAAGGAATGTAGTTAGACAATGTCACATCATAAGAAAGTAAATAAAAAATTCTTAGAGAGAGGGAGTGACCAAAGTAGTGTCCCAACATGTTCTCTCATGTTGAATGCTTGCTTGCTGTGCCATTATGCCAATTGGGACTGCTGGAGATTGTTGGCTTGCACATTTAAGAGAAGACGAGAGAGACGGTAACTGAGGACAATGTTTCTTCCATTATAGCTTTTGGGTGGTCATGCCTGTCTTAGTTGTACACTCAGCTCCCACAAAAGGCGGTCGGGTCATTCAATTGGATGTTCTCTTATCATGGAGATCTGATCAGCTAAAAAGGCATACTTGCAGGATCAACCTTGACATATAAAGAGGTAGCTGCTTTGCTTGTCACAAAAAAGGCCACCAACTTGTATTTCTGAAAAGGGGGTGACCATGAGGCCCATGACCATGCAACAACTTCGGTCTGTGGATGTACTTTCAATACTCAGGGATGTTGTTTATTGATGCTTTTAGGCCCAAAAATTTTGGATGGACATGGCCATTCAAAGGTGTTATTACTTATGGGACTAAAGGCATCCTCTTTACATATCCTAAAAAGCCTTGCAATTTTGAAAAACTCATCCATATCCACTCAGCACAGAACCGTAACAGGGCTGCCACCATATACGGTTGTTTGACTGGGTGCGAAAGCTAATTTGGCAGAAAATGATGTCGAGATACTGAAGATCAACACAGGCACATCACTCAAATGCCAAGACTCAAATAATGACATAAACATTGGAGATTCGGAAAAGACGAGAGTGGACATGTACAGCATGGGACATGACGTGAACCAGAGAGTCTCAAAATATGTTTTTTAAACAGGTCTGCCAATAGGGGTAGAAAGCTTGGGACTCTGTTTCAACATGGGAACAGAACTATGATTTGATTTGCAGGCTTTAAACATCCATTGGTAGCTGAACTTGGCCGGGGTTAGACAAAAAGGCTCTCTTGTTTGTCTGAAAAGGTCAACTGAAGTCCAATTTCAATGGGCAGCATGATGTTTTTCCCCTTAAACCATTCATGATATAGGAAAAGCTTCATTCCACAAATCCCTTTCTAACCTGTTTTACTTGGAGTAACTTACAGTATCATTATACTGTCCATAGATGCAAAACAATACAAATTTAGGATAGCACTTGAATTACGAAATGAAGGAGCTGTGTAAGTGTGCTGTATGTGAACAGTGTACCCTGCAGGCTTCTCCCTCTCTGTGAAGTCCTTCAACTTCGATGATGATAATGCTCGATCTAAACCAAAAAACGAATCCAAATATAATGTGAATAATTTATGTGCGCCGAAGTATAAGAAAGAAATAGATAACTTCCGTAAATAACAGTTTATTGACCTATTAATGATTTCAGGGCTGTTTAGGCTTCCATCTCATGTATAGAGACATCTGGCTCAAGCTGTTCATATACGTAACTTGGGTGAATACTGAAAAAAGGGAAAAGAACTGAACTACTAATGGTTTCAGGGCTGTTTGAGCATCCATCTCATTTTTAGAGACATCTGGTTCAAACTGTTCGATGTAAACTGTTCAATCGTTTTATTGGATCCTTCTGATGCACACTCCCGTTGAGAAACTTAAACATGTTACTTTTCCCAAGACAATCCAGCATGATTCATCGTCCTCGTTTTTAATAATACTGATGCCATGTGCCAGCAAACCTACAAAATTTTTACTTCATAATCATATCTAGAAAAAGGAGTTTCTTCCATATGCTCTTTCACAACATAAAATACAGATCTTCCCTGGTTTCTTGTCTTTGTTTCTGTTTACAAAAACTGAAAGGCAAGCCAGCACGGACCTGTCATTTAAACAGCTCAGTGTCATTCACGTCCATTTCAAAACCTTCTGTGACAGAAGAAAGAAAGATACACTAAACAAAGAAGGTGGAAGAGAATGGCAACGAGAGTCAAAACATCTAGAAATCCGTCCTTGGTCAACAACTGGCAAAAGTCAAACATGCAGCTGCATCAACAAAACCTTTTTTCCCCCACCATGTGGGTGACTTTCTATTATTGTACATACCAATAGGCAGTTACCATTAGCCATCCTTCTCACTAATATTATCAGAACCAGTTCCAAAACAAACTTCCCCACAAAGTGACAACTTTCCAGCTTCAATCAGGTTTCCAAAATGTTTCCAACCAGTGGGGACCTGAACCAAAGAAAGAAAATTGTTTGTCAGGGGATAAGCATCTCTATGAAGGTGGAATCACCCTAGTCCAACTTTTCTCTTTTTACATAATGGAAATCGAGGTTTTGCTCAATAAGTGCCTCACCTCCAAAAAAGGAAGAGTCAACTTTTCAGCCACCGGCATGAACCAAGCCAAATCTGAGAAACTTGAAATATAAGTCATTCCTAATTGTTACAATTGAGGAAGCAGAAGCTGCATACCAGTTGTCTTTAAAGTGTGGAATGCCTTTAGTGCATTGGCAGCAATTATAGCAACAAAATCTGAAAGAGCAACCAAAAATACCCTACCTAGGATCATGTTTCCATAAGGATGGCAAAAGAAGTTAATTGGAGAAATGCCAGATGTCACAAAAAAAATTCATATGTATCTGTTCATCTAGCAAATGATGGTGGATATGCCAGATGCTTTCAGCTATATAAAGGAAAATGCAAAATGAAAAAACAGAGTGGATGTTTGAAACATGAACATTGGATCTGTCAATCAAATGAGAAAAGCAATAAATGCATCCGCATAATAAAAAAAATTTCTTATCCTCCTTGCTTAATCCCAATCCACCTTGCCTGCCCAATTTTCTTTAAATGCTTTTTATAAAGTCTGCAGCAACAAAATAAAGCTCAATTGGAGTACATAAGTAGTTCCTAAAGTAGAGTTACTAACATCTCTAATGAGTTGGACTGAAACTACACAGTTTATTTCTTTGTGAGAACATGGCATCTAACAACTTAAGCAACTGAAATTGGGGTTGGAAACACAGATATTGATATTAATGTTTGCCAAATACAGAGAAACGACACATCCATTCCTAAAGTCTATTTGCAATTGCAATCCTATCTGTGCACTAAACGTGTTGATCAACTCCCTAAGTTTCATAAAGAAATTCAATTTTTCTTCTTTTCCTTTGGAATCATTATGCTCATTTTAGTGCATAATTGGGTTTACCTCTAAGGGATTAGTGAATACATACAAATATGCAGCCAAATCTGTGAAGACACGTAAGACATGTCAACCACATAAAAATTAAACAGAAACCAAGTGATCTGAGGTACCATGACTTGTATGTCACGGGCTGATTCAAGTATGCTGCCAGTCCGCTTGTTGCATGCTAGTCCAATTGGTGCCCCAACCCAAGGCAAGGAGAATTCTAGAAGAATGAGGTGTCCTCTCTAGAATGCTCCATTATAAATATCTAGATACTTATCCTTAGAATTCTCTAGAATCAATAATTGTAGCAAAGTTCTCTACATTGCTATACACTTGTGTCTACTTTCCTTCTCTCTACCTCAAAGTCTCTCACTTTCTCTCTTTTTTGAGTTTGTTGTAATTCTTCAAGGCTTACTTAGTATTTTCTCTTGCAAGATTGTCTAAGTGCCGCGCGGGTTAGCACGTCCAAAGCCTAACTCCGTGTAGCTCCAAAAGCAGGCCTATTCTCAGCATATATAATATCGACCAAATCCCTTGCATATCTGTTTAAAAACAATCAAAATTAGTATGCTCTCAAAATTGCACCTATGCATCCGGAAAGGATGTATGTATCCAGAAAAGAACAGATATAAATGATCATGCATAAGATTTGGATGGGATGGCCGTGCCCAAAATCCTCCGAGTGGTAAATTAGATGATTGATCAGAAGTGGTTTCCAAGTCCCATTGAAAACATACCAAACTGGGCCACAGCTTGTCCACAAAAGGGATTTTCCGCAAGTACCATGCATAGCATCAAATTTCAGCCTAAAAAGTATCACCCATGAATTTTAGGACAGAAAAACATCACATTCAAACATAGGAGTTCATGTTTGTAGAATATCTGTGACAACAGGATAGCTTATTTGAATTAGAATAGCAACCAACAAACAAGTGTGAATGGTCTAATCTAAACTGAAACCTAGCTACAGTATGCCAATGGCAATGATGAAAATATGGTTAAGCCAAATGCCTTGGGGAGAGTGCTTACATTGATCTAGTGAAACAGTAACGCCATAGATGGCCAGAAGCACTTCAGGAGAAGTTTTGGCCTGTCAATCTGAGATAACTGGTAAGGAATGAAGCCAAAATGCTTGTGAGCAGAAAAATGTGCTCTCAAATTAAATTGTGTACCCTCTCCAAACATAAAAAAATCTAGCAATGTTACTTGGCAAGGCGCATAACTGAAATCTGACGGTGAGAGAAGGCTAAAAGTCAAAGACAGCCTGCAGAGTGACCTAAGCAGTTCCTGCTATGCAATGCACAGGAATCAGTCCAAAGATGGGTTGTGAAAGGATCATAGCCAGGCCTTTTCCTGACCACTCCTAATTCGAGCTTATACTTGTTTACACTGGTTCAACAGAGAATAAGTGCATGTCCCAGATTGGTTGTGTAAGGGTCATGGAAAGACCTAAATGCCAGTCTAAATAATAAAGAGATGGAACCCACCTTTCATGATCACTAAGTTACATATACATTTGAATTAACTGTCCCCATTCACAGCCACAAAGCTACCTGGATCCAAAATGGCAGTACACAGAAATGCAAAATTAGAGCCTCGTTTGGTTGATAAACAAAATTTTAGTTGTGATCAACAGAATTTTCATTCCCTCAAAAGAACGTACAAATAAGTGATGACTACAAAAATTAGGAAAGATGATCAACAGAACAAATGAATATGAAGCAGACGTATATCCTGATACTCACAGAAAGAATGTTTCCATGTATCTTGTCATCAATGGATACAGGTGCCAGCTGTCCACTGGTGTAGTTAAACCGTAAAGTCCAATGAAAGAGCATGGCACATGCACTATATCAATTGGTGGATGCCAACATAATTCCAAGACTGGTCAGCATAAGCAAGTAAAGAATTAAAAGTGGACAAAAGTTGGAAATTTCTGTGTTGAGGTAAGAATTCTTTACATACCAAGTTCCTCTGGTCAGAGTAAATTGCCATCAAATTAATTAATAGCATGCATATGGATGTCAAAGATCAATAGATTATACAGAATAATGCATACCAGCTAGTCAGATTATTTTGCCAGACTAAATTGCCACACTCTCATACCAGCTTTTAGAAAAGACCAGACAATGAAGTTGATTTGTTGTTAAGTGACTGTCAACGAGAAAATATAGCTGCACCTATGATTATGAAACAAACAAAATATTACCATGTTCACATTATGCATCGTCTAGATCTTTGCAATTGATGAGTGTCAACAATTAACCTTGATGCACCAGTCATATTCTGGTCCTCCAGGATTATTGATTGCACCTCATTATAAATCCAACATTGGCCTGTTAAAACATGCAGAATAATTGGTTTTAACTAATTAGAAGAAGGGGTAGAATTAGGAAAAATACAACTCGAGTACCCAAAGTTGCAGTCAATAGAAAGGATAATTTGCAGGAGACTACCTTCCTCTTTTGAATTACAACAGGAACAGATAGGGTAGAGAGCAAACTTCCTTGCAATGGTGGAGGTTTAATGATCACAGCATAAATCCAGAGAGCCAGAAATTGCAGTCAAAATGATTATCTATTTCAAAATACTTACAATACCATATTTTGCATATAGAAAACAATCGGACCAAAATTCCCATCGACAGGAAACAGATAATAAAGAGTTTCAACTCGAGGGAAAGAAGAGACTTTGAACAAACATTCTAAATAAGAACTTTAAGAATCCTATGCATAAAAACTAGGACTTTGAAATTATCCAACAAAACTCAATATGTCACCCACTTGCCAACAAAATCTTTGAGGAAAAAAAAAAAAAATTTCAGCAGAGAGAATGCCTATAGCTATTGAAATAGACAAATTAAGGCGTGCAGCATTTAGCATTACTAAGAGAATAGAAGACTACTCTCACTTGCCAACATCATTTCCAGCGGCAATTTTGATGATAATCTACATTTTCAAATGATGTTACTCTCATGAAAGGCTCACAAGAACAAGGAATGAGGAAGAAACTAAAAGTTCAAAATTCTCTGTTAATGCAGTTTTTAGGTTGAAGTATCAACCATCACCTCCTAGCACCAACAATCCATTCTTGTAATCCTATGGTGACATTGAATTGAACAATGACTGCACGTGAAAAATGTCAAAAACCTTTACATATTTTCAAGGGCTAATGCATAAATTCAATGCCACAGAATGCATAAAAAAACAAGACCTAAATCCAATTGGCGAGGTAGTTGTCTTTCACGAACACTTTGACCTAAAAATAAAATACCAATGTTAAGCAAATTACCGTATGGAGTGGAACCAGCACTGTAAGAAAAAAGAAAAAAAAAAAAACCCAAACAAATTCATCATTATTAAAACATGAAAAAAAATGCATAAGACCAAGAATTCAAAAATTCCATCTTATATGAGAAAGAAAAAAGAAATCCCAAACAAATACAAAGAAAACCAATGGAAATAGGTAAAAAGCTACTTTCTTCCAAAGTCCACTCATCCCTTTCTTTTGGCCCTCAATCGGCTTTGTTGGCACTGAATTAATCTGCAAAGAAATTAAATACTGAACAAACACTGCGTTACTGTGTCTATAATCTATACACATATATAGAAGATTAAAACTTGATGCCTTCGGGTTTGGCGATGGTAGCTGAAGAGGAAGAAGAGGAGGCTCTAATGGAGAGAAGCCACAAGTGCGAATGATGGAGAGAAGTTTTCGAAAGAGGGGTTTCTGGGTAGAATATAAAGAAGAGGAGACCAAAGAGAAAGAGGAAAGCGGAAAAGAGAGCTGCCATTTACATTTGATTGCTGATGTGTAAAGATAGTGCAAGTGTATATGTTTTCCAGTTTCAAACAAGTTGAACAAGGTTAATGGACTTTTCAGTTTCCCCTGTTGCCTTTCTAACTTGTCTAGTAGTAGCACATGAAAGTGTCAGTGAGACGGAGAATGTGAGTGCCTCCGCTGGGTGTTGTGTGTGAGTGTGAGAGAGAGACCTGACTTTTAGAACATTGAGTCAAACTGAAGAGTTTTGAGGAAACGCACGTACTTTGAAAGACTTATCTTGATCATCACTGTCTATGCATGTGAGCTTCCTGATACCGCCAAGCTGCTAGCCAGTCAACTTGCTAGGGCAATCAACTAAAACAAAATTATCTCCACAGAAGCGGGAGAAAACTTATGCACATTTGATGGTAACAAAATGACAATACGACCGATTCTAACAATTGCAAAGCAGGACCAAGGTAAATCTAAAACAAACTACTTGCAAAGCAGCACGGTTGCATTTCAGGTATCATCAGAAGCAATTATGAACTTGAGCCCAACGCAGAAATGGGACTTAAGGCAATTTATTCACAATCAGTAACAGTAGTCACAAGTAATTATAGCTCACCTAACCACGCAAATTTGAAGTTATAAACATGCAGATAGACAGATGGATTCATGCCATCTAAACCAAGTATAACAATAGCCCACCTCTGTAGGTTGTTGACAAGCACTTGCTTCCCTCAGGTATATGCCTTGCGAAGTAGGAGTTGAGGTCAAAGTCGTCACAAAATATAGATGTTATCTGTTGTACAGATATTATAAAGTTAACTTGCATAAGCCCTTGTGGACAGTTTATCTGCCAGCGATTCACCAGCAGGAACAGATGTATTCTCAAGAGTCTTCCTCACAGTGTATGGGCTTACAGGAATGCCCTGGGCCTCAGGTCACGCAGATGAAGAGGCACCAACAAAGTAAAAGGGCACAAAATGCCGCAAAATCAATACCTTCGTTGTATTAGTAAGTAATGCAATCCCACTACAAGCAGATGGAGATGACGTTGATGTTCCGTTTATGAGCATAAGTTTTTGAAGAGTCCATTTAGGAATAGAGGAGTGACAGCCCCACCCAGTGCACTGACACAGACCCCCAAGGTCCCCATCAGCTGTTGGTTCTCAGCTCGACCTGCATCTCATTTGAACAAATTCATATTTCATTAAAATTCAAATCAGAACACTCACATAAAGGTGATTGAGTGGGAAAAATAAGATCGGAGTCCTATTAAGGGTGAAATATACCGATTATATTCAATTCCTTCAGAAAGAAGCTCAACTACACAATGAGCACCAGCAGCCATCGCTGGTGTGACATAATATCAACTCCTATGATACTCAATGTTGTACAGCCAGCAGCAGCAACAGTGCTTAAGGACGGACCACTAGTGCCAGCACGGTACGTATCTACAACCTAATTCAAATCAATGTGACTCTCATGGCATATTATGTACTGTGAATGAATCGCCACAACAAAAAGTATAAGATGGAGTTGATACCTCATTAACAAAGTAAACAAAACGGCAATATTCTGGAATTAATGTTGTTTCTCCATTGCTCATATTGATAAGGTCACATTTATGCTGCAGACGAAGATAAGTATCATTGTTCAGTAAATATGACATATATTTTTTTTGTTATCATGATACAATAGAATATTTTACTTGGTACAAACGTACCTCAACAGCAGCAATAGGGGTCCATGTCAAACCTGTACCTGTATCCATTGAAGCCAAGCGTGAGTCTCCAATTTTGCAAGATATTGTGCTCCAGGTGCAACTCCATTCAGCTATGACTCCGATCGATGAGATTAGTCATGAGTCAAATCATGTTATGTTGAAAATAGGGCAGAAGATAAAGGCAAATTTGTGGTAGCTTTGGGCGGAAAGCAGTAGTAATACCAGCAACATGAGTGCCATGAGGAGAGCTGTCTGTAAAACTCTAGTTAAGCTCATCATGGACATTGAGAACAAATATACAGGCATCCAGCTTGCCAAACACACAAACTTTCTTTCAAATCTGAAGAAAATAGCATCCATTTGTTCATTCAAACAGTAGGAATTTGTAAGAACCAGTAACCAACTGGTCCTTCACTCCTACATTCCCCAACTTACTAGGAAGCCAAAGTTTAGAATTGCTAAAGCAGAGAAGTTAACAAGGATGAAGTAATGGATTCAAATAACTCTGCCCCCAAAAAGAGGAGGAATAGAAGGACACGTCAAAATTCTAAGGTTTCATCAGTCCAATTGCATGCATATCAACTTGCAATTTCTTTTCATGAACTATTGACTTTGAAAGAAGAAGGTGACCATCAAAAAGTTTCTGTTAATGAATTCAGGGGCTCCAAGGAAAAGTAACGTCACCAAAAAAATCCCCTATAGGTGGTTTCAGCCACAAGATGCCAGTCCAAATTCAGAAAGATAAACATTTTTGAAAATAACAATCACAAAGATGAATACTTTTCTAGAATTAGAGTCCAAATAGAATATTTTGACCACGCAACACAATTGATAAACAGGGCATACCTATTATTCGTAAGAGGCATGGAGTTAGCAAGTTTTCCACAATCTGGTTCTTCCTCGAGAATTTGTGTGTCAAGTGCAGCCTGCCACAGAAAAAATTTTAACTTCCTGAAGAAGTAGAACCATGTATATATCTTAAATGATCTGAAAATTAATCAGGATGAAAAAACCCACATACTTCCAACAACTAAGACACAAACGTCAAACGAAAACTGAAGCTTTATGAACAGTTTTAAAAAAACAAACAAACAAACAAGGTGTACCAATTTCAGTTACCAGGTTAAATTCATCAAATTGCTTCGTCGTCTTTGCATTTTCCTCCAGTTTTTTCTCATCCCATTTCTTTTTTCCTTTTTTTTTAATGTAAATGAGAGGGGTAAAAGGGATTTAGAAACATTGTTCATCAATGAAATGAATGAGGGGTTGAAAGTGGAGTCCAAATTGCATATTCTTTTTTTTTTTTCTAAAAAAAAGGACAGTAACCTTGATACGATAATTCAACGAGTCTCTGAATAGATAATATACCAACTTATATCCCACGAACCACTCACCAGAAGGGTTTTTCCAAGAGGGATTAACAACCAGAAAAGCTCTTCCACAAAAACAAGAGCGTAAGATACTAAGCAACAGATTTCATGTCAAGATTACATGGTATAGGATATTTTTCAGCAAATAGACAGAAATGGAGGAAAAAGACATGCAGCCAACTCTAATTACATTAATATATAAGCTAAGCTGAATAGAAGAAAACAAAGAAGCGTGGAATCAAGAAGTTAAATTTCTGCCATTCAGACTACAGGCAAGTATAATCTTTATATCCGTGATAGAATACCATAACAAAGAAAATTGTCATTAATTTCATGCTCTTTGCATAAATACATGGCAGAGTGACTAAATGAAAAGGGCGTTCACAGTGAAGAGTGAGAGAGAGGGGATCAATCAAGAACGTCTAAGCTTTTCAGTTTGCCATCTGAGGTTTCTTGTAATCCGGCAACCGCAAGATCGAAGCCAGAATCAAAACTGTTGCTGATTCTTGAAAATAAAACAATAAGAAATCATTAAAAAGATCAAAATAAAATACTTTCTTTAACTTAGTTTGAGAGATGAAAGGGGCCAAAAGAAACTTCAGTCCAAGATTTTCTCTCTTTCTTTCGTTTCTTTAAAAAGTAAATGAGTAAATCAGTCAAGAGAGAATTTTATTATTACAGAAGATAGCCATAAGGATGCCACGGCCATCATCGTACTGCGGGGGATGAGACTCGATGAAGCGACGGGCGCCAATCTCCTTCTTCGGTGGAGAGAACCATTCTCGTCTCCTCCCCCATCCTCTTCCTACCATTACTACGCCACTGTCTCTCTTTTCTCTCTTGCAATTGTTACCGTTGTAAAGTTATGACTTATTTAAAAATAATAATATAATAAGATGATTAGGGGTATTATGGTAATTTAATCATGAATTGTATGTTTCTTCTTTTCTTTTTCCTTTTTCTTTTTTCCCCTACCTTTTCTAACGTCTTGAATGGTTACGCATTTTTTTAATTTTATTTTCTTCTTCGGCGTTCAATCAACATGTTAGCCCAATTGTCTATTAGTTTTTTTTTTTTACTTTACTTTAATTTTTTAGTTAATTCATTTCTACTATATCTTAAAATTAGAGAAATTTAATTTTTAAAATAATTTTAGTACCCGTGAATTAGAGTTCATTGGCAGTTTTTAGTTTTTTTTTTTTTTTGGATCATTCGGAAATGGACAATAATCTGAATTAGTTGTTTCAACGAAGCAATTAAGAAAATCTAGCGGACCGGAAAAGGCCACAAAAAGAATGGGTTCGTCGTGCGTTTCGTTTTGATCTAAAACCAGCCCCCGCCCCGAACATTAGTTAGCCCAACCAATTTTGGAAACGGTCCGGTTCCATGTAATGTGTAAACCGGGCACCATGAATGAAAGGTCGTTCGGATAAAATTAAATACCTACAAGCGTGGGCCCAAGTCCGAAGGCAACTCATAGACGGGAAGTGGGAACTGATACTTTAACGGAGCTTGGGATTCGAACTGATATTTCCATCTAAATTATGAAACAAATTTTTTATTTCCCTGAAATTAGGCAGATGGTATCACTTATGATTGAAAGTTTTATGTTAGAAACTGCAATGCCCAATTACGTAAATATATAGTGCTTGCTGCGGCCTTTGTGTCCGGTCCGGAAATGTGATGGCGCGACAAAAGAGACCAACTGACCCAGTCGGGGCTTTATGGCAACAGCCGTACGTAATGGGAACATGGTAGACCTAGAACCCCTAGTTTCTATGACATGAACAGGAAACCTATCGGCTAACATGTCCTGACATTTCTTGTCTGTATCTGAATCGCTTGTCTTTGTGTGGGAAAGACCTTTGCTCTTTTGGCGAAATGAGAGAGGCCTTTTCAGAAGAATAAAAAAGGACAAACGAAAGGAGGGCTGGCTACTCCGCCACATTCCCACTCTCGTGGTGGTTGAACTCGCCACAGAACGCACGTTTAACCAGGTTCAAGCCAATGGAACAGATCGAGATTTATCGGAGTAGTTGGAAATTCAAAGGTTTTTATTGCAGAATGGTGTTTCAAGAAAGTAAAAAACAGGAACCCCTCCCCCCCCCCCTAAAAAAAAAAAAAACAGAACTATGTAAACTGAGTACATGCATTAATATAAACAAAAGGTTTTGTTTCATTGTGTTCTGTATCATTCTATTTTGTACTTTCGTTACAAACATGTTTGACACGTTAATGCATGCTTTATGTCCCCATAATTATAAAATTTCATAGAGCAGGATGTGGTTAAAAATTAAGATACTCCCACCCAAAAGAAAAAAAAAAGTGAGGTACAAAGGACTCCCATTAACACATGGTTTTTCGCTTTTTTTACCTCTGAAATTTCATGCTCTTTTTCTTGTGTATAGGTACAAATATATCACTGCCATACCAGGTACACACACACACATATCTGTTGCACAGAAAGAGAGAGAGAGAGAGAGAGAGAGAGATTGCCCATTTGGTTAGTTCTATACCTGCACGCTAGGGTTTTAAAGAAAATGGGAAGAGGAAAGGTGGAGCTGAAGAGGATAGAGAGCAAGATCAACCGCCAAGCAAGCTTCTCCAAGAGAAGAAACGGTTTGCTCAAAAAAGGTTTTGAGCTCTCTGTGCTTTGTGAGGCTGAGATTGCTCTTATCATCTTTTCTAGCCGCGGCAAGCTTTCTGAATTTGCCACCATTGAGTATACCTCTCTCTCTCTCTCTCTCTCTCTCTCTCGTGCTTGTGCTGTCATTTCTCTTCATGATTCAATCTTCTTACCATTTTGGTCTGAAAGGTGGAGCAGTGGAATTGTTATTATAAAGATCGTTGTTGTATATAGATAAAAACAACGCCTTTATGTTGGCACTATTAAATAGCTTACAGGTTACCAAAACGATGGCTATCTAAGGTTGGATAAAGGAACAGGGAGGGAGTGATAAAACTGTTCCTTCGATCGAGGAGAGAGCGAGTTGTTGCCGGCTAGGTCGTGGAGGTTACACCTAATAGTGGCGTGACACGTTCGTTCCTCCTTTAATTCTTTGGTCTCTTTCTGCAGATCGAAGACCTTCTTACTTCTTGTCAAGTCAGAATGAAAGCTTGTATTGAATGCCTAGGGTTTTTCTCTCTCCATCTCTATGCTCCTTTCTTGACTCGAATGCTTTATGTTTGTGGGTGTCTCAAGCTCTCAGACTTCAAATTGAAAGAATTCATTTCTAATCAGCACAAATTTCCTTATTTCCATTAAATAAAAAATCTTATACAGTCAGTCCTCTTTGGAGCCTCAGCCCCAAGGAGCGTGATTTCTTGTCTTTCTTTGTTTTTTCTGTTTTTTGGAAGAGCAATCACTGAAGCAGATATTGTCACGTTCCTGCTCCACTGGCCAAGCTCCCTTTTTTCTCCTTCTTCTTTTTCTTCCCCTCTGATGATGGGGGAATTCTTTGAATATAATGTGGCCAAAATTATGATGCGTTTGCTGTGAGTATTTTATGATTGCAGAGGTGATTTGTCTGTTTTTTCTTTGGTAGTGTGGAATTATGTGATGTTATATTAAAGAATCTCACTGAATAATGCATTCTTAGTTGCCTTTTCCAGTAATTCTGAACATCCTGAAGCAAAATGGTTCAGAGTTTCTTTGGAACCAAGCTGGATTATCTATCCCAACATCGGTTACTTGTATTCTCAAATGGCATGAAATATGTATATGTGTGGTAAAATATAATCTTGCCTTTTTTTTTTTACTTGCTTGCTTCAGTGAATTGTGTATTTTTCTCCATGGAAATTGAACAGGGAATTAGGAATTTGACAATTTTCATTTCCTCGTTTCCCTACTGTTTAATTGTATCCTAAGTAAACTATTTGGCGTGTTGCAATTACCTGTATTTAAAAAAATAAAAATCTAAAATCTACATTAATTTGGCTCACAGCATGCAGAAAGAGGGCTATATGAAAAGAAACTTTAGTTATTTTGCGTTGTTGTGAATCATCTTGAAAATTTAGCTAAATTTACCTCAACTCCTACGTCGTTAAAAAAAAGAGATCTAAATCATATAAATGATAGTATTGCACATTATTAGATATTTTTTTCGAGAATAAGGTAATGACCCGTGGTATTAAAGTTTAACTCTATTCTACTGAGAAGGTTGATGAGTTTCATATGAAAAAAGTAATGAGTGCACACTATCCAACTGTAATATTTAAAAAAAAAAGAGTATATTAGGTTATATATATAAACAGTATTATTGCACCCAATGATTTGCTAGCCCTTTTTTTTTTTTTAAATAATTCTGCTATTGCTAACTTTCCAATGGCAATCGATTGAAGCACGTAGCTGACTTCTTGATCCTTAACCAGCGTGACCAAGACCATCCAACGGTATAGAAACTTTTGCTACGCCTTACAAGACAATGGTCATTTTGAGAATGGAACACAGGTTTGACTAAGTCATCTCACTTAAGCAATTTCAGATAATTTCTTGCATGGTAATTAGTTTCTTTTGCTGTAGTTTAGATACCACAAAGCCCTATAAATTTGTATTAGTATTACGGGTTGTGGATAATTTACCTGTACTTTAGCAAGAACGATTGTCTCGTACCTTCATGTTGATTAATGCAGACCTTATACCAAGAGCTAGGAACATTGAGGGCAAAATATGAGTTTCTTCAATGCTCTCAAAGGTAAATGTTTTACACACTCAAAAGTAAAGAGAAGATTGTCAGGAAGTTCTACAAAATTTTGTTCTTGACGTAACAAGACTTATTCTGTTCCTCAAGGCACATGCTTGGAGAAGATCTTGGGCCTCTTAGCATGAAGGAGTTGCAGAAGCTTGAGAAGCAGCTTGATAAGACTCTCTTAGAAGCCAGACAAAGGAAGGTACGTGCGTAATTTGGATTTCAGGGTGATGAAACAAAAAAAAAAAAAAAAACACGATTTAATTTTTCATTCAATTGCTTTAAGATTGAAAAAAGTTGTGCTGTCATAAGGTATTGGTACCGGGAGAAAATGCTCAATAGCTTGTTATTAGATCTCGGGACTTGTGTGGGCATCAGTTATGCAAAACTTTCTGATGCAAACCAATCCATTTCATGAAGAGAATAGCTGCTCATGCCTCGTTCTAGAGCCAATGACTTTGAACTTTGAGTATTTTATGCCTCACTTGTAAGCTTTGGTCGAGATTTTTTAAATGTCTTAAAAACAGTTTCAATAAAAGCGTCTGGCCTACAAAGTGATAGATTCAATCTTTCATCTATTGAGATCTTGCAATGTTGTATTTGTTAAAAGAGTATAGAATTTGGCATCTAAAAAATATAAGAGTCTGTGATGATTTATAATATTTATACATTTCACTAAATTTTTAAGTAAATAAGAGGTTCTAAGGCATTACTTAATATGCTATTAAAACTCGATTATTATGTGTTCAATTAAGTCAGTTTGGCCTGGTATTAGTAAGTCCTATGCATTAAGTTTAAACCCATCATTCAGTTCAAATTTTGTGGTGCGACATGCTTCGTCATATCCCACACGTGCTGAAAGTACAAAATTCTATATCAACGAAAGACAAGGACTGGGACCTTTTATAACATTTATGAATTTCTCTACCTGAATTATTGCCTTCTCGTTGCAATGGTATAATAAAATGATATACCAGTTCTCTATTTGCCCTCCGGAGAGAGTTCAATTTTACATATAATGCCATAGAATTTATATTGGTCCTGTGATAGAGGGGAAGTTCTTCACACAAGGGATAGAACTATAGATAGCATGATTATGTTTTATTATCAATGTTTCAGACGGAGCTAATGTTGGCAAGTTTGGAACAATTACGCAAAAAGGTAAGACTGCATCTTGAATTATTAATATAGCTTCGCATAATTGCTGCAATAATTGTTGAAATCAGAAGATGAGTTAACAAAAGTTCAAACAAATCCCAAGATAAAAAGAGAAAGAGAAGCAAAATAATATATATAAGTATAGTCAAAAACTTATAAGCCAAAATCTTAAGATTTTTAAGTAAATATGTCATAAGGTATTGTTTGCTCTAGACTCTACTCAGTTCACGCTCTCTTCTATTAGGCTTAAACCCATTTCCGCAGCATGGACATTAATAGAGCAACTTCACCAATCTCGCATTTATGTTGTCAATTTTCTCAAGTATTTGGGGGAGAGCCTCGATAGGATTCTTATGCATGGGTGCAAATTTTTTCTTATGATTTTATATCCTCAGTGATCAAAATGTATAGGCAGGATTCTCTGGCATTAGGAATAGTTTGACTCTCTCGAGAGTTGATGGTTTCCTTTCAGTAGAAAAATTGCTAGTTTATGAAGGTAAAGTTGTGGTACTTCATCGTGACTTTAATTTTTCAAATTAAAAAAAAAAAAAAAACAATCTACTGTAAAAATAGAAGTAAGACTATATGTACCTTGACCATTTTTAAGACCTTATAATGTGTATATGCAAAATTGCTTGCTGCCAATAGTAGAACAGGATCTCTTTTTATTAGCCACTATACAAGGTATAATGCTTATGGGATTTTTCATGCATTGGCAGGAGCATGATCTTGGAGAAGAAAACAAAAGGCTCAGGATTAAGGTCTTGCCTCGAATTACCATTTCTTTCGTGCAATATGCAATTGTCAATTATCAGATAGTACTGGTAGCTAGAGATTTAAGTCTGTTGATATTTGTAATGTCAGCTGGGGAAAGGAAGATGCAATCAAGGTGTTCATGGTTTAGGAGACCCCAGCAAGCTAGCGGGTGACAAGGGCATTAAGTTGCATGCTTCCAAATCCAAACGCTCGGCACCAGAAGGCAGTTTATGAATGGGGTATGCATGCAATCCCGCTCTTTCTCTTTACTTAACAAACTATGACTTTTAATTTTTTTTTTTGGAGAAGAACAAATTATGTTCAAGATTTCTAGACAAGAACTGGAATTCTAGCAATGCCCAACGGGATACGATCATAGAAACTATTCTTAAACTCATGATGCATTGATCAAAACTCAATTTTCACAAGAGGATAATGCGAGCTGTCTAAAACTGATAATTTCCAAAGTCAATTTTTCTATAGGAATTTTTTGTGATTCATTGTTGCAATCACCACGATGACCTGATGTGTCAGATTAATGAAATTTTTTTAATTAAAAAATTATTATTAGTAATTATATTATTAATATTTATCTTTTATTATGTATTTATAAGTGGACAAATATATGAGATTTAAGACTCTTAAGTTTATAAATATGTAATAAAACAATTAAATATGTGAGTTTTTAGTATACTAAAAACAGATCCCTTTGATGTTGATCTCCTTAAAAAAAAATCTTTTATTTTTTTAATCTCTGTAATTATCTTATTTTTAATTTTTAATTTCTCATCATTTGTTATTAAAATGATATTTTTAGATATTTCACTTTTGTTTTATGATTCTATCTCTGCATAAATAAATAAATAATAATAAACTTTCATTTTATGTTCCTCTAACAAAAGAAAACTTGTTATATCATTGATTTTTAATTTTAAATCTTATATTCACACAACTTATTTGATTTTGACATTGAAATATCTTGTGTTGAAAAATTAGTATTTCTTACGCAAAAGTATCTCAAGAAACTTGAATAAATAATCATTGTTATAGGAAAAAACTAGTTAGGAGATGTTATTTCTAAATCTACCAATAAATAGAAAGAAATATGAAATCTTGTAAAAACATCGACCATAACTATACACAGCTACATATGAAGATAAAATTTTTTCATTGGGATGAAAACTATCATGCAAGTTAAATTTATATAGATGAAAAATTTTTTTTTATTACATAATAGAAAACTTTAAGATATAAATCATCTCTCTTCAATTGGAAGGTGATGTCATCTGATGATATAATTAGTTTGAAATTTGTACTGAAGTATTAACTTTGACTGATTTCACCAAAATCTTTTTGTGTGTTTTTGACCTTTAGAATATTACAACATTAATGGAGAGCTCACAAAAAATTGTTAGATGTCAATAGTTTTAAAGTATCAAAGTTGTTTTAAATGACTTACTAATTAAATTAAAGATTGGTCAGAAGTGGAAACATTAATTAAATGACTTATTTTTCATATTTAATGTGAAATCAAAGCTCACCAACCACAAGAGAAGCTGAGTTATAAAATTTATCAACAAAACTATTGATAGTACCATTAACTTATCTTTATTTTGTTTCACTAACATTGGATGTTTAACTCAAAAAGAATTCAAAGAGTGAATAGGAAAGGGACAATGTTGACACTAAGATGAGAAGTAATATAACAAATATTGATATAAACAAAGAAAGCTTTTCATGATTGAGTCAAATAAAGAAACTACTGAGGTAAAGGATGATCACACATCTTTAGATCATGATGACATCCATGTTAAATATACATATAAACATGTAATTCATGTCTTTATAGAATATTCTAATTCACAAGCCATGAAAATTAATGGATTCCTTAAAAGACAACTAGTGATGATATTAATTGACTCAGCTAACACCAATAATTTTACAAATGAAAATATTATAAAAAAAACTTGCTTTTTAAACAAAAAGTTGTGATAAGTTTGTTGTGAAAATTACAAATGTGAGAAATTTGACATGTCAAAGAAAATGTAAAAAGGTGAAACTTTTGTTGCAAGATTAGACCATTTACATTAATATCTTTTTATTGGTTTTTTAAGATTTTGAAATTATTCTTGTCATTGATTGGTTGGAACTTTAAGATATATTACTTGAAATTTTTGTTTTTTTTTGAGTTAACAATGGAGTTTGTGTTAAATGAGCATGCAGTTGACTTATAAAAAAGACATAATGAAAAATTGTAAAAAAAGTCATAAGAAAAGTGAGACAAAGGTTTTGTGTGCATTTATATAATGTAAAGGTGACATAATTTCATTCTACAAAAGAAAGAGGTCGATGCAATATTGACTAAATTCTTTGATTTATTTATTGAACCTGTAGGTTTATATTTAAAGAAGAAATATGATCAATATATTTTTTTATTGTATATCAGTGCATTTACTAATATTTAACCTTATCATTATCTATATTATCTTGGTCATATTGTTTCTAATAAAGGTGTGATAGTTGATACTTTTAAAGTTTAAATGATACTAGATTAACCCATTTCAAAAATAATTAAAGCATTACACAACTTTTTAACTGATTATTATTTATAGTTTCTCTATGATTATGGAAAGATAAGCATTACTCTAACTATATTTTAAAAAATAATTCATTTAAATAGAGTGTTACAATAAAAAAATGTTTTTTTATTTCAAACACGTTATGACCACTATATTAATTTTTACCTTACCTTACTTTAATAAAGTATTTATTATTGAATCTAATACTTTTAAAATTAAAATTGTTACAATATTGATGCAAGAATGTTATCTTATAGCTTTTACCAATAAGCCCTTACTGCCAAAATATGTCAACATGTTTGCCTATGACAAAGATGTTAGTTATAATTGATGAAATTAGAAAATAACATCCTAACTTGATTACAAAACATTTTCAAATTTGAACTAATTATAAAAATCTAAAATATTTAATAAAATAACACTTCTCTTCTATGTCGTAGTTAAGGTGACTTCTAATTACTAAGATATGATTATGAGATTATTTATTAAAAAGGAAGTAATGATCTTACAACTAATGCATTATCTCATATATAAAATATGCTTAAGTTAGTGGTAATCTTTATCTCTAATTGTCACACTTTCATGCAAATTATAAATGAGTGTTAGAATGACCCCAAAACTTAAGAAGTCATTTAAAAATTATAAAGAGATCTTATTTTGATTGCAAATAACACTTAAAATTATACATACTTATGCTACAAAGGTAAAATGATGCTTGTTCCCACTTCTTGTTACAAGAAAACAATCTTTAAAAAGTTTTATGAATCTTCAATTGTTGGAATATTGGGATTTCTTCATACTTACAAGTGCATTTGTTATAAATTCTATTGAAATTGTATGAAAAGTGAAATAAAGATATTTATAGCCAAATATGATATTTATCTATATTACAAAAGTGAATTTGTGACATATCTAGACCTTCTTCAAACAAACATTGCATATTGTAGAAACAAATTAGACAAATATCCTTATAAATATTATTGAAAAACTTTCATTGCTCTAAGGTAAAATTATTGTGGATAGTTTAACTAAATATGTTCTTTTTTATACTATTTGTCATCCTTGTAACTATAAGTATTATTGTTCTTATTTTTGTTGAGAATATCATGAAGTTGGAAAATATTCATAAATGTATTGTAAATAATTCAAATAAAGTGTTCACTAATAATTTCTAAAAGGAATTGTCTAGTTTGTAAGGAACCTAGTTAAATTCAAGCACTAATTACCATTCTTAGATAGGTAGATAGACTAAGGTAATTAACGTGTGCTTAGAGAATTAACTTTACTACTTTAGTGAGTGATAAACTAAAGAATGAAGTGAAATATCCTTGTTTGAAACTATTTATATCTAAATCTTGTCTACTCTTATAAGGTATATAGATGAGTACTGAGTTAATAAAGACCTACAAGACAAGGACAAGTTGCTATAACTTTTGAAAGATAATGTTGTTATAACTTAAGCTTGTGCAAAGAAAAACATTGATATGCATCATACCAATTATAAGTTTTTAATAGGATATTGAGTTTATTTCATACTTCAAACACCTCAACATTTGTTTCTCATCAATAAAATTATGTCCTCGTTTCATTAGCCTATATAAAGTTATTATACCCATTGGTCATCATAACTTACTAACATAATTTAAAATATATCATGTCTTTTATGTTTCTTACTTTAAAATAAAATCAATAGAGAATGTGCTTAGTCAAAGCCAACTATCCTACATTACTTCAATTGGAGAGGTTAATCTTTAATTATAGGTTATCTTGAACTGACTTATCATCAAACATAAAAATCGAGTTTTTGCTCAAATTCTTATTTAGTAAACTAATCTTTAGGATTCTTATTTATTTTTTTTAAGCAATTTTTAGAATTTATTGTTGATCTGCTTTAAGAACACTACTAATTTGAAAAATAAATAAATGATAAGATGCTCTGAATTAAAAATTATTATTATTAATTATATTATTCAATATTTATCTTTTATAATTTTTCATATTAATTAATATAATTTATAGTCTTTTTAGAAATACTTTTTTTTCTTGACTATAACATTAGATTCTCATGTCATTTTATTACTTTTTAATTAAAACAATCAAATATATTGAACTTTTAATTTATTAAAATTTTATTAAAGCCAATTTTGAACTGGATTACTGATCGGAGATGTAATTAATTACAATGGCATTGAACCGAAACAACAAAAAACTTCTTCGAATCCGGTCCATGGTAGACAGGTGGGGTGGGGGATCCACTCTTTTCATGGGATCCACAAGATTCCCCGGAATCAGGCCCATACAAGATTGCCTTGCAGTTCTTGACGTTATTGAAACTCCTGGGATGTCCCTCTTATTCTGTATATCTATTCTCTACATGTTTTTGTTGTGGATTATTCAAATAAATTGCATTAAAAAGCTTATCTTCACGTTAGGTTGTATGATCAATTTGCGTAAATTTTCATGAATGTATTTAATTGCTTATATAACTCTCCTTTTAATTGTTTAGGTTTATTATATAGATCGAGTCAAGTTGATCCAGCATGAACGCTTATTCTATTGTCATAATTTTGAAAGTGCCATTGCATTTTATTGAAATACATATTACGCATATTCATTTTGTTAGAAAGGCAGCAATGACTTGTTTTCCTTTGTCTAACTGTTGAGCAACCATGCCAGTGCTACCCTGCTCATATTTAACCTGGAATTGCACTATTGTTTTCCAATCACTACTACAATTGGTGGAAGAAGTGTTGATCCTGTTAGTGAAACATAGATTGTTCAATCAAAGGGAAAGTTTTGACAGAGAGTGGTCTCCTTTCCAACAGGTACCGTCAGTTTGTTCCTCAGGAGAAAGACCCAAATGCAAGTAAAGCTGCAGATGGAGGTAGCCCAGCAGCTGGATGTCTTCTTTGAAGTTCCTATCCTGTCATGTGTACAAGTGCGCTACAGGTATTAGTTTCTAAACAAGTGTGTGACATTGTTACTGAATCTACTAAATTGAATTATGACTACGATAATGAGTTGCTAAACTAATAATTATAATTAACAGTAAGCATTATCTAATTAGCAATGTCTCCAGCACATTCACATTTAATTTTGAACGGTCTTCTGATGCTAGTGAGAATGATTTTAAAGCCGATCGTTTATCTATGTCGGAAGGTAATCGAATACTGTGCTCGAAACCTGCTATATGATAAAGTCGTCTTGTTATGAGTAACATTCAACTCTATTTCTCAATCCTTGCTGAGAGTTTAGCAACCATGTCAGTACTACTTTGAACACTGAACAGCAGATTTCAATAGGATTTAAATGGCATTGAGGATTGATATCAGCCCACGAATTCTTGGGAGTAGCAGACATGCTTTTAACCCATCCCATGGTGTTGGGAGAGTGGGATTCAATAATGACTGACTCATTACTTTAGGTAAGCTCAGGAGCTATCTTAACAGCTTTAACATCAACTTCACTGGAGTCCATAGTCCCTGTGTGAGAGGCAAAAATATACAAGAAATTGTCCAAGTGGTCCCTGAGAACACCAAAAACACCAGAAGAACCCAGCTTGAACAGAGACGAAACGTCCACGCTCCACCTCAGGTTTCCAATTGGAGGTTCGTGCCATCTTTTGACTAGGATTCCACTTCAAGTTTTCGACGTTGGTTGGGCCAGGGCATTCCATATTTCAACACGCCCTGCGGCTCCTTATAGAAGTTGGAACTTTGACCTACACCACATGACACTTCCAACTTCAAAATCAAATAATCGATGCAGAAAATCCGAGCCCTAAAACAATGTCAAGACCTCAAAAACAGGCGTATAATTGGGTAATTCAAACTCCAAAAGGCTAACCAAAATTTTTCTTCGCTGATTAGTATATGAATCGATAGTCTGTCAACCCTTCAACAAGTTTCTCGAAATTTTATGAGTCTTGATACGGGAGGTGACCTTTGAAAAATATTTAAAGAAAAGGGGCAAGTATGTTAATTACTGATTGAATAAAGTAATCAAGTTATCGAAATTCAGATATCGTTGTGAAAGGTCCATTTAAATGGCATGTATGTTAGATAGCCGATGGAAGGGTTGAAAGGTCCAAATTGCTCTTAGGTGTATGTAACTAATTCTCACGTGTATATCCATATGATTATTAAGATTATAAAGGTATAATCAAAAGAAAATAAAATATATAGAAACTCTCAAGCACTAATTTATTTTTATTTTTTAATTCTTGGTCCTATCAATTACTAATAAATTTTTAGCTCCACCAGCCCCAATTTTCGGATAGCCTGGACCAAGGCCGATATTTTAGTGGGTCTAAATCTTTAAGCATGATCCCTACCAATTAACCTAAGATCTGGTCTCGAACTCTTTTTTTTTTTTTTTTTTTTTTGTGTGTTTAAGGAAGAGCAGGGCATGCCCACTAGCTGATAGTCCCAGCTATAACTTTCTTTTCTATGAATAATTACTATCTTTTCCATGACAATTAGCAGGGAACTTTCCTAGCAATTGCATCCTCTTAATATACATATTTACAGCATTTGCCATACAGGATATCAAAGAGAGAATAGTATGGTTCTGTTCTTTGTGCACTGGCGTTTTGTTTTATAGGAATTAGTGGGATGGTTAATCCTGATTCCCAATGCTCTCACGATGTTGTCCGTGGCCATTCAGCAGACGGAGGAGTCGGCTCGTGCGTCCCTGGATTCTTACTTTTCTGGGTAAGACGAGCACACGGGAAGGCTCCATAATTTCTGCACCGATTGACTAAAGGTTCATTCATTACTGTGGTAACTGAAAACGTAACAATTTATTTTGAGTTTCAACAATCTTCTCGTGCATGTCAAAAGTCAAACGATTGTCAATAGCGTTAAAAATAGGATAATTTTTAAAAGTGAATTATATTAATTATTAATTAGTACACACAACTATTTCTCTCTTTCTCTCTCTTATTTATTTATTTATCTATCTATCTATCTTCTACGAATCAATGTGCCAATTGCTACATTTATTTTGTTTTTCTTTTTTTTTCCCTAGGTACCCTCTAGTTAGCAGAAGGTGTAATTGGGAAAAAAAAAAAAAAAGGGTGTTACCTGCAATTATGGTTGTAACTTAATCACAAGTGAAATATTAATAATTTTGTTACTTGCCGCACCATGTATATATATTTTTTTTCAAAAAAAAAAAAGAAAAAGAAAAGTGCATGTATATTAAAAAAATGCTTTATAAATAAATAAATTAATACATCTACAAATTAAAATTAAGAGTTATTTGTTAATATTTTTATTTAATTTTTTATAAAAAAAATTAAATAAATAAATATATATATATATATATATTTGAATCTCAAGAACAAATTTAGTTCAATTGTCGGCTATGTGGCTTTGGTGGGATTCCAAAAGCAAATTTAAGATATAAAAGCAAAGTCAAAAGTCCTTGCAAGAATAATAAGGGGATGCGCTTCTTTTTTTTTTTTTTTTCCAAACTCAGAAAAATCACTATTATTTTTATTATTATTTTATGTAATAAAACTTGGGAGTACGGTGACTAGAAGGTTAGAAAATTTGACTGGAAAGTGGAAGCCAGGTGCCGGGCCATTGGTATCCAACCTGGAAGCCTATCAACTTTGAACGATCCTTTCAAAGATTAATACAAATTATTCGCAACGAGCACCTACTGTCTTCCTATCAGCCGACTCCTCCTCCAACCAATACCTTCTTCTTCTTCTTCTGTATGATCGCTATACCTCCAAGTAGACCCATTTTGATTTTTTATTGTTCTTTCTTTCCCTCTGCAAGATTCTTTCTTTCCTTCTGGTTGCATCATATCCCTTTCTCACGGTTTTCACCTCTTTGATATTGATATGGCTGAAACTCACAATCCAGGTACGTCTCCTCTCTCTCTCTCTCTCTCTCTCTCTCTCTCTCTCTCTCTCTCTCTGTTTTTTTTTCTTTTTTTTATAATTTTTTTGACTATTTTTTTGCCTTCTTGATTTTCATCAATTTAGAAATTTGGTTTCTTGCAATCATTAGTGATGGACAGTGATGGAATGTGATGTCTGGGTTTTTTCTTTTTTCATTTTTCCTGTTTTCATGGTTCAAGATTTTTTTTTTTATATGATCGATGAAGAGAGAGAAAAAAGGACTTGGTTTTCCTATCTATCTCTTATTCAATTGGCTTCTATACCCATCTTGTGATTTCTTTATTGGATCTTTCTTAGAAGATCTCTCATTACCCGCTTCGGTGTTCTGCATGCGTTTGTTATTTCTTGGCCTTGCATTCCCATCAATGAGATTTGTGGGCCATTTTCTAGTGCTCAACCAAACTGGGATCTAATAATATCAAGAATTTTACCAGATATGATTGTTTGTACCAGAGTTTCTAATCCTTTACGTGGGATCAATCATGTTCGAGACTGCAATTTTCGCTGCAGGCATGTTCATTATTATCAAGCTTGATTGGCTCAAACACTTGTTTCTTGGTCTGGGAATGGTTGCCTTAATTTATGTTGTATCAATTGATTTTCCTGTACTTTCCCTTGCTCCCATCTTTCACTTTTGAGTTTTCTGTTTTACTCTCTGGAGGAAGAAAAATCCCTGGCTTGGTGATTGGGTCAGAGCGTGATTTCTGCTTGATTAAAGTGTGTAACGCTTCCCCTTGTATTTTGCATGTTAAAACGCGTAGAGATTCTTGTTTACTTTTATCTCTTCTGGGCTACTTTGAACTTTTCGTACATAAATTTTGTTGATGTAAGACAGCTGCAAATGTGCAGGTGACTCTAATGGCCATACCTTAAATACACACGGACGGCCTAGTGATAACAAGTCACTGGTAGTTTGCTTCGGGGAAATGTTGATTGACTTCGTACCAACAATTGGTGAGGTTTCGCTAGCTGATGCACCAGCTTTCAAGAAGGCTCCTGGTGGTGCTCCTGCCAATGTGGCCGTTGGCATATCAAGATTAGGTGGTTCATCAGCTTTTATAGGCAAGGTCTGGAATCCACTTGACCTTGTTCATTTGTAGACTTTCTTTTGTCTAGCTGTTTGCCTAACACACAGTTGATTCCGTTATCATTATGTGCTTTATGCATGAACATATCTAATAGAGGATTATCCTTTTTCATCAGCTCTTCCCTTACCTTGGATTTAGAGTCATTTTTATGTAGAAATTTTGATCCAATCAACTGTGCTTCTGATGCATGTAGAACCTGATTGCTTTGCTCATTCAAAGAGTGATGCTGGTAGGAGATGGAACTTATGTGGCTGAAAGTGTTTGTTTAGTTACATCATAATCTTCTGCTCTGGATAGGCTTTGTTTTTCTTTTTCTTTACATTGTGAACAGTTTTAATGTCTATGGCCTCTTGCCTTTTCCCAGACATAGTTCCAAACCAAATTATCTGTCATTTGTATTCAGCTAGGTGATGATGAATTTGGTTACATGTTGGCTGACATTTTAAACCAAAACAATGTTGATAATTCTGGCGTGCGATTTGAAGCCAGTGCAAGGACTGCATTGGCATTTGTAACTAATAAAGCTGATGGCGAGCGTGAGTTCTTGTTTTTTCGCCATCCAAGTGCAGACATGCTTCTTCATGAATCAGAATTGGATTTAAACATTCTCCAGCAGGTATCTTTCTTGTTTTTATGTAGCTCAGTTGCCCAATATTTGCTAATTATAGCTGGTTATTCAATTGGGAATTTTGTTATATCCAAGTGCAGGCCAGGGTCTTTCATTATGGTTCTATTAGTTTGATTGCGGAACCATGCAGATCAGCTCACCTTGCTGCAATGAGAATAGCTAAAGAGTTTGGTTCCATCCTTTCTTACGATCCAAATTTGAGATTGGCCTTATGGCCATCACCTGAGGTTGCTCAGGAAAGCATAATGAGCATATGGGATCAAGCTGATATCATTAAGGTGTAGTTACTTAAACACAATAATATTTAATGCGCTGCAACTCCAAATACACGTTATTATGTTTGTTCCCTGAAACTGTATAATTTTTCTGTGTTATTAGAACTTATTGGGTGATCTTGACCTTAAACAATGACAGATAAGTGAAGAGGAAATCACATTCTTAACAGGAGGTGATGATCCCACTGATGACAATGTGGTCTTGGAGAAGCTTTTTCATCCCAATTTGAAGCTTTTGGTCGTAACTGAAGGGTCTGAAGGCTGTAGATACTATACAAAGGTAAGTCTATTCTGGCGCTATCTCTGAAATAGTGAAGCTTGAGCAAGAAAAGTGCCTGGAAGTTTCTCATTGTTATCATGCTGAGAAAATTGTCCTTGTCTCAATACAAAACCCTATGCATACTTGCTCTGTAATCTGGATTGTCAAGGAAACTCCCAACTTTTAGGAGTGTTCTTCAGATGCGAGTAAAACTTTCTGAATTCATAAATGTATGATATTGAAAATTTGTTGGTTGCAGAGGTACAATGATTGCCAATGGCTATTTGGAAAGCCTGCTGTTTGCATGAAGTTGAACCCTTTTGTGTAGATGGTTTCTCTGTTTTTAACACAAATAATATGGTGTTAAAAATTTTAAATCAACATAATCTCATTGCAGGAATTCAAGGGCAGGGTTGCTGGGGTGAAAGTAAAACCTGTTGACACAACTGGTGCGGGCGATGCCTTTGTTGGGGGACTTCTGAGCAGCCTAGCTTCTGATTTGGACCTACTCAAGGTACCTTTAGTTCTTGCTTGAATAGAGAGGAATGCTTTAGTTATTTCTTTGTTGTCCATTGCTCATTTTTAAGTTTGCCGCAACCTATGTTTTGAGTTACAGAGTGGAAATTGCATGGTGAACCTCTCATGTATGTTATCCATTAGATGCCTTACAATAAGCTTTACACTCTTGCTTTCTTCATGAAAAAAATAAAATAAATAAATAAGGAGAGAAGAAGAATGAAAATTAGAACTTTTAACCTAAAACCTCTATGTTAGAATCCCACATTACTATCATTGTGTTAATGGCCCACTGGAAACTTGAGGAACACCACATCAGCCATGTATATATGGCCTCTTCAAGGTTACCAATCACCGGGACCATGTTCTGCAGATAATTTGGGGTGTCCCTTGATGCTCCTGTCCCACATCAACTCATAAGAAATAAAAGCAACTCTTGAGTAACTTTATCGCATAAGTTTTAGTTTTTCATGCCATTATAACGGAACAAAATTTTATTGGTTGTCAGTTGTAAACCACTAGACCTCCTTTTTTTTCTCTTCGTTTTTGGCACAGGATGAGAAGCGGTTAAGAGAATCTCTTCTTTTTGCGAATGCCTGCGGTGCTGCCACAGTAATGGAGAGAGGTGCGATCCCTGCACTGCCCACCAAAGTAGCTGTCTTGAAGCTCTTGGGGAAAGCCAATGCATGATGAAAAGCAGACATAGAAATCTTTAGCTCTGCCTTTTTCTTCTGCTAAGGCTGATATATCCTTGTCATAGGTATCAACAAAGCTTCTTTTTTTCTTTTTCATTTTTTCTTTTGGGCTCCAATTGTATTTTTGATGCCATATTCGTTTTTTTGCATTCTCCACCCCCCCCCCCCAAAAAAAAAAAAAATTAATAAGTCCCACTGCAACAACCTCTGCTGGACAAATGCTCCAACTGAAAACGTGGGTGTTTCATGTTTTTGATTTGAGTGTCAATGATAAACTTGGCTTTGCATTTTGAAACAAAGTGAGTATATACCAGATGGTTTCTTGATAAATGGATGATTAGTTAATTTTCATAAACATAAATGGTCCTTCATGGCTCAATCTAATAAGAATGCCTAGTCCATGGGCTTTACTTCTTCTGGTATGTCAAGTTGATGGAGCTAACAACACTTATGGAGTGCCGTAAGAGTAACAAAAGGCATAGATTAATTATATTTTATTTAATTTTATAAATAAATAAAATTAATTTATTATACTCTTCTCTTTATTATATTATTTAATAAATAATATTGTATAGTGATGCTATGGATTTAAGCCTTAACTTGGGACCACATGTTAGTTTTTTTCTCAAGTCGCCTGGCTCTTCTTCAGCCCAAGGGCATTCTTGGATTGACGTGCCTTAGGAAGCAATCGACAAATAAAATAAAGGGACGTAAACATCCGAATCCTAGGCATCTGCATGTGGTTGAGGTCTTTTCACTTTTTAGTTTTAAGGAATGCACCTAGACAATTAGAGGACGCAATTTACAGGTAATAACAATTTGTCCTGGTGCGGAAATACTCGTAATGGTCCTTCCATCGCATTATGTGTATCGTTGCTAGGGAACCAGTGTCCTCCAAAGGGCTCAATTAAGTACAAGTTTGAATTATTATAATACATATTTTTTAATAAATAAATAAATTTACGGGTAGCATCATTTAATCATAATTTCTCTTTTATTTGACATTCACGTTGCATGATTCTAATACAACGGCTATTCCATCTGTAAGAAAACTTGGTACTTAATTAGTATAGTTAGATTGGCCGTCCCAATGTTCCATGCTAGAATGAATGACAGGGACAGAAGCTAACTAGGATGATGATAATTGACAATTCGAAACAAAAGAAAATCTGCATTACTTTTATCGATGAAAGTGCAAGTTGTTAACATTATATGCTTGCAATGCAAATATGGCCTTCTGAACTGGGAATTGTATGCAGCGTCTTATTCGTATACTACAAAACTTTACTGAATACATGGGGTTCACGCCAATTACCGACACTTTGTTCGAATCCAAAACATATACAATTGGTAGCCTTGTTTTTGTTTTTTGTTTTTTTTCAAACACATTGTAGCCAATGCTTTGATGGGATTATGGTCGTTTCTTGTTACATGTAAGAAGAATATAAATAAAATACATCTCGCAATGTTCTTTAACAATTTTCTCAAGTTGTTTCAGGGAAAACAAAAACATTAAAGACAAATCACTTGAATTTCACCTGGAATTGATAATAATTTCTAAAAAAAATACCCCTAATCACACCCCTCTTGGCTTTCACTCATCCAGTTGTTGGATTTGGCATCCTACAAACTATATTATTATTATTATTATTATTATTATTATTATTATTATTATTATTATTATTATTATTGTCACATCATCTAATTTTGGCTTGTGTGTGCTACATCATATAATTCCAAGTTTAGTAAAATTGATATTTTTGAAGACCGACTCTTTTTTTTTTTTTTGTCTACTTTCTTGAATAAATTTTCTTCTCTTCCATTCAATTAAACTTATAATTTATAAAAATTTGAGAGAGCCCCCAACTTCTTCCAAAAACTTTGCTCTTGCGGTCAATCAGGCTCTTCTGATTGGTTATTGTCAAAATTCTTGAAAACGATTGTTTTAGAGCTAAGACAACGATTTTTTTCATATGGGCATAAAAATTTCTACTTTTACGATAACATTTCCCAATGTTTGTTTGTTAATTCGTAACTCATTAATATTCTCTCCTCTGATAGAGGAATTTTAATTGGGATCTAAATTTTCTTGCCCGTGAAGCTTGGTTAGCCGCGTTTCTGTTCGAGCGTTCACTGCTCAACGCTTCTTGAAACTGCAGACCCTGACCAGAAGCACTTGCAAAATACAGTTACAGTGAGCTAACCAAGGTTGGAACATTACATGTAGACTGAGAAAGAAGATTGAAGGACAAACGTCACTAAACAACAGTTGGGTCATTTTGAAGATCCCCAAGAAACCACCTCGTGTTTAAAATCCCAGGAGGCGAGGTGGGAGAATCGCATTATAAAATGATTTCAGACAGAGAGTGGGAAGAGGAGAGCGTGGGCATGTCGTCTCCTTTCTTGCATTTTATTTTAGTATATTCAATTCCCAATGCGAGAGGTAGCAGAGTTGGTCTGTTAAAACATGGCAGTCTGTGAGTAAGATCAAAATGAGATAATAAATTAAACAAAAAAAGAAAAATTGCCAAAACACCCTTTCGATGTACTTTAATTCCTCCAATCGGAAATGTGACTGATTTATGCTTCGTGAATCCGAATACGCTTTTCAGTCTCTCTTCCTCATTAAAAGAGTCCTTGGCCCTCTCTCTCGTATCAAAGATTGCAACCGCTGCTGATCTCCTTGTCATTATCAGCCTGAGTTCCTCACCCTTTTGCAGGATTAAGCTTTTCCAAGACCTTCTTATTTCCTTGGTAGAAACTAGCTATAAATCAAAGGGAAGAAGAGAAAAGCACTTTTTTGTTTTAACATATGGGAAGGTATTGGTATTGGGGTGGCAGCAAATCTTGGACGCGAGGAGAAGAAGGAAGTGGTGGTGGCGCTAGCGATGGTAGAGCGGAGGGAGACAGTGCTAGCACACCTTCTGGATGTATTTGTGCTGTCTTTCAGTTGTTTAATTTCCGTCAGGTTCTATTAGCTTTGAACCAGCAGCCTTCTTTTAAATCCAACTCTATTCGATCTCATAAGGAGGATCCTCACATCCCCAAAGGTATCTCTTTTACCCCCTTTTCAACTCTTTTTCTTTTCAAATTTTTCTTTTTCCGCTTTTCGGAGAAGTTTTGAGCAATGGGGTTTTGTCAATTCAGTTGCCGAGGCGCCAAGGAATAGCCTGGAATTGGAGAAGCCAATAGAAGGTGACAATTTAACTGTCCCAGTAAGTATGCTGCTAATTTTTCAGGACTCCTTGAAATTCCATCAGTTTTTGTTATCGTAAAGTAAGTAATCATAGCGACAATTGTAATTTTTTTTCTGATAATTGTTTTTTAAATTTCCAGATGGGCATTCAAATTAAAACAAATGGAGCTACAAATGATTCTTCTTCCTTCGAAATCAGTTCCTCTCCTAGAACTAAGACACCAAATTTGGTTGCTAGACTCATGGGTTTAGACATTCTTCCTGATGATCATACCTACTCACCACGGCTTTCTTGTTCATCAAATCTCGGGGCAACAAATCCTGACGGAATAGAGTCTCACTTGGACCTTCATTTTCAACTTCGACATGCCCTCCAAAGAAAAGCAGCTATCCACAGAAGTAGTCTGGATAGTGATTTTATGGGCACACGTTCTTTGCCGGAGACCCCAAGAATATCATCCGCCACAAGGTTAGACGTTGATCACCGTTTGTCACTTCAAATTAACAAAGAGAACATGGAAGCGAGCGAAGAAGCGATGCTTTCTCGTATGTCATCTCTAAGAAGAAAGGTGCTCAAAACAGAAGAAGAGAATAGAAGTCCAGGGAACTATGCTAGGCAGATTGTGAAGCAGGTGAAAGAAAGTATTAGCAGGAAAGTTGGCCGAGACATTACAAACACAGTCAGAAACAGAGAGCAAAGAAGCAGCAGAGAGGAAATTGTTAGCCAATTCAAGTCCAAGAAAATCTCCAAGGTTGTTGATAATTTGAGTCCAGGCAAGCAGTATACATCTTCTAATGACTCGCCTAGGCTCAAATTCTTGGAGTCCAAGAACAAGCCAAGCACAACTGTACCATCTACGGACAACAATATTTCCCATGCCATTATACAGAACAGAAACCATTCAACAAATCCAAAAGTGCAACCAATAGCAGAGGACCAGCAGCAAAGACCGATGAAGAAATGCAAGAAAGGTGCGGAAGGAAAATTCAGTCCACCCACAACAAGGCTGAAGAAGCATTCTCAAACATCCGACATTATCCGAAACAAGCAAGAAGAACCATTTGTCCGCGCAACAACAGCAACCAGGAAGGACGTTGGTGACAAGAATTTCAAGAAGACGCCATTATCAAACAACCTGCTTGCAGTCAAGAAAGACCCTACTCCCCCAGCTACTAATATCCCTCAAAAACAGGTAAAAAAAGAGAGAGAGAAATTCTACCATGTTTTTCATTTTCTAACTTTTTTTCGATCTTTCCCACTTGGAGATGATATTTTATTTTTGCCGATTCGTGAAGGAAAATAAAAATTGATTTTTTTTTTTCAAGTTACAATGCTTTGGATATGTTAATTCATCAAGGATCCATTGATTCACAGTTATCTAGCTGTTCGAGACCGTCACACAGTCAGCAACCAGTCCTCGGCGCCCGAGAAATCTTCAAGAACAACAATCCCAACTGGTCTAATGGTTCCGGCGGCACTGGCAAGACCGGAGATGAAGAAGCAGCGGCAGCAGAATATAAGTACTACGTCAGCAGAATTCTAGGACTTACGGGCATCGAGAAAGATACGAAAGTGTCCTTTACCTGCTGGTTCTCTCCATCCCACCCTCTGGACCCTGCAATTTTTCACCACCTCGAACTTCAACATTTCACCACCCCGACAACCAATTCAGGTCAACTCAGTCAACGGTGCAATAGAAAATTACTGTTTCATCTGGTGGATGAAATCTTGGTAGAAATTTTGAGGCCATATATCAACATGAAACCTTGGACTACCTCAGTTAGGCATGATTATGGTCACAACATAGAAGGGTCACATTTGGTCGACATGCTGTGTTCCAAAGTTAAAAGCTTTCCTTCAGCAGATTGTCTTGTTCTTGAAGACATTGATGCCTTGATAGACAAAGATTTGCCTCACTTGAAGTTCCAAAGCGAATTGGCGTTCGAGGAAGAGGGGGAAAGCATTGTAACTGACATAGAGAAAGACGTACTCGACACTCTAATACATGAAACGGCTCGTAGTTTTTCATGGCCGCATGGGGCCATTGGGGTGGTGCAGCGTTGAAACGGGGAGTCGTTTTTTTCTTCCTAACTCATACGAGTCGGTCTACAGACAGAGAGCAGAGAGATCACATGGGTCATTCGCGTGATGAGATGGTCTTCGTGGGGTCCATCTGGGCCCGGAAGGATTGAGACCTGGCCTACACTGGAGAAAGCAGTTCTTTGGCCCCGCAATGCTCGCTTTTGATTGGTTCTCAGAGAAAACGATTTGGCAGATGAATCCATTCCCCCTTCCCTCCCCACTTTATGTGTCATAATCGCTTCGTCCCCTTCTTCGTATTTGGTTCTGCTTTTCTTCTCCTCTAAATCTTCAATCCCTTCCCGAGATCATTAATCTCATTTGATCCAATTCACATGGAAGATTTCAGACTAAGATTTCTGTTCGTATATTTTGGTGAATTAATTCCTTGGCTAATAATATTTGATAACTATTCTCTCAAACAAGCCAAGAACGATTAATTGTAGAGACTAAGAACTCAGAATTCAAATAGGAAATGGAGGAAAGCATTGAAAAATAATTAAAGAGGCATGATTTACCAAGCTCAATTTCATGACATCTAACCTCGTAATAAAAACTCTCTTTTTTTACAAAAAAAAAAAAAAAAAAAAAAGAACACACACACACACCGACACAGAGACATAAGTGGGACTATGACTAAACCGCGCCACCCGCCCCACCACCCCGCCCCAGGAGACGCTTCAAAAGATGCTTTGCATTTGCATGGATCCGACACATGTACGTGAAGAGATTAAAGGCAGTTCAGAGTTGCGACAACGTAATCCAACCTCTGGTATATGTACAGACAAGATGCCCGGGACGAATCAAAGGAATTTTCCCCCCTTTCGGTGTTTCTCCAGAAGAAGAAGAAGAGAGTAATGTGACGAGTTTGAATTTTTTTTTTTTTACTGTTGATGGTGAGGACTAGCAACACACATCTGGTAAGTATATAAATGACTGATTATTGGACACAATGGCCCATTTAATTAATGCTTTTTCAGTAATTCCCCAAACGTCTCGAGAATATCCAGCTGAGAAAAGAAATTAAGAATGTTTTATACTGTCATTTGTCCGAAAAAAAGAAGATGGAAACTAGTAACATGCGATACGTGGGATCCATTGGATAATGTCACTGCAAAATCAAGTTTTTTCTCTTTTTTTTTTTTAAGCAGTCATATTAATCGGTTGGGGGAGGAGGGTTTTAATTACAATTTATAAGTGAGGTATAGGTTTTGAATTTCACTTTCACTTTAAATTTAAAATTTAGTAATCACTAAGTTATGGTTAGTGATTAGTGGTTAATGACAAGTGTTTTTTTATAACTATATTGGTTAATGAAATGAAACTTAAGGTTGATAGATGTTATTATTACTGTTTCCAAATTTTATTGTGATTGACTAGTTGATCATTGATCAATGGCACCGTAAAAATATTGCCCACCGCCCGTAGTTGTTGCCTTCTGTCGGACTAACACCGAAATCAAATTAACCTGCTTCTATCAAAGACCACGACACAGCGATTTTGGGCAGAAAAAGAACGTGGTTGAGATTTGCGTCGTATTGTACTTCCAATTAAACTGAAATAGTTGTTATAGGCCAAGGTGTCCCTTTCTCGTGACAGGGTGTCACTTGCTGGCAGGTCCCCATTTCTACTAAGGAGATTGTTTTCTGACCGCACTGGCCGGGCGCCATGATTCTTTTTAAAATTAATAAGGGGGCTCTTATAATCTGATATGAATATGGAAGCTATCTGCTTCCATCTAGTATGCATAGTGGAGGCCAATTACTCTTTTTGGGTATTGATTTTCGAAGCTGGAAAAATTCAAATTAGGAGCAAGAAAGCAGGCATAGACCCATATATCTAAAATGGAAATGCAGGTGTACAATGCGAAAATTCAAGTGGAATTGCAGGATGTTGGAGCCTTGTAGGGTCCCGGTCCGACTTTTCTTGCCTTTGGATATGGTGTAATCATTGCAGTTTCCTCTCCTGGGTGCGTGATCCAAGTCTATGAAAATTTGAACAAATATATGTTCGCTATAGTTGTGAATGATATTTGATTGTATATCAAATGCGGTTCTTAATATTTGATGGTGACAAAAGGCTCAATTTATGGATAGGGAGGCCTGGCATGCGAGACTGTTTACATGAAAGCCATATTGAGCAGTTGAAGAAGCTTGCACCACAGAGGAAACCAAAAAAGGAGATTCTATTATCATTGAATGAGCTTGAAGCAAAGAAGTGAAAAGGAAACGGGTAAAATGGGGACTTCTGAGATTTAACGTTTGGGATTATTCGTGCACTCTGCCTTGAAATTAAGTTAACTTATAATTTCATGACATTGGAGATGTTGTTGTCTTCTTGATTGTCATTTCTTTCTTAAAAACTTTTCTTTGCTGATCTAATTAGGTCGTGATGCCATCCTTTAGATTTAGTTCTGTGCAAGACTTGCTAGATTCCTCTACTTAATATTCCTGACGACTTGACTCCAATATGTTCAGTGTCTGTGCGCGCGCGCTCGTCAGTTTGTGTGTGTGTGTGTGTGTGAGAGAGAGAGAGAGAGGCCGAATTTCAAATTCAAAGTGGCCCTGTGCATTGAATTACACAGGGTAGGAATGCCCAGCGTATGATTGTTTTCAGTCTAATAATTGATTAAAAAATTATCATAAATACATTAATTATTATATGTATAAATTAAAATAAAAAATAATTTATTAACTATAGGAAAAAAAACTCACCACTTTAATATCATTAAATCTAATTTAATAATTTTTATATTTATTTTCAATATTAATAAATTTAAAACACAATATCATATTTAAAAAGACCAATAATAATAATAATAATAAATTTAAATCTGAATCAATGCAAAAAAAAAAAAAAAAAAAAAAAACAGATGCACCGAATCTCTTACCAAATCTACCAAACTACCCATGTATGATTTCATATTGTAGCAAACATCGGCATATAATTAATGAAATTAAACTTGTAGGACCTCTCAGTATTTCCGTCTTTATTGGTGCCTGTAGTTCATTTAGTAAATAGGACACATGCCTCACCCTGCAGAAGTACACTAACTTAAAACGAGCAGATCCCAACTCAGATCTTTCTCCACCAAACAGTTGCCTCCGATCGAAAAGAGTCTCGATTCCCAACATTTTATTATTTAAATAACAGGTTATAATAAATATTCTGACTCATCTTTATCCTTTTTGGCATCAACGAGCTCGACTCCTAACTCGTTGACTTTGGCTCCACAAATGAAAAAACCTGAAAGCAGATTATGTGGTGACACACCACTTCACGTACAGATAACGAAATTGCCCCCACAGACATAAGGCTCGTCCCAATGCAACAGAGTTCACTTTAACTAGAAAATGCTTGTGACTTTTGGGCCGATATTTATTCGGTACGTAAGTTGAGTAAGTGGAGCAATTTAATTATTCGCATTTGGTGAACTAATAGTATCATAAGATCTAAATACTTCTGCCATCAATTATTTTTCAAGAAAAAGTAGAGTCCACTTGAGGGGGGCAAGTAACCAAGTGCCACTTATTATCATAACCTCCAGCACTGAACATTACAAATTATTATACTGTTGAATTAGACCACGGAAACTTGTGGCAGAGAGGAGCGCCTGCAACCTGGTAAATCAGCTATTCACAATCGCCAAAAGTTCGGGGTAGGTTAAGGCGATGTTAACAGTCTTGCTTTTTTCGTACACATTCGTCAATATGTCTACTGTTTAGTGGCGTAGGGAGTTGTTACAATTGGCTACATGCCTCGATCAATGCTTAGAGAAGCATCAATTGTTAAAAGATAGGCCCACTTCAATATTTGATCGTGACAATGCATAAGGTCCTTATTCACCATGGGAGGAAGAATTCAAATATATGCGTTTCCCAGCATGTAAATAAACCAGAGGAAATGAACTACGAGCAATGCATTTCAGGCAGTCCGATGATCAATTCAGTCCCCACCTCTGAGTTTTTGAGACTTTGTTTCCAGTGCATGGGGGCTTCCTTTTGTTGAGATGACTGTGGCGGTAGCCTTGCTCCCGGCTAAAACGTGCATGTCGCAATACAGGTATGTAAGCATTAAAAAGGTGCCACTGTGTTCATGAAATACGGACTCACATATGAAAACATCTTATTATGGTGACTAGAAAGATGCTCAATCAACCAAGATCATCTCTTTGTTAAAATTAGCATTTTTTGGTATAAAAATCCTATATATATATATATATATATATAGTTTGAAAACACATATGAATATATACTTTTAAAGAATTGTTGGTTCACCTCTTCACGTAACCTTGCATTCTCTTCCACTAAGAGCCTTTCCTGAAACACAAATGAAGAACAAAGTGCGTATTAAATAGAAATCACGATGAAACAATGGAAAGCCTGAACCAATCAACCACGCGTCCTCTATGGCACCAATTACCCTTGTTTTCAGTTGCTCCAGCCGCTCCATGAATAATTGAGTCTGCGTTAATACAGCATTTTTCAAGTGCATTAGCTTTATGTCAGCCTTCTACTACAATTATGCAGAGGACAATGATGAGAAAGAAATTAGAAAGCATAAACATTTTCCTATGTACTAACCTTCCATTATTAGTAATTAAAGCTTGTTAAAATGTGTACCTTTCTTATCCGGATATTGCTTAAGCTGCTCTCAAGCTGGTTGCCAATATCTTGAAGTTCTTCAAAGGAACATGTGCTTAAACTTTGTCCCAAAAACTTCCTAATGCAACAAATTCTGTTTTAATTTAGAACAAGAGCTTAAAACGCTAGTTCTAAGAAAAGGTATTAGATAGTGAAAGGTTTTTACATAATACTAGAGCTATTATTTATTGCGTAAATAATAGTTCAACAATTCTCTTAATAGATTAAAAGCAAAAAGAAATGGTATGTTTTGCACATGCACAAAATTGAAAATGAAAATAAGACAATAGGTAATCCCACCGTTGTGAAATTTCAAGTAGCTCAAGCCTCTTGGCCAAGCCTACTGATTCTTGCGTCAGTAGCTGCAAATGGAATTATATACGCACTTTAAAAAACATAACAAGAATGGTAACATTATAGCAAAATATGATTGACAACTTCATTGTTTTTTTTCTTTTTTTCTTTTTTTAACTTTCCAGTGACACTTTCATTCAGTTACCAAAAGATTAGATTGTTCCCTCTAGAAGTTATTGCTATCTCCATGTTAGCGTTATCTTGACATCACAATATTTGGTTGAATATCCATCATTCAAATGTTCTAAAAGGATTGGTATCAAGTTTAGTGGATGTAGTGCATTTATTTTAGCAGTGTAATATGAACAGATAAATAACGTCAGGGGAAGAGATCGAACCTGCCCATCAATCCCACCAGTTTGTTTTTCCTTTGCTTGTCTACTGTAACGTTCTATTGTGCTATGCATGCTGAAGCACCCACACACAAGATGTGATCCATGAGTATATTATCATTAATGCTAAGGAAACAAGAAAATATGCCGAAGAGAACATTCCTTGTAAAAAGCATGACTCCATGATATGGTAAACATTTATGATGTTATAGTCACGGAAAAAATCCAATCTTAAGCATAAAAATGATCTAATTTTAAGTATAATGCGATGGTGCACACTACTTAACTCTCACGTCTTTAAGAAATAGTAAGATTTTGGGTTATATAAATGGTAGTACTGTACGCCCCAATGAGTACCTTTTGGGGGAGAAAGTAATAACTTTATAACAAATAGTATTAGAGCATATTCTTATCTTACTGTGAGACCTCCGTTTTAAGTGCAGAATGACGAGAACTCCTAATTTCACCGGTTCAACATGTGTTTGAACATCGACATCTTTGTTGATGTGATGGGTGCACACTACCCAACTCTCACATCCTTAAAAAAGAGGGAGATTTGGGTCATATAAATAGTGTTAAACGGTTACCATTTTAGGAAAAAGTAATGACCCCGTGAAAATAAGTCCATGATCAACAGGTCAATACTTTGTAAATCTGAAACAAGTATACTTCTAGTATAGTATTATATATTTGCTAAAGCCATAACATACTAGCTAACTTCCACATCACCAGTGATAATGACCACATTACCGGAGTGAGTTCATTTCATATTAACCATGTAATATTTGTACATTGTCAATTATAGTGCATACCAGATGCACACACATAGATTATTAGGTAAACTAGGTAAATTTTCTTTGTTTTAGGACATTGTAATGCCTCTCACCCATTATTTTTTAAAATAAACCTTAGCATTATATACCATGGCGCCACGTCCCACTATCAAACATGCATGCCAAGGTCCATTGATAGCACAAAATACAATGAGAAGAACACATTTGACGCAGAGCAACTAGCAAACAACTCGTGCATTGTACAATAAGAAACATACCATTAACATGGTACTTGGATTGGAGTTTTGAGGTCAAACTAGAACTCATAAGAGATCCACTTCTACAAGCGCTACTTTGACGTTTAAAAGGCTCTTGGTAACTTAGGAAGGAAGAATAAGGTACAGGTGGAGCAAATAAAAATGAGAAGAAAATGACATGTTTTGTCCCGGAAATTGGATTTGAATGGGATATCTAAAATTTTTCTTTGAGAGGTTATCTGAACCAGCCAGTTAATTCTCAACCCAGAACCCTGTCAATCTCTCGGGAACAGGATTTCTAAACCTTGACGCCGGAGTTTAGAAACAGACTGCTACATACTACTCGGGAAATTGCGGCAGAGTGAAAGAAACTGCGCGTAGCTCTGGAGGGGGGAAGTTTGAACAAGTCGACCAAAAGGGAAAAGGCGAATCAAAAAACAAAGATCTTATTTTTAATGGAGAGATGCAAGATACTTTTCGTGTCTCGTTATAACACCAATAAACAAATGACAAAATATTACGCCAACAGATGAATGTGCAAAATCTGTAGCAACAGCTAGAATCTAAAAGGTACAAAAAGGAAATGAGTGAAGATCTTATCGATCTGATCCTTACTTACTAGATCGAAATAAACTCAGAAGTGAAGACCCATCTTACCAAATACACCTATCATCAACCTCCCATTGCCCCCGATACATGCTTCTAACCAGTTCAACTAGCTAGCCATGTTCAGTAGCTATAACAGGTTTATGAACAGAAAAATCATGCAAAAGCACAATAAAAATAAACTTTTAATGCATACTATGATGGGAAACATCAAGCAGGGTTTGTAAGAACAGAAGGAAAAACATACTCGTGGCTTGAAAACTCCGAGACTCTTCCTTTCGGTGAAAATACGATCGCCGCAACTTCTGCATCGCACAGAACGGATAGCTCGAAAGCTTTCTTCAGCAGCCCGTTCCTCCTCTTGGAGAAAGTTACTTGGCGGCTCGCCGCATTTTCGATCCTCTTCATTTGGATCTTTCCTCTCACCATGTCCTAGCATGAAATTTATCAGTCGATGATCTTGGAGAACCAAGTTATTAAGATTCTTATAAACCCTAACCCATTAGAGTAGTAAATCCTTCTAAAATTATGGACCGAAACCCTCACCAGAAACTTTGCAAAGCCCGGAAAATTGTCGCCTCTGAGTTCAGGTATTCCAAATTCAATGATTAGATGCAAAACAAGTAAAGACTTGAAGTTCTTAAAGAAATCTAAAATTTTGATGAAAACTAGTGTATCCCCAGGGATTCCAGGGCCACCGTGCATGTAACTTAATACAGCAATGAAAACCCACAAGCCCTACAATTTAATTACATTGTCAAAGGCAAAGCTTTTATATAAACAAGCATCCAGAAAATCTATGGCAATTTCCACAAAAAGAAGTATGGAGATTGCAAAAAGTTAAACAATGGGAAAGAAGAAAAAGAAAAGGGATCAAAAACCCTATAAAGTTCAGCAGGAGAAGAATCGATTGTCGGGTGAATTTTTTTTTTTTTTAATTTTTTATTTAAGGGGTTGATGTAACAATCTCTTTATTTTGAGACCACTAGAGTGAGCCTGTGGTCGTGTACTCATTCGTGCATGAATCAACCCCCCATAATTGTCCTCCTTCTTCAAAATTCTAACCCCACAAAAAATGGAAAGGCATCTTTATAGCTAATTTCCAAAAGAACCATTAGAAAACAAGAAATCTTATGTATTTCAGTGAAAATGAAAGCCAAATGAGGAGGCAGAAAACCTAATTGGTTATCCTGTTTTGGTAAAAATTAAGAAGGAAGAGAAAGCAAGGATAGACCAAGAAAGAGAAGAGCGACGGAGAAAATAATGAAACAATAAATTGACTTTACCCGGTAGGGCACTGGGTCAATCACATTTTGAAAATTTTTAAAAATATAAAAATAAAAAAAGGACCGCCATGATTAAATGGCAGGTGAAAATGAGAGGCCAAAAACAAGCGGGGAAAATAAAGGGAGAGAAATACCGACGTGTCATTACATCGTACGATGAAGTGCGCATCAGCTAATAGATTAGTGACATTGAGAAGACAATCGCATCGACCATTGATAGGAGCCCGCCCCCCCAACCCCGGTGGCCCATTGTCTTGCTTTGCTTTATGTTGTTTCTCAATAATTTTTAATTACTTTTTATTTTAAATCCTATACAATATTCTTTACTAATTAATTTGGTAGATTTCCATAACTAAATTTTATAAATAAAAAAAAAAGAATGAAAACCAATAAAATACAAAACAGAATAATATGTAAAACACTAATTTTATTGAATATTCTTTTTTACTACTGCAATAAGTTATATAATATTACTTTCAAACCCTCCGTTTTTGTGTTTTTATATATAAAATAAAAGTTTAGTTGAGAATATAATATTAATTTTAAGTTTATAAATATTGAAATTAAATATTCAAAATTTTATTTAAATTTAATAATATTTAAATAATAAATAATTATTATAAAAATTTAAATAAAAAATTAATAAATAACTTACAATATCAATTTATAAAAATATTAATTATATATTAATAAAATTTATTTTTGATAAAATTAAAAAATATATATTATTTTGATGTACATTTACCAGTTAAATTGACATAAATAGAAGATTTCTTAGTTTAAAACTAAGATATTATTTTCAATGGCACACTATTATAGTTAACCTAACACATTAAATTCACCTTTGAGACTTTAATTAAAGTTCTAAGACTTGTATTTATATTATATTATATCAAATATTATGTGCATGTAGGTATATAAAATATTTCTTTATAATTAATATATATTATAAAAATTAATGTCTCAATAATTTCAAATCAGAGAGAAATTTATACATAAAAAAGTTAAAAAAAGAAATTTAATTGTATTGTGTGTAAGTCAAAATGCCTACTTAGGTAAATTTATTATCGGTTATTATGAAAATTTTTATTTTAATTTTATTTTAAAAAAATATTTTTTAAAATAAAAATTATTATTTATGATCAACTAAAAAAATAAAATTAATTAGATGAATATAAATTTAAATAAAATATAAAATATATTTTACTTTTAATAATACATTATTGTAGATCAAAGAAATATAAAAATATATATTATAAATTTTTTTTATATTTATCTAAGTTTATTAAGGTGGTGTCTACCTTTTTCTTAAAAAAAAAAAAAAAAAAAAAGAAAAGAAAAACGCTGTCATGAAATTTTTGATAGAAGCACTAGAGCCCATTGTTATTTGAAAGTGAAAGTATGCCACAATTAGACCCAACAGAACGATAATAGGCTGCCTCCTCCATTAAAGCCCAACAATGATTTGTTTGAGATCTTTGACGGTGGAATGGCAGACGCAGGAAAGAAGAGAATGATGGGAGACAGAAGAAGAGACGCAGGAGATGCTACAAAGAAACTTTCAACAAACAGGAAGAAGTGGCCTCTTGTTAAATCCAAGAAAGATCTCCTCGTTAACCGCCTCAAAGGCGACGATCTTTTTACCGTAAGTTTTGTCATTTTCCATTCCTTGTTTCTGGGGTCAATTTCTCCGTGGATTTAACTTCGCTACACGATCCCGGTTTTCAGCGATCTTACCCAGTTGATTTTCTTTTTTATTTTATTTTTTTCAAGTGGTACTTCTCCTCAATTGCACTGGATATTGTTTTGATCATAAAGCTTGAATCTTTGAGTTTGGAGTATTTAGTTCAAACTTTATTCACTTATTAAACTTATCTGAGTTTATTTGCAAAATGGGTTTTCAATATTATTTTCGGATTGATAGCATTACCATAGATAACAAGGATTGTGTCTTGGCTTATAGCTTTCTGCTTGAACGGACAGTATTTGGTTAATGTTGATTGTGTCGTAATGATGCTGTTTTGTTCAAGATACTCAGGTGCGTGAGTTCTTCACATCTGTTGAGTCGAAGGCATTCATTAAAGCTGCAGAATCTATAGGATTTGTTCACCAGGGGAGTCTCGGTCCAGCAAAAGGAGAAGCTTATAGAGATAATGACCGAATATCTGTGGATGATCCTGTTCTTGCTAAGGCAGTATGGGAATCGGGGCTCAACAGATTGTTTTCTGATATTAAAATCCGGGGGAAGGTTGCTGTGGGCTTGAATCCAAATATCAGATTCTACCGGTCTGTTGAGTTTCCTTGACCTCAAGTTGTTTTCGAACTCTTGTGCAAATAGATGGCAGCTTCTTCTTCTTCTTTCTTTTTTTTTTATTTTTATTCTCAAATTTTGTGTGGAAATATGAAAGAATCTCTTAGCCTGTGAGCTGTAGTATGACAATGGATAGAACTCAATCGGCTGGAATTGCCTTGCCTAGGATTATTATGATACTAGTTTGGTACTATAATTATCTGTTGCAATGAAGTAGCTCCGAAATTCCCTTTGCTCTGCAGAGTAATTTCAAGTTGTATAATTATTGGAGTACAATGAATTTCAATTTTCAGATACAAGGTTGGTCAGCGCTTTGGTCGGCATATTGATGAAAGTGTTGTTCTGGGAGACGGGAAACGCACCCATTATACCTTGTTGATATATTTAAGTGGGGGATCTAAAGATGATCTGAACCTTCCAAAGGATTCTTCCATGGAGCCTCTAGTCGGAGGAGAGACTGTCTTCTATGGATCAAGGAATAGCATTGTGGCTGAGGTATGTGCTTATTTGCCTTGTATTTTGATAAATTTTAGTTTTTTAATCCCTCTAAATATATTTTTGCTTCTAGTGCCTTCTTTTTTCTCTATCTAATCTCTTTTTTCCCCTTCCATATGGGTAACCTGTAAGTTTCATTGGTCTGTTGTGCCTGCTTTCTTTTTCAAATTGATTAGGTAGCTCCTGCCGAAGGTATGGCTCTTCTACACATTCATGGGGACAAATGTATGCTGCACGAAGCCCGAAATGTTGCTAGAGGTGTCAAATACATCTTCCGTTCAGATGTAGCTTTTGCTTGAAGAATGAAACTGCTTTTTCAAGCCAGCAAATTCAGTTAATTTCTTTACTGTAGTTCTTTGTACCGCACCTTCTAAATCTCTTTTTCTGCGTCTTCTCACTCGTATGTTCCTCTAGCAGCTTCGGGACATACCCCAAACTAGATCATTCTCCCCTGAGAAGGATGTAGAAATGAATTTTCTGCCCTCCTGGACCAGTTAGACGACATTAAATGCTTTCATCTTGTGGATAAACATAACTCTTGGCTACTCTAGCTGGAGTGAATGGGGCATTCTTAGGATCATCTTGGTTTTACACCTACAAAGTTATTATCAATTTCTTGTAATTTTACCATGCTGCTCAGGTAAAGGTGAGTTTTGAATGGCTCAACATCGATGCTGAGCAATTGAAACATACTGGTCCATCCTTACTTGTGTTGTGGTCTAAGATGATTAATCAGAGTGTAGTTTCTGATTCATCTTTCTTTTATATTTCCCCAGAGAAGAGTGATGCATGGTTGCATTTGTGGTTGTTAGCATTGGTCTATGGGGAGTTAGACATATCATGGCGGCATTAACATTATAAGAACAAGAATGATCAATGCCATGTCCGCATGGCAGAAATTTGACTTTAAACTTCCATGTATAAATGCAGGTTAATAATTAAAAATATCATTAGAAGTCTTAGCTCAATTTGATCTTCTTATTAGTGTGAAAGTATAATGGAACGGAAGAGCTTCCTCAAAGAAACGTGAAGTAATAATAGCTCACTTTTATTCATTTGTAGGCTGCTCACAATTTGTATAGCTTTACATCACTCTGCGCCTGGAAATTTAAGAAAATTGCTGAGAGATAAAATAAATTTTTCTTGAAACTGCAATCACGCATCCTCAATTGGTAACTCCGCATTTGAGTCTCACTTCTCCATGTTCACTAACTTGAACATTTCCAAGCTTCACCATCGAGGCTGCAAATTCTCTGAAGAACAAGTTTTGATCCTTGGCAAACAATTCTACAATCCATCTTGTCATGTAACTGCCGAGGAGTGCGTGATCCGATACAAACACACCTTTTCCTAACATAAGTCGCTGGTAATAGACATTGTCAAAAGTTGAGGATGTTGAGTCCAGGAATTCTCCGGCGTTGTGATCTCTGTTTGATTTCAGACATTTCCTTCTTAGCTTCTCTGCAAGCTCATTGTTCATGCTCGGATCAATGTCATGCACTGAACTGAAGTTGCGTAGCCGAGCTTCAAAAGAAGAACAATGTGAAAATCCTATGGTGTGGCCACCCGACAAAGCAACCAAATCCTTGGCACTAAGACCTCTCTTATCAAAGCTTTGAATGAGTTGCGTAACATTAAACGTTGGAGCCGGCAAATTAACGGTATCGTTGGCTCTTGACACCCATCCATCTTTCCTTCCTTTCAGCACATCCCAGTGAGGTCCTCCAGACTGACGAACATTTGAAAGAAACAAATGGTTATTAGGACAAGGCAAAACAAGACTTTTCTTGGATCAACCATAAAATAAAATATTATATATTATCTGTGCATATCCAGACAAATTCTATGCCAGATTTCAATAAGTGCAAGATCTTAGTCTAAAGGTAGCACATTCATTACCATCACGACTACATCTCTTGCTGCAATGGCTATTATATCAGCACAGGAAACAGTTTGTGGGCAAGCCTTTTCAAGCGTAGCTTTGGCATCATCCACGACGTAGAATGACCGGACTGAGACATTGGGAGGGCCATCCTTCTCTGCTTGGTTACCAGGGGTAGAATCCAGCAAAATCGACGCGTCACATCCCTGTCCATAAAAAACACAAAGAAAGAGCACATAGACCTTACGTAAGTTTACAAGGACATAGGATTGCCAAAGTTTAAATGTGAGCCACAAATAAATAGAGCCAATTTCTACAAATGATCGGGTGCATCCGAGCATGCGTACGTGCTAGGTGTTCATGTTCAATAAAAGCAAATACAAAGTCGTCCCACCCTTATGAAACAGTCGTGGAAGAACATTCTGAGAATACGAGCTGGGACTTTAGGATCATGCATGGAAGCATTACGAACTGTCTCAAAGATTATTTTCTCGGCTTGTGGACATGATTGATCATAATAATGAGCAACGAGGTCAGCTTTTGAAGGTGAGATGAAGACTAGGATGAGGAAAATGGATGCTATTGGTAAGCTTTTCAGAAGGAAAGCTGCCATTTTTGTTTTTCAGGTAAATGGTGTTATAGAGATTAAGAAACAACTGAAGCATACCAGTTATACATAATTCAGACAAGATCGAGCACATATATAGTGCATAAACAACCGCTATGTGGCAAATTAGACATGATTTCATGTACTTTCAAGTTACTCAATAAACGAAACGGAAGTACAAATAGAATTCAGGCTGCTATTTTGCTGTCCTTTGAGATCAAGTAAGTCCACCCAATCTCTTGTGTCTTCTCCTATAACTGCAAACTTTTCCTGCAATTTGTTGAGCTATTTTTTTATTATTTTATTTTATTTCTATTTAAGAAATTGATTGTTCTGTAAACTATGCAACAAAAATAACTTTTCTCATTTTTATAAATCTTTCGCCCCTTTTTCAGCATTAAAATTTGAAAATTTAAAAATAGAAATTTAAGTTTTTGTTCATTAAATTATCCTAAGAAACTGTTGGGATCTTTCATGAAGACGGTCATGTATGTGCCTTTCTACTCTTTGCTGGTTGATAATGATGAAAATAATTTTCAACGTAATCCCTTCTTTCACACATCGCATGAAAACCCAGTGGTTGATGTGTTTTTCAGACAGAAAAATATATGTACCCCAAAATGAAGGATCCAGATCAACGTTACGTGAAGGTAGGTTTCCGCTTCTGTATTTCTTACCGGCGAAGTTAAAATCTTAAAAAACCAGTGGCCCAAATGTCGTGGTTGGCTCATATCTATCAAGTAGGTTAATGCAAAAGTGGTTACGGTTGGTGAGAGGTGATGAGTACAGAAATCCTGTACTGCAACCAAGTATAACAAAAGAGAACATACGACATGCTCTGGAACGAACTCTCAATTCGTTGCCACTTTCCAGGAACGGACAAAGAAAGCAAGAGATTAACGATTAACGAAGCAACAGCAATTTATGCTAGATTTCATTCTCTCTTCTTAGAGTGCACGGCCGAAGCCCACAACATGGGTTTAGGCTTTTGTGGATTGTCGCCCCGCACTTTATTTGGGCTTGACCCAATTGATTTGATTATAACTTGCAACAACAAGTGCTAATAATAATAATAATGAGCATTTATTAACGTTATCTTCTTCATGAGAAGTGCCAGCGCCTTTAATAATCACGATTACGTGTCAAGCCATTTTTGAACCTGTCCCCACCATCACGGCGGAGCATGCTCGGCCAGCCTCACGCTAAGCAAAGCAGACCTAAAAAGCTGGCTGGGTCATAAAGGGCACCACGTGTGCACTTCTCATCCCGTACACTTTCTTCTTCGTCTGACCATTCCAAGATCAAGCTCGGAGGGAGGGAGGGAGCGAGCGAGCAACAGCCCAAGTTTCGCTGGCCCAAAACGGACATGGGAAGGAAATCCCATGTAACAAGACAAGACAAAAGGGGCCTTAAATCCTACACTTCATAACACTGTATCATTGCAAGGGGTCACAGAACCAAAGAAAAAACTACCCGTTCGTTCCTTCTTCCCAGTAAAGCATTGCAGAACCAAAAGAAGAGCCTAAAAAACTACACTTCCTAACACTTTATCATTAAAAACAAACGAAGCCTTGTACATTTTAAGACTTTGAACAAGATGCTTGCTGAGTAACGGGGTGATGGCCCAAGAATTGATGCTCCTTCTTGTCATAAATCTCCAAAGAAAAATCCCTGAGCATCTGGGTTGTAGCACTGCTTCTCGTACCACTACCAGCACCACCTCTGCAACTAACGCCTGCACCGTTACTCGTACTCGTACCCGAACCCGAACACAAAGGAGACCCACCAGACGGCGTTGAAACTGGGCTTAATTGGAAATGGACCCCAGGTTGCATTTGCATAGTAGAAACGAAACCAGGTGTGGGTCTGGGGGTCAAATCCAAAAACGGCGACGCAGGAGCATCAGCAGGGATTGCCCACAGTTGTTGTGGCTGGGTGGACCCACCTCCAGATTGTGGCAACCAAAAAGCGCCCGTGCCCATAGGCCAAAAGTGCACCAATCCTCCTTGCGTAGCGCTTGTCATAGGCGCAACTGGTGCCAAACCTGAGGAAACCGTCTTCTGCTGCTCAGTCACGTCAATGAAGTCGCTATTTGATGGCCTCTTTCGCCGTTTCCTCTGCAACGGGTCGTCGCCGTCTGGCTTCGAAGGAGAAGTGGTCGGAATCTTGAGCGTTCCATTAACAGAGACCGCAATAGCAGGTACAGTGCCCGTACCTGTGGCTTCGATGATGGCCGGCTCGGCCCGCTCCAGTAGCCACCGGATTGTTTCTCCGTCGGACTTGTGGCCTAACTCTTGGGTCAGCTGAAATATCCTGGCGGCGCAGGTGGCAGGCATCCGAATCCTACGGCCGCGGCCATCCACCTTTGTGTGGCGGTCCTTGGAGGGTCTCCTCGCCGTTACCAAAGAACGGTTTCTTGCGGGTTTTGAGGTCGGAACAGGCACATCGACCAAGCTAATCGGAAGAGGGTTTTCCAATTCTCGGCCATTCGTATCTGTTAGGTATTCTTTTTTAGGCAAGATCGTGGGGTCGGATCCGTTTCCGGGTTCTGGGTAAGGTGGGTCCCCCATAGTTATATCGGATGGCAAGAAACTGGGGGTGATGCTCTGTTCTTGGTCAATTTCTTCTATGGTGTGATTTGACTCCATTAATACAACAGACAGGATCCCAACAACACAACAAATAATAAGAACAGCAAAAACCCTAACCCTAGTGAGCGTTTATGGCAGGAAAACAGAGGAGAGAGACTGTTGGGTTGACTGAGGGGGTTGAATTTCTCTATCTCTAGAGACTCTGATTGTGACCATGAAAGACTGAAGAAGGTCCAGAACAAATAATGCTTTTTTTCTTAAAGCAGCGAAAAAGAGAAGAGAGAGAGAGAGAGCCCCACCACCAATGTCAGCTCAGATTTGAACGGCCCCCCCAAGGTAGAATGATACAATTTATTTTGAAGTGGGGCAGAAATCGACGGCTGGGAGGCTAGGAACTGATTCACAGTTGTTTAGGATATTGACACGTGGTGGACCTTTTTCCAGTTTTCTCCAAACACGTGTCGATGCAGCTATGGGTGTCCATCGGTCAGAGACCACAAGTTATGGATCGACGTGTGTGTGTGTGTGTGTATTTATTAATATTTTTATTATTATTTTATTTTTGTGATTAGAGATATATTTGTGTGTATAGATACGTGCCAAATCATCTCGACAACCTAGTTAAAATTTGATTATTCATATGAGAACCCAGTGAGCATGCTCAATTTTCCAGCTAATACTCATCATATGATATTGACCCTGGTCTGAATGACTTCTGAATCCACAATTTCATTGGACCAATTATATGCAAGCATCATGCTTCAGTAGTCAAGCTCTCGCTTATTCCGAGCACACAACTGGGCCATGTACTGAGTAGCGGTACTTGGTTGGTGGAGTAGTCTTTTGGAGCAATAACCAAGCCACGACCCCCACGATAGACGGTTTCAACTATGCCAATGAACTCCTGCTTGTCCTTGAGAGCCCAATTGATCTTGTTGATGTTTCCAGTCCCAAGATCAATCATGATGTGCTTGTCCCTAAAGAACAACATGACCGTCGATGGATCAACCAGCTCATACATGGTATTAAAATCAGGAACCTCTGTGATGCCCACAAGATATATCACTGCAAAGTTCTATATTGGCTCGGCCACTGATGCTAGCTAGCACTTCATCCATCTATGAGAAGAAAATCAATTTGATTATATAGTAAAACCACATAAAAAGAAGTCATTATAACCACCCTAGGAAACAACTAAACAATGCAACCATGACCTATATCGTCAGTAGAGAAGAGCATCTTCGATCAGCAGAATTCTCTGAACATGTTAAGTTTGCTTAGATCAAGAAACTGAAGTCTCCCAACTCCAGTTCTGCCAGCAACCAAAACTTCTCAGCTTCCTAATAGACTATAACGCGATGAGACATCCAGACATAATGCCCTCTGGCCCTGACTGAAACACCAAAACCCTCTTGACATCCAACTAAGCCACACGTCAACAAGAATAAAATTCATGTCACAAGAGGATTTGACTATCTTTACCTGACCATCAACCTATTGCAACCCTTATCGCTTATTTGAACATGGGACTGGCAGTGACAAACCCAATGTTTAGTTGGATTCAACGCAGGCGGATTTCTACAGGAATAAAATTATGACCTTAAAAAAAAAAAAATGGCATCCTAGTTTGCACAAGAAAATCTAATTTAGTATATTACAAACCATGGACATAAGACATGGTTTCATCCACTATTCCCCGGCATAACAGAGAGACAAGAGAACAAAAGTCTAGAATTTTTATTTTTTTTCTTAAGAGATACATTTCAATGCAATCCTAAAAGAGTGCCTTTACATATCCACCCAGGGTGATTGTATCAACTAAAATCTAATCCCCAGATATCTTCACTTGAATTGGGGTCAAAATCATCTTGCCATGTGCTAGATTTTTGACAAAGACACAAGCACAGATGCCCAAAAAAAAAAAAAATTGAATTTTTTAAGCCAACCCAACAGTACCAATTAACAAGTAAGCGAATTCAAAATGAAGGAAAGATTCCTTACTTCCAAAGTTAAGTTCTGGGCGATACTCTGTTCTCGGACTCCAATGCACCAGGGATTTTCAAAAAATAAAAAGCCCACAAACTAGGCCCAATGGGCAGCAGCAACGATCCAAACTAGAGCCACTTGGGAGAACAAGCTTCAAAATTGTTCAAAGATAACCTCGAGTTCAAATAATACATTTTATAAAGTTAGAGTCATGACAACTTAAATAATAGCCTATAACTCTGATTTATTTGAAAGGGATTTCTTGTAATTTAAAAAAATTAAAAAAAAAAAAAACTCACCAACCCCAATAAAGTAAAAAATGTCGAGTTTCAGCCAGTTTCCTTCCCTTAAAAAAAAAAAAAACATTAATCTGTTGTTTTGTTGGAGTTTGTTTTTTTCTTGGCAACATCGAAAAAAGGAAAGTATTTTGTTTCATTGGACTGGAGCGCTAGTAGAAGTAAAAGCGATGGATTTCATTTTCAATGTCGCGATCAAATGGGGAAGCCTTCTGTGTTGTGCTTCTTCGTTGGAGTTTGTTTTTTGAGATATTTTTCGATGATCCTATCATTAAAAAGAAAAACGAAATAAATAATAAAACTTCAAAAATAATAATAAAAAAAAATTATCTATTAAATTACAACAAGCGCTAACTTCTGCTGGATGTCTCCAGAGTCTGGCAAATGATTACATTTGGAGGAATTACAACCTAATAAGCTGCTGTCTCAGATGTTAACCGCTAACACCATTAAGTGTGCCGGTCGTATGCGACGATGAAATGGAACTGGTTCAACTAAGATGTGCAAGATTGTGCGGTCCCTCAAAAGGGCTCTTTCAGACAGCATTAGTAGGTGCAAGGACTTGGAAACTTTCGACAAAATTCATGCACTTCTTCTGACCTCAGGGATTCTCTGCAACGACCTGGTTATCAACAGAGCTATCGACTTCTTGGGACAATCTGTGGACTTTGCGGACTACGCATGCAATTTTCTCAAACGTTGTGATTTTGGCTCAAGCACATTGCCCTATAATCGATTAATCTCTTGCTATGCTAGCAGGGATGGGTCAATCGCTGCCGTTTTGGTTTACAGACGGATTATGAGGGATGGGCTTTTGCCCGATAAGTTTACTTTTCCTGCGGTTTTGAAATCGTGTGCCAGGTTTGTCGGGATTCTAGAAGGTTACCAGTTTCATGGAATCGTTGTTAAGATGGGATTTGTGAATGATCTCTACGTGCAGAACTCGCTTGCTCACTTTTATGGTGTGTGTGGCGAATTTGGTCGTGCTTGTCAAGTGTTTGATGAAATGCTTGTAAGAGATGTGGTGTCTTGGACATGCATCATATCTGCTTATGTCAAGGCAGGCTTGTTTGATGAAGCTTTGGCTTTGTTTTCGAGGATGGACGTGGAGCCAAATATTGCAACGCTTGTTAGTGTGTTAATTGCTTGTGGGAGAAAGGGATTTTTGCGGGCGGGGGAAGGGATTCATGGGTTGATTTTTAAGCGTGCTTTAGTGGTGAATTTGGAGGCCAGTAATGCTCTCATGGATATGTATGTTAAGTGCGAGTGTTTGACTGAAGCAAAGAAAATTTTTGATGAGTTGCCTCAGAAAGATATTGTTTCTTGGACCAGTATTATAAGTGGATTGGTGCAATGTAAACGGCCAAAGGAGTCATTGGAGTTGTTTTCCCGAATGCAAAATGCAGGTGTTAAGCCTGATAAGATTATACTTACTAGCGTGCTTTCAGCTTGTGCCCGCCTTGGGGCTCTTGATTATGGTAGATGGGTCCATAAGTACATTGACTGGATGGCCCTTGAGTGGGATACACAGATTGGAACTGCTATGGTCGACATGTATGCAAAATGTGGCTGTGTAGAGCTTGCATTACAGACCTTTTGTGGAATGGCTCATAAGAATGTCCTTACGTGGAATGTTTTGCTAAATGGCTTAGCGTTGCATGGTCTTGTCCACGAGGCACTCAAACTTTTCAAAGAAATGGTTAGCTTAGGTTTGAAGCCAAATGAGGTGACATTTCTAGCAATTCTGACAGCTTGCTGCCATTCTGGCTTGGTAGATGAGGGACGTTACTACTTTCATCAAATGACAAGTCAGCAATGGAGCCTTTCTCCAAGGCTAGAACACTATGGCAGCATGGTAGATTTACTTTGCAAGGCCGGACGGCTTGATGAAGCTTTGGAACTGTTAAAGTCTATGCCCATGCCACCTGATTTGATGATAATGGGAGCTGTTCTTAGTGTTTGCAAGGCCAATGGAGTTGTGCAACTCTCCCAAGAAATATTAGACCACCTTATGGAACTTGAGTCTTATGATAGCGGGGTTTATGTACTCCTCTCGAATATGTGTGCTAGCAATCAAAGATGGGCTGATGTGGGAAGAATAAGAAGGTTGCTGAAAGAAAAGGGACTCACAAAAGCCCCTGGTTTGAGTATTATAGAGTTGGATGGTGAGGCTCATGAATTTGTTGTTGGAGACACTAGCCATCCTAAAAATCAAGACATTCACTTATTGCTAAAATTTCTTACCAACCAAATTTTTCTTGAAGGACCCCATACACATTCTTCAGATGATCAACATACTTCTATTCCATGTGAGTAAAGAATTCGTAGATCTTTTGTTTCATTTTCACAAAGAATTCTAATTGCTGATAATTAATTGTGCAATTGACATCACTAGTGTCTAGCATAACTTTCATGGTATTCATTTGATCTAGATTTTCTCTCTTTAAGATTGTGTGAAAATGATAGCTTGAATGGGAGAAGGAAGATTGAGATTGGCACCACTTTAGATTTGGGGTTTATATGAAACGCAAATTTATCTGATAGTCGTTGCTTGCACTGAAATCTAAATAGCACTCAAACCATTTGGCTCCTGCTGATTTGGTCTCATTAGCTTGAAACTTTATCGAATGGACCCACTATATAGGTCTCAATATTCTGATATGTGAACAAGTGGCAATTGTTGAAGCGTCTTCTTAAAAGCACTTCAAAATCATTAGCTAGCTAGCATACTTGACATGATTTCACAGTAGGACAATATCAAAAGGCATGTTTTTATGCTTTTGCTGCTTGCAAAAGGTAAGTCTTATGAGGCTTCCCTGGTGGGAACTGTTTTTTCAGCTTGTTTCTTGGATTTGGTAGACGTAGTATGACGGCCCTTGCAAGCCTGCCTTCCTTTTTCCCATTGTCCTTTTCCTCCTTTGCTAGATATGATAGATTTTAACAAGACATTTGAATGGGATAAATGATAGTCAAACTAATTGACATCCTTTATTATTAACATCAGTCTGGACTTTTTGTGGGGCTCCCATCATGAACTGTTTCTTGGGTTTGGTAACAGTAATATTGTGAGCCTTGCAAGCCTGCCTTCCTAGGTATGATAGATTTTAACAAGACTTTGAACCGGATAAATGATAGTCAAACTAATTAGCATGCTTTATTTATTAATATTAGTCTGGTTAAATAGTAGCAATATATCTGCTTTGATTCATTAGCTGCAGTATGACTCCATGATAATCTTATATTTAACTATATAATCTTGGATTTGAAATATTGGTAGCAATAAGCTTAATCACCTTGCTTTCTTCTTGTTGACATGGCCCGTAGGGTTTTTTTTTTCCTGTTGGAACATGCATGGCAGTTCTTAGAAGTAAAAGTCTCTGAGTTCAAAAATATCTAAAAAGCGATTAAAATATCTGATTGTCATTGTCAGTAAGCTGGTATACTGCTCATGAATAGGCTATGAGTGACAATAAAGTGAACTGCAGGCCAACATAGTAAATAACCACAATATGAGGCTTGCTACATAAATATGGATCTATGTGAAGTACAACAAAACGGAGGAGGGTTTTGGGCGGGCACATGAAAAGCAAGTCTGTCACAATTTACACTATTCTACTAGATTTGCACTTTGTGTCATGAAGAGTTTTGTGCTAAAAAATTCACGCAACAATATGCTGTTAAGAACAAACGTATGAAATGACACAAACAAGACCATGAACCCACAGCAAATGTATGAAGTTATCAGGCTAAAGAATAGTTGGGCTTACTGAACCCTTCCTTTACAGATTTCCTGTTGGATAAAATTCACTTGTTTGCATAAACGCCTACTGAATGAACTCCGTGAATCTGGATAGGAAAATTAATTTCTTTGTTTAAACTTCAATGGTGTTCTGGTTTAAAGCCGTGTATCTCCACTTTGCCTTCTCGACGAAATCTGCGTCCAAAAACTGAGCAATGAAAGACCAAAGCCTGTAAGCATCTCCAAAATTGGCCAGGAATCCCAGTGCTGCTGTTACAACTGTTATTCCTGGATCATCTTTCTCTCTCCTCTTGTTTGTTGGCATTTCCTTTGTTCCACTTGTTCTTCTCTCTAGAACTCTTGTTTTTTCTTCTTCATATTTGTCTGAGAATGAGATATGATGTAAGAAGCCATAGCTGAGAGATATATTGCTTCGATCAGCTAGCTTCTGTACAAGAGGTGCATTGACCTTTTCTCCCTTCCAATCAAAAACATTAAATGCCAGTGCAGGTCCACGATCAAACTTAACCTGTGGTCCATACACTCTAATAAGGGGAATTTCCTCAGTGTTTGGATTTGGATGCTTGAGCTTCATCAAAGCATTCACCAGCCAATTGATTAGGCACCTTCCTCTGTAACTAATTTGAGTCAATCCCAATAAATCAACATGATCCAATCCTCTGCATTCCATTTCCATGGACTCATTTGCTTTTGCTTTTGCTTTTGCATTTTGCTGGATTACGCCCGAGGCGTCTGAAGCCTTTTGCATTTCAGTTGTTTCTGCAGCTTCAAATTTGGAGGTTTCTCCTTGTGTCATCCTTCCAGGGTGAATCATTTGGCTTGATATAGGACCTGAGGAAGAGTTTGATGTGGATAATCTGTCTTCCTCCACCGCAAATTTCAATGGGTGTTCCAGCTCCGTGCCAGTTCTCAAAGATTCGCCCTGTAAATGAGACATATTTATTTCTGGTAGAAGACTTACCATTCCAGCGCATGTGGAATCCTCCATTTGTGTAACAGTGGTTTTCTTGACAAAGAGACAACCAAATCCTGATGGGTTTTCTCCGAAAATCTTGTAAAATGAACAAATGAGGAAGTCTGGACGAATGAGAGAGAATCCAAAGCTGTCCATGTCCTTTGGTCCCAATGCACAAGCATCTATCAAGGTGTGCCAGCCATTCTCCTGTGCTATGCTCATCCAGAGATAAGGATATCTGGCTCCAGTCACTCGGGAATGAACTGGGAAAACAAATAGTCCCCTTTTCTTCTTCTTTAGTGCTTTTCTGACCAGCATTTTCCTCAGTTTTGCTGAGTTTATCCTCAGCCTAGGCCACGAGAACTCCGCTGACATTACATGGGCTCCTTTCTTTTCAGAGCTATTTATCATGGCTTCCACAGCCTCACTCTCGTAGTCATAAACAGTCAAGAGTTTCTTACTAGACTTGAAAGGATAAGATTCTGCTATAAGTTTGAAAGCAGATGTTCTGTTGGCTGTGAAAACCATAGAGTAATCGTTTTCAGATATGCGGAGGAACTTCATAGTCTTTTTCTTCATTGCTGACTCTAATTCTGATTCTTGCCCACCATGAAGCAGCTGGGTCTTTAAATTCCCTGTCTTGTAAGACACGCTGAAGAACGGAATATGAGGGTTCTGGGGTGGGGAACGCAGCGGAGGTAAAGAAGAAGAAGAGGCAATATGGTTTTCTTGGTTATGTTTCAGTAGCTGAGAATAGGAGAAGAGGCCGATTCCAATATAGTCGAGACAAGTACGGTTGGAGACTAAGAGATGAGAGTATTCTTGGGCTCTCATATTGTCAACTTGAAACGTTTCCGAGTATTGCGGGTAAGCTTTGGAGAATTCAGAAAATGATTCTCCCAAAGATGGGAGGGACTCTGGATTGGTGAATTGAGCGTTTGGCAAGATAGAAGATGCAGTGGTTGCAGCAAAGTTCCGGCGACATGTTGCCAAGGTGCTTCTGCTTTTGTCAACTTTGTTCAATGGCTCGGGAAAACCGAGGAGTGGACTGGGGCAGCAGCCATGAAGACATAGCTGGGAGGCTTCTTTCAGACAAGGTGACTGCATCTTTTGTTTTCCCTGTCCTCTCTTTCTAACGTTACCAATTTTTATTGGTTTCTGCTCTTCGATTGCTTTTTTGTTGCTATCTGCCTTATCTTGTTTTCTTCTGAGTAGCATAATCTTTATATATAGAGTAGGAATATACTCTTCTTTTTTAAATAACCTGCAAAGTTAAGCCGCATGAATGGGTCTAAGAGAAGCCGGAGCATTTTTGAAGGGTGATTGGGACGGCGTGCCTTATTGAAGTGATCGTCCAGCTCATGAAGTTGACCAACTCTTTACCGTTTCTCCATGTTGATTTTTCTTCGCATGTTATATCTTTTTTTTTTTTTTTTGGAATCCGTGTATTACTGATCACTTGCCAACCAGGATGCCTCTGAATCATCGCCTTTTTCGTTTTTTCATCAATATTAGGTTTGTCTACGACGAGATAAAAATAAACGTTTGGGTAATTTGGAAATAGAAAATCCAAATGAGATGTATTTTTATAATGTTTAGGACTTTGTTGAACTCTGAGGAGCTTAATTTCGCCGGCTTTTATGGATGATGGGGGAAAATCAGATTCTTCCGGTTTGATTGCATGTTGCTTAGTGTTTAAGGCTCTGATTTCTGAAAGTGCAAAGCACCCTCCTCCTTTCGTTCTTTCCGAGGGAAGAAGATGTGGCAATTAAGTAATTGCCCACTCAATCGATTGAGCAGTCTCCATCCCAATTATTAGGGTGGTAGGTGGTAGCAGGCACAAGACTCCAAGTCTTGCAAGTGGGGTGGTCCTTAATAATGCCTTGCTGCCCTTTGCTTTTTCAAATTTTTTATCTTGACGTGGAACCAGGCCTGTTCTCCCTGGCAATCAGAAGCTCCAAATTATTACCAAAAATGAAAACTGGAAAATGACTTAAGTTCAGCTTTGATTAATTGATCGTTAAGAGAAAAACATTTTCATTTCATCGTTATAACGATATGAAAGATATTAGCTTCCATCAACAAAGGGATCAAATCCGCCTTCTTCCCGAAGATGCTACCGGCCACTTGGCGTCGGTTAAGGGGGAGTTTTGCTTAGAGAAGAGTAGGTTATGGTTACTTTTCCCCAACCCAAAAGGCAAGGAGATGGCCAAACGATTAGCTGACTGGCTTTATTTACTCGGGGCCCAGCCACTTCTTCTCCCTTTTCCTTTTAGCTGTCTCTTTTATTCTTTTGAGCTACCCGCGTAGCCTATACTAGATGTTAAAAGACTCGATAGTTATTTTGTCTACCGAATTCTTTTTCGCATCGAGATTTGCACCCGTAAATTAGGATTTAGGATATGGAGCACGCGCGGCTTTCTTCTGTCTACCGCGTCTTTGTAAGTCAGCGAATTCTCTCTTTTCCTTTTCCTTGTCGCTTTTCTCTCTTTTGCAGGGAAACTGTCCTTGGTGGTGTGATCATGAGAAATCAATTGACTCTCTCTGTAATTTCCTAAACCAACCAATTAAGAACCAACAACTTGGTTTGGTAGGCCCCACTTGCTTGGAAGGGCTGTTAATTGTTTGTAATGATGTATAAAAAAAAAAAAAATTATTGAGTTATGAATAGGATAATTCTCTCATTTGTTTCTAAATTCAAAAGAACTCTAAGATAGATATATATATATATATATGGAAAGTGTTAGAATTCTTAAGATCCTGCCAATGGAATTCTGTAAATCATATCAGAAACGATGTCAACAAGTCCATCGGAGACGGATTGGCATAAAATGAAGGAAAGGAATCGGAAGTTGATGCTTAAGAAGAGACGGAAGGAGGAGGAGATCTCACACACACGCACAAAGATCCGAGTTGAGGATTGCCCTTAGGATAATTTCCGACGTTGGGAAGAACAAAATTGCTGGAAAAATACGTTCTTGGCTAAGTTTTACATATCCATGAGAAAGATTTGAACGAATTTAAGGAGCCAAAGATACTAATGTCAGCATTTCATTTTCTTCTCTTCCTTTTCTCCTCCTGAACCAGTTTTGGCCAAAAGCAGCAACTGGGAAACAGAAGTCGTGGAGGGGGCAGGTCGGCCTGTCTAAAGTAAACAACCTGGTTTGAAAAGCACTACCATTGAACCCATCTACGCTTTTGAACGAAGTCAAATCTGACCAAGGATTGTAAAATCCTACCATGTATTTACTATATGTCTTATCATGGTTAGCCGCCTTTCTAATTATCAGTTCTCATTAGGGAAGGGGTAATGGGTCCTCGTGATATTGACTTAATTTGATTACATTATTATTACATGTAAAATACTATTCTATGTTTTGTTTTTTTTAATCTCTAATCACTTTGTAATCTCGATGGAGAGGAGTAGAACTTTACCATGCTTTTTCTTGAGTTGCAGCATTTGTCCATGTATGAACATGAAGGGCACTGGAGCATACTAGCGCATAGGGCAACTCTCCTTTGGCAAGCTATTGGGATAAAGTCTTGTCCAGTACCCCCTGGCATTGCACCGATCACCAGTGCATGCCAAGGCAGAGGTGCCCCACAACTGGTTTGCTTATCAGTTGGAAAAAAAAAAAAAAGCCGAAGAAAATGAAGGAATGAGAAGAAAGTTTTCTAGCTGTGACTTGCTCACAACTGCTTCTGGTTTTGGCATACGCCTGTAAAGGTTTTAGGCTCTGCAAGGACTTTAAAAGTGGCGACTTAGAATAAACCCTCAAATCAATAGCATATGCCATGAATAATGCTTTTGATATCCTTCTCCAGAATCCGCTTCAAAGCAATATCACATGAGTGGTTGATATCAATTCAGATTAAAATAAAAATATAATTATAATATAAATTAAATTAAATTAAATTTTATTATTTAAATAAATTTGTTTGTGTTATTTAAGTATATAAATGTATATTATTATTAAAATATATTTATAAATTATCGTGTTACGTTTTTATTAATTAATAAAATATAACATTTAGATATAGGGTTATAATTTGGTCTATGGCTTTATCTTTTCCATATCTTTTTTCTTAGAAAAGCCATCTGGCTTTCAAGTTTCAAGCATATAAATTCTGTATTCGAGGCCAGAAGAGGAAAACAGCATTTCACAAAGAGGCATAGGGGCCTTGGAAAAGCATATGCCCATGCCTTTTTCCCTTTTCTTTACCATTACATTTATGTTGGCCTTTCACTGGTTCGTAGGTCAACCGAATGAGACTTTGTTATGGTTCATTTTCTATCCTTAAAATGCAACATCTCGTTGGTTTATTAGCAGAATTTGGAAGCTGCTTGATCACGGAGTCATTATAAACAAGGTCCAAGTGAAGCTGCGTAATTAAAGAAATAAGAGGGCATATCTCTGCGATTCACAGAAAATAAGCACCCAAAACTCCAACTGATGAAATTTATTACTGATGCAACACTCTCGGCCATACAAGATACCATCCTACTTGCTCACGCTCGAAAGTCTGTCATCGAGAATCCTCCTCCCCATGTATCTGCATCACAAAATCAAATGAATTTCACAAATTACTGGAAAGGAAAATGGTACAAATTCTCAACGATGGCAATGACGTGATAATTGTAAAATGGCCATTTGTTACCTTCCAAGCATCATAACAGTGGCTTGGGGATTGGTCCCAGTTAACTGAAGCAACGTAGACCCATCGATCACCCTTAACCCAACAACGCCAGACACCCCGTAATCACGATCAAAAACCCTGACAACTTGGCAGCCTCCATGGTACTGCCATATTGTCGTGACAGTTTCCTTGTAGAACTGTTCCAAGGAAATTGTCGCATTTGCATGCCTTGCTCTGAAGTTCATCGGCAGGTTCACCACCAGCTTAATGAGAGATTCCACTGACATGCCCTTGTAGCGGAACTTCGAAAAGGATCTGTAATTTATAACATTTATAATGGTTTTCATCCCTAGAACACAACTCTTCAGGTCCTCTGGTTATTTGAAGTAGTTATATGTAACTGATGGTTTATCATTTGAATTCCTGGTCTTGAGCTTGTGTTCGCCAGTGGAAAGAGGGCCCGTGACCTTCTCTGAAATGACTCCACCTCTTGATCAGAGAATTCACGGTTTCAATAGCTCTGGCCATGCTTTCAGGACTCACACTGGAGGGCTGCCTCTAGTGAGTTTACTGCCTCCCAACTTGCTTAGGTCATTTTTTTTCGAAGTAAGAAAAAATGTTTAGGGCACAGGCCATGAAGTAAAATTAAAAATGGTAAATTTGATGTTTTTAGATGGTAGCCTGCCACTGAAAATCAATTTTCGATTTGATCAATTGACTCTAAAGCTAAGTTCGAATTAAAGACTTTCAGTCACACCGGCCGTCCCACTTACTCGAAGCTGGTGAATGAGATTAATCGAAGGGGCATGCGAACTTGCTCGGGCAGTACAAATTTGGGCTGCAGTTAGTCCAAACCAAAAATCTTGGCATGGGCTTCTAAGTCCTCATCTTATGGGCCAAGTTTTCGGTTGAAAGAATTTACCTTGTTTAAGAACGACTCGTAGTCTCCGATCCCCTGAGCTGAAAGATGGTGAGGAGGCCCAATACCACTCAGCAGCAGTAATTTTGGGCTACCCAGTGGGCCGGCTGATAAGATTATCTCATTCTTGGAGTGCCCTCTTAGGAGGGCCGTGTGGAGAAATCCATATGCAGCTTGGAAGATCACGCCGCAAGCTCTAGGTGTTCGCCTTAGGCTCCCTGGATTAGCAAGCAAAAACTTGGCATTGGCAAGAACAACAAACACAGGTATACAAGTGAGGAAGGGGGTCCCAGGAAAAATCATGACCACTCGGAATCAAATCTTCTTGCAGGAGGCTAAGTCAGCGTGGTCGGATCCATGTTTACATTACGTTTAGCTACTCAATAATAAGCTTTAAGCTCTGTTATAAGTAGGCCATTACACGTATGGTTCAGTTGAAGCTTATGGATTATGGGACGCCTAGTGCATTTGAAGCGGTGACTGATTCCGTAGCTTCCAAAGAGCTAAAAACAGGTTTGGTCCATTTGGGACGACCTCCTCCATGCCCGGCCTTCTCAGTTGTTATTGCTGTTAGGCGTGTAGGGATCCCTAGATCCATGGGCCCATTGGTCCCCACTTGAGCCTCCTCAGGACCTCGTCCAAATTCACCTCGTAGACGAGGCTGTCAGTTAATGTGCAGCAGCAGGTAATCCTGGATCATGACAAACTTAGTTTCACATCTCTTGGACATTGGATGTGACGATTCTCAAGTTTCAGCTGAAATAAAAACATTTCACAGCGGAGGGGAAAGTTTTATTTACATCTTTCAAGCTGTCTGTTTTTATTAAATTATCTGTCAATTAATTTCTGAAGTCATGGTATTTGTCGCGGCATCAACCTAAAGTCAAGTAGAAAGGTCCCACCTGCGAAAAATAAAATAAAAAATAAAAATAAAAATAAAAAAGGGATAAATTTTACTTGTTTGTCAGAAAATTGTTCTGGGAGGGCGTCCAACCATTCCATTCACGCGCGTCCAAGTAATAAATGGCGAGGACACGTGTATGCAGCACGAAAGTCTTGCACCCCTATTCTACCAAAAACCTCCTTTATTTTCTTCGCACGCTTGAAAGAATGAAGCGGTAAAAGTAGAAGTGACCCAACGTTCTCCGTCTTATTTTAGGCATGTTGCCGTGTGATCCTGTGATACATTCAATTTTTGGGACTTTTATCTCTGTTTTTCGAAAACAAATTTTATTTATCTTTTCTCGAAATATAAAAAGACACGATGATGTTTTGATGTATATATCAAAATTAATCCAAATCATTGAACAATTCTAGAGAAATTGACCTCATGTGTAAAGGGAGACACCCACTTCTTTTGTGCTATCTGTCTATCTATCGTGGAGGTACAATACAATACAACATGCGTGCCCCATACGCTGCCTCCTAATTGGATATGTGTGATAAAGGTTATTAGATGCAGAATCATCTCCGTCCCACATATTCTAAAATAATCCAAAGATTTACCAATCTTCAACCAGTATCCTATATGGGTTGTTGGGATCCTAGCCCGTGAATTGAGTCTTGGTTCTTGAGATATATATATATATCTCACTGCCTCGTTTTTAGTGAAGAGCAAAGGAATATACGTACTGCAATTTGAATTTCTTGCCCGACATTTGTTAGCTAAGAAGCCATCAAAAACGAATATAGCATATTTTAATCACTTGGCTATTCTTTTACGATCATTACTTTTGTTCCTTCTGCATCTTTCTTTTTTTTAAAAAAAAATATTGGTAATCACTGGAAACTAAAATTCCATTTTGCTTATTAATCTGTTGGACCAATATTATTGTTGTAAATCTTTCTTATAAAATACAATTTGCCAAAAAGAAAAACAAATAAAACAGCTACGAATGAAGGAAAGAAACAAGAAATTCCCCGGCTTAACCTACAAGAAGCTCTTCTTTTCTTTTTTTCTTTTTCTTTGTTTTATTAAATAATTAAAAAAAAAAGAAGAGAGAGATTGTGGTAGCCTATAATCAGGCAAAAAAATTGGTAAAAATAAATTATGAGAATCTATGTAAGAAACTTATTAAGATAACTAAGAATCAACAAGATTGTACCCCCACAACCGCTACAGCATCGCATATCTCGATAATTTCTCTTAGAAATAGGAAAAAGGAAATAGACAGACAAAAAAAAAAGGATTTTATTCTCTGTTTTATATAGAATCGTCTAAAAGATTTTTTTTTTTCTGTCTCTCTGTACACGCCATCAAGGGGCTGCAAGCCTACGATTCTGGAAGTTATTGAACACTTCACTGCAATCGTTTTCCTTACGCAAAATTACAAGAAGGCAAAACACGTAATCTATCTATTGAAACACCAACAAATCACGTGTAGACTATTGGTATTCCAGTATATGTAAAGATGAGATTTTTCTTTTTCTTTTTTTTTCCCCCTTTTTGTGTGAACTACCCCAACGACTTTCTAGGCTTTGAAGGAGTGATCTTGATGACGAGTCCAGGAAACACATCATCCGGGTCATGGATATGCGGGTTCTGCTCCACGATAAACGGGTCACCGCACTTATCGCTGATGGTGTGGAGGGTCTCTCCTTCTCCGACAACATATATCTCGTCACAGGGCCTGTCCAAAAGCTGGCTTCCTCTCACAGACCCATCTTGATCTCCAGACGATATCTCCCTGACCGATCCCATTAAAATTAGGCCTAGTAGTACCAAGGCACAGTACCATGATGCTGCATCGGCTATTGCTGCTGACATTCGCCTGGTTTTATTTGTGGAAGAGATAGCCATGGCCGTGTACAATGAGACAAAAAGAAAAAATTGGATTTCGACGAAACGGAAAGGATATATAGACTTTTGTACAGAGAAAACAAAGGTGGGATATGCGTATTTATACTTGTGTGTGGGTGGACTGAAACCACATATGGTGCGAGATGGAAAGAGAGGGCGGCTTGCCGGTTGGATTCAACGGCCCGTATTTTGGCCGTAATGGCTGATTGATGTTAATCCAGTCAACAATTTACTCATAGGCATTTGATCACCAATTGGGCCCTAATTATTATTATTATTATTAATTGTAATTATGTATTAAAATACTAAAAATATATAATATAATGTGTAAATTAATTTCTATTTTATGCCAATTAATTTGTGCTCATATAATATTTCAGAATTGATTATAATTATGTGAAGTACAATTCTGAGGTGTGAGGAGATGGTACATTAGTCAGTCAGGAAGCACCTAACTATATTTTAGTAAGTACGAACAATTTGATCAGCCCGAATGTCCACCTAGAGATACTGCAATTGGCTGGGCTCCCAACTTCAGCATTCAAGTACGAAAAATAAATATTTTAATTGGGTAACAAAAACCTACCAGTGCAATAGATAGCCCAAAAAGTTATTATTTCTTATGTTTACGATTTCTTTAATTGGGTAACAATATATCTTCAAGAGACAACTTCTCTTTAGTATATATATATATATATATATATATATATATATTGATGATCTCCCTCGCTATATAATATATCCTGGAGAGCCCATTATGATACAATCTAATATTTATCTATCAAATTTTATTATTATTATTTTTTTTATAAAAAAAAAAGCAATCTAATATACTGAACCTTTGACTGTGAGATGGTATCGTGGTGAGCAGATAAAGGGAAATCTCATTTTTTGAATCCTAATCTTACACCTTTGTCAATATTCAACTGTAATTTGGATTCATTAGACTCAAAATTAGTTGTTGTCTTCTTTCTATATATATTTTTATAAAAAAATAGCCGATTCATAAAGATGACAATTAATAAAACAAGACTTTGTGTTGCATACGCAGATTACAGTTATACCTGGTCAAAGACTCAGTATGCATACTTTTACCACTTCAAACCTCCCCGAAATTTAAAGGAGGAAGAGTTTCAATTCCAAAGCCCTTCAAATAATCGGTAGCCGAACAGAAAAACTTGACCAGGTGCACAATGTTTTCCATTTTCAAACCGTTTTCTGCTGCAACCACAATTGAAATAAACAAATCTGAAAAGTCAGCCTGTCGATTGTAGGGCAAATGAGGTACAAATTAATTATGGGGATATTTCGAAAACTTGAATGTTGAGTGTTGACCTCAAAGGATGCGTTTTGGTTGGGATGCGGTGTTGGGTGTCACAGCCTTTCTTTTCCTAACTACAAATGACCGTGGCCTTGGCACAATTAAATAAGCCTTAAATTCACTTAAAAATTCGTAGGACAAGGGAAAAGGCCTGTTCATTTTATGTTCGTGATATGGGGTGAGAATTCGATGGAGAAATGGCCTATGCGTAAAGAAACTGTGCCCTTCCCACTCAGCAACTTTGCGAGACCGCAAGTGTAACCATCATTGACCCACTAACCAACTAACCTCACCCCCACCCCCTCGGCATAATCTAGACCTTCCTCTTCATTTTATTGGATTAAAGTCTGAAACATGACCCACAATGGGTTTCCTGACCGAGTCCTTCTGAAATATTTCTCCTCGCACGATATTAAATTGACCTCTTAGGACCAGCTGAGGCTGCTGACCCAGTCATTTTTGCACCCAACTGCCAACTTCTAGGACCCCCCCCCCAAAAAAAAAAAAAAAAGAAACCATCATTTTCGATTCACCACCACACGAAACAACAAAAATATATAAATTTTCAGGGTCATATATGGTGATCATCAATTGTTATGTTCAAAAAGCAAAAACAAAAAATCAATGGTTTAATTAGAAGTTCTGGTGGGACGTAAATGGACACCGCCCTGGTGAGGAAACCGCCCAGATTTCCGTGGAATAATTTTCATTTTTCAATGGGTTGTTGAAATATATATACACCTATGACTTGGCAAACGAATCCTAATTATGTTCACAACTAGCTTGAATCTTCACTTGAGATGATTCCTTTAATATTGTTTCCAATGATCCAGTCTCAATGTAAAAGTGTTTGCGGCTAAAATCATAGATGGGCATCCCAAATGCGCAATGACGTTTTACTGGACTGACTTCCTTAATTTCTTTTCTCCGGCAGATAACACAATGCAACTGTTGATTTCGAAATGGTTGGTACTAATGTAACCATTAAGTGAGGGAAATTCGCAGTTCAAATAAATTTACTTCCAGTTCCATTCGAGAAAATTGATATGGCGGGTCAGGTTATTGTTCCATCCGAGAGAGACTTTGTAGACCACCAAAAACACCCATGTTTAAACGTCACTTAAAATGCGAGATTTAATGAGGTCCACAGCTAACCGAACCTTTGGACCGTCCTTGTTCGTTAATGTCCGGCCAATTAAGTAACTGCACAAGCGTAATTTTAAGACTCTGCTAAGGTCAAATCACTGGATGGCTAAGCAGAAAACAAAATCAAGGCCAGAAACTTCAATAAGCGGAAGTACTCTGCCCAATGGCTTGATTTTCATTCCCTAAGAAACCACGAAATAAAATGCATGAAGAACACGCAAATTGTGACACGGCACTCAAAAAGGGAATCGAAGATAAATTGCTCTTTAGTTTCCTCAATGTCTAGTCAATTTCCATCATCATTCAATTTGATGATGATGAACATATCTGATTGGGCTGAAATGACAGCCACAAATTGAATTGCACATTAAGCATCACTAATTAATCGGACGCCACATTCTAAGCGGCGGTAGTCATGAAAGTTTTAATTGCATTGCATTGCATTTTCTACGCTATAACTGTTGGATTTGACAGACAGAAGAGTGATCTCATTCCCTTAATTCACAAACCAAAAATTGCTAGAAATGAATGCTTGGGACGCAAAGACATTCAACTTAATTGCTTTGTAGTTGTCTACGTAATTGTTACGAAATCCCATCAGGGCCATCAAAGCTTTAAGCGGTTGGTATTATAGACTGCAAGGTGGTGTTGGACGTATAATTCGGCCCGCATCCAAACCGCGAACAAACTAGAAATCTGCCAAGTCAAACAAACAGGTTTGCTAGAGATTTTGAACCAGTGAAGAAGGCCATTGACAACTTGCTTCAAGATTCTGTACCATAGTCATTTTTATGCCAAGGACTCTACATCTTTATAAGATTCGAAAAGTTTCACCCTTCTGCCATCAATTTAGGCTGCTCTCATACGGGAGTTTAGAGATGTTCGTTAACTTCTCTCCAAAAGTTAATCTGTTGGGTTGTACAGTGTGCTCTTAAGAGTAGCCATGGGCATAATGGCCGAGCTTAGTAACATTATTATGGCCCGAAAAAGTTAATGGGCCGATATAATCGCTAGCCCAAACAATTAAAGGAGCATTTTCACTGTACTGGGCTGGATATTCATATAGCCCATCATTACCATGGGCCCAAGGAAAATCCCACCGTGGGCTTAATCCAGAACCAAAAAGCGAACCCATGACGCTCCGACAGAAGTCGCATCTGTTGGTGCCCGGGGGGGTACACAGGTAGTTGTGGTCCTTGTTGGAAGACAAACGCTCTGACAGAAGTGGCTACAGCGGAGGAATTGGAGGCCGAGCGTATCTAGGAGATTATACCCGTCTTTGTTGCAGAAGACTAGAGGCCATGTAAAATGGGCCGTGGCCTCTTTCAAGTAAATGGGTGGGTGAAAATTGTATGGACTGACTCTATTATGTGGGCTTATGGCCCAGTGAACTAGCTAATCTGCCTAAGTAAAACTAAATTACGAAAAAATATATAAATATATATTTTTATATAATATATATATAATCGTACGCAAAATAAGTATCAATCAACCGCACCATCTGATCTGAGTCTGAGGCTCTGAGGCCTTACGTACAAATATCAACCTTACTTTCTTGAGTCATCGGAGAAACACAGACACTGAAATTACAGGTGCCAACGTGTGTGTCGGTGTCAGCCGCCCGAGTAAGTAGGCAAGTGGCAACATGGTTAAAAGGGCAACGTCACTAGAAGAAGAGAACAAGGCGGCTTGGCTTCTTGGTGTCAACAACCTCAAGATTCTACCTTTCAGGCTGCCTCCTCTCGGTACCTTTGGCTTGCTTTGGAGAGAAATCTTTGGTTTCAATGGTTGTTCTTAGCTAGCTTATCAGTTAATGTTTTTTTATTTTATTTTATTTTATTTTTTGTGTGTGCTAATTTAATTTCAGGACCCCATGACGTTAGAGTGAGGATGAAAGCTGTTGGGATCTGTGGGAGTGATGTTCACGTGCTCAAGGTAGCTAATTGATTTCGTATCCAATCCTCGCATCTTGAGGGTTATAAATTTGATAAAAAAAAATTTATTTTCATTTAGAATATTTTTATAATTATATTTAATTTAATTTATATTAAATATTACTATTTGTTAGTCATATATCTTTCTTATTATTGTCGTTATTAAATTTATTAGATAATTTAAGTTTGAATTTTTTAAGATTAATAAAATAAAAAATATTTTTTAAAAAATTATAATATTTAAAAACATTTTATTTATTTAGTTTTAATTAAAATTTATGTTATTTAATAATATTACAATAAAAGAGAGATACATCTATTATACCATATACTGAGTGTTTATTATATAATTATATTTAATATAAATTTTTGAATAAATTTAATTAATAGAATAAATTAAAAAAATAAAAATATATAATTATAAATTTTTTTTGACATGCAAGTGAAATTAATCTTTTTATTTATAAGTTTTAACTGATCATTCCTAAAATTCTAATCCATGTCTGTTTTCAGACCTTAAAATTGGCATGTTATGTGGTGGAGGAGCCAATAGTTATTGGGCATGAATGTGCTGGGATTGTGGAAGAGATTGGAAGCAAGGTTACCAGTCTTGTCCCTGGAGATCGAGTGGCGCTGGAACCAGGACTCAGATGTCGGAGATGCAGTTTTTGTAAAGAGGGCCGATACAATCTATGCTTAGAGATGAAGTGCTTGTCTGCCCCACCTGTCCATGGTTCACTTGCCAATGAGGTTAACACATGTGCAGTATATTAAACTCAAAGTCAACAGGGTTCTGTGATAGATTTGATACGGTCTCGTTTCTAAATTATGATACCTTTATCTGTTGAGTCAGCAAACATGCAATTTACCAGGAAATTGAATAAGCCGCGAGTTATTTCCCGGACAATTCAATCTGGTTTTGTATGTTAAACAGGTGGTGCACCCTGCAGAACTGTGTTTTAAACTGCCGGACAACTTGAGCTTGGAGGAAGGGGCAATGTGCGAGCCTTTGAGTGTCGGTGTTCATGCTTGTCACCGGGCTAATGTTGGTCCAGAAACCAATGTGTTGATCATGGGAGCTGGGCCAATTGGGCTTGTTACAATGCTAGCTGCCCGTGCCTTCAGGGCACCCAGAATTGTGATTGTGGATGTTAACGATTATCGCTTGTCTGTTGCCAAGGATCTCGGTGCTGATGAGATTGTTAAAGTCTCAACAAACATCCAGGTTTTGCCATCTGTTCATTGTCATGACTGTGTTATGATTGCGAGCACTAATGTCCCATGACTGGAATTTTACAGGATATGGCTGAAGAAGTCTTACTGATGCATAAAGCCATGTTATCTGGAGTGGACATCACCTTTGATTGTGCAGGCTTCGACAAAACCATGTCAACGGCACTCAATGCGACTAGGTCAGGTGGCAAAGTTTGCCTTGTCGGTATGGGCCATAAGGGATTTGAGTTGTTTGAAAAGGAAATTTGGGTAGCATGAGAAATTATGCGGGATTGGCATTCTGGATACTACGGACAAGGAAGTTATGGTGTGGGAAACAAAATTGGGAAAGAAAGACACCATATTTGAAAATCTTGGGAGTAGATTGAAGTCACAAGTATAAGATAAGCTTTGCCGTGCAGCCTAGAGACATAGTCGGCATACAATAAAACAGCAGCTCAATGGTCAGGACCTTGGATCATAGCGGGGTTCACTATTTTTGTTCCTTATAAAATTCCTTTCATACAATTAAAGGGACTTGTTTGACTGTTCCTGTTATAAGATGGATAATCTATTGCTCTTTGCCGTTTCAGGGAGGTTGATATAGTTGGTGTCTTCCGGTACAAGAACACATGGCCGCTATGCCTGGAGTTCTTGAGGAGTGGCAAGATTGATGTGAAGCCACTTATAAACCACAGGTTTGGATTCTCCCAGAAGGAGGTTGAAGAAGCCTTTGAAACAAGTGCTCACGGTGGAAATGCCATTAAAGTCATGTTTAATCTGTAAAATTATCGGCAGCCTTGCAAAAACTGCTCCTTTGAAGAGGCTTACTGGAGAATTGGTGACAAGACATCAACATCAGACACAAAAAAAGAAGAAAAAATTAACCGTCCATCTCACCCCAAAGATCGCTGATTGGTATGCTTCTTAAGTAACAAGAAGGTTCCCTCAGTAAACTGTTAATAGAATTACGTATTAGAGTTGCCAAATGCATTGAAAAGTTGGAACACAAAGGCTACATTTCTAATCACCCCAATATTCTTCAGCACATGACAACTCTCCCCTTCCCTTGTCCACCATTCCACCATCCAACCATAAAATTTATTAGCTTTGAGGCCAACAGGACAAGTGAACAAATGAATCCAGTAGCCTCACAAAAAATGCATTCTCAGCATCTTATATCAGAATACTGTGTGCAAGATTTACCCATATGATTTCTTAAATCCACATAACATGATGGACACATAAGACCTACATGTTCCTCTTTGTGAGTGTAGGTTGCTTCCAAGTTTCCACTTTCTGTAGTAGCCCACACCTGAGAATACAAGAAAATAGCAATAACTAAACCATGGTAGATTGATGCAAAAAACAATGGGAAGACAAAAACGAAAATACAAGTATGTAACAAAACCTTTATTGTTTTATCCAATGAACATGACCACAGAAACTGTTCCCAGCAAAGAACAGACATAATGACTGAAGTATGTTCAGACACTGCCTGTATACACTGCAATGCATCAAGTCTTCAGACCGGAAAGAAGCCAAAATAAAAAAAAAGATTATTTGTTTTACAATGAAAGACATAAGAGATGATATTGCAAGCTCCAATCCTAGCACTAGAAATCCTATGTTCAGATTAGATGCTTAGAGGGGGAAAACATACACTAAAGCCAACTCACTCTTATTCAATGATCCATAGATCCGGAGAAGAGTCCATTAGCTCCAACAACTAATGTAACTACAGCAGCAGCGAGACCCTTGAGTGATGCAGCCGGTTCAAAGGTAATTGTAGCTGCATTAAATTTCCATGCCAATATTGCCCCATCCTGCAGATGAGGTGAGTTTATTGCTAATATCCTGTTTCCACATAAAGAGTGCCACAAATTTTGGTTGCAAAACCAAATTCTAACTCTGCAAACGCTCAAGATACTTGTAAAGGTCACATATTCTCCAAGTCAACAGCTGGAAGTGAGAATTCACTGTATATGCCTTGATTATTAAACTTTTTCACTCCTCGCATCTTATAACTGGAAAATTTTCCAGCTGCCATAAAGGCACTAAATGAAACCAGAACGAAATGTGACAAACAACAGAACTTTAACAAAGTCAACCATGGGTAGAACAATATTACCTGCACACGGGCAAAGAGCAAAATATCCCCACAACCAAAGCATAAACTTGACCGACAGGTCCATTAAGACTCAACTCAGCATTAGATTGCATATTCCATGCCTGCAAAAGATCAACCTTAGAACAACATCATTGTGGCAAAATAGCAACCTCACAGTTACAGGCTAAGGAAACAAAGCCAAGAACGACTAGATAGCATTAAAAAAAAAAAAAAAAAAGGAGAAAAGCAGGACAATTTGGCTAATGCCTAACCTTGACAAGATTCGGTATACCAACAAATCCACGGACCTTCAGTAATCATGCAACCAACCTCACCCCCAACATTAAACACACCGGTAAACTACCCAAGAACGGCAAACCATCAAATATTTACACTGAGACAGACTTCGATATAAACTATACAATTGATCAGAAATCAGAATAAAAGTCAAGTAAGTGTACCTGCCCAGACTGACAATTCCAAACCCTGACAGTCTCATTTTTGCTCCCTGTGTAAAGTTTATCAGACTCAGATGGCAAGGCAATCGCACTAACAAGCTGCTCACATATAAAATCAAATTCAATAAAACCAAGCAAATTTTAAAAATACTGGCAATAGTTGCGTCAATAACGAGAAACGGTCACCTAATCTCCAGGAATGCCAAAAACCTACACTTCTCTCCATAACTACAACTCCCTTGAACCCAATAATTGCACACTTTCTCCGTCGTTCACAACACCGTGTTATGACCCGACCCGTCCCCAGCTGGATGCCTGATTAAAATTGGAACCCCTCCTCACAGCAGGAGGTCCCGGAAACCCGGAATCACTAGAAGAAAGACAGCGCTTGGAAGGGCTGCCATTGGTGGCGATGGCGGCGGCAGCGGCGGTGATAGGTGTCGGCAATTATCCGGGGAGGAAAGCGAAAGGATGGCGGGTGCAGTTTCCCGCCCGTCAATGCTAGCAGACCTTCTGTTGCTTCGTGGCATAGCCTGATTGGCCTCCTAGACGATGGAACATGCGGTTGTTCAACAACAAAGTAAGTAGAAAATAAAAATAAAAATAAATGTAGAAATAAAAGGGATTCGAAATCTGAGATTTGAGTCTTTCTCGTCTTGACGACTTGTCCTTGCCTACTTGGTGATGGTCGTGTGGCCTGCACTCGTACATGGTATCAAGAAAAAATATAAAAAAATTATTTTTATTACAATAATTTTTTTATATATAAAAATATTTTTATCAAATAATTGTATTAATAAAAATAATATTTTTATAATAAATTAAAAAAATATATTTTTATTAATGTTTATTTTTATAACCTATACATGATACATTACTTGTTTTCGGTAACCCATACGCTTGTTTAAAGTAAAATTATTTTTGCTCCCCCTTTGCCGATTTTGATTATTTTTTGGTTTACGAGAAAAATAAATAATATATATTGCTAATGGGCTTCGTGTAACATTTTTGTTTATTTTTCTGCATCAATTTGGTGTAAATTTGAGGGGCTTCGAACAATGCCCAAAGAAAAGATTATTTTAGACTTCAGAGTTTTGGGCCACCCATATCTACTTGTTGAAATGGCTTCCCGGGCTAGGCAGTAGTTAATAGTTACTATATAATATATCCAAGAAAAAGGCACAATGCCCACTAATCAGCAACCAGGCCCGGGCCCAAATTATCAAGACTCTGTGAACCGGCCCAAGCTCTGTGGACTCAGTCCTTGGCTCTCTTCTGCTTCCCCAGCCTACTTAACCTTAGAGAATCAAACATGCCTGTGAATCTAATGTTTAATGATTTCTCTTTTAACGGAAATATTGAGATAGTCCAGTGAAGCAGAGAACACAATGAAGAACGGTGATAAATTCATCAAGTGCACAAATTACAATTAAATCGTTGAGCGGAAAGCATGCCTGGATGTTGGGTCACTAGAACACAGCTTGGCCAATGTCATAAGGTTTAACATTATGATCTTGCATAACCTTAGCCATGAATTTCATGCAATAACAATTTGCCAGCTAAAAAAACAAAAATTTAGGACTAAGACTTTGCTTTTCTTGTTGATGTGTTGAGAATTTGCAAGGAAACAATTCCCAGTAACCACAGTATGTGAAGGTATATCACATCAACGCCTTGCATTACAACACAATAGAGCTTACCCCTAAAAACAAGCCATGATGAATGTCGTTTCACGTATGATCTCCCTGCATCGAGATCATCAACCACAAGAAGGGGAGTTCCCTTCCGCCAGCAACCTTTTGGCAGTGCATAGCAATCTTCAAAGCCTAAAGATCAGTCTATGAAAAGAAAAGCGCATAGCAATCTTGGAGAAATTAAAGTTCAACAGATCAAAACTCTGAGATGGAACGGATGGAACTACAGAAAGATAGGATTAAAGAACTTTACGGGATCAAGTATATCCAATTCATCAAATTAGGAATTAAAACTTCAGCAACTCAGACAGCTTCAAAAACAAGACTAACTAGCAAGCTTAAAAGCATCGATGAAGAGGCCGTAAGTGAAACCCATCTTGAAATTGTTGAGAAGAGCAACGGGGAAGGTTACCTTGGGCCGGCTATAATAGAATTTGGTCACATACTCTGTCAAGAGCACACACACGACAGCAGCAATCACATCATTAACACCCAAAGCTCCAAATGACAGGGAGATTGTCTGCGCCACATAAAAGCCACCCAACAAGGAAATACCCCCAAAAAGAGCCCTCCTTGAAGGACTTCGAAAGTAGTTCCTTGACAGCTCTGGTACAAGTCTGATAATATCAACCAGTCTTCTAGGCCCTCCATTTTCTTGCACGGCTTTAACAGTAAAACGCCCAATATAAGCAGAGGGCCTGGATACAAATATACCATTTTTACCGAGCGAAACCTTTCTCTTATAAACAAAGCCTGCTTTGATAGGCGGGGTCAAGCTCATAGAATATGCCATTAAACGCGTACCCTGTAAAAAGCATAACAAAGAAGGTGAGAAAAAAAAAAAGCCGGGGGGGGGGGGGGGGGGGGGGGGGGGGGGGAGGGAGATACATGAGATGCCCATGAGCCTCTGGGAAAGGGGAAAATCACTTCAACGATAAAACACAATCGCAAGCGCAAGAATCAAGAACAGCAAGGCAGATTGAAGTAGAAATTTATTTACCTATAAATACAAAAGCCAGACCTTTATCACTTCCACCCCTTGTGTTTACCCACCAAGGCATCCGACACCTTCACAAGGGTCTGGAAGACACACGGCGCCATGGAGAGAGCGAAGGATTGGAGCCATAAACGACATATCGCATCTTGTCCCCTCAATTCTTAATACTCTGTTCGGTCTGATCGCAGCTCAGCCTAAATGAGGCCCACGAGAGAAAAACAACCACTAAAAACTTGTATCCGACCCATCGCTACTTGGGTCAAGCCCAAAAGAGAATTTTGAAAATCCGACCATGCCTTACTGGTTTGCATTGCAACCTTTGCAAGTGAACCACGTAACCCGACCCTCCGGGTTGTGAAAAAACAAAAACTGAAGAAGAAAATAATGCAACCGATTTGAAATTGAACCAATCATATCCAAACCAAAAAAAAAAAAGGTTATTGAATTAATCCATTGTGATCGGTTACGATTCTTTTTTTTCTTTTTTTTCTTCTTCTTCTTTTCGATCATAACAACTAATTCAAATTAAATTCAAAGTACACAATTCGAAATAGCCATGCATACCTTTGTTCTTTGCCAAATAAAACACTAAATTTAAGTTGTCATCCACCCTTAAGCATATTTTAATTTCTAGTAAACTCACAAAGAGAAGGACTCTCAAGTCAACTCGATTCCTCGTGTCCTGCTCTTCATTTGTACGCATCTCTCATTTAACTTACGTTTTTCGCTTTTGTGTGCAATTGTGCTTCATCTCAAAGTTCAGCGCGTGCAAATATATAAGACAAGCATTTTTGGGAAGTACAAGTTATCCGTCTTTGTTATTATTGAAATTTAATATATTATTTGTATTTTACATTTTATTTAATAATTAAGTGATTATGAATTTAAATTATAGTCAAATAAATTGAATTTTTACCCCCCCCCAAAAAATGTTAGAGTATATAATATATTATATATTATAAATTATTTTCTTAATAATTTAAAATTTTAAATAAATAATTTCTTAACAATTATTTTGTACATATACTGTCAATACGTAACGCCCATATTAGAACGGAGAACACAAAAGGGCTGTACCGCATCTGCCTACAATCGTTGTGTATCTTCTTTCAGCATTTGACATTTCTGTATTAGATAACACTTCAGTTTGTTTGCATTTCTGTTTTCCCACTGGCTTTAACAGTATAGTGCACATTCCACTCCTTTGACTAGACGTGCGATAATGACAAAACTTCCGGCAACGCAAAGCAAAGCCAAAGGCAAGGCAATTGCATAAATAATATAACTGGCAAAGTTACGTTTAGGAAAATCCAAAAGACAGCATCCATCAGCACTGCTCCATCCCAATGTTTCTGCTCTACCTGCAAACGACATGCATCCAAGCAATGCGGCCAAGCAACGCATCTGTCCTTAATGGACAGAATTTTGGGCATTAAGTTATCCTTCACTTGTTTAGTTATTATGGACAATTATATCAATATGTGGTTAATGAATTTCAAAGCTCAACAATGTCACTAATTACAACATTAATAAAAAGCAGTGAAAACACTTATCTCCTTTAATGTCCCAACATTTTATTTTTGAAACATCTTGTTGGACTTTTATGTTGTTGGCATAATGTAGAATTCAAAGAGGTAGAAAAAAATTTTAATTTCACAAATTAAAACTCAAGAGCTCTCAAATAACCCAAAATGTCCAGAGTTAATAAAATGAATTAATTACATATTTATTGATTTGAAATGTAAGAAAATTTAGGATATGAGTAAAACAATTCAAAATCACCACAAAGCCGTGTTGGATGTAGCATATTATATTAGATAGAAGCTAATTGCGTAGCAAAGGACAACAATATATATTAAAATATTAAAGTCCACTAAATTAGAAATTAAGCGGGCGGGCCATAAGTTTAGCTGAATAATAACAAACGCTTTCCATTTTCAAAAAGGCAACAGGACAACCAGCGACCGAGCCAAAGCCAGGTCCTACGGTACAAAAACTGAGAGCGTGTTGTTGGGTTTTTTGGGCGAAGTGCAAGGAGTTTGAAAAAGAGGAGACCATAACGGGGACCTCTCACGAGGGGCATTCTGTTTAGTGGAGCTTCAATCCCTGCTCCACTGGCCTCCTCCTCCTCCTCTAGTCCCGTGGTCCTCTCCCTCTTTCTGTCTCCTCTAGCCAGGTCCAGTCCCAATATTTCTCTGTCTGTACGCCGTCCCTTCCTGTGTCTATCTGTACTTGCTTATGTTTTGTGTCTGTGGGTTTTGGAGAAATTTGGGGATCTGGGTTGCTTTGTTTTCGGATTTTTTTGATGGGTTGTTGTTGGATGTGACTTCAGTTTGGAAGGTCGGGAACATCAGCTGCTGTTGTTGGTGCTAGTGTTTTTGTCTTTTGGAGTTTGTTTTGATGTACATTCCACAGTAATTGCAACCCCTTTGAAGCTTTGGATTTGAAATGGGAAACTTGGTTATTGTAGGTTATGTCAGGAAGTTGACAGCTTTACCTTGTTTTTTTTTTTTGTCAGATAATAAAAAGCTGCTAATTTTGTTTCAGATCCAGTTTTACTGTATTCTAGACTAAATTTTGTTACTTTATAATTTTGTTTCAGATCCAGGTGATCAGCGGATATTTAGTCAAATTCCGGGTTTTGATGGCAAGCTTTCGCCGTTGTTAAGGTTTTTGTTTAATCTTAGGGCCACGTTGTCTATGTACACAGTGTCTTACCACTCAAGGTAAGGGTCACTGTTGCATTTTAAGTCTAAAACTACTGGTCAGAAGAAGCTTCTTTGACGTGGAATGTGGATTTGGTCAACAGCTATATGAACAGAAATCAGAAGTTTTGACTTCAAAATTTAGTTTTCCTGTTAATTTCTTTGGGGAAACCGTACCTTGTGAAGGTATAACCCTGACGTTTGAAAATCATAAGTTGGGATTTTGATTTGAGTCTTTGGGTTGGTGTGGAAGCTAACATTTTCCATGGCTGTTGTTAACAGCAACAGCAGCGATGAAATCCTGAAGCAACCATTCAATTCTCACGTAATTTCAAGCTTAACCGGAACCATTTTGGACACAAACCGGATATCAAGTTTGAATGATAGATATGTTGTTGGGGAACAGTTGGGTTGGGGACAGTTTGGTGTTATTAGAGTATGCACCGATAAGTCAACTGGAGAAGTTTTGGCATGCAAATCAATTGCGAAGGATAGATTGGTCACGTCAGATGGCGCAAGAAGTGTTAAACTTGAGATTGAAATAATGACTAGGTTGTCTGGCCATCCAAACGTTGTAGATCTCAAGGCTGTTTATGAAGATGTGGATTATGTTCACTTGATTATGGAGCTTTGTGCAGGAGGAGAGCTTTTTCACCAATTGGAAAAGCATGGGCGATTTTGTGAGGCTGAGGCTAAGGTCCTTTTTAGGCATCTGATGCAAGTGGTTTTGTATTGTCATGAAATTGGTGTTGTTCATCGGGATTTAAAACCAGAGAATATCCTTTTAGCTACAAAAGCTTCCTCTTCCCCAATTAAATTGGCAGATTTTGGTCTTGCAACATACATTGAACCTGGTATGGCTTTGTTGTTTGTTCTTTCCTCTGCTGACTGTTTAATTGTTGCCTCTTAGCCTAAAACTGAACTTGTAACAGGTCGGAGTCTGCATGGAACTGTTGGGAGCCCATTTTACATAGCTCCTGAGGTATTGGCCGGGGGTTATAATCAGGCTGCTGATATATGGAGTGCAGGCGTCATTCTCTACATACTTCTTAGCGGGATGCCACCTTTTTGGGGTAAAACCAAGTCACAGATATTTGACGCTGTGAGGGCTGCTGATCTGCGATTCCCATCTGCCCCCTGGGATTGTGTAACCGACTCGGCCCAGGAGTTAGTCAAGGGGATGCTTTGTATGGATCCTTTGAAGAGGCTTACTGCTCAGCAGGTTTTAGGTATGTTTGGTGCTCATATCCTAATCCTTCATATTTTTGCCAGTCAAATTTCTTGTTACACCTGAATCTTCTCCAAACTATATATATCTATATCTATATAAACCTAAGAGAAGTATCTACAGGCCATTCATTTTTTATACTAAGTATGCAAAGAACTAGACCATGTGGGAAAAATCAAATATGAAGAGAAAGTTTTACAGAAATTTCAGTGTAGGTGTCACCCCTAATTCATCAAGAAGATCAGTTCATTTACAATTGAGTTTGTGTAAATCTTCAACTTGTTTTCATCTGAGATCTTTGAATTTCAATGCATATATGTTGCTTCTTTCCTCAATAATGTTTACCTTTGTGAACCATGTGCATCTAAATTTATATTCTGAATTATTGTCAATGAATGTAATTCTGCATCCATCAAGTCCATTCATGAGGTGCATGCTCCATTTTCTAATCCAATACTTTTCTCGTTTGTAGATCATCCATGGATGAAGAATGGTGGACCATGTCATGAAGAACATAGTCAACTTGGCAAGCAAAATCCTGAGGCATGGGGTTTAGGTGCTAGCTCATTCTCCATCTTGATGGCAAGGAATCAAGATATCAGCTTTGGAAATGGGTCACCTATCATTTGTGATGTCCAATCACCTACTTTTACACGCAGGTCATCTTTCTCTTCTTTTGTAGCAGAACCATCAACACCTTGCTTTGTGCCTGGTGGATTTTCTTTCCATGAAATTGGTGATTCTGATGCCTCGGAGTTCTCTTCACCTGTACCATCAATGCCAAGCTTTGCATTCTTTGGCCCTGGTTCTGTAATTGAGCAAGGGGATTGTACATCAGATTTCTTGGACATGTCCAACACAGATGCAATTTGTGGAGGTAATTGAGTTTCCTTTCTCTTAATGATATGTGTACTTCTTAGGCGTCATAAATGATACAAGTTATCCTTTTCAACTGTCCTATCTTTAGAGACGGACATGGGACATATGCTTGTGTTACCAGAGGCTTCTCTATGCTGTGGGCTTGAAGCTAGAGAAATGGAACGCAAGCCAGCTGATGTTAAAAGAGGAGGAGGAACAATTTGGTCTAGGACATTGGGTATACGCAGTAAGAGGAACCGTACAATTGGTCTTGGTGAGTGCAAACAATTTGACTACTTCATGACTGAATCAGTTATCCGTTGGGCGTCGTGCACAAATCTCCCAACTGCTTCTTCTCTAAGATCTTCTCTAGTGTGTTGAAGGCCAAGTGGGGAACATTTGACAACCTGACTTTAAAATATGGAATTATACATTGTGAAAAAAGAGTTGAATCGCTGAAGGCAGTCTTCTCGTGGAAGTATCCAATTGCTAATGTATTCCTGAATCATGGTAGGTTACTCTGGTTTCTTTTCAGTCAATTTTTAGGCAGTCTGAAATGAGTGGTGTGATGAATGGTGCCTCTGCTTATGAGTCGTTTTCAATTTTGTTGGTGCTACGTGTGCGTTATGGGCTATTGCCCCGAGCTGTGTATAAGAGGTGATTCCACACATGAAGTTTTCCAATTTTCATATTGTAACTGTGTTGATCAGTTTCTTTACGCTGCTCATGTGTGAAAGCATCTGATGCTACATATTCTTAGAGTGCGATGCTGCGAATTTCTCATGCCAAATTGGTCATGAGAGGTTAGAACGGTGGAATTCCTTTTTCTGCGGCCTTTTTCCTCTTGTACCGGATGTGTAAAGTCAACCTGGGTCGTCCTTTTCATCCCACGTGATAAGTCTTAATTTGGTCATAAATTTTTGATTTATTTTTATTTTTTTAAAACCTTTAAATTGGTCACAATTTAATACTTTTGTTTTTATGGTAGCTGTTATACACATTAAATATTTAACGGAATACATTAAAAATAAATAATAGACATCAAAATATTTCCTAAAGTCTCAATTCACTAAAAGTCCTATATTTTTTTTTTCTTCTAAATAAAACTATAGCAATAATAAAAGAAGATGATAATAATGATGAGGAAGAAGGTATGGAGGAAGAGACATAGGAAACTGAATGTATTTTGATGTATGTTTATAGTTTTTTTTTTTTTTAGTGTGTATTTTGTTAAAACTGTTAAATATTTAATGTTTATAATAATTTGTATCTAAATTACGATGAATGTAAAAGGTTTAAAATTAAAATAAAATGAAAAAAATATATTTATACACACATTAAAAATTTTTTTCAAAAAATTTAGAGTTAAATTAAGTCTTATTTCTTTCATCTCAAATTATTAAATTCATATCTCCTCTTGTACTGAAATTCGCTGGTTGGTATACAAGTGTAATGGTATTAAATTGGATTTGTTGGGTTCAAAATGGGGGGGGCACTTGCTCCGTGTCTTGTCAGTATTTTGTGGCCATTGCTGGTGTGTTGGATGCAGAGGAATTGCCTATTGCATGCTTCGTCGGCTATACTTCCTAGTCCTAGCTGACGTCCGTTATATAGCAGATCGACGTCATGGCAATCGCCCTTACATTATAGATAGAATTTTCAGAATTTGAAAATGAAAATTTTGTGGACCACAAACTCATTTTCGTCCCCTGATCCAAAGGTAAGGCCCACAATGAAAACTCGAATCAACCTCCCGTTTTAATAAGCCTCGTTACACGTACTTACGGAATTCTGTGCTTTTAGCTCACGCCACGTCTATGAACTCAAACCAAGTCTATCGCCAAAGACTGAATTGTTCTTGATCTCTTAGGGACCTCAGTTCAGAGAACTCAAAGCTAGCATCAAATGGGTTGTAGGATAAACACGCCAACCCTTACCCCTCCAATTCTTTGTAAATTCCCCGGAAGAGAAGCAACTTGGAGAATCAAAACCATTGCTTTCTCGTCTTCCACTCCAAGCCAAGAATCCATTTCTACGACTACGGTGCCAAAACATGATGCTTGCGCTGCTAACTTCAAGACTTTGGGAGCTTGCAAGCTTGGCATCTCTAGGTATCCTGACTTCGAATACAATGCTCAGGGGGGCACAGGAACTGGGATTGTAACAAACACCCACGAGGATGATTTAAACAATGAGACATCTATTTCCTTCGACCTGAAGACTCTGTACATTCCACCATTGACAAGTGCAACGACCAAGTTCTTGGGATTTCCATTGCCGCCACCACTGAGAATAGATATATCCCCGGAGCTCTTTCAGGGAACCGTTGAACGGGAATCTGGCAAGGTTCAAAAATGCTGCTGCGTCTCATTTCACACTTTACTTTACCAAGCTTTATTACAGTGAACCCACTTTAAATACAGCTCTTAACATATATTTTTTTGTAGGTTGAACTTGAATTCACGGCCAAGTTCAAGTTTTCTGTTGGGAGTATCTATAGGGCACCTCCACTGCTTGTAAAGACAATATTGACAACAGCGGAGTCAAACGGGAAGATACGAAGTGGCCAAGGGGAGAGATTGGATAAGGAAGGAAAATGCAGATTGGTTGGGGTGGCCATTGTCGATCCAATAGACGATGTCTTCATGAACACCTTCCTGGGTCTTCCTACTGAATGTATCGCGGACCTTAATGCTATAATTTCTTTCTCAGATTCTTCTTGAAGTTGCCCAAAATTCAGTCTAATGTACTGCAAAACATGCTGTTTGCCTTTCTACAGAAAACAGAAGGGAAAAATAAAAAGATATTGTCGGTCCACACTGTCATGACAGAGTTCTCAAATTTTCAATCATACCAACCTGGCTACGAGTGTCTGTCATCACCATGTCAACCGCCACAATGCACTTCTACTCTCAGAACAGATTAACTGAAATTAATAGATGTGACAAAACCAACAAAGAAAAGGGAAAAATGGGCTGAAAATTTGCACCAGTAGTTCTAAGTCACCCCCTTAACATTTATTTTCTATCAATAACAATATGAAAGGTATTATACATCACTGTTTTGTGAACTTCAACTGCTGATTTAAGGCCGAGGAGCTAGAATCGATGGAGGCATTTGCCTGTTTTCAACACAGTAAATGTCCCTTTTGCAACTTCCAGCTTTACTTTTGTCTGCATATTAGGAAGAAAACTCATCGCCAACAAACATTACTGCAAGAACTAGTTAGCAAGCAGTATAAAATTGGGTTAGAAAACTAACACAAGTACCGAAATGACATTTTTCCTACTCACTGTAAGCAATATCCTGAAATTTCGTCAACAGTCAAAGGCCAGCCTTAGCGTGCCAACCAATGAGGCATACAGGCCCTTCTTACCCAGCAATTGAAGATGAGTTCCCAGTTCTGCAACCCTCCCATCAGAAAAAATTGCAATCTGATGGGCACTCTGCACTGGGCTTAATCTATAGGCAATGTTCAACGTTGTCTTCCCCTTGATACAATGGTTAAGAGCGTCCTGAGCCGGGTGCTCACTGTGTCCAATGCACTAGTGGGCCAGTCCCCCGCAGCAAAGCGTGTGAGATACATGTTAAGAAAGGCAAATGGAGAAAGATTTCAACAAATTAAATACACAGAACGTTTCTAGGCTGTGTCCAACTATGAGTGGCTAAATCTGGGACAGAATGCACTTCAGTACTCGGAAACAAACAAAGAGGCCTTACCTTATTGAGAACAAGAATTGGGGCGTTCCAGAGCGGAGATCTCATCATTTATCAATAACTTCTAACTCTATGGTAAATGAACAGGAAAAAGAAATTACTCAATCACAACTCTTATGCTCCCTCTCCACGGAGTTTATTGAGTACTTGCCCCTGTCTCACTCAATAAGCCTACGCGTTCACCCACTAGAGTGTCCACTGATGGATTCAGTACCATGTAGCGATCAAAAAACCCGCACCCAGATGGACAAAAGTAGGGAGAAGTGTCACAAGCCGAATATAATTTGCAATTTAATTACCAAAGTCTCTGTATATAAAAGAAACTTTTTGCCTTCTGAATCAAAACACTTCAAAAAATCTGAGCTGACATACAATTCTTCCACAAAGTGTTCATGTTAAAAACAATTCCCGTGAAAATTGGTTCCCAAGAGTAAAAAGAGTCCAACTTTGATAAGCAGCCTGTGTCTCAAAAATTGGTCCTAGCAATTGTTAGTATGAATAAAATGAGTTGTGTAGTTGAATCTCACGTTCACAAATAAATAAATAAATAAAAAGTAATTAAAAATATTTATAAATATAATCTTTTAAAATTTTAAATAAAAATATATCAAATTAAATTTATAAAATTATTATTTATTTAAAGGTCAGGTATAAAAATTTCTTGTTTATTTAAACCCTCTTCGAATTTCTTCAATAAAACAATGCAAATAAAGCATCACACTCTCAATTTACTCTATCACAGTCAACAAAAGTAAACCCAAACATACCAAAACATAATTTTCAATCATATAGCCGCTTTTATCCTTTTCCCTTTTTTTCTTTTTTTTTTTCTTTCTTTTGGGTAACCGAACAGCCATAAAGAACTGTATTCACACCTGAAAAAATGGGCACAGGGAGGGTAAAAGTGGTGTAAACAACGAGAGTGAGAACCGAAACCACTAACCTGATTTGTGTTTGCGAAGAGGATTCCTCAGCAGTCTCCAGCTAATTGATCTGGACGGCTAAGGCTTCTTGCTCTGACGATCGCCGGAGGCGTCAATCTTCGGGGCACGTAAGCACCGGGTATTGTGGTGGCCTTGCAGGTCCATTTTCTCCTCGTAGACGCTGCAAATGGCAGAGAAATAGTGAATGGCTGGCCCAGCGAGGTGGCGTGCGCGAGATGGCGTTAGAGTTTGTCTTTGCTACGCGCGTGGCTGTTGGGTATTTCGCAGCGAGTGGGCCCAATTTGCAAAAGCCCTGGCAGGCGCAGATTCCGCTGTGAAGGTGGATAATCCACACATAATCAGAGTAAAAGCTTCCAATTCCGCAGTCTTACACCTGAAAAAATGAAAAATAAAAAACGCCGAATAGACACCAATAATTTATAATTAATATATATATATATATAAATTTATCTCAATTAATTATAATAAATTTATTTTTAATCTGGTGTCGTGTCTGTGTAATAATGAAACTTTCAAACGTCTTAGAACAATGTCCATCCGACACTTTTTTTTTTTTTTTCTTGTCTTCTTAGAACATTTTTTGAAAAGTAACCCTCAACCGTGGAACTTCTTTTCTTTCTTTGGTTAGCTATGTAGAAAAAAAAAAGAACAGAAAAGAAAAAAAGGCAAATGATTGAACTTCTAGCTTAATTACATTATTATTTTATGTTTCTATCATAAAAAAAGAGATTAATTACATTAATTCCCACCACCAGGTGGTTACAATATTTATTGGATAAGGGATTATTGGGCAAGGGAAGGGAGGACTGCCTCCGTTCCTCAAGTTTATGACCGGATAAGACTAGACTGCCAAACGTGCGCGTGGCTCTTGTGCCAGCACAACCACATCTATTATTATTTTCTCTCTAATTTATCCGTGCTAGTCAAAAATATTAGCACGTAATAGCTATCACTTCCTATCTCCTAATTTCTCTCCAGAAAAATATACTGAAATAAAACAAGCTTTTGCTAGAGGTTTTTTTTTTTTGGGGGTTTTTGGACCAAGTGGCTTTTACTAGATTGCCCCAACGCAAAAGTATCTTCAATAGCTCCATAAGGACACGTCAGCCTCAGACTCCATTTCATCCTTACTCTCTGCAAGGCAGGGCGGTGGAGTCAGCAGCATTCCCTCCGCCATATTTGCCAGTAATCCTGGCAGTCCGAAAACCGCCTCCTCATCCACGAAAAACATCTCTTCCGAAGACACCGTTGCCAACTCTTTGGACTCATTATTGTTCTCTTGCCTTGACTCATCCGCCGAAACCGTCTCCAATCCCGCCGGCCGAAAAGCCTCCGCCGCTTCTAAAGCTGCCCTTCGAATGTCCTTTGCCTCCGCTGAGGCTGGAAGCGGCAGTCTCCAAGCAGAGTCCGCGAAATTCAAGCAGGCTGACCGCCCCCTCAATGCCAGCGCAGCCACGTCATGCGCCCGGGCCGCCATTTCAGCCGTAAGGAAAGTCCCCAGCCATATTCTCGACTTCTTGTTGGGCTCCCTAACCTCACAAACCCACTTACCTGAATCCCTCCTGCGGACCCCACGGTACACTGGGTGGCGGGTCTCCCTAAACTTCTTTCTACCCGCCCGCTTTTTTGGGTAGCTGGAGGCTAACATCACTTCCTCGTCGGAGAAATTTGCAGGAGGAGCATTGCGACCATCTGACGAAGGGGAAGACGCCGCTGGGAATTCCAATGACCAGTGCTCCGAGCCAAGTGGGTGTGGGTCCGAATCGTGAGTTAATGAATCCCTATCTAATAAAGGGTCTTTATTGTTCATCGAGCAGTGGAGGATTTGACTGACCTTTTTAGTAAGTAGCAAATAAAGCTACCAGCTATGAGCGCAATCTACAAATTTGGAGTTTGTCTACTTTTTTTATAAGCGGCTAATAATTATGGCGGAGTATGAAAAGTGAGTGTGGGCATTTATACGTTACGGGGAAGTTAACGAAGCTGGAGACAAAGTGATTCGAGAATCAAGACAAGCCGACGCGGAATGGGTGATGAGGAGCCAGCTGGTTCGTAAGGAGTGGACGACATCCTGGCTACAACTCACGCAGCACCAGCTATGCCTGCCTCTTGTGGGCCAGTTGGGTTCTGGACTTAACACGTGCGATTTTTTTAATCTCATAGACTGTTTTGACTAGTTGAATATGTCTACTTGTAGTTTAGCCTATCTAGGCCCTTGGAAAGCGTCAGGGGCCATGAATTCTCAAGCACCTAGAGTCAGGGGCCATGAGTCCACAGAATGAGTCAAGTCTCTTTCAGTTTACTCTTTTTTTCTTTTTGATAAATTTCCTTTTCTTCTCTCTCTCCCTCTGTTGTTTTTTTTTTTTAACCTACACTTTCTTTAAGCCTTGCTCTGGCCTAAGAAGGCAGTAATTCCTGTTTTAATTTCATTTCGGATTTCTATCTCTCTTTCTTTCTCTGAAATAGAAGAAAAGGGGACAAACCTAAAAATATTAGAAGAAAAAGGGAAATGTCGAGGAAGAAAAATGAACCCCCCCCCCACAAAAAAAAAAAGAGTACAAAAATAAAGAGAAGAGTAAACACAATAACATAAATGAATGAAAAAAGGCCATAAATTAATATAAGGCGAGTGTAATTATGAATAATACAATATTTCGGTTGGTTCGTTAAGCAAAAATTAGCTATTTCTCACAAATAAAATAGAAAAACTGCTGTGATCTTTTGTTTTCATTTTGAATAAACATAACACCATGTTTTTAGCAACAACAAAAAAAAAGTTAACAGGTAATATTCATTCAAAATTGTGAAATAAACAACTACTCTACCTATTTATGGTAAAATATATAAATTTGTGAATAACAATTGATGGACTAGAGGAAAAACCAAAAAAAAAAAATAACTGATAAAAATTTTGTCACACATCAAAGAGCATAATTACAAAATAATCCCCTTGGTAACCATAACTAAAGTTGTTAACTTCAGCATTTATGACGCAAGAGAGAAGGTCTGTTCCAGAAGTTACCGGGAAAAGGGGGAAACACGTGACGTGGGGGTGGGGAACGGAAGGCCAAGAACTGAGGCGGCACACGGAGGGAAGTGATTCAAAGAGCATTTATTCAGTGACGCCACACAGTTCCAGAAACACGGTTGACAGTTAATCCAACTGCCTGCCTTCTAAGCTCCACAAAGAGGCGGTCGTTTTTTCCCGCGGAAACGCGTGGACCACGTGCGCCTATTGCACTCTTTGTGGGGGCCAACGAAATTTTATAGTATTACACAGCCTTTTCCCATTGGGTCCCACCAATTTTTTACTGTATTATAGTTTGATAGTCTTTTTTTTTATTATTATTATTTTATCATTTCATTGTCCAGACACGATGTTGCTGGAGGAAGATAGTGAGGAAAGTGGGTCGATTGTGTGCACATCATTGAAATCGAGACAATCATAAAACCTAACTCCGTGTACTCAGAAATCTTTTTCCATCAGGTTCTTGCAATCCAAACACAGTGGCTTCAGGAAAATGTCAAATTGGGTACAAGTAGAGGGTATAGGGGCCCACCAATTTTGGTCTTCATAGCTCTGTCGGTCCCAATTAAAGACTTAGGCCGAACCCTTGTCATCGTCAGGAAAGCACGAGATGCGAAATCTCGTAGTCTAAACTTGTGGACTGGGGACCGACCAGCCAGAGTATGATCCACAGTGATCGTACTCGGCGAGCACCAAGTCAGACCTCAAGCTTTTTCCCAATGGGAAGGCTATGTCATATTATTATACAATAATAATATCTTTCCATCAATTTTATTTATTTATTTATTTTAATAATAAATGTCAAAGTGTAGAGGTCAGAACGTTTGTTAAGCGTGGCTTTCTCTCTCTCTCTCTCTCTCTCTCTCTCTCTTATGGATTTTCCTAAGCATAAATGCATATTATAAAACACGATTCATAATCATCTTTAGAAGCCACAGCATCCATGGGGGTCTGCCTGATATTAGTCCAGAGTATTTCTCGCAATATCCGTGGCGGTGAAGTGTTGTCGCAAGCAGAAAGTAAGTTTAGATTAGCTTAATACTCAGGCTTTTCATTCTGCAAAAGCATAACATAATTTAACATATATGCCCAAACATTAGGGCTGGAGCCTTTTGATGTGCACGAGCCTCCAGCCTTGAGTGTACTACACCTTGCAAAAAACCTCATAATTTTTTTATAATAATTAGAATATAAATTTTATCTTAAAATAAAATTAGTGACATTATTACACCACTTGACTTTAAGTAGTTTTATAGATTTCAAATTTTAGATTTATAAATTTCTGTTTCAATAATAATTGGTTTCAATACATAAACAATCCCACGTCATATTGTCTATCCAATCCCCGTAAGAAAAAAATGCCATTCAAGTGTCATTTTAAGCAAGAGGTTTTTCTTTTTTTCTTTTTTATTTTTTTTATATAATAAAAAGGAAAAAAAATAATATTTTATAGTCATGTGAAAAAAGATTGCGTTTTGCTAAAGAAGTAAACTCCGAAAATTTATGTTTAACCTATTGAATACATTCAGAAAATTATAAACCCAGGGCTAATTAGGATGTTGGTGGAGAAAAAAAAGTTGTGTGTGTGAAACCTAAGCAAGTAAAGATTGGAGATTTTCTCGATATTAATTAAGGTATCGAGCATGCATGTTTTAATTGAAGTCAATACTAATTAAGGTTTTAATGTCGAACAATGCGGGCCACGAGTCCTCCTTGGCGAACTCAGTAACATTCCCCCTGCCATGTCCACTAGCAAGTTTGGCATGTTAAGAAGCGCTTCCTCGTCAATGAATTCCTGACCCGACTCCATACTAAAAGCACTAGCGCCAGACGAAGAGCCCTCGGTTTCAGACTGACCCGCCTTAAAGTTCGCTCCCGTCTTAGGCGACGTGGCACTACTGGACGATGAGGCGCCCGCGGTTTCGAGTGAACCGGCCTCAACGTATGCTGAGTTTTCTGTCTTGGGTTATATTGCCGGTGGACGTTGAGGCAAGCATGGTGTGCGAAAATATGGACGCCGGGAAGTTTAAGGCGGTGTCAGGACCTTTAAGAGAAAGAGCCGCCATTTTAAGAGATAATATTACTAAAAATTAGAAAACAAAATTTATCGAATTATTATTAAATATTATTTTATAAAAATAATTAATCTTGATATATTATTAAATAAGTTTATTGATAAAAAAATATTTATTTTAATAAAAGTAAAAAATTTATGATAAATTAAAAAAAACTGTAATATTTAGTATTTTTTTTAAAAAAAAAGAAGTATCGAACCATGCACCATATACGCGTAGCCTTATGTGGCTCTCGGATACCCCTTTCCCATTCCCGCTCCAAATATCTTTATAACTATGGTGCCTCCTGCTGATGGGCGGAGCCGGCGACGACCCTGCACCCAGGGACATAATGGTCTGGATGACCAGTTTGATGACGTGGAATGCGATGATTGGCAATCGGGGAGTACAATGGATGGTGGAGGCTCAACTGGCTTAATAGATGGATTTGGCGGAGGTTGGTCGGATTGGGGCTTATTAGCAATAGGATTTGCCATATATAGCATGCAAAAACACCTAAATTGGAATAAATGCGGTGTGCACAGATAAAATAAAACAAAGGAATTAGACATAATATGAACGAATGTTTGTTTAGTACCTTGTGAGGAAAGGCGAGCCAATTGGAACGACCTGAAAGATTCTAATAGATTTTAGAACATTCTAGTAAAATCTTGAAATACGAGGAGATTAATAAAAATAAAACGATTACGGTGGGTACAGGTATTAACCACAAGCTTAGCTTTAATTAACAGTGACTTAGCTGGTCAACAATTTGACTTGTACAAAAATGTCTTAATCTTGGTGATCGCAAAACATTCAAACTTAGTGACCACAAAACATTCGTCTTGGTAGGCTCGTGCTCGTGGAATTCTTCAAATCCATTTATCCCATTTCTCGGAAGGTTGTAAAAGGTTGACCGAGAGGTTTGTGGACAAATGCAGTCGGTGATGTAAAACAAATTACAAGAACAAATAAAAGGGAAAAAGGAAAGGAAAACAAAAAAAAAACACATTTTTTTGAAAAAAACAAAAAACTAAATTTCTTGAAAAGTCGACCTCATTTGCAAACTTTGGTTTTTTTTTTTGACACGAGGAATATTTTCACCTGCGATAGCGGAATATTTTCTTTTCGATCTTTTTTTTTTTTTTTAACTGTAGATTTCGTTTATTTCGAGCCGTTAAAGCTAGTTGGATTATCTTTTCCCTTAGTCAGGAGCACCAAGAGGCCGCCGAGCTTTCACGACTCTTGAAGACTTTCATCCATGGAAACCCTCCAAAAATTGATATTGCCTATCTTCTCCACGTACCCAAATATTCTCTCGACCAAAACCACCAAAGCCCTAAAGGTTTCAATCGAATCTCCACCACAAGACTTTGATTTCAGGACTCGGATATTGCAAGAATCCAGGACGGCAATTGCCAAAACCTGCCCTGAATTGCTTGACCTGGCTGATATTGGTAGCTTAGTACTCATCGAGAAGCGCCAATTCGGTCCAGTGCCGGCCTGGAGGACAGAGTTTGTTGAACCGGAAGCTATATGGTTAATTGGGACGGCTCACATTTCGAGCCAATCTGCTGTAGAGGTGGAGCGCGTGGTGCGGGCGGTGAAGCCTGATAATGTGGTAGTTGAACTCTGCAGAAGCAGGCAAGCTTTATGCAGTTGTAATTTGATTTTGTTTAGCAAATTATTAGATCCGTGGATATTCAAGGTAGAATTGCAGTAAATGAATGAATCCCTTTTATAAAGTTTTGTTCTTCGTCAACCTTCTTAACTTTACTTGCGGGAGAGTTCGCTAGCAGGGCTGGGATTATGTACACTTGTGATGAAAGTGAGCTTAGCCGGGGATTACGGTCCAGCATGTTCTCTTTAAGCGGAACTGGATTTTTTGGTGCTGTTGGTCGTAGCTTAGATTTGGGTAAGCACAAAGCACTAATTTCTTGTGTCCTGTTGGCCTTTGACTGTAATCTATGTGAATTACAGGTGGTCAAACAGCTCTGGCCATACGGCTACTTTTGGCACTTTTCTCATCAAAAATTGCTTCTGATGCCAATCGCCCATTTGGGGATGAGGTAGTTGTCATCAAATAAGTTGATGTCCTAAAAAACCAGAATGGCATTCTGCAATTCTGGTATCATATGATGGTCAAATTTGTTTGAACTTTCAGTTCCGTGCAGCTCGAAAAGTATCTGAAGAAGTTGGTGCTCAAATTGTATTGGGAGATCGCCCAATTGAAATAACGGTATGCACATTTTGATTCATCAGCTTGAGCTTTGCCATTTATTTGCTTAGTCCTAGTAGACCTTTTTGAGGGTGGAAATTCACCTGTGAAATCTATTGTCATTAAAGCTTGAAAGGGCTTGGAACTCGCTAAAATGGAAGGAGAAGTTTACTCTATTGAGTTCAGTTGTTCGTGGGATTGCAACATCGTATGATATATCAAGCAATAATACGAGGGTTAGTCTCTAATCAGTAACCTTTCGCTCCTTTTGATTTGAATTCGTGTCCTTTGCATCTCCGTCAAATGATGAAAAGACACATTTGGTATGTAGAATACTCCTTTTCAAATTGTGATATGTTCCTACTTCTGCACAATTTTTAATAGCCCAAAATTCCTGTGTAAGTATCGCGGAGACAGGACACTAATAGCATGATAAAATAAAATGAATTACAAAAATTATGATAATAATTATAAATTATGAGAGAGAATTAACGAAGGAATGACTTCAATATATATTGAATTGTAAAAAATTATACTTATTTATTAAGGGAATGATGTACAAAATAGAAAAAAATATTTTTTAAAAAATAATATATATCAAATAATATCAATAGAAATTAATTTATATTTTTTATATAATTAAAAAATATATAAATAATAAATATAAATTTTATACAGAATTATTTATTTAAATTAAATAATGATGTACTAAAATTTATAAAATTATAATTTTGAAAGAAATCTATATAATCCTAACACTCAATGCTTGTTTGATGTGTTGATTTTGCTTTTCTTATTGCATAGCCATTGGCCTCTCATGTTAGGCAATGCACAACAATTGAGGTGCAGATTAAACATTGCTCGGGTCATTTTCATGTTTCTGTTTTCCTTTGTAGGCATCCAGTACACATGATGACACCTTTCAGCTGTACGACCAGCTAAGCTTGTCATACCCATCGCTCCTTCGGCCTCTTATTCACGAACGAGACACAGTATGTATTCTTCAGCCAGTAAAAGCCATCTTAAAACTTGGTGATAAAATATCAAGCTCAATTATTTTATGCATTCTTTGAATGTTTGTTGATCATACAGTACCTTGCATGGTCTCTGAAAAGGAGTAAGGCAGTGAATAACGGCAAAAGGGTGGTGGGGGTGATTGGAAAAGGTCACATGAATGGCGTCATATATGCACTGGTATCAGATCAGGGAAAATTGAGGTTTCGGGACCTTGTGGGAAAGAGACCTCGCGATGGGTCCAATGGCAGAGTTGATAAACTTCTCAAGAGCCTGCTCAGAGATGCAGTGATTGGAATTATACTGTGGAAACTGTATGATTGGATAAAAGGTACACTATGGTAATACAACTAGTGCTGGGATCGCAAAATCAGAAAAGTTTCATTTGTCTAATATCCATACAAAGGCATTTGATCCTCTTGTTTGATTAATGACAATTATTATTGGTGAAGAATGGATGTTCAAGGCTTCAAGCAACGTAATATCGCTGTCGTGTCAAAGTATGTTCCGGGTTAGGTACGTAAATTTTTGTTTCGGATAGTCGTTATGTGCAAATTGATTTCTATAAAATAAAAGAATAATCGATCACCGCACTGTGGCAGGCAATGCTGTAGCTTTCATTGTATAGCATGTCTGGTATGATGATTTCTTCCCGCTGTGAAGAATCAAAAAATCAAAGGAATGTTTGGGGCGGGGGACTGTGATGAGAAAAAGGGAAAATAGACGGAAAGAAGGAAAGGAGTCCGTTTCATTTTCAATAATGACCTAAAAGCCAAATTTCTTGAGATGAATATCTCTCTGTTAACCTTAGTAAATGCCAAGCGCTTTTAGACAAACAACTTAAAAGCGACAAACTAAGCTGCGAGAATATCCGCAGCCACTCAGATCTCTTCGGGGTGGCCTAAGACTTGAATGTAAAGAGATCACGTGATCTCATTAGTGCTTCTACTTTGTGGGTTTTCTTTTTATGTTAAAAAAGCCAAAAAATAAAAATGAAGCAACCAACTAGTGTCTGCAAATGGGAATGTTCCGCGCGTAAGGTTAATTAGTAGGCAATACTGTCGTGGGCATCATAAATCGGTGTTATGAGACGTATACATCAGCAGCCTCTATTTTGGGGAGGGGGGGGCGGTGGTGGTGAAAAATCAATAAATATTATGTCATATTTCAACAATGGTAAAGCCTTACTTTCTACTCATATCACAATTGGATGAGCACGTGACATAATTGAAGTTAAAATAAATGAAACAAAACAACGCACTAGGTTATATATTATGTTGAATTGAACCGAAGAATAGGGTTGAAACTTGAAAGCAAATAAAAAAAGTAAACCAAATATTAAAGCATAAAAATTACATAGATTAAGTTATTATAACTTTACGAACGCAGGATTTATGCTCTTAACGACAGGTATAGTAGAATCAATGCACTTTGTCACGCGCCACGTGAGGGTCGTGGGTGTACAAGGTCAAATCCGTGACAACTTGTATAATCAAACCATAAAAGGTGTTTTTATTTTGTGGTTTACATTTGGAAGTCTGATACTATTATGCACCGAAGAGATATAGATATAGGCGTTCTCTATTAAACTTTCCAGTGGAAAATTTTAAATTTCATTGCATTAGATTTGGGTAGACAGATTTATGGGCAGGGGGATGTTCGGTCCACAACCAACAAACTTTCTAATAAACAGCGCTCTCTATACACGTGATGTGATAAACATAGCTTTTTTATTCCTTATATGTGCCAAGTGCAAAGCTTTAATAAAACTGCGATAAGGACCCATTAATGACAAAATTAATTTCCATTATCTATATCATATCTGGTGACGAGAGCAAACAAGGAATTGTCATAAATGGTACATGTGAACTTTAAGGCAAGGTTGGTCTATCTTTTTAAGGGAATCCAGCCCAAAGCCTGCACAACTAGCCCAACAAGTGGCGGTAACCGTTGGCTAAAGCCGACTTGTTCTGTTGCATGCTTTCTCCCTTCAAACTGTGGCAAAAATGATAAGTTTTACTTTGTAGTTAGGCAATTGGCTTTATTGTGATAATATTATACAATTGATAAATTGCATTTAGTCGCTGAAAGATTGTATTTAGTTAAAAGATATGCCATCAAAACCAAAAAAAAAAAAGAAAAAGAAAAGACGAATCAACTGGTCTTTTTTTTTTTTTTAATGGGCCTTCGTTATGGTCCTCAAATGTCATCTTAATTACAAGTTCAAAAGTCGATATCCCATCAGTACAAAAGAGAAATGAAAAATCTGAACACTCTTTTACTCCGACAAAGCGAATGGTTTAAATACACACAAAACATTTGAGACATGAAAGCCATGGATTTTTTTTTTTCCCCTCTGAATGTGATTAATATGAAAGAGGTGGCTACTTCATTTTTCCGGTATCCCTCAGAGAGTAAATTTTGATTATAGAACTACTAAAATTATATTGCATATGGTTATGATACCCATGCCAACTCACAATTATTATACATGTGGAAGATTAAGATGTTGATTTTTACAATTGATTCCTTATTGTTATTGTTTCTATCATTACATTTTAATGTTCCTGATAATGGTTTGACTGTTAAACTGTTTTTTTTTTCCCTACCAGTTTGTTGTCATTTTATTCGTACAATTATGAGTTCATCTATGCTAATAAATTAAATTTCTATGCACTTCTTTATCTTACAACATTTTTCTAATTTTTTTTTCTTCATTGATGCATGGTTGACATGTTACTTATTTCACATTTTCTTGAAACAGTTTTGATTTAATGTGTTTCAAGATAAATTAAACATTGCATATCAAAGTTATTAAGCATGTACTATAGTTACCATACAAATTACAAGAATATGTTTCATTTTTTTTGTGCACTGAAATGTAGAAGTATATTTTATCGACAAAACATATTGAATCAATCAAACTTGGAAAGGAAAATTCATGGTTTATACTTTAACTCAATTTTTCCATAAGCTATTCAAAAATTTATCATGCCAATATGCATGTTCTTAAACATTAACCAACATGCCACTATAAGTATGGCATGCATGAGTTTGAAAAAAAATATATATATATATATTCAGTAGGGAATAAATAAAATCGCTTAAAAATGTATTTAAAAATAAAGAAAACAAAGCGCGACTAACTTTTCCACTAACTTTGATTTTCTTGTTTTGTCTGGACAAAGACATTGATTTTCTTAAAAATAGAAAATAATTTTCAATTTATGTCTTTTTTTTTTTTCATTATAAAAAGATTTTGAGATCTTCTAAAAGGAGACTCGTTTGCAATTCTGGTAAATTGCATTCAATGTTCTTTTGGCAATAGATTTTTACATTAATTAGATAAAATATCAGGTTGACTGTTAAATAATTTTGATACTCGTGTTCTTTGTAGTTTTATAGCCACATCTCCATTAAGAGATTTAAAGTATTTTTCTTAAATATATATATTAAAAAAAAAAAGAAGAAGAAGAAGAAGAAGAAAGACAAATTAGGAGGAAAGAATATTGGAATTTTCCTTTCCACCATCTGTCTCACTCTACATAAGCAATCCAAGACAACCGTTTGCTTCCTTGTCATAGCTTGAATGGCACAACTTAGCATAAATTTACCATCCCATTCCTCCAATTTTCGGCAGAAAATGGGTCCTGAGGAGGTTCAGTCCAAGCAACATTTCAAGACCAAAACCTCTGTTTCGAAGATTCATGTCTTGGTCGTGGACGATGATTCTACATCTCTTGCCATTGTGTCGGCAATCCTTAAGAAATGCAGCCAAAAAGGTAAAAATAAATAAATAAATAAATATTTATGCACCTTGGAAATATCACTGCTTGCTCACTTTCTTTCTTGCATCATAAAATTTATGGATCTTGTTAGTCAGGGGCATATATTTTCTATTAAATCCGACATTTACATGCAAGTTTCAACCTCTTGACTTATCTAGGGATGTTCGTCCTTAAGTTGATTCTTTGTTTGCCAACATCAAAATTTTCTCTTGTTCTTGTATCATCATATACATGTCATGGTTTGCCAATTGGGTTACTGGTCTCAAGAGGATTTGCAAGTTATTTCAAATGATCCTTTTTATTTTTATTTTTAGTTTCAAATGAATAATTGATCCTTTCGAGATTTACACCACTTCTAATTTATTTTCACCAACAAATGATAGTTTCTTTCTTTCCTTCCTTTTTTTGATAAGTCAATAAATGATAGTTTGTATACTAAAAATTTAAAGCGGAAGGGATCAAATCTTCAAGGGACACAATGTTTCGTTATTATTTTATTTTTTTTTACAGTCACAACGCTTCGCTCTTTTTCTTTTAATGGCCACAAAGTTTCGTCCTTATACTACTATACATTTTACAAATTAGGGCATAAACAATTCAAATAGTTGCCCCACGCGCTCCCCCTTTTTTTTTTTTTTTTTTTTTCTGTAATATCCTCCTTATTTTATTTTATTTTATTTCTTGGGATGTTCCTTTCTAGGAAGAAATGTTGGTTATTGTTACTTAAAAGTAAGTTGCATTTTAATTTCTTGAAACTTTGAATCAATCTCCAATTCTTCGTTCTAGAGTATTCTGAACCAACAACAATTCCGTATTTGCTTGGTTGTGATATGGGGCACTCTTTAAATTATTTCCTCCACGCACGATTTTGCATTCTGGATTAATTACTCTAGTTGGATATTACCAATTGAGGTTCATGTTCCCTAAATCTAGTTTTTGTTTTATGTTGCTTGTTTATGGGTACAAAATTTAATCTAACGTTGAAATTATCCCCGCACTTTGCGCATGTATTGTTTCGATTAGACGATTGCTGCAATGATATTTCTAGCCCAAAAGGAAAACTTAAGACTTTTGATGCATCCTTTTTTGTTGGTGGGGGGGGGATTTGGGAGGGGGGGAGTCTGTTGATGCTTCATGTTCAAGTTTAAATTGGAGAAAACTAGCAGAAGAAGAAGAAGAAGAAGAAGAAAAAAAAGGATTCCATATTTATAAGGCTAATTGGTCGGAATTATGTATGTGCTGTAGATTTTTATTTTTTTTTTGTTTTTACTGACTCTCAATAAATAACATTATGTTAGTTCTTCACTGGTTTTTCATGATCCTTTTCTTTCAATTCGAATTAGACAGAAAAGAATTTGATCTTTTCTCCCTCAAGGCTACAATTTGTTTTTTCTTTTCCTTTTCTTTTATCATCACGCATCGCATGGACAACACAGAAATTTTTATCATACTTGTGTCGGAGTCAAAACTTTATCATATTATTATTATTTTGGGTTGACAAATGAGAGTTTTTTTTAGGTAGAATATTTGTATCCTTAGTAATGTGGCTACGGCTTATATCCATAGTGTTTAACTCTACTTTTTGTGGCCAAAGTGAGAGTTAGCTAGACCAAGCATATTCCTGATAAGAAGCATCATGATCATCACTACCAAGCACATTTGAAGGAATTTTTATCGTGCCTGTGTCGGAGCCAAAACTCAGATTGGTTTCATGAATTGGGTCATAAGAAGTAGATATATCATTAACCTAGTCTACAGACTACAATACTTGCATTTGAACCCTCAACTTGAATTAAGATTACTCGTGAAATCACCATTGCACATCCCTGTTTCACCTAACAGATATAACAAAATGGAATGGCTTGGTTTTTTGAAAAGCAAGTGTTCATTCAAACCTTAGACCAACAGGACTAAACGCCACAAATGGAATGATTTCGTTTATAACCAATCTTTAATAGCGAAATAAATGTAGTTACTTATACTTAATAATGCCTCCTTTATTTTCCTTCCATTCTAGCATTCTGGCACACCTTAAATAATGTGAGGAATAAGTAGTACACAAATATATGTCATTGCATTTAAAGCTATTCCAAAAGTACAAATAACAGTTGTTGACCCTTTTACTATATTGCCCTTTACGTTCTGCAGATTAATGTCTCGGTGAATAAATAACAGTTGTTAGCAACTTATCAAATTATGCCTTGGCCTTGCATTCACAGATTCAATCTTTGAGCTCTCGGTTGTCACAGTAAAGAGCCCACTAGACGCTTTATCAACGCTCCGCTTGCAGCAAGAAGTATTTGACATCGTGGTCACCGACCTCCACATGCCCGAGATGAATGGAATTGAACTGCAGAAACACGTGACTGAGGAATTTAAGCTTCCTGTAGTCAGTAAGTGAACTTTATGCGTCTAATGGTATATCAACTAAATTTTGGTGTCGATTCAATTTTGTTCCTCTAACGGATATATGGACTCAATTACTTCACTATTATGGACTTGTACGCAATCTATCACGCTAAGTCTTATTGGTAGTAATAGTTTTAAATTTGGAGTTTTGTTGTGTAATTTATAAAATTTGGCGCATTAATTAACCATTCAATTTTAAAAATATGATAGGTAACATTAAAAAATGATTCATATGAATTCACTTGTCTTTATCTAACTTTTATATTTATTCCAATTGTGTATTTTTACCTAACTTACGTATTTACGCATGTGCATTAAATTATATTACTTAATATGTATAGAATGCAAAATAATTTACTATAAATGATATGCTGGTGTGAATAAATCTTCAGTTTTTTCCTTTTTTTATTAAAAAAAATGTTATTATAAAGAACTTTTTTTTTTTTTTGGTTGTTTTTTTCTAATTTATTATTATGTCTCTTCCGTTATTGTTGCAGTAATGTCCTCGGATGACAAAGAAAGCACCATATCAGAGAGTTTAGAGAGTGGAGCTGCAGGTTATATAGTGAAACCGGCCAAAGCGGATGATCTCAAGAACGTTTGGCAGCACGCAGTCTCGGCCAAGAAAGGTAAATCCGTTGCTATTAGGGAAATCGTCGAAAGGGGTTCATCCTCATCATCTCATGACGAGGACGTGGATTCTTCATCGTCTGTCAACGATGGAGAATCTGGTCAAAAGGATTCCAGGAAGAAGAAGAAAAGGAAGACCAGGGTAGTGGGAGATGAAGAAGAGAATCATCCGGCCGCTCCCAGGAAGGCTAAGGTGGTGTGGACTGATGCCCTTCACAATCGGTTCCTGCATGCTTTACACCATTTGGGCCTGGAGAGTAAGCAACCTTCAAAATCTTGATTATGATTTATTATTTGCTCCTCTTGTTAAAAGCCCAATTCTATTTGGGGTTTCTATCAACTTGCTGTTATGTTATTTATGATGGTTTCGTTTCTGCGTTTGATGCACATGCAGGGGCTGTTCCCAAGAAGATTCTTGCATTTATGAACGTGCCTGGACTAACTAGAGAAAATATTGCCAGCCATTTGCAGGTTTGCTTCCAAATTATGTTGCCCTCTTTAAGGGTAGGAAAAGAAGTGTTTGTGTGTGTGTGTGTGTGTGTGTGTGTGTGTGTGTGTGTGTGTGTGTGTGTTTTTTTTTCAATACAAAATTCAAGTGTGAGTTCTCATATCTCTCAGCCTTGTAGATGATCTTCGTTTTGGTACATGAGAATTAAATTCATACTTTTTGAAAATTTCAGAGAAACGAGATTTGAGTCCGCAACCTGATCTCAAAAGTTTTACTCTTGAAACAAACAAGTCTGATTAATTTCGTAGGTAACAGTTTCAAATTATATGCCATGAATTTAGTTTAACTTAATCTTTGTCTTGAGTTTAAAATTTTGTTATGAATACATGAGTTGGAAACGCAAAGATAAAAAATAAAAAATAAAAAATATTAACAGAATTAATTTGAAACTTGACTTCCTCGATCTATTTTTGTTTCAATAATTTTATTATCATGTTCATAAATGTTCCCATTCTCTCTGCTCTACTTTCCAAACCGCTTGCAATTTAGGAGAATTTGTAACAATTTAAGACAATTTCTTTTGAAGAAATTTACTTTTTGTATGACATAAAATACCTTGGGACAGTATAGGTAAGTTCAGTGCCTACGCTTGTGGATGTCCCGGTTATATGTGTTTGGCATTACCTTGGAACTTTAATCACTATTAGGAGGTTTGTAAATTCTAACAGTTATATGTATTGGACAGAAGCATTCTTCCATTGACAATATCCCGAATCTCTCTCTCACGCGCACGCGCACACACACGGACGCATACATACATGTGTGCATACACGCCAATTGTTATATTTGAATAAAATAATATAGAGGTAAAAAGTGCTCACATTTGATCTCGTGAGTTAGAATTCATCAAAATTTTCATCTGGACAATACTATCTTTATATATATATATATATATATATATATATAATCATACAGATATTGTTATGGGTAATAGAATCATATCACCTTACACTCTGTCGTGAAATTTGTCGTCCTAATTACATGTTAAAATTCGTTAGGTACCACATATATTTGTAAGATTTGTTAGTACGTAGAGCATTTTTTTTCTTTTGATTGATGTGGGTGTTTGTTTGCAATGTCTTAAGGGCTTAGATATTGCACTGTGGATAGAATAAATAAGGGTGATTGTTCAGGAAACAGCATAACCTAATTTCATCCCATGCATGGTTTCTTTTCAATCATCCTAATTCTCTTAATATCGCTATGTATATGCAGAAATATCGCATCTTCCTGCAACGGGTGACTGACAAAAGAGCTAGTACATCAAATAGCAACTTTTCCAAAAAGAGGTCAGTCTTTGCATCCGGCGAAGCCAATTTCGTGCTCCACAATTTGCAGCAGAAAATGAGAACATCAATCCAAGGACTTGGAGGGAATGCTATATCATCAGTTCTTAGAAGCTCAAGATTCAGCACTCCAAGGCTTTCTATTCATGCAGCTTTACTCACCAATTCTGCCTTGCAAGGTCGATATGGAAAAGCATCTCGTTCGCTTGGCAATCCGGCCAGAGTTCAGCCACCAATGTTGGGTGAGGCAGCAAATCCTCCTTACCGGGAAAATAGCACACGGTTAATGGGGATGAAATCAAATAGCACTGTGACAAATTTGCCATTGTCACAAGGACTTATGGCCCATAGCCTCACCAATACTGCGATAAGCGGCCTGCCAAATGTTGGTCCAACTCCTATGCAAATGGGCGCCCCATTCAGAACTAAACTCGGCTCAGGTATTGGGAACATGGCAACTATCAATAGTTCTTATTCCTTCCCTAGCAACAGCAGTTATACAGCATTTAGAATGACTGGTTTTGGAGGGTTTACTGAACCGGGGCAAAATGTACTCAATGGGGTTGAAGCATCAAGTGGTTGCAATAATTTTCAAGGCCTCGTGAATTGGAATTCATGCGACAACATGAATGTCGCACGAATGGGGAATGGCTCACTTGGTCTTTCGGCTGAATCAGTGAACCCTGCCACTGGTTTTGCTAGTACGACTACAGACCAATTCCCACCGGGTTTCGCTTCTGTCAATCAACAGAATATTTCAATGCTCCCACCATTATCACTGCAGCAACTTGGGCTTGTTGGGCATGGTTCAATGCTGCCTCCACTATCACAGCAGCAGCATGAGCTTGGGAGCGACGGAGAAATTATCCAAAATCAAAACACACTAAATGACAGTAATACGTTTGGTGACATTTCTAATTTGCAGCAGTTGGGTGAAAGTGACCTTGGACTTGATGATAGTACTTTGGAGCCCTCCAGCCACTTGACTCCTTACCAGGTGCACAAACAGAAACTGCTAACAAAAATTCTTTTCTTTTTAGTTTTTCCAAGTAAGCAATTTGTGCTTCTATTCATATGTAAAAAATTCATATTTGCTTCATGATCAATTGGTACGCTTAATTTCTCCAGCAACGAGGGGGAGCAGCGCTCTTAAATGACAAGTGTCTAGGAAGCTCATATTATGCCAAAGGAAACACTTCTTCCATGAATGGTCTCATGAATCCTGAAGTTTCTAGCTCATGTGTTGTTAGAGCAAAAGCCCCAAGCAATCAACAATCTTCTGGCGAGGCATGTTTATTCCTCAGTTTATCTTGCAGCCCAATTGATGACTCTGTTGATACGTACCTATTTTTAATAAGTATCAAGTTAACGTAATCCCGGAATTGTCACTACCTGCAGCTTCAAGATGGAGGAAGAGTGGAGAACTTTGTGCTCGGTGACATTTCAGTGGATGACTATAATCCTACCATCGATCAGGTATTTCCATTTTTCTGTTCATGAGCTCCTGGCCCTAACATTGGGTTCTATCATCATAACAAAATGCATGCCTTGTTCTGCATTATGATCGAAATGGGTTTCTCATAATTTATTTGCTACTCGTCTGTGTAGCAACAAAGCGGTGGAAAGTTGCCGAATTCTGAGCCCAGCGGCACGTTTCCTGCTGACAATGCTCAACCAGATAGTCAGGTATGCCGTATGTCTACCTTCATCCTTTGTGATTGGACAAAAGACATATCTGCGTGCATGTCCTTGGCTTTAAATTCTCGGAAACTCTCATCAAAATTTTCTTAATTTTCTAATAATTTTCAGATTTGGTCCGATGAATTCCTGAATTCCTTTTTCGAAATTGAGCCCTAACACCAAGGAGATGACCAGCAATCCAGTCATGGACACACTTCTACTGTGTAGTATGAGATGGCTTGGTGTTTGTATACCGTAAATGACTTAGTATCTTCTTAATTTAGATCGGAATTTGCAGTCTATGAATGAAGAAATGCATAGGTCCTCAAGTCCACAGCCACAGCGGTTTAAACTAGATATCCTAATTTGAAAATCTCTAAATTTTGCGGCGTTATGAAGCTTTTGATCTTGATTTTAAAGGCAGATTTATGGGGAAATGAATTATCTCTCTCTATTGGTTGGGATTCAAAGAATCTCTAAATCGTGAACTCCAATGCAGACAATCTTTGTGATTGCAAAGGTTTGAGTCAAATCTCATGTTCGATGCAAGGAGTTCTTAGTTAAAAGTGTTGTACACTTCCAAGCCACGTCTATACAGCCAAAAAATAAGTTTTAACTGTTAGACACAACAATAACTTTTAAATTTATTAACGAAGAGATGACGTAAAAAAATTATTTAAATTTTATTTTATTTTAAGTTATAAATTATTTTTATAAGAAGTTGAACGAAAATAACAATAAATAACTTTTATTTTGGTTTACAAAGACAATAACTAATATATTTATAATATATTTTTCTTTTAACCGAAAAAAACAAAAAGCATCTGCCTTGCTCCATTGATCCATGACTTGGCTGCATTGTTCTTCGAAAGAATAGACGTTATGACTTGCCGGGTTTCTCGACACTTTAGGATATCTAAGTTCTTGCTGAGTCCCATGATCGACACCTTAGCTGAGTGTTAATCATGTTATATGCACCAAACGCATCCTGAAAGAATAGATGTATTACTTGCCTGGTCTGTCTATCTTGTTATTTGCGACACTTAAGGATCTTCAGATTTTTAAACAAGAAGCAGCGCGAGCTGAAAAATTGAGTCTACTCCAATAGGAACGATAAGTTATTTAACATGCCATAATTCCAATTTAAAGAAAAGAAAAAACAAAAACTAAGAAGATGTTTCTATTTTAAACCACTACACCGCAAATGTTAATTCTCTAAAAAATTTGGAGTCTAATTCCATTCCCATTTGCTTTCCAGTCTGGAATTAGAAATTTGAACAAATAGCCGTTGGCAAATCTCCACAAACAGCTAATCTTCTAAAAAATCTCACATTGGATTTCTTGCAACAACAAAAAGGTTGTAGAGGACCTCCTGAGTAGCTAGTTAAGATCTTTCATTCATTGATTTTCTTAGGATTCTAAGAGTGATTTCGGGTCGTTGTGTAGCTTGCAAATATTTGAGGAGGAGATGCCCCTCAGATTGCATCTTCTCTCCTTATTTTCCTTCCAATGATCCTCAAAGATTTGCTTCCGTTCACCAAATCTATGATGCCGGCAATGTTGGAAAAATGTTGCAGCTAAATCATAAAAAATTTATTCATTCTCTACACTATATGCACATCATCATCTTCGTGAATAATGCTTTTCAATCGAGAAAAAAAAAAAAAATCCTCAATTCCAAATCTCTTCATGCCGCCTGCCTCTAAAAGCTATCTGCCCATTTACCATAATCAGCCGTCTAGAAAGTCATTGAGCATAATATCCTCGTTCATCTTAAAAATTAAAATTTCCAAAATAAAAATTTAAACTCTTAATTATCGAGTATCTGGGTATTTCTTGAAAAAAAAATATTTTCTTTTCTTTTTCTCTCTCTCTCTCTCTCTCTTTTTATTATTCTATTTCTTTTCTTGTTTTAATCCATCATGCCTAACCCTGACCCCCTAAAAAAACACAAAAAGAAACACCCCACTTCACTTTGTTTAAATATATAAAGTGAGTAAGTACCAATGTATAGTAATTTGAACAATTGAATTCCATTTATTAAGAATGTGAAAGTTACATGGCTATTTACATGACTGTGGTGTGGCTTCTTCCTTGACCATCCATCAACTTCCGGAACAGGTACGAGCAGAAGCAGCGGATTCTTTGTATTACGAGGCATGACGCAGAATTCACGACGCTGTTTATGGCTGTGTCGCAATATTTTATGCCTGCTGCATCAACAAATACATAGCCTAGAGACCGAGCTAGTCAAAACCCAAGCCGAGATTGCTGTCCTCGCTTCTCAAGCACAAGAACTTCCGATTCAACAAGATGAACAAGCACCTGAAACAAGTTTTCAACAATTCCTTGTATGAGAAATTTGCAATTTTCCCTCCTCTTTCCACCAAAAAAAAAAAAAAAACAGTGTTCTTCTTCATAGAGTGAATTCTTGGATTTGGAATGAAGATTCCTTCTTGTATTAATTAATCACACAGTTATCCTGCACAGTAGTTGAACTAGTCATCATGGTTCAATTGAAGCTGTACATAAAATTTATTTATTTATTTATTTGGTCTCTCTTTGTCTATTTAGTTGGGTTCGGAACTTGTGCAGAAAGAATTAGTTGCATTGGGCTCTGTATTTCGGCCTAAAATGAATAAAAGAGACGGGGGGAGTGTAAGTAGCCTCATATAACATCCAAATGCTCGGCCATGTTTCCTTGTTATTCAATATGGGCCAGGCTCAAAAAAATGCGCCTATCAAGCCCGGTTTGGCCCAGAAATTGAATGCGTCTTCAGCGCAAATATCTCACGTATTCTTTCCAATTACATCAAACAGTGGGTGGGTTGGTCAGCCCGCCTACAATAAATTAGATATTTTACAATGAGTTAGATATTTTAAAATTGAAAAACAATTTTTTGTAGAACTAATATATAATTGGATCGGAAATTAAAATACCGGAGACTCATCGGGTAAAAATTAAAACGACGTCATCATCTTTGTATTTAAAAGATCGAAAAGGGCGATTGGACAAGAGGAGGGGACTCTTTCTTTCGGACCTAGGGGGTTCTCTGCTTTCGGGGAAGAGCTTGGTCTGCTCGCTTCGCTTGCAGCCTTGCGAGAACTCAGAATCCGCTTCTCTCAAGAGGTAAGCAAACACATCATCCACTCGTCCATCCGTCCGTCCGTTTTTCTGTTTCTATTTCGTTAGTGTTTGGCTTTAGAGAAACAACGAGAAAAGTTTTTTGGTTTTCCTTTTCTCGTGGTTTCTCGGCAACTGAAATTTTTGTCTGATCTGCAACTTTGGTTAGTGGAATACCTAGATCTGGTTGCCTTTTGTCTAGATCTGTTCTTGCGATTGGGTTGTAAGGCTGTGAAATTGCATTTGCTTTCTCTTTTAGGGAACTGGTATTAAATTTTATGGTTTATTTTTTAATTTTTTTATTTATAAATGTATTTTTCAAAGAAAGTTTTCTTATAGATTGTTGCTGAGCATTTATAATTTTTCTTGATTTATTTGCTGAATGTTATGAGTTGAATATTTTAGCGTTCCTCGAAACACTTGTGAAGATTTGGTATGCTGTGAAACAATTTCTCTCTAGTTGCTTGTGGGGTTCATTATTTTGCCTGTCTTATTAATTTGACTTTAATTGAGGAGTAAACTTTCGTTTATTATTTACTTTCTGTGAGTGAACTTGCATCAGGAAAAATGAAGCCCATCTTCTGTGGAAACTTTGAGTACACTGCACGGCAGTCTGAGCTGGAGCGACTCTTTAAACGTTATGGGAGGGTTGAAAGAGTCGATATGAAGTCTGGTAATTTTCTTCCTCACTGCTCTGTGGCTTCAGTTTTCTTATTATTGTTGTTTTGGTGCGAGCAAGGTATTCGTGCTTATTACCGTGCCCTTGGTTATGTGATCATGATTTTGAAAGTGGAGCTGCTAAGTTGTGAAAGTTCTATTAGAAAATTATAGGCTTGAAGGTTATTCATCATTAAACTAACCAGACCGTTGCTGTGGATCCAAGTTGTTTTGAAGTTATGAAGAGCTTTCAACAAATTTACATTGGGAAAGAAACTGAACAACGTTTTTACCTTTCATTATATCAAGAACTTTATTTGAGGTATGGTTACATTTGTTTCAAAATCGTTATGGTAAGCGGACGCCAAGATAGTAGTGACTGTGGCACTTTGTTGGACCTAGGTTCATCTGGTGAGGAAAAGGCATGCTGGTGCAAATTGAGAAATGGAGGTGCATGTGCTGTTTTTGGATTTACATTTTGTGAATGAGGAAGTGCATTATAGGAGCAGACATGTAGAAATCAACACTACAAGTTTAACTTGGCATGATGATCTGATAACCCTGAGGGAATAATTGATCTCTATATCTACCCAGTTAAATTTTTCATGTGGGAAAAGTTATCCTATATTAATATTTGATGGTGTTCTCTCTTTATTGAAAATATAATGTAAAATCGAATTCACGCACACCATTCCTGAATGGTAGCCACTCCTATATCAACCGGACAATACACTGAGGCCAGATTACCGTGCTCAGAGGTTGCGGTCACTGGTAGTTCATCTGTATTACTCACATCTTTAGAATGGATCAGCTGCAGCGATCTTCCTTTGTTGAGTTACAGGGGGGGTTCAAAATGTGCTAAAGAAAATAGTATGTTTTTAAGCATAAACCCCCTACTCAACATTTTCTTTGCCGCAGGATTATCTTGGGGAATTCGTACTCTCCCTGGCTAAAGGAATGGCTCTGCAGAACTCTCTTTCCTGCTTGTGACAAGCTTGCTCTTCTTGTTTTCAAGAAGAGTCACTCTGATCTGCAATGGCAGAACCATACCAATTTTCCTCAGACACCTTTGCATTTCATTCCTCATGAATTTTGCCCAGCCTTCACTTTTGGACATGTTTCAAGATAGAAATCCTTGCCAACCTCATGGCAGAGACTGCACAATAGATGGAGAGGACACACTATGTTCTTTGCCCCATCATGAGAGATCCACTTATGGATTCTAAATCCTTGACATCACTTAATTCCTGACACAAGGTCTGTTGCTACTTTTACTGGTCCCCTGGCTTATAGATTCACAAAGGTTGTCAACAATTTTTTCAAGCATTTGGTTTTGATCACTTTTTAGAAAATGGCATCTTGTATTCAAGAAGCCTTCCACGGGAGTACTCATCTTCTTTCTATGAACATCATGAACTTTAGTAGTATACTTCACGTAATTTTCTTTCTATACTTCTATGTAGGATTTGCTTTTATCTATATGGAAGATGAAAGAGATGCTGATGATGCCATTCGTGGTCTTGATCGGATAGAATTTGGTAGGAAGGGTCGCAGGCTTCGAGTTGAGTGGACAAAGGTGATTCTGCCATATATTTGCAGATGTTCAATTGCAAGTTGCATATTATAGTACAGTTGGTCCAAATTGTTCCTTGTTTTGTTTTTTAGGTTACTGAAGTAGTTTTGATTTCTGTGGATATTCCTGAGACTATTGTTCCTAAAACTACAGTTGGTACTATTGTTGTTATATTGTAGCAAGAACGTGGCATAAGGAGGCCTGGTGGTTCACGAAGGTCAGCTAACACAAGGCCTTCAAAGACTTTGTTTGTTATCAACTTTGATCCACATCATACAAGGACAAGGGACCTGGAGAGGCACTTTCAGCCATATGGGAAGATAGTGAGCGTAAGGATTAGAAGGAATTTTGCATTTGTTCAGTATGAATTACAGGAGGATGCTATCAAAGCTTTGGATGCTACAAATATGAGGTTAGTTTCTCTTTCCATCCTAGGTAACCCTTCCCCTTTTGTTTCTTCCCTTCCATGTTAACCATACAATTCTACTGACAATTGTCTATGTTATGGACCAACCCCTGAATTCCGTGTTTTCTGTTGGTCGCAACTGTGTTGATCCACAACTATTGATTTGTGCCTTTGTTTTCACAAGCAGTAAGTTGCTGGATCAAGTAATATCAGTAGAATATGCTGCTCGAGATGATGATGAAAGGAGGGATGGAGACAGTCCTGACCGAAATCGTGATAGGTCACCAGATGGGCGAAGCTATGATAGGAGGCGCTCGCCAAGTCCTTATAGAAGGGATAGAGGAAGCCCTGATTATGGTCGTGGTCCTAGCCCTTATAAGAGAGAGAGGCCTAGCCCTGACTATGGACGTCGCAGAAGCCCAAGTCCTTACAAGAGAGATAGGCCTAGCCCTGTTTATGGTAGGGCATCGAGCTCTAGTCCTTACAGGAGAGAGAGGGTGGATGATGACCATGTTTGTGGCCACAGCCGTAGTCCTTACCATAAAGGGAGGATCAGCCCTGATGGTAGTCATGGTCCTAATGATAGTCCTTATCAAAAGGGAAGGCATAGTCCTGACAATGGTCAGGGGCCAAATCACAGGTCCTATGGAAGAAAAAGGGCCAACAACTCGGACAATGCACGTGGTTCCAGCTGTAGTCCCTATGAAAGAGATGGGGCTAGCCCAAATGATGGTGGAGCCGACAGTTCCATGCCTGAGAGATACCACAGGTTTGGCTTACGCTGAATGTATTGTTGTGCTATTATTCTCTGGCAAACATTCTCTGTTTTTAATATTCTTCTTTCCTTTAATGCAGTCGAACACCTCCAGAAGATGAATTATAGAAGCACCTACCTGTTGTACTGATTTGTCTTGGCTGGAGAGACTGTTAGGTCGGAGTCCTTCCCTATGCCTTTTGGTTGACCTTGCGAGAACTAGATCACAGTTTGTCATCTTCTGATGTTTGAATATTTTTAGTGTTATGTCGTAGATATGTCCTTCAAATCTGTGCTAAAGTACCGGCGGATATTGCTGTTTGTTTGAACTAGAAATGGACGCGGGGAAACATTTGACTTCCATAATTTCTCTCTTTTTTATGTTCTTTGGAGCCACTTTTGTGGCAAAATGTCTTCTAATATGCTAGGCTTGGGTATCTGGCCAATTTTTTAGGAAAATGAGTGGCGAGCGTATGCTTTTGGGGAGCCTGTGGGTAATCCTGGTCTTGTCATCTTTTCCTGCCTGGTGTTGTGTCTGCAAGAGGCCATTCTGATCTTGCTTATAAACGATGCTGGGATTTTCATTAAGTAGCCAGGCCAAGCCAAGAAAAAATTGTTGAAGTGTAAATAGGGGACAGACGGTTTTTCAGGGATCCGCAAGCTTCACGCTGCCTACCGGGCAAGAATGGTGCGAGTTAATTATTATATTTGAGGACCAATCTGGTTGCAGGAGCAATGGTCTTTGGTTCGACATTAAGAGCCAGCCAAGCAATTTAAGAAATAGTGTTGGACCCAAGGAAGAAAGTTGATTGATTAATGAACAATTTTCGCCTTTCACGTAGGAATCCTTCTGAGGCCTGTCCAACGCTCAATAAGATCCGGTGTTTTGCACACGTTACGTTGATGATGGTCCTTAGTTCCACTGGTCGTTGATAACGGCACTAGATCCACGTTACGTTGATGTAGGCCTTTTTCGTTTTCAATTCTATGGTTCTCTTTCTGTCGGGTGTTGGCTTATCCAACCGCTAATTAGATCTTATGAGTCAAAAGTAATCTTGTCCAAACAATTTTAAATAACACGCATGATTTTCAAAAGCATAAAACACCGTTTATAGCCATCATTAACAATGCCATCCCACAAAAGCATCAATTAAATAAAAGTGGGTAAAACCTTGTGAGCATCAGCAACTAACCCAATTCCTTCTTTTCCCTTTCCTCCTTTTTTTTTTTTTTTTTGTTTGTTCAGAAGTCCAATTCTTTGTTTTTTAGATTTATAGCATTGTTAGTAAAATTCAGTTATTCAAGTCATGCGACAATAGATTCAATAAATATCAAATATACACATATAATTTATTTATTTATTCTGTGCAAACTATGTTTGAATTTCAAAACTTTTTTAAATCCTGGTCTGGCCCTTACCTAATTTGGCCAACTGATTCAAAGCCTTTCGCAAGTGGCAATTTTGGGTTCCACAAATTGCATCTTCTTTCTCACACTTTTAAAGGCAAATACGTCTAACAATCACTGGGTCCCACGCTCAGAGTATGTTCCACGTCTAAAAACATGTGCGTTGGGACTTTTTTCTCTACATACTGGCGCAGGTTATAATCTGGATATTGTTTGATCCAAGCCCCCAATGCGAGTACGAAAATCACGAACTGTCACAGGGAAGGAAACATTGGTCAGTTGAACCCCACCCAGCATCATTCGACTAGGATGCGCTCGTCGTGGGACACATCAACAGCTGTCAAAATATCAGCGATTAAAGTTGTTGGTCTCCGGTATACATCTGACAAATTCTCTGAGTTTACGTCGTCTTTGAAATTTTCAGTACCTCCCATATTGAAGAAGTACAGAGTTAAGAAATGTACGATTTAATAAATTAATTAAAAAAATGAAGTGAACAAAAAAAGGGATATGATTTAGACAAATCAACCGGGGGGGGGGGCACACCTGGCTAGAAAACCAAAACATCTTCTTTCCAAGCAATTGGCGTTGCTTTGTTAAGTCACAGGCTTCTTGGCCAAAAGAGATTCCTGGACTTAGACTAATCTATGAATTAATAACGATATAGAATTATCGACTATAGTCTATAGACCTTATTTTCGTGTTTTTTTTGAAAGTTCCACAATTTTGTAACGGCCATAGATTATGTTTACTGAATTTTATTTTTTTATTGTCTACAATTAATAAGCAACAACCTACCAGGCACTTGGAGCGAAGCTCCAAAGTGTGGGGCACTGATGGGGTTCAATCCCATTCCAAAATCCTGCTAATTGCGAGTCTTTGCCCAAAAAACAAGCATTTAGGTTTCAGTGACTGCTAGTCACGCTAGGTGGGAGTGTCTAAGAATGACTCGATAGACTAAAATAATAAGTAGAAGAAATAATTTCCTTTGCCGTTGATCTGAAGAGACTATTCCAAGGCTAGCCAATCAGCCAATCACAGTGTCAGTTGGTACGGAAAACTTTAAGGAGCGATTAGGTGCGAATCTCCGTATGGATTTTGGACATTTGTAGCACGCACAAGACATACCAAAAGAGACTTTAATTAAGTAAGCTACAACATAATAGTTATAAAGAAAACAGTGATTAACTTCATTGAATCAATCAATAGAAAAATAGCTAGAATTAGAGAACATTGTCAACATAACATCCCCATCTTTTGACATACGCATTTCTTAAAGCTCAATCAAAATCTTCACCATCGACAAACTTCTATCGAATTTGTAGCCTATTCTAGAGAATTGAAGTGTGAAAAAGTAACATAAGGTGAGTCAAGTTACTATCCTTGTAATTTTGGTTTTTTTGGTATTTAAGGTTACAAGACTCGAAGGGACGATTTTGAGTATCACCCCAACAAAGATCGATTTATTATTATCACTATATATTTAATATGTTGGCCAGCTTTATCAATATTATTTTTGGTCTGTAGGTTATAAGCTTAAGGTCAACCTATCGCTGGTAAGCATAACCAAGCGATTTAAACAAGATACCGCTTGCTAGACCCTTATTGGCGTACGCATTAAAGCTTAGAGAAACCATGCATCTGTTAGGAGGAACCAAGTAGCTAGCCAGGCTTCGGTTTGTTATGTATATTCCTTGTTCTGCCCAGTAGACAATTGGGAAGAGTTAAGGTCACAGCTGCGTAACATTTTATATTTGATGTTATCCTTCATGTAATCCAATCCTGCCTTTCTTATCTCCTCTTAGCCCTACCACTGCTACTGGAGCTGGAGTGAAGAAACTCGACTTCCGAGAGAACATGGACATTGTTGGGATACTCGGAGAGTATGGCTACGGCCGTTGGTTTTTTGGTTACCCTTTTTTTTTTTTTTTTTTTTTTGGCGCAGGAATTCTGGCATCATAGGATGCCACGCACTGGGTCTAATGCGAATTCTACGACAGAGGAATCTTCAAGCTCCTGCAGAGAAGGAAGAAAGAGAGAATTAGTTGAAGTAGTTCCCACTCGTGCTTGAATTTGTGTTTTCAGTCTCAGCATTGAGTTCTCTGGCTTGTTGTCCAGCTGTAAAAGCTACAACGAGTCCTATAGATATCGCTAAACCTAGCGATATGGTATAATCCGATATCAGCATGTCCATGCGAAAGCTTGTACTTTTGGGAAACTCCAATTATAACCCCTAATGTACCTCTTCTCACCATCGTATTCTACTGTTACCATATATCTTTATATTCAATGCAATAAGTATTTAGAAAAAATAACAAATTCTTGGGGTGCAAATTGATAATCCCATTATTAAAATTCAATTTTCTAATCAGACCAAGGGAAAACGAATTTTGGTTCAGGTCATCACGTGAAACACGTTTATTTACAATCCAGACCAATAAAAGGAATTATAAGTTAGGCAAGATTTATGTTTTTGTATATTATCTCCTGCCAACATCAAAGTGCAGTTAATATTCCTTTTCATTTTATAAAGATACACTTATGCCGACTTTACTTTGTTTCATTTAAAAAGTGTTTGTTATTATTTTAAGTAAATAATGAACTCGTAAATTTAATTTTATATTTATATTTAAAACTTAAAATCAATCATTTATATGTTATTTTTTTAATATAAAACTTATTAACTATATAATTTACACTTAAAAATTTCAATAATTACAAATATAAAAAAAAAAAACAAAAGTCCTCCCATAAAAGTTGTAAATAGCTATGCAATTTTGTAATTGCGATATATTGAATTTATGCGAAACTTATCCCAAACGAACCTGCCATCATGATCGGTGGTGTGTTTATAATCTTTTTCATTCATGGTTTTGGATTCTTACTTCACGCCAAGGATCTACTGATTGTAGTGCATAAATTTCAAATATCTTTATGGTCTAATTATATTGCTTTTATCTCCTACAGGTGTCAGGCAAGCTAATTGCATCGCTCTTGTTCTTGCTTTCAGATTCAAGTTTTCTTCGTAATCATCAGTCAAAGGCAATCAATCTCTGTTGTTATCTTTGTAGAAATTGAATTCCTTCCCCACATCATCTCTGTCCGTTTGAACTTCTTGTAAATGAAGTATGGAGGATCCCTCACATAGTGCTTGTATTACTTTAAACGAAAGCATAGAATCTGAGAGTATACCTTTCGTTATTGATCCATGCAGCTTATGCTTTTGTTTATTCCCAACTTTTCTGATTGTTGCTATGATATATATTTACTTCTCTCCTTTTGGTTTTCTCCTCCTTTGTCTTGGTCTTCAATTGTTTCGATTGGGATACCTTCCAAAGATCCGATTCCCGGGGTAGATCGAGAAGAATCACCGAAAGCTGAAAAGTGACTTTACAAGGGAAGACAAAACCCCATCGCAACAGGCTAATAGCTACAAAAATTGGTGGGGCCTAAAAAGAGGCATAGGCCTTTTGGGTATTTAATTCAGCGAACCGAGTTTCAGTCAACAAATTATCCAACAGCCGCATCATGAATTGGAGATTTTTAGGCGTGGAATTATGCAAAATGGCATAAATGTTTCTCGTTCAAATACTCCCCAGGTGCACGCTTTTGTGAATGAGTCAAAAGGGCCTCAAACCACTGTCTCCTGCGCTATTCATTACAAGGGGTCGATGAAAATTCATTGGCCAACCTAAAATGGAGACTAACCCACTCACTGATGGGCAACCACGACTGCCGTCCACTTGGCGATGTGCGGAGACTTGTCGGTCCAGTGCAGTGTAAAACAGAGAAGTTTGATGAAAATTCCCTGGAGGAAAACCAAAGCTGACTTTTCTTTTTAAGTTGATTGAAGGTGGACGGCGTCCTCTCACGGGGTGAAGGCAAATGGCCGTTAAGACTGTCCTTTTGTCTTCCTGATCAATGCTGACACCGGGAAATGAACAACGGCCGGATGTTCCATTAAATCCTATCTTCTCATTTGCTTTCCCGGCCCGGAATCAAAATCATAACAAAATTTCTATTTTATTCTCATATTGTTTACTATGCTACTTCATTGAGCACGTGGATTAGGCTTTTTTCTTTTCTTCTTTTCAGACTTGTTGTAATGTGAAAGTGCTGAATTCCCTTCTGAATTAATCCTAGAAGGTAATGATATGATTTTACTAACTTCAGTTTATTAGTTGACATAACTATATTTTATAATCATCGCGTCTGAGAAATTTAATGAGCGAACCTTAACAAAAAAAAAAGGCGACATGGCGAGTCTGTAGGTAATAGAAAAAAAAAAAAATCTTTAATCTAGTAATACTTTATCATCCGAGAAAATAATAGAGAAAAACTAAAACAGTAAGGTTGTCTACAATATGAGATTGAAATTATCACGTGACACACAATTTGTTATTATTATTATTATTCTAGTTAATGTCGGCAACATAAATAAAACAATTCACAACACTCTAATCCCACAGGGCGCAAATGTGCAAAAACATTGACTATGACCAATCCTAAATTAACATTTTCTTGTGGATTGAAACCGGTTATGTTGTAATGGGGGGGCCAAACAACAAAAGACTTCGAGTTAGGATTGACCATAAAAGAATCCCGAATAATTATGCTGAATTTGCCAGGTGGCAATGAGGAATTAATTAGTGTGAATCTTACGAATAATGTTCAAAAAATGTGCTACCTAGATTTTGAATTTTGCCTTTTCCATTCCCTTCTCGCCGTGTGTGTGTGTGTGAATTTTTTATTTTTTATTTTTATTATTTCAGACAAAAAAAAAAAAAAAAAAAAACCTTGTTAATACAGTATACATGGCCTCTACTGGGCCTCAGGCTTTATTGAGAAAATGGGTCCATATATACAACATTCCTAAACCAAGATTTGTCCTTTGGTTTCAGAAAAGGGTGGCTTGGATGCCTATAATACTCTAACTGAGAATCTAAGTTGGCAGAAATTGATCTACTTCTCTAGTCACTGTTCCCGCCCTACACTAGAGACAACAATGTCCTTCAAAAAGGGAAAAGGGGAAAGGGGAATGCCTCAAAGTTTTAAACCCGGTTCGTAACATTCAGCAAACCAGGAAAAATAATAATAATAATAATAATAATAATAAAAGGGGACCGTCTGGCTCCTTTAAATCCCCCTATAAAACCCCTCACATACCCCATTCGCAAAGCCCCTCCTAAAGAGTCCCCTCTCTCTCTCTCCGTCTCCCTCACATCACTTTTCGCCCAATATTCACGTATTCCAAAACCCAATAGCAAACCAACGATGTGCCAGCTAAACTCCTGTCCTCTCACCGGCCAATGCAATCACGACTATCCTTACCTTAGCTCTGTCAAGGATCCAGGGGCCGACTTACTTACCCCATTGATCCCCGGAGAGCCAACATCCAAGCCACAGGAACAAAAATTGCTGCGAGAATCCCAGAAAAGAAAAGTCACACACTTTTTTCTTGCCATCGAGGAAGCAATATCCATTGCCAAAATAGCATTCCCTATGATACTAACATGTCTATTGCTCTACTGCCGCTCGATGATCTCCGTGCTCTTCCTCGGCCGCCTTGGCGAGCTAGCTCTGGCCGGCGGTTCTCTTGCCATCGGCTTTGCTAACATATCAGGCTACTCTATCCTCTCAGGCCTCGCCATGGGGATGGAACCCATTTGTGGTCAAGCCTTCGGGGCCAAAAAACATGGCCTCCTTGGCCTAACATTGCAAAGAACTGTACTTTTTCTAATCTTCACATCAATTCCCATATCATTTCTATGGCTCAACATGAAGACAATTCTTCTGGTCTTTGGTCAAGATATGGCTATAGCAACAGAAGCTCAATCGTATCTTTTTTACTCTCTTCCTGACCTCTTAGCGCAATCTCTTCTACACCCTTTAAGAATATATCTTAGAACTCAGTCCATTACTTTACCACTAACAATATGCGCCAGTCTAGCAATTTTGTTACACATACCCACAAATTACCTCCTCGTCACACATCTAAATTTAGGAATAAAAGGCGTTGCTTTTGCTGGGGTGTGGACTAACTTCAATCTTGTTGGCTTCTTGATCATCTATATCCTTGTCTCTGGTGTCCACAAAAGGACTTGGGCAGGATTGTCCATGGAATGCTTAAAACAATGGAGATCTCTCTTGAACTTGGCTATTCCAAGCTGCATCTCTGTTTGTCTTGAATGGTGGTGGTATGAGATCATGATCTTGCTATGCGGACTGCTGTTGAACCCAAGAACAACCGTTGCGTCCATGGGCATTTTGATTCAAACCACTTCACTAATCTACATATTCCCATCTTCCCTAAGCTTCAGCGTATCAACAAGGGTAGGTAATGAACTGGGTGCTAATCGACCAAAGAAAGCAAAGCTTGCAGCCATTGTTGGCCTCTCCTGCAGCTTCATACTGGGGTTTTCAGGTCTATCCTTTGCTGTCATGGTCAGGAAGACATGGGCTAGCATTTTCACTCAAGACAAAGAAATTATTGCCTTAACATCGCTTGTTCTACCAATAATTGGGCTTTGTGAGCTTGGAAACTGCCCCCAAACAACAGGCTGTGGGGTGCTCCGGGGGACAGCTAGGCCAAAAGTTGGAGCAAACATCAACCTTGGTTGTTTTTACCTTGTTGGCATGCCAGTGGCCGTGTGGCTGTCATTTTTTGCAGGGTTTGATTTTCAAGGGCTGTGGCTAGGCCTCCTGGCTGCACAAGGCTCCTGTGTCCTGACCATGCTTGTGGTCTTGAGTCGCACAGATTGGGAATTTGAAGCCCAGAGGGCTGAACAGTTGACCGGAGGTGGTGCCTTCGTCGTTAATACTGACGATGATCAAGAAGCCGAGGAAAAGAGGCAAACTGAAGCTGAAATCAAGGAAGATTCTTTATATTCATTAGGTGATTCAGATGAAAATGATGATAATTCACTTGTTTAACTCGTCCTTTTTTTTTTTTTTCTGTCTTCCCTTCTTTCCTTTTTTTTTTTTTTTTCTTTTTTTGTCGCATAGCTGTACATAGGGGAACGGTGTGATTTAGAGGAATGATAACCTATCGCCACCCATTAAAAAAAAGCCCATTACGTACTAGTATCCTATTACAATTGAATCAAATGAAAATCAATTATCCCTTTAGCTCATTCCAGCGTCTTGAATGCATCTTTCTTTCATTTTTTTCAAAGCCCTGTTTTCGTTGGAGTTAAATTAAAATTTTCAGGCCACTTAAAGTCTTGCAACAAAAGCGATTTTCTGATAGGACTGAATTGCGGTGGAAGCATATATGGAAACAATAGCATTATAATTTACATATTTTTGTTAAATAAATTGTACGGAAATATAAACCAACTAGGCTATTTTAGTGGGAAGGTCAAAGCTAAATTAAAAAAGAGTTTCAAGTTTTAGATCTAAATGTTCTCAAATTCCCACAAAATCTTAATTGGCAGTACTAGCATAGTTTGCTTTATCTGATGACTTGTACTCAAGTCTTGTTGCTCTCTAGTCAATTTTTGTTCTTAATGATTCGCCGAATAATAGAGAGCTAATTTTGAGCATGCGCTCAAAAGAAATGGTCAGAGATCAAAACAAACGTCAACATTAGCACTAAGTTAGAGGCCCACTTTTCATTCAAAGTAAGAGCAATGACATTTTGACTAGGAATTCGAGGGGTTTTCAACAATAATAAGCATAAATTTCTAAATTTTTGTTCTCTATGCCAAGTTAATATATGCCATTAAAATGCAAGCAAACACTACTAATGTTAGAGGTAGATGATGGGATTTGATCTCTCCTCACCCGTCCCAGCCCTGCGTGTCCACATGATGTAAACCCAAGGGGTGTGATGTGAGAGCTCAACCACATGAAAACAAGTCTCTTGAGAAGGGAATAGTTTAGAATTTGGATAGCATATTGTGATAACGTTAGATCTTGGTTTCCCAATTATAAATATGACATAGAAGCTAAAATTTCTCATGAAGCTAAGGGCTTAGCTAAGTGAGTTTCGAAAATATAACAAGAGAAACACAACGGACATCATTTGTTTTTTTCCCACTCTTTTTTTTTTCTTCTTTTTTTTGTTTCATTGGTCCTTGCTTGGACGTTCTGCCACAGTGCTGTGCCCGTCAACCCAAACGGCCTGCTCTATCTCTCTCTCGCCTTGTCCTTTTTGTTTTTTTTTTTCTTTGTTATGTTCAATTTCCTCACAATTTTCTTAATTGTTATCAATATAAGGGAACAAATATTTAAATTTCCACGTTTGCTTGCAAATTATTCTATTTATGATGCACAGATGGTGTATCTGAATTCATTTGCCGAACTGGAACAAGGGGATGTGATAATAATTAAAGAGCGTTGAATATAGAGTATATTCTACTACATGATAGTTCTTTTATTTATTAATATTTGATATTTTTTCATAGTGGTGATATAAGTTGTTTTGTTAACAATTTTTTTATATATTTTCTGTTGGTATAAAAGACTTTTTTACTCAAGATTTAGTGCAGTTATATAAATTTTAAATTCTATTTATACCTCTTGACATTAAAAAAAAAAAAAAACTTTAAATTGGATTTTTGTGGTTCATGCCTCCCTTTTTTTTTTTTTTTTTTTTGGTTTCTTTTTTCCATCTTTATATCCGTAGTCACGCATTTGGGGCTTGATTGGGACGGCCCACGTACAATTTTTTCGGTAAACTCAGTACACTAAATTCAGCTGGCTGGCTTGTAATACCAACTGACGATTTTCATTAAATAACTTAATCAATGTCAAAGTGAATGCCTGTTGAGCAAATGATGCTATATGGTCTCTGGTTTCGGACCCTTTTGACTCCATCTCCAAAAACCACCATAATCTCATCCCAAAGAAGATTGTGGTGGATTTCTTGGATTAGCCTTTATTTGATCAAGTTCTACCGTTCCTGAAAAAATTGGGGGTGGGTGTCTTCGAAATCGACTCCGAACAGTGAATCGTCAAAATGTGGTTTTAATTAGTTTTATGTTTTCTTAACTATGTGGACTGAATATTTCACGTATTTTTAAGCCAAGCTAATTGCATTGACTTTTGAGTCGCTGCTCATATCTGTGGATGAAACGGCGCAATCAACCAGGATTAGTTATTACTGTATAATATATATGGTTTCCTCAATCAGGAACTTTTGTGGACTATTTTAAGGTTCCGATGGGATAAGCCTAGGATATGGAGTCCCGAAACAACACAAAATGACAAAAGCCTTTCTCCCCTATTTTTCCCAATTAAACAAATCATAAAACAAAATATTATATATTAACATTAAAAAAAATATACTCATGAGGACCCACGAGCTTAAGCGGATAAGATTCCAATGATTGCTTGTGATTGGAACTGGGATTCACAAAGAAGGTATACATAAATCTTTATTTGACCACGTATAATGTTATGTAATCAGGAACAATTTTTTTTTTTTTGGCTACTTTTGCAGGTGCATGGCCTCCTCTTCATCGACCAATATGGGGGATTTCCGACGAACTTGCCGTCCACAAGTAGGGGGTATAAAATTATAATATTACTTCGAAATATATAAAGTAGTATAAGATTAGTATTTTGCTATACTCTATAATACGTTAATAATAATAACATTTTAAAATGGACCCTTTGGGAATTGAAGAGAGTAAGAATAGAACTTACATAATCTCGAAAGGGCCAATGATTGCGGTATAAGCCAAGCCTTTTCTCTCTCTCTTTCTTTCTTTCCTTCTTCTTCTTTTTTTTTTTTTTTTTTTTGCCTCCTTCCCCAAGGACAACCGTGCTAAGGGCGTTTATGTCTGCAAAATATATATTCAAAATATGGACTTTACTTGGAATACAAATAAGACTCACTTATGAAGTTTGATACATTCAGCCTCAATTAACGTGACCACCTCGATCTGGATCATCCCTCCAACTAATGATTCAACAATGGGGATGCAGTTGGTTTGAATTTGATAACTAAAATAACTAGACAGAAACAATTTTTTTTTCTTTTGTTTTCAAAAAATAAAACGAATGACAAGTAAACTTCACTTCTTTTTTCTTTTTTTTTTCGGGGGGGGGGGTAATATATAAGAATTAAAAATTAAATTTTAAATTTAAAACTAAGAGTATATATATCTCTAACATTAGACTTTATAGCTTGTGACAATAAACCTCACATCTAGTGTAACGTAATCCTTGCATTTTTATTTTGTGGGCGTGCGTGTAGGCGTACATACATGACATCGTCGAGAATAATAAGCCCTCAACAACGCATTGGATTCTCTTAATTATTTTGTTAACGCTCATGAAAATGATCTTCAGAGATTCATTAAGGCTACTGCCCTATATCTATATAATATATTGGTGAAAGGGTGCCTATACATATGGTTTAAGTATAATTAAAACGCAGCGGCTTTTTGAAGCCGCCGGGGAGAACCGTAATGCGATTCCAAACATGTAAGGGCAAAAAGAGAAGTCAAAGAATAAAATAGATCCAGAGCATCACTTAAGCATGCGGCTTCATCAACAACCACCAATGCCTGCAGTACACGTACAATGAAAATTCCAGTCGAACTCCAAAGTAATTAATATTCTACATGGTTAAGATTGTGATATATATATATATATCAGCGATGCAAAAGACAAAACCGTCCCATCAAAGTTACTCGGGAAAGCATGCATTATCATTTACAGGCTTGGCGCATGCTATCTTGTTATTCCTTTTTGGTCACCAGGAGAATTAGTAAAGCATAGACTTCAACGGTTAAAATATAATTCCAACTGCCGCATGGATTTGATTTGATAGGAAAACGTCTCGTTTGATGTGTCAATAATGTACATTGAAAATAAGGTGATGAAACTTTTAATTTTTCACTTTTCCAGCTCTTTCGACAATATTTTCTAAAGTTTAGCAAAAGTTACTATTATACACGCACATGCGTCTTAACAATGAACGTACATTTGTTTGTTGCATAATTAGATATATATTCAATTAGCATCTTGAGCTTGCTAGTGACTCGGTTTTCCTTCAATTGATTAGATTACAGCAGAAGTAATTATTTCTCATCTTATGAACTCTTTCACCTTACTGGTCAGATTAAATTGAACTAAAGATTTTCAATTAAGATCCCTACCCTCAACAACCCGTACACCATGATCAATTTAATTTCCCGTCTCAAGTCTCATCCAAATATAATAAAAATTGAGGGTCGCGAGTTCACTAGCTAGTATTCCTAATTCAGGGTGCTGTCTTTCTTTACGGCATTCAACCTGTTTTTCTTTCTTTTTCTTTTTTTTTTCTTTTTCTCGTTTGTTGATTGGTTCTTGCCTGCGTTCTTTATCGAAGCTATCTGATCTTTTGCCTTTGACTAACCAGACTTACAAATAAGGCTGTGTGCTGTCAGCTTCAACTTCCAGAGACCCAAGATAATGGCTCATTCCGAGCTTTATCGCTGTACTGGTCGACAGTCCACTCACGTGTTTCCTCTATGAAAGTGTTGAGTAACAAGTGGGAATTTTTCCAACAGGAAAAGCAAAATGGAAAAACAAGCAACGTATACATGTAGTTAAAAACCCTTTTACTCAAATCTTAAGATTTTGAGAGAGAAGTGGCCTTCAAAAAACCCAATGGAGCTTGCTTGTTAAGCTAAGCCTAGTTGGGTAAATCAAAACAAGAAGAGTACGCAGAATTCCTCTTTTTAATATACAAGTAATATATTTTATCTAAATTAAACTATACTCATTCAATATTTTTGTAGGTTTACATTTTCAAGTACACCCAACTTGTCAAATCACAAGCGGGGGACACGGCCACTAAAATAGAAACAAAAATGTAGTGTAGGCGGAGATAGAATGGGTCTCATCGTCAAGTTGATAGAAATGATAACATGGGGATGGCTGAGATAAAGCGTTGTGTCCTTTGCGGGAGCACGGCTAAAAGATTTTCTTCGATCAAGCGGGTCAATGAGAAATAGTTGGCCACTGAGCAGTGGAGGCCACACACACACACACACACACACATATATATATACACAGAGAGAGAGAGAGAGAGAGAGAGAGAGAGAGAACGCAAAGAGGTGGGCGGCATCCTTAGAAGGAGACAAGAAGGCGCACGTAACAAGTCCTGTAGTGTATGGAAATATGAGTGGGATAACATAAACCCAATCTTTTAGTTACGTGAATAAGTAGGCACATGGGCATTAAATAGACAATTAATAAGGACTCAGACTAAATTATTAGAGAAAATTAGACTGAAGATTTTTCTCATTAAATCATCGTAATAATTTTTGATTGTTCGATTATGCAAGTTTCTTGTGCCCGTGGTGCCTTTTAAACACTATTGTCTAGTAGGGCTCTCCACAATGTAGACGCCATAAGCAAGACTGACTTATGGTAGAAATTTTCCTTTCTTTTGGTGGCTTGAATGGCCTCTAATACAATTGCGTGTCAAACTTTTTTTGTGAGCATGAGAAGGCTGTTCAAGGCACAAAAAGAAGGCGACAACCCCCCCCCCCCCAAACCCTCATCTTTTTTCTTCATGATCCCTTCGTCACGCTTCCGCTTGGATGCTTATCTGAATCTTGAAATTCACACGTCGGCGCATCGAACCCATTCTAATATTTTAACATGTCCCTTTTCGGGGACAGATATTTTTTTCATTAAAAAAAAAAACAAATCGTTTTCTTTTTACATGCATGTATAATGCACGGAATGTTGCAACATGGAATTGAGAGCGCATCTCCTATAGATGGGCTTTTGCGTGAGTCGCTGACTCACCTGGAAAAGGAAAAGGGATCGCATCAGAAGCACTAAGTCGAGATGCAAAGTAATAGTTGAAATAAAATTCCCCCATTTTCTAAGTGAATTCATTCCGATATGTATTCCTCAAATAGTAGATCTATATGTGTGTGTGTGTGTGTGTGTGTGTGTGCGCGCGCGCGCGCGCGCGGGGTTGCTTGCTGTGGCCATGGCCTTCACGTCTTTTGAGTTTCCATACTTTTAACCTGGATCAATTTAGCAAATTCACAACAAATGGAACACTTCACTTGATAGTAACCAGCCAACTATCCTTACAAAAAAAAACTAAACATATCCCTTCCAGAGATTAAAGAATTGTAGCAAAAAGAGGTAATTAAGAACAGAAAGGTGGGGCGATCTTCTTGCAATCACGGGAGAAGATCTCCTTAGAATCTTCAAAGCAACAAAAAGAGGCATCGATAGTCAACATATTCAACTCCACTCATTTAATCCATTAGAATTTTTTTATTTCTCCTTATCTTTATCTCGAATTCAAGAAGTACGAAAATTAGGACAAATATTTATATATGCTACCTTTGTTCAAAATCATTAAATCTAGTGATTTTCATGTTTTTCAACTCTATATTTCTTTCTCTTCACAAAGCGCAATATAGTTCAAAAACCTAAAAACTAACTCATGTCATGCTCCCAGCAACCCATATTAAAATCCCAAATAAAATCTATTCTAGCCGTCTATAATTTTTAGAGATAATCAACTAACCTTTTTTTTTTTTCCTGCTAAGCACCACATAATATAGTCACCCAATGCAGTTTAAAATTGATCTTAACTAATTGATAAGACTCTCGAAAAGTGATCGACAGGAAAGCATCAACATCCATGGCATTGTTCAAATTAGACATCAATCTTTTCACCCTTACAAACAGAAATATTCTTATCTTATCGTAATCTAAACGGACTGTTAAGAATCCACATAAATCCGCTCAAATTGCACTCAGTACATACGTGACAACTTTTTTCTTGTATAGACGTGGAACAATTGACGTAAGAATGTCATTTTCAGAGGACCACAACGTGATAGAAAGATGAACTCTTACAAAGTGCACACATTTTTTTCTTTTTTATGGGGCGGGGATGATGGCAACCGCAGAGGAATTGGTGCCCTTTTACGCAGACAAATACAAGCTACATATTATAAGGACCCGTAGCCGCGCCTAATTGGGTTCTTGAAATACGAACTAAATTGGTTGCTGTGAGATCCAAGGGTTCGGTCTTCTTGTTTATATGTGTGTGCGCGAATCGTGAGACAACTTTAGCAGCCACGGGCCACGATTCTGTGTCAACTTTGGATGTCATTAGACATATCACAGCAGTCTTTAAAGGAACAGAAAAAGAGAAAGCAAATGCCTTTATTCCATTCTTAAGCAAGCACCCCTTTCGGTAGATGCAAGCAAGTATGCAAGTTTATATGACTTTCTTGTCTCTTTGTTACCGGTATGTATTTTAAGAACGTTGGGGGGGGGGGGAAAGAACTTTTTTTTAAGTACAAATTGGTACGTATTTGTTTTAGGCGGAGAGGACATTGAGAAGTATATATATGCCTCTAAATTTGAAGTTGACAATTGAATCGATAAACTGTGAATTAAAGAACTCTCCATCATTGAAGTTTTAGCCAGACAAGACAGAACAATCAAGCGAGCTGCAATCGGATAAAAATATCAATTTTCTTCTTTGTCAATAGAAAATTGTTTGTGCCTGATATATGAACCCATTCATAGTTTGGTTTGGTACAAGATTCACAAAGAAGGAAAATAATTCTAGATTGAAAAAAAATAATAATAATAATAATAATTTTCCCAAGTTGGTAATTCCTTCAATCGTGTTGAAAGAATAGCCCTTTTCGGCCAAGCCGCAGTGGTGGTGGATAAAGCAGAGATGAAACTTCTGCTAAATTGCCTCCTGGTTTACAAGTTTTGAAATTTATTCCAAATCTTTGTTGGGCCGAAGCTGAAGTCCATGTTTCCCTGGAATGAGGTATGTTTATGGGCCGAAACATCCCACTTCTTGGGCCTGATAGTAAGGCTAATTGTGAAAAACTGAGGCCGCACCGGGCTAAGGATTTGGCCCAATGGAGATCCGGTGGAAATGGAAGAGTAAGGCAGAAATATTAGGCTTCGGTGGGCCATCCTTCGAAAACAAAGCGAACCAAGAAAACAGTACAGTGGGCCTTTATTGTTAAATGGCCCGAATAAGTAGCAGAATATTGGGAGTTCGAGTAAAGCTAGCTAGCCAGCAGATGTAGAGGCTGCCTGAGTGAAGTGGAAGAGGCCCCTGAGAGATTTATACCAACAAAATGCTATATATTTTGCACCAAAAAATGAAAAATGTTATATATGATATGTTTCTCATGCCAATAACAGGATAATATTCTCAGAATGCATTTGCTGTAACAAAAAAAAGAAAGAGAGAGAGAGGGGGGAAGTCAACGGGTCAGCAATCTGATCCGTTGTGATAAAGGATTCAAATAATTTTTCAAAAAATGGGCTTGGCAACATTAATGTCTATGAATTAACAAGTCTGCCCAACCCAGCATAGCTGAATCAGTGAACAAAATAAATGGGTTGAGCCCTTGACATCAGGTTTTCGGAAGTTCGCTTCCTGGGGAACTATTTCATTGCGTTGTCACCTGGGAGACGTCGTCAGCAGCCAACAATTGCAAATGAAGGTCACATTTAATTTCGTCAAGAAAGTCAGTGATGGCCTCTGAAACTACTACTACTTTATTTTTTTTATTTGGAGCCCTGGTGTCTGGTTGTAGCGGGAATCAACGGGAGGATTCATGCCCAGTCATATTATATTATTGATAAATTGGGTGTTGACGCGTCAGCAAAGATTTGACAACTCCAGTAGCAGCCAGAGAGAAAACTCTCCATCTGACAGTAGCAGTGTTGCAGCCTCACTGGGCGTAGTGCGATGGTATATCCTGATCCTAGACACAAATTTTTCCAACTCATATACGGCTTGAATAATTAAATTCAACCCCCCTTCCCCTCCAATCGATCTATATGTTATGATACAGTTTTTTTTTTTTTTTTTAATAAATAATATTTTATAAGTATATTGATAATTATATTTATAAATTAAATTTTAAATTTTAAAATTATTATTATTATTATTATTTAATTTTATTAAAAAATAAATTTTTACCCTCAATTTAAATATTAACAAATTTAATATTTAATATTATATATCTTAATAATATTAATCTCTAGTTATTATAAATAATAATAATAATAATAAATATTTGATTCAATACAAATAAGTATATATTAAATTATTAATCAAATTATTACTCGATATTATGATATAATTTAAAAAACATGTTATTAATTAAAATATAATTTAAAGTAAAAAAATTAATGATAATTTATTTTTTTTTATTTAAAATATTATTAAATTTTTAATTCGATTCATTATAAATATATATGGAAGTATGTTATTTAAATTTTTTTTTTTTTAATGATGGTCTATTTTATTAAAAAATAAATTAATATATTAACAAATAATCTCATAATTTAAATAATTAAGATTCTTACAACGTCTCTTTTTATACTTAAAAAAATACTGTATTAATCAGAATAAATCCCACTGAAAATGTTTGTATCTTTGGGAGAAAAAAGTGGCAGAATTTTCTCGTACTTTCTTTTCAAGCGATCCTTGACACTTGCAGGCAAACAATGCTCTTCTAAAACGGCCCCATTTCTTTCTTCTTTTTTTTTTAATATCCCTTTTTTATTTCATTTTCTTACTTCATTGCTCTACCGACAGTCGATTTACACACATGATTAGCTAAATTATTGATTTATTTCATTTTCATACTTCATTAATAGATTATTTGGCATAACATGTGGATTTAAATGGTAACACGTTTTCCCCCAACAATGCTGTCTTTCAAAAGATTTCCCTGTGCAACTGTTTCAAAGATTTTTCTTTGTGGGGTGATTGCTATTTGTCTTTCTTAGATTAGCAGCGAAAGTTAAACATGGTTATGTACTGGAGATGTATACGACTTTCTTTGGCCTTAAATTTTTTGTAAATATTTGTCAAGATATTCACTTTGAAGAAGGAAGACTCAATCGCCATGTTTTCTAATTCCCAGTTGCCCTTAACTCATAAGCCTCTTCATGGCCCTCTTGATCAAGCTTGATGACACTCCTTTGTATTCTGCATCCATTGTCCATAGCAGAATGTAATGACCCTAGTCATTGATCCCATCAGACTAATTATTGATTAAATCAACGGCATTGTTATTTAGCTTTAATAACTATGATTCCTAATCTTCTCTTTAAAAATTTGAAAATATTATAGAGATATTCATAAAAAAAAAAAGAAATGTAATGTCAAACATAGTATCAAAATTATTACTTATATATTTATAATAACTTAATATATCATTATAATTAATAATAGTGATAAAAATATATATAATAGATTATCATAATAATATCTTATCATATGTCTCGATACATCCACATTCATTTGATTTGTATAATTACAATTAAGTTTATCTTATCATAAAGTATCAAAAATTAACTGCTTAGTGTGGTGGGAGCTTGATTAACTTTATGGATTCAGCTGAAATCTCTCTAAACATGGTGGTGGAATTAATGGGAATTCGGCGTAAATTGGAGTATGCACGGTGGTATCTTCAGGTCCTGATCTTCTACTGTCAAAATGATTCGAACCCTAGCTCTTTAGCAGAGCCCGGATAGCTCAATCCGTGCCAAGAATGGAAACGGAAACGGAACGGCGGTAATTATACCAGGTGGATGATGACATCTCTTTTAGGGTGGTTGGTGGCGTTTCCACCGATCCAGATGAAACCCCAACGACTGCTTTGTTTGTTCAAGATTCCTACACTTTCATAAGAAGTTGAACAACTGAATTCGAGAATAGCGTTTGGTGGGCTTGTAGGGATCTCTTGATGAAATTTTGTTAAGATTGGACTGGAACTTCTTTCATGTGAAGAAGAAGAAGACGACGAATTATTTTCTTTTTTTGAACCATTTTAATTTTATTATATATATATATATTCATGCTATTTCTCCTTTTTTTATTTTTTTAGCTCAATAAAATTAACTGAAATGCAGCCATTATGGACCACATAACCAGAAGAGGAAAGTTTACTGAAATTGGAATGGATGGCTTGTTCAAAGTAAATTGCACCCAACAAATCCGCAGCCATTAATTTCCCATGCAGCTCTCTCTCTCTCTCTCTCTCTTTTTATTTTCTCCTAATCATTACGTGGTATTTTTATATAATTTCATGGATGGGTTAGTTGATTAGCAAGTATCAAGATCCCCCTCATCACACCTTCCTTTTATATCAGTTTGTAGCCCCAGAAGGAAGTTGTACGTAAAAGTAATGATATTCATTAGCCATTACTCTTTCATTTACAGGGAGTTAACAGACCAAAGACCATGATTGGTGAGAGTGGTGTGTTGTAAGCTCATCCAAACTGGTTAAAAGCAAATGGCCAACACCTACATCTTCCAAGTGAAAAGGCTTAAATCTGCCAGTAAATGAATCTCCAAAAATGGATATGAATTTATCCATAACCATTCGAAGCAGAACCATACATCATGGCGAGTGATTTTGAGTGGCAAATGAATTTGCGGACAACTAAGACAGTATAGAACGGATACATGGCAATAATGAACTATTGCAGTCACCCCATTTATTTCAGTAGAACTGAATTGACAGATCAAAAGGGGTGCTAACAAATCTAAATACATCAAAGAATGGAAAAGATAACAAACCGAAAGCATCGTCCACAAACAAGCACAGCCCAAAAAAAACAAAAAAAAAAAAGTAGTATGTGGCTCAGAGCTTTAGTCGAAGAAATCCCATGGGAACTTGGGCTGATGGGCTGAATTACTGGTCGCTGAGGTGGATGTGGATGTTGAGGGGACAGGCATTAATGCTGGGGAAGAATCAAATGTTTCCCATTGAGTGGTAACGACAACTGGTCTTGATGCTGAACGCCTCGATGGCTGCTGTTGCGGCATTTCCAAATACCCGGCGGATGGCTGCTCTTCAATTTCTTTCAACCTTTGCCCATTAGAATATTTGGGCTGGTGCTCTTGAATTGTGGGTAGCCTTTGTCCATTTGAATGCTTTTTTTGATGATGGATTGACTTGTGGTTTCCATTACCATTGGAGGTGTTGTTTCTAATGCCTCCACTAAAATTGGGCATCGAGATTTTGATCTTCAATACGTCCAGAGTCTCAACGTACTTTTGCACTCTTCTCACCTTTATGAACATTAACCAAATATTTAGGCAGCACGCACCATACAGAACGGTAGCAATATGCTATTCAAGAACTGAGATCACTGAGTACTTCTGCAATCAAATTACCTGAGTTTTCCTTTGCAATTTCAGGTCCCCGTCTGCAATAATTCCATCCAATTTCAGCAATTGATTCATTAACAACTCGGTCAAGTTAAGCACATCTTTTTCTACTACTTTCCCACCTTTAGCAATTATCGATTCCAGCGCCGACACCTAACCAATAGCAGTCAAAGACTAATGCCCAATTCACTAACAACAAACAACTAATAGGCTATAAATTATCCAGCTAGGTAAGGCCTAATTGCAAGAGAGCCTAGGAGTGTACCTGGCCCGCGAGCCTATCAACTTCCAAGCTGATTTCTGAGATGGATTTTGCTGCCTTTTCCATCTTGGCATTCTTTCTAACCTCAAGTAACCGTTTTTCATGGCTAATTGGGTCCTCGAGAAGAACAATTTTGGACTTATCTCTCACTCCTGATATGTCGAGGAACGCATTCGAATCCCTCTCTTTGTCCTTAAAAATCAGTTTCTGATCTTGACGGTGAAGACCCGTTGGCCCTGTCAACATTTTCTTTAACTCCCCTGCAACAAAAACAGCCAAAATCCCATATTTTGTATGCTTATCAGTGGCAAATGTAGGTGGAAAAAAAATATAAAAATAAAAATAAAAACCAAAAGTTTATTATGGAAAAAAAAAAACAAAAAGTTTACCAAATGTAGCTTGAGAGCTGATACTGATCTGGTGAGACGTTGACCCATATTTAACCTTAACTCTAATTGTCGGTGGAGGGGCGGAGGTCCGATCGGAGTCTAGGCTCCGCTTCTGTACCAACATCCCTCCTGGTCTAAGCTCCCACTCGCCTCCCCCACCACCACCGCCGACACCAACAGCTGAGCCGCCATTCATCGGTGATAGCCCTGTCAGTTTAGTCTTCATTCTCATCATCTTTTATTCCTTGTGGATTATGCCGCCGTTACTAAACAATTTATAGCGCTTTAAAGTACGGAGAGCCTCAGATCTCTAGGAGCTCGACATTCTTAAGGATCCGTGTTAGAAATCAAAGACACCCATTTAAGACAGTGGATTGTTAGACCCAGTAGTGGGAAGCTTTGACCACAGCATTACACAGTCCAATCCCAGTCGCCACGCGTACACTCGGGGAGAGAGAGAGAGAGAGAGTAACTTCCACTAGCTTTTTTGTCTTCGTAGAATTAATAGCATCTCTCAAAAGGAAAATCTCTTCCCAGCAGCCCAAGAATGAATCTTTCTGTTCTTGCAATTCAAGAAAAACTTAACCCCGCCAATAGATGAAGTGCCTGAAAATCCAGAATCTTACAAAAGCTCCCAGCGATGGAAATACAACCCAGATCTCCTCCACTCAAATGCAACCAAAAAGCTGGAGACTTTCTAAGGAAAAAACAAAAACAAAAAATTTGCCCTCAAAAAAAAATAAAAACAGCACATAAACAATGCCAACACCAAAATTTATATTTTCAAGAAAGAACCGGAAAACCCAATGCAGAAATTCAAAATTAGCGAATTGGTAAATGGAAACTGAATCTCTCTGTCTCTCTCTGTATTGCTGTTCTGGAGATTTCTGGGAAGAAGAACCCAAGAAAGAGAGACCAAGGGGACGAAAATGGAAAACGAAAATAGAACGAGTGGACAGCTAAGCTGCTGTTGGCGTGACGAACATAGACATACGCATTTATAAATATATGGAGATATATAAACAAACAGGTTAACTTGCATATATTAGCATGTATTATTGGATAATTTTTTATTTTAACCTAATAATAATTGGGAAAGAAGGTAAGACGAAAAGCCGCCAAAGTTCCAAGCTGTGGAGCGAAGCAGGAGCACAAGGGTCCTCCCCCGAATTAGAGTTGGGTAATGTTCCGACGGATGTTGGCCTATGAAGATAAAACTAGGACCTGTGGTGTTTGAAGCATTCCATCCATTGGATTGCTAAATTGAAGTCCAGTTGGCGTGACTGACCTATATCTTTATATTTTTTGTAACCGAAAAAAAAAACGTTGAAACGATTATATAGTTTAAGAAAATAAAATAAAATAAAATATTTAAGTAATTAAATTAATTTTTATTTTTATTTTCTTAATAAATTCATTTTTAGTATTTAGTACCAATTTAATAAGTTATTTATAATTTTTAAAATATTTTAATAAAATTAAAAAATTTAAATATATATTAATTATATGATTTAACACTTATTATAATTTATATTAATAATATATTTTTTTTTCAAATGTTTTTAATACAAATAAAATAAAATTTTTAAATTTTATTTTTTAATTTTTTAAAATATTTTTTAATTAATTTTTTCTTAGAAAAAATACTATAATTTACTTTTTATTTAAATAAAATATAAATAAAAATGTGATTCTCAGTATAAATACTGAATAGACGTTAATTGGACACGTGGCAGTTTTCTGTCGGATTGCGTCCTGCCATCCACCTCTCAGGGCACGCCATGATCTTTTTAACTTTAGCCGGGAGGTTACCCGCCGGTTACTCACTGCCCTTCGGGTCCATTCCAAGCAGCGTGGTATTTATTTATTTTTAATCGCATTTACGTCCTTTAAAATATCTGAATCAATTGTCAGGTGAAGAGTAAATTAACTGTCGTATTTGAGTTGCCTGCTGGGATATTCTACAAGTCATTAAAAATTGCAATAAAGATAATTTTTCCCAAAAAAAAAAAAAAAAAAATCAACAGAGGTGAGTCCTAGTTGAATTAACCCTTATCGACATTAATCTACCACAAGGAGATCACGGCTCCTGCTTTGACTGACCACAAGGATTAGAAGAGCTAGAAAGCCTTCGGAGACTGTCTCCGGTTCAAGCGCGTCAGAAGCTGGCTCTGGACTTCGTCAATCCATTTCGCCGCCTCTGATATACTTGTGTCTGGAAAAATTCACAACAATGAATTATAGTGAGAAAGGAGACAAAGTTATTATAATGAAAAGAGATGTGAGGTTTTAGGAGAATGTATTATTGTGTGACTGGGGATTCAATGAATTTTTAAATAGTTATTAAAAAATATATTTTATATACATACATATAAAAAAAAAAGGAATTTTAAAACGTTAAGGCAGTAAATCTATATAAATTCTTAACCTTTATTTGCATTTAAATTAGTGTGTGAAAATAAATCGTGAGTTACATGAATTTTAAGTGTGATTGTAAAATTTCCCATACAACAACCGGCTCGGTCCTTTATCTCTTTAGATGTTTTCGTGTATTCCTGTCGTCCATATACGGGTTCAATTCATATATCGCCATTTTTTTTCATTTATAATATCTTTTCGTTTCTTCTTGTTTTTTTTTAGCCTGTACATTTGGGGGAAACTCCTTCGTGTAAGTATTTTCATAGGTAGGAAGGAATAGTGTTGGCCCCATCAATTATGGGTTTTAACAGTTGGCGGCAGGTTATTCCATTCCACGCACCTCGCTTCTTCTTGACCCAACTGTTGCCAAGTTGTTGGCTCCTTTTACTCCTCTTTTGCCCACATGTGTCGGCGCGTTAGTCTTCTATACAGTAACGCATCAATTGTTGTGTGCAGGATGCAACGAGAGACACAACGCTGGGACAACAAAAACAAAAGCTCGTTTCCTATTCCAAGATTGCTCTGTCTATCCTACATATGGTTTAAAATTGAACAGTTTGTCCCTCACCGTTTCACTCAGCTTTGAATTTCAACTGCTTTTGTCTTCTTCTGACTCCAAAATTATAAACTCTGCCGCGCAGTGGGAGGGCACTGCCGTAAATTTGAAAAAAATAATAATAATTTATATGACTTCGTTGCGTAGACAATATCATGTAAATGAATTATGAATGGGACATGGGTTCTATGTGTTTTTTTTTTTTTTTTTTTGTAAAAAATACATGAAGTGTAAATAAACAATAATAATAATAAGCAAGCATAGCTTTTTTTTAAGTTAATAATATGTATTTTTTGTAATTTTTAAAAATATTTTATTGAATTATACGTACAATACATTTAAAATAAAAAAAATACATGGAACTTACGGGGGCCCACCACGTCACATCGGTTAGCCGTCTGCCTTCGTCTGCCACTCAGTCCAAGCATCTTTTTTATAATTTGTAAATAGAAGCGTGGACCACGTCAAAAGTAACTTCGTATGTTACTTGCGTCAAAAACCTTTGCTTTTACACGTGGCTTTCATCCGAGTCATCAATAACTGTACCAAATTCTAGTGCCCACCTCGGCGGAAAGTCAGCCCATTTCTTGTCACTTCTTTCATCTGTCATCTTCTCTCAATTGACTTTATTGCCCGCCACCGACAATCCAGCACGTGCAAGTGGCACGCTTGGTAATATCACCCGTGGCAGAGTCTAAGCCTTTGGTCAAGTCGTCCCACGTGCGAGTTATGCTTAGATTAAAGCAATGCAAACCCACTTAAAACAATAACAAACCAAGATAAGCACGGCGGTTGGTGTGTTGGAGCCGTTGGATTGTCTTAATTAGCCGCTAGTTTATTATTTGGGTTTTAGTTCAATTTTTCTGACAAATTCAAATTACTTTAAAACGATTGGGATTTGCTTGTTTCGTTTCATTTTTGTGCATCTTACTTTAACTACCTTCCCGTGCTATTTTAGTTTGTATTATATGAGAAAATCACGTATAATTTTAATTAATGTATATATATATATAAACTCAAATTAATAAAATTTAAAATATGATTTAACTTATAATGCCCATAGAATTCACCGTCCACTTAAATTTGTTTGTCAATGTGGTATTTCGTAACATTATTTGACTAGCACTTAAAAAAGAAGACGGAGGATACACATTTGAAATTCGGTGAAAATTATAAACATAAATTCAAGTTGCCCCAAAAAAGCTTTTTAATTAATTTGATGTGCAGTTAAATACTACTGGGGGATGAGCAGTTGCTATTTTATATAATGGGGCATGTCTGTTTGATTTTGGTAACAGGATGCCGAAAAATAGTCGAATGTAAATTTGAAGCATAGGAAGAGTGCTCAAAACCATATTCAAGTGGGTATCGTGGAATTTCTGTGGGGGCTCTGTACACTTGCAAAGTTGCTAATTCACTGTGAAAAAAAAAAAAGGGCTACTAATTCATATTAAGGAATTGATTACATGCGAACGTGTTGCTGAGCCATTAGATTTAATGCTGTGGTATAAAATCTTCAGATCGTGGACACTGGAATGAACCTCTTCGTTTAATTCTAATTTATGGCCTGAATTCTCATCACCCTAATTGCAATTTTGATTTACTGAGAAGGGTTGTATATAATCCCAATTTATTCAATGCATATTCAATTCTTGCTACGGCCGAGTAATTTTAAAGCCGCCATTCTAACTCGTCAATATTATTTTATTTTATTTTATTTTGGGGGTGTGCACACGGTGGATATTCTGTTATTTAGTTAAGAAGGAAGTCTCATACATATATATATATATATATATATAAGTTGAAAAGGGAAGCGCACCATTTGAGCAATTCTTTTTTCGGGTGCACTTCTCTTTCTTACATGGCCACATGCCCGCTATCGCTAACAAGCAACATACATTAATTACTGTCTTGCAAGTCAAAACTGAGCCTACTTTGATATTGGCTTTTTACTTGCAAATTGACATTTTCCGGTCCAATTTCTGGTGCTGTGTCTACAACACTTATGATCAATTCTAGACAAGTCGAAAACAATTCTCAATTTTTGTTTACTCGTGGCCTTCAACTTATACAGTGCAGGAAATCGAAAATATCCTACGCTAAAAAATTAATTCTAAGAACTCAAATACGTTGTTAAACACACACACACACCCCATGGACCATAAACTTTGATTTAAGAACGCAAGCACATATACAACTAACTAATATGCTGCTATGCACGCAACTCCTATTGCCCGAAAAATTGATGCACCAACTTGGCACGTCTATTCCATTGATCTTCTGATAATGAGAAGATTAGTTGAATCCTTTTGTCCAAAGATCCTGATCGTGGGTGGTAGAAATGTCCCTATATTAGTTAGTTCCTTCAGTATAAGCAAAATTTTATCATATTCCGATAATGAAAATCCAACCACCATATATCAAAATCAAATATAAGGAAAAAAAAATGTAGGATATATATTCAGCAGCTGAGATGCTAACTGACATTTCTAGGAGTGCAAGGGAAAATGTGATGCAAAAAAAAAAAAAAAAAAGCATTACGTCTAACCAACTGAATTGTCATTAGATTTAATGCCATTTAAAATGTGATTAATTCATATGGTTTGGTTGCATAACGCTTTTCATCCAAAAATCCTAAATGATGCTACTCTCCCATAAACGTTTTTCTAATCGCCGAATTGCCCTGCAAAACTGAATTTCTTACGTAAAGGATGTAAGATACAGATACAAGCAAATGCACCGCGAGAAAATAAAAATGCACTTGGGATTCGGTAGAGACAATCCATAGACAAAGCAATTGCGAAGTCGCTTAATCCACAGTTGAACTCCAACATGCCATTGTCTCCCACAACTCCACATTAATCAACGTCAAGTTTTCTCCTTAACTCTGGCTGAGTGGCGTGTTTTACGATCATTGCATGCATGTCTCAAGAAATAGAGATTATAAGAAATTTACAATCGTCAAAGATGGGTACAATGCATGTTTCGGCAATAAATTTTGGTGGACTTACTTGCTTGTGGAGAAGAAATATTGTTGGTATCATGTCATGTTGGAAATGACAGTATCGTTGGAGGGAAGGCTCGGGGGCGTTCTTTTCCACTCTCCATTGGTTGGTCTCTGATGCATAACGTGGATGTTTGCCTCCGGCTCATCGAACAATTTTACCAATTTAAAAAATTCACCGGACAACCCCTTCATCAAAATAAGAATAAATTGACATATTTTGGGTTTTTACTTCAATCCTAAGATACAAGAACCTGAGCCGTCCCTATCAAATTAAAAGTTCACCGCAAGCTTGCCCCACCATTTCTCTATTAATTAAAGCCCTAATTCTATAGTATCTTTGTTAATTGGTCAAGAAAAAGTTATGAACAATGAGCTTTAACTAGTAAATGAATTTGTTTTAGCGCTCGATTTCCTTCGACCTCGTAAGCTGCAAGTCAAATTTAACAACCAAACACTCTTTAAAGTCTTAACTATGGGAAAGATATTAGGCCCTGAAGTACGGAAGTCATTAAAGTTTGTCAGGCCCATCAATTATGGGGCCGATTTTGTCTTATAGCAGAGCGAACTCTCTCTCTCTTTGGGCATTTTTCTTTCACTTACACAATTATGGGAGCGGAACGTAGCGGAAAATGTTGGTCTTACAGACTCTGAACTGCAACGGAACCAACAGAGAAGATTCATCTAACCAACTCGACTGTCTCTCAATCATTATGCGTATGGAACACCATCCTCCATCCTTTTTTATGGAACCAGCTAACAATGTTGGACATTTAAGTATGGAACCCCAGTTTCGGATAGCTCTTGACACCACCTCCATCCTTTTTGAACCATTATTAAAGATGACAACTCATCTTTGTGTGCAGGCGGTGTGGCAGGGACAGAAATATATCATCAATATTGAAGGAATTAATAAGTCCCCACATGCTGAACTGCACGAGTCACTGTCTCCGAATTCCCTCCCGATAGGGCCCATTTACGGACAAGGAACGTTATATGAGGACCCCAAGTGCCGCATATATGGTTATGGACATCGAAGCCTATCCAGATGGGGCATGGTCCAATTGAGCTGAGACAAGTGTAGTCCAGTGTTTTGAAAAGCCATAACAGCAACCTTGAGCTATCATTTTCCATTCTCAGTTCTTAGAACTTCTGAAAATGCCAAAATCAAGCCATGTATCCCCCAGCTTAATGCAACATTCTCCGAGCAATATCAAGGCAAGCTGATTAATAACTTTTTCCTTAATAATATGCCTTCTTTCGGGTATGTCCTCAGTAACTTGGTCCATGCTCCTCGAAGAAGGAAGCCCACACGTCATATCATTCGAGGGTATAAATATTCGTGAGTTTGAGTACAGCAAATGACTCCTCCTAATTCATGCTGCAAGACAAGAGACCAAGTTCTGGGCCAAGATGGTGTTACATTTCGTAGCCAGGGCTTCCTGCCAGCACAATTATTTACTTCTCTGGCCCAGGGGAGGTACATTTTCTAGTTCTCTTTCCTATCTACAAACATCAAGAAGTAAAAATTTACCTTCACAATATGAGTATCCAACCATTGCTGCTGATGGTCATAAGTTTACTCTAGCAAACATGATATCAATCACAGATGTGCAGTGCCTCATGCCTGGTCCAATCTTAGGCATTGGAAAGGTGAGCAGCTGGCACAATCTTAAATTTCTTTTCGGAGACTTTCTGCTCCAGTTGAACTCAAATAAAACCATTCCTTTTGTCTTCGCATTTGTGGCAGAACCTGGTATATGTCTTGGAGAAACTCATGTAAGAAGTTTCTTCAAGCTTCTAAGAATGGAATCTAGTCCATGATGTAGCTCACAGATGAGCTGAAGACACCAAGTCACCCAGTATAAAAAATATGAGTTGAGGACTTTGAACAACAAAGCAGACAGTGGAAAAGAAGATTTTGGTAATTTGTCACATAAATGTCGAGATTTTCAATCAATTCCATTGATGGATTATGTAATTCATTAAACTTAGAAGATATGTTACAGTTTCAGGATACACATTTTAAGATGTAAACGTGAAGGGGCATTCCATATGCTTTTTAGTTTGCGGACATTGTTAATTTTACCTTATCCCCAACATCAAAGCTTGATGTTCTTTATTTTTCACACAAATCAGTCCTTCATCTGGCAACATGGGGACTAAATATGAGCTTAGTTGATCCACCATCCATGTCAACCAAGGGGAAAGAACCAAGAGGATATAACAAGGCTTCAAGATTATTTCTATGATAACCTATAAATATCAAAATTATTCAAGGGAAGATAACAGTATCGCCTTACCACTCCACTTTGTACAGACAATAGGTTTAGAAGTATTTTCCATTTATACTTCAGTTACTCTTATTTTTGCTTTCTAATGTTTAATTCTTTAATTATATAATTTACATATTTCCACTTAAAATTTCAGCAACTATATTGCAATATATTCTCCTCGGCTAGCACAGAAGGGATATGGTACCCTTTAAATGGAAAAGAACAAATGTGAATCCGCAAAGAAAATATGTGTTTGTATATGCTTAGGCATTTTTCTCCTTTCACAAGTAATATAGAAGCATATATATGTACCCCAGTAAATGACAGACTATAAGAATAAAACACATCACTTTTAACCAGCATAGTCTTGTTTTTTCTTTATCTCATTCTGATTCCAGTTGCATGAATTGTTCACTGAATTTACAGGCAGCCCATGAACCTCTAATTTAGGAAAAATCTATCCTTACACTTCCTTTTCCAGTTGAGCTAAAAGGCGAGGGATGAAACCCAGTCAGAAAACATCTGCATGTTGAGTGATTAACACGAATTTTCTATCGTACCCAAAAAACAAAGGGGATTATCAGGAAAAGAAGAAGAGTTCAGTTTGATTGAGCAAGAGAAGAAATAAAAACTTCATACCTTTCCATCAATATGCTTTCAGCAAGAAGCCGCCATCCACATGAATGTAAGGGACATCGCACCCATGCAATTGATCTACCAGTACATAAATGTAAACAACCTATGCCTTCAAATAGATCCCACCCCACGTCTGGAGCATATAAATCAGTTCCCATGTCATTCAACTTGCAATACTCATAACAACAATATCTTTGGTTTGACAGAAAATTGTCTCAAAGATGTGGAGGACAGCATAAGAAGCAACCACTGTCTAGCATTAACCTACTCCCGAAGCTGACAAGGAACCATGAAATTAACTAGCATATCAGTGTTTTCACCTTTCCATATAATATGCATAGCCTCTTGTGCTAAAATGTAACATAGTTGTGTAAAATTAAAACAATAATAATTCAAGAAACAGGGCTGTTATAGAAAATTAGCAGGGTAATGTTCAGAACAGTGTCCATGGAGGTATCATTCCTCTTCAATAGCAGTGGTATTTCTATCACTATGTTAATCTGCATTCAGTAGTTCAACTTGCTCCTGTAGCACCAGAGTCCCTTCAATATTCTTTGTGGCAACTGGATTCGCAGACCTGGAAAAAAACAATGAAGGACAGTTAAAAAAATGAAATATTCATAAGCCACAACCAAATAAATAAATTTTGGATGTTAATAATCAACTCCACCCAAAAAGTAACAGAAGCTTAGTTCTTCACTGTCATTATTTTTCACAGGAGCCTACTTGTATAATTCCTTGACCCATTGTGACAGCCTCATACATTTCATTCACAGTGACCATTGTAACCAACTTGTATTGAACAAAACCAAACTATTTTTGCACGGGGAAATGTAGTGTTCTTTATGCTACTAAATTGGTGATCAAATAAGCATCTTAGGGAACAAAAGCATTCAATTCAATGCAAAAAGCCTGTAGATATTTCAACTAAGCAGGACCAATCATGAGCATACAAAACAAAAGAAGCTTCATTTCAAAGCCACCAATGACATATTTGAAGATTAAACAGGCCCAAGCATTGCTAAAAAATGCCGATTATGTTATGTCATTCATTTCAATGCCATCAGCCTAGCGATATTTCAAAATCAAACAGGCCCAACCAGTTGCTAAAGAATTCTCAAGCATTTTCTAAAGAGATGACATTAGGTTATATAAGCATTTTAATAACCATTGGAAACAGGAGAAGCATTCATTTCAATCCCATCAACCTAGAGATATTTCAAAACTAAGAGGGCCCAATCATTTGCCAAAGAAAAGAAGAAGTTGGAGAGAGTGAGTGGACAGGTGAGAGAGAGACTCTATGTTTGTTGCACTTGTCAAATTTAATTGAAACCTTAATAAGAGTATTAAGAATTTCTGACTATTTGGCACAACCACCTTTTAGCACAAGACTATGTTTCATCAAGGTACAGGGCCTTATGGATTATAAAAGTAGTCAACAGGTCCAGCCATAAGAGCATTGCTAGAAACTAGAGAAAAGAAAGAAGATGCAGATGACAATAACCACACCAACACAGTATACTGGAGTGAACTAGACGCCATTCTAGTACCACAGAATATATCAAAGGGCAAGGTCTCAGGATCCAAACCACCCCCGTCTCCAGCAAGCAAATACAGTTTCCATTTAGCAAGGGTGTCAACCTATAGCATAGTTGTAAATGTGAAGTGATATTAAAAACAAATTTTATGTACTTAGACAAGAAATAAAAGAAATCTGAGGAGTTAAACTGGAAATGCAGTCAGTGAGATTGCAGACTGAAAATTAATTATATGATCATGAATTCTTGCTTCCACAATATTACTAGCTTCCAATTCAGAACAGCTTTCTGCAACTGGAAGGGGCATTCTATTCTGTAGAGATCACATCTTGGCCACAGATAGAGCACATATTCAATTCAGAATTACAACCTATTAATGCAACAATATTGTAGACATAATCCAATTGATGTTATTACAAAATTTAGAATCTCCAACTCTGCAAAGGGACTCACTCAGTGATCAAGCTGAACTAATTCAGATACAATGAGTTGGGACAAGAAGAACAATTAGGATCCCAAAATTCATAAATCCAACACACACTCCTCCTCCCCCCCCCCCCCAAAAAAAAAAAAAAGTTGCAATCCCTGTATGTATCTGTCATTGATTCATTGCCTCATTGATTCATTGCCCCATTGATTGCATAAATTTTTACTTTTTGCACCATTCAGTAAAGAAAATATATTGAAAAAAGTCTAGACAGCCTGAACACTAGACCTTAGGAGTTAGGAATAATGCAGAAAAACAGAATTTTGCACCAAATAGAAGAAAATGGATAAGGCTACAAATACCAAGAATTTCACGAATAAATCCCCACTAAATGATGCAGCAACCGCAGGGAAATTATGATCCTTGCATGTATCTGCCCTTAATATACCTCCCCATCAGTTTCTCTCTGCTCCATCCAATTAAGAAAGATATCCAAAGAATCTTTTTCACATAATTATGTTCCATGTACCCTTGATCTAATCCCCCGTTGGTTTCAACAGCAAATCCTTTTTGGTTTCTTTTCAAAAGGAAGTTTTACTCAATATTTAGTGAAAATATTGCAAAAACACTGGTCCTTAACAATTGCACAAGAGAATCCAAAAGCCAAAAACAAAAAGAGCTGGTAAAAAGAGTTTGCACCAGAAAAAGAAGGCATGTAAGGACAATGCTAACCATACCAAGACTTGAACAAATATGTTCCTACTATATGACGCAACAATCACAAGTAGTTCTGATCCCAGCATGTAAGTGTCCTTGACATAGTGTTCTGTTGGCTGCATCAATTTTTATTTCTTGCATCAATCAGTAGAGAAAATATGTCGTAAAAAGTCTTGATGAACCTCCCTTAGGAGATTAATCCTTGAAAACAGAACAGGCAAAACACTTGCACCAAAAGAGGTTAAAAAGAAAAAGAAAATAAGAATAATGCTGCTGATACCAAGACTCTATCAAACACGTTGCAGCTAAATGATGATGCAACCCACATTAGGATCTGACATGCATCTGCGCTCGATTTAATTCTCCAGGGGTTGCATCAGTCAAACGGAACATCTTGCAAAGTCTTGATGATACTGTGCTTATCTTTGAACGGATCATTCAAATGTAAACGCGAAGTGAACAAAAATTTTGGTCTGAAGGAGGAAAATCAAAAAGTAAGAATAATGCTACGATACCCAAAAATTGAGGATGCAAAATCCACAAAGCAACCTTGGCATGCATCTGCCCTTGGTTGGCTTTTATTCTTTGCATCAATAATTACAGCAAAAAATGTGTGGCCGGCATAGTTCGTTATGATCGTAGCATTAGTCTTTACATAATCCCACAGACATGTAATTGAAAAAAAGACTCTTTGGATCCAATTTGCACCGACAGTTCAAAAAACAAAAAAAAAGGTAAGAAATAAGAATAGTGCCGCCGATACCAAGACTTTAACAAACACATTCAAGCGAAAAGATGCAGCAACCAAAGCATATTAGGATGTGGCATGTATCTGTTCTTGATTCAATTCTCTGGTTGCTGCATCAGTTAAACAGAACATATTGCAAAGTCTTGATGATGCTGTGCTTGTACTTTTAAGGGATCATTCAAATGTAATTTCAAAAGCGAGAAAACCAAAAAATTGAAAGAGTTTCGGCACATCAATAATTACAGAAAACACATGGCGAAACAAATTAGATTAAAAAGAATTTGCGCCAAAACAGAAACCCGAAAACGGAGTTGAAAAGAGAAAATTTAACGATAAAATAATGTCAAGAAAAAAATAATAAATAAAATTTTAATAATCAGTTTCCTACAAAATGATGCGGCAATCATGGTAATCGAGATCCAACTTGCATTTGTTCTTATTTTTCGTTCCCCACGTCATTTGTTGAAGGAAAAACATTGTCAAAATCTTGATGAACCTGACACTACTTCTTAAGAGACCGGAATGTGGATATTAAATTCAAAACAAAGCCCTACAGAAAACAAGGCTTGGAAAGAATAAGAAAAAAAAAAACGGAGAGAATAGAATACGGGTATTTTTGTTCTGGGGTTTCGAAATTCATCTTATTGTAAAACCCCAATTAAACAACTTTAATCCGTACGAGCAAAAGAATACAGATAAAATTTAAGCAACAAAACCTATCCGGATTGCTACTTTATTACTGAAGCGAGAACTTTGAAACGAGAAAGGAAACTCTTTCTTAAAAACTTTAAGATCCTGAGGAGGAGAAAACGATGAAAGACATGAACAGTTCCTTAAAACCGTAAAGATTCAGAAGAAGAAAACGGTGAAGAGAAAAAGAACAAAAGGAAGAAATAAAACCTTCAAGATCCAAAAGAAAGAGACAACACAGATTCGTTTGGGCACAAAATTTGGAACGTTGGAGGACAGCTGTGCGGTATTTATAGAGGAGACACACGTGTTTAGATCTTTAAACTAATTTTACCTCTTTCCATTGTTGCCCTTGTAGGTCCGTTGACTTTTTAAACTAGACGCTCGTTGTATTTGCACCTCTTTCCATTATTGCCCTTATAAGTCTTTTTATCTTGTCCAGCTTCCTAAAAAATAAAAAGAATATATATATATATATATTATAAAAAAATATTTTTTAAAAATTAGCTAAATAACAATGCTGAATATTTTTTATTTTTTTATTAAGATTAAATTATATAACTTTTACCGTTACATACTTTTTCGAGGTAACTGAACATTGAATTTGCAATAAAAATTTTAAAAAATTCCAAAACTGAAAAGTAAAAACAAAAAGTTAATTAATCAAAATCCCTTCGAATTACAAATTTAAGTTGAAAAAAGAAAAATTAAAAATAAAAAGAGAATCACACTAAATTCTCAGATATATATATATAACATGCCAATGGGTTAGCAAATTGCCTTGGCTTAAAAGAAATTGGATATCAGAAGTCAAATGGCCGAAATGATATATTTCTATCAATAAAAGGAAATTTTAGTCCCTGATGGTGGATCGTTACAGTCCCTTGGAATCAAACTTTGGGGTTACTCAATACATTAAATTCTTTCACCTTTTCGAGGATATCCATCAGCTTGTAGTAGAGGATCTAGCAGCAGTGAACGAGTCCCATTTGGAAGCATCTCCCAAAGTGCATATTCTGACAAACTGATCAAGTCATAAATAGTTTCAGAGTGGGAAAGGCAGTCATTAGAGCCATACTCAGAGAAATGATATTAGTAATGTCCAGATTCATGACATTCAAACTATTGTCTCAGATACCTTTTATTTTTATTTTTTTAAAAAAAAAAACTCATAAACTTTGTATTACATTTTAATTTATTATCAATTTTTTTTAATTTTTATAATATTATTTAATTATACAATTAACGCTTATAAACTTTTAAAAAAAAATGTTTTACTATATCTTTGAAATAATTATAACACCATACAGTCAATCATTTTCGTCGTACTGTAATTGAACGCTGCCTAATACAAGAAAAATAGTCCATAGAGCTGGCTATTTATTCCACAATCTAAATGAGATTTAGCCACTTTTAAAGTGCCGAAAGTGTAAACAACATAGAGAGCCATTGCCATTTCAGGAATTCAGAAGGTGGTCCCGAAGGCAAGAACATGGATCTGCATAAGCCAAATCGATCAGCACAAATGAGTTCCAATTGAGGCCAAAGGAACACCAGTTCAAAGAAAATTTATCGTCTCATGTCACTTCTAATTATAAGTATAATAGCTTCTTGGTTCCTTCCCACATGTGTCAACTTTGCAGAAAGTTCATGTATAATAACTTTGAATAACAACAGCAATAGATTGTTCATTACCTTGAGAAACCTCCCAAAGTAAAGAAGTGCAAAGGAGAATGCTGCCAAAAAAACTGCAACTACACGAAAAATAGGATAATTTCTTATTTCTTGCCGGTGCCAAGTAAGACTCGTCCAATCCAGGCATCCCTTGAAACACCCATCAACAATTAAACAAGAAAATGCAACTACTCGGGAAAAAAAAAAAAAAAACGGATGGATCAAGCTGCTGCTGTCGTTGTTGATGATTGTTTTCTATTCCAGAGTTTTCCAAACGAGCAGACACCTACAATGAAATGGATTTCGGATGTTGTTGGCGGCAAATCTGGTTCATATTTTTTAAGGCTACGTTAAAGGTTCATTAGTCATAAATCGATATGAGGAGCATTCGTTTCTCTTTAAAGAGAATGAATGACAATGTGACAATTATAGAAGTATTAACTAAATTATTAATTAAGATTATATATATATATTTTAAATTTTTTGGTGAATGGATATTTGGATTATAAGATTAATAATGAAGGAGGGTTTAAATGATGGTTTCTTTTCCTATGTCTTCGTCAAATAATCTGCAGTTGGGAAAAACATATACTTGATAGCAAGAATTTCTAATGCCTAATATACATACATACATACATACATACATACATACATACATACATACATATACATTTATTTTTTTTCTTGCTTACTTTAATGCCTAAAGTTTTAAGAGGTGCATTCAAATGCAATGATATCTCTACTTTAATCGGACGGCTACATTGGTTCCCCCGCGTGGTAGCCATAGCTACATTAATCGGATGGCTCTTTTGATTTGTTCAAAAGGTGAGGACCACCACCGTTGGCATTTGTGCTTATGCATGTGGACCGCGTTAATGATTTTTTTTTTATTTTTTTTTAAAAAGATGATATTCAACAATGTTTAATTGCTTATTCTGGCATTAAAAACATTAAAAAGGCTCTTGGTGTACCAACTTAATTAAACAAAACATTTACAGCAAAACTGCCGGCGGAAAAAGTTTCTGAGCTACCATTATATGAGGGTAAAAGTACAATTAGTTTTTCGTGTTATAGACTCTCTAATTTTGAACTCGACATTTTTAATCCAATAATTTGTTGATAATCTACTAGCTGGTCTCCGAATCTACTTCAAAGGTAGATTGAGTTGGGAGCATCAGGAGTTGAGGTTTAAGTAATTTCGAACATGGGTTTAAATTCGTGACCTTTGATATTGAAGACAACTTCAAAATGTTATCGAGAGTAAGTTATGCATACTTTCATATTTTTGACCATGCAATTGTATTTGGACTACTCATTTTTATTACACACACTAGGAATCATATCTCTGCTTTGACAGAATTACAAGCCTCACTAATGATCTTTGGACAAGGATGCGTACAATACAATGATTTCTAAGCTAGGTTTCACTATAAGCGAAAGAAACATAAGTTTGTAATTGACCGCACATAGGCCATGAGAGCAAAGTTGCCGGAGGATGTCGGAAGATTAAATCTTGTTGTCATACCAATTTGTTACATTCTGGGGTTTTTTTTTTTTTTTTTTGTCCTTTCAAAGGGACGAGACTAGAATTTGGAAGCTTCAGATCACACATAAAAGAGGAAGCAGGCCCAATCATAAAATCTTTATGGTTTTTATCTTAAAAAGAAGCAGAGATGTACGTTGAGTTTCGCCTCTCAAGCTTCCGTCTTCTGTCGCGCGTGCTAGATCACACGTGCGCGCGTCCCTACATTCCAACTGCATATGTATAAATTAATTATCAAGCCTGACTATTATGTAGTCGCTCATTCAGAAAAAGAAGATTATAACCCAGTTAAATTCTGCCACGTTGTCTCCCGGGGGGCTTTTTCTTTAGGAAATGTCTTATTTTTGTCTATCTTGCGTACGTGGCAACCACCAATTGCATGCATAGGGAATTCGAGGCTATAAGAGATAGTTGCCCCCAACCTCCTCTAGAGGGTCTAGAGAAATATCCTAATGATAATTTACACCGACTACGTCTGTCAACCTTGTAAGCGACACGTGCCCTATGTTTGACCAGAGACAGCCGAAGATCTAGGGCCCGGTTACTTGTGCAGCCGGTCACTCCTCTTCTGCAATTCCCGCTACCTATATCTATCTATATATATAGACGGAGACCGTCTGTTTTACTCTTCGATTACTGTTTCCAAATTGACGGAACTAAGAAAAGCTCGCTCTCTCTAGGTTAGTAGTTTCTCTTAATTTCTTGGCAATTTTGTTATTTTCTTGAAATTATTTGGAGGTTTGCTTTGTTTTAGTCAAATTTGGTCTTTTTTATTCTTTAACTTTTCTAGTGTCCATTTTTTTTTTTTTTTTGATCGATCTTTTGGAGCCAAGAAAGCTCAAGATTTGAGTTAAATGCCTTTTTTTAAAATAATAATAATAATAATAATAATAATAATAATAAATTGTAGTTTTGGTGGCCCTATTTGTGCTTATTTTTCTCTGGATCTTTCTGATAAAGTTATAAATGACAGTTTAATTCAGTATAGAGTGGTGATTTTCTTGGATTAGTGATTTGGGTATCTTAGGCTCTCGAATTTAATTTTTGAGTCTCGGTGTGCTTTTGACTTGGGGTTAAGTTTGGCTTGAGGTTAAGTTTGATTAGGTGTTGATAGGTCGAGTACAGTGGAGACGGTAATTGGGGTTTCCACTGGTAGTTAATACCATTCTTGTAGCTAACTTGACTAAATTTAAGGTTTTATGGGCGTAATAAGAAATTATATTCTATTGGTTATATTGTCAAAGGGTTTGCTGTTTCTTCCCTGCTTGTCATTCTCTAATTTGTTCATAACAGAACATGATCATTAAAAAAAATTTTGAACTTCGTTTTCCCTGTTGGCATTATTTTTTACTGCTGCTAATGTTGTTATTCGTTTTATTGGTTCAATGTTGCATAGATCTGTACAACAAACTGTTGAAAGCTCAAACCAAATACGAAATATTGCAACGAGAGCTTGTAGACTTTTGAAATCCTTCCCATTGGTCAGTGACATTTGTTTATAGAAAGAATTGGATTTTTGTCTCTTCCTGGTGGATGAAGGGGGAATAACTATTCTATTGTCTGGCAATATATATTAGTGATATCTTTTTGGATAATTATGCCCTGGGTTTAGATTTCTTAATGCTATTGAGTCGATTGAGCGTATTTATTTTTGCTAATGCTTTTAAAGCCTGGCCCTGGAGAGCTACATAGATTCCAGCCACCATGGGCTGGTGCCTGGTATGGCACCTTCTCGGGTGGTTGCAGGGTTAGCCCAATCTTCTTCGAGTTCTGGAATTTTCTTCCAGGGTGATGGACAGTCCCAGGCCGTTATTAATTCTCACTTGAGCTCATCTTTTGGCAACTCATCCAATTTGATTCCTGGAACTGGACATACCAATTTGGGTCCAGTTTCTGGGGACATGAATAATGCGGTTTTGAGCAGTGTAGCAAATTCAGGACCAAGCGTTGGGGCAAGTTCTTTGGTGACAGATGCAAATTCAGCACTTTCATGCAGTCCCCATTTGCAGAGAAGTGTGAGCATCAATACTGAGTCCTATATGCGCTTGCCAGCATCACCCATGTCATTTTCATCCAATAATATAAGCATTTCTGGGTCATCAGTTGTTGATGGGTCGTCTGGAGTGCAGCAGGGTAGTCTTCAAGACCCAATTGCACAGCATGTGCAGCAGCAACAACAAGGGGCTTCAAGTGCAAGATCCTTGGCCACATCACAGACTGGGCAAGTTTCACTTTCCATGGGTCCACGAGCTCCAGGATCCTTCCTTCAAGATCCTACTAATCTATCTCAGGTGCAAAAGAAACAGAGATTGGGTATCAAACAGGAAGATATTTTGCAGCACCAGGTGCTGCAACAACTCTTGCAGAGACCAGACTCTATGCAGTTGCAAGGCCGAAATCCACAATTTGAAACATTGCTTCATCAGCAGAGACTAAGGCAGCAGCATCAAATTATCCAGCCTATGCCACCATTGCAGAGAGCCCACCCACAGCAGCAGCATCAGTTGCAGTTAAGGCAACAATTACAACAACAGGCCATGCAGCCAGCACCTGCCATGAAGCCTCCATATGAGGGGGGAATATGCGCTCGACGATTGATGCAATACTTGTTTCATCAGAGACAACGCCCAGCTGTAAGTTTTTTTTGTTTTTCCTTCAATTTTGGTTATTATTTGTGGAGGCATCTGATTCCGCTATCATCAAAATATAAATCTGGCTTGGGGCTTCCTCTGTTGTAGGGGAATAGTTACATTTTAGGAGACATTATCCATCAATTTGAGCTTTAAAATGCACTTTTTGAGGCACAAGGATGAGTTGTTTCTTGATAGTGTTTTATTTGTTGGCAGGATAACAGTATCGCCTATTGGAGAAAGTTTGTAGCTGAGTATTATTCACCCCGTGCAAAGAAAAGATGGTGCTTGTCATTATATGATAATGTTGGGCATCATGCACTTGGTGTTTTCACTGAAGCAGCTATGGTGAGTTCCTTTGTGATGTATTATAACAAGATAAACCCTTTTTATGAGTTGATGTTCTTGCAGATTGGAGCACATGGCTACTCTTTCTTTTTCTTGTCATTTGCACTTCTTCGTTTTGTGTTAATCTATAATGAATACATACCAATATCTAGCTCTTTTTGTGTGTGTGTGTGTGTGTGTGTGTGTGTATTTTTCCCTCATTGCGTAGCTTATTTGGCATTTCTCCCTCATGAAGGCTGCATTAGATTTTTATGTTTTTATGTGTGGGATGTCTGTTGCCCTGATTGTATAGGCTAGGTCGGCATTTTCCCCTTGTGAAAGCCTTCATTATTTCTTTATGTTTTTATCTTCAGGAGGCATGGCACTGTGATATTTGTGGCTCCAAGTCTGGCAGAGGATTCGGTAAGGGGTTTTGTTGCTTTTAGCCATGAGATATCACAGGTTTATCATGAATGTTATTAATTATTTTGTGATTGAAATTGCTTTCGGAGAGCCAGGGTTAGGTTACTAAATTTAAGGGATGTTGTGACTTGGAGGTCATACGTTTGAGTAGCAGAAACAACCTTTTTGTGAAAACAAAAGTAAGGTTTGCGTGCATCTAACCCTTCCCTATCCAATAGTATGGGAGCCTTGTTCACTGGGATGCCTTTTTTTTTTTTTCAATTATTTCCTTCTCCTTTGAAGGAAAACATGATCTTCAAGCGTTATTGCCTGTAGTGCAGAGTATGTAGGGCCTAAAATTCAACTTAAGAATGGTTTCATTTTGTGCAAAGTTTTTATGGCTTGAGTTTGCTTCAATTTTGGTGTGACTATTAAATTCAGTCCAACTGCCATAGCATGTGTGGTCATATCAGTTTCAGAAATTGGAAGAGGTAGTAGTTATAGTGCACAACTTTAACAAAGCTCTACAAAAGAAGTTCTGCAAAGGGGCCATGCCAGCGGTTTTGAGTGGTCATTTTTGGTCATGCAGTGGGATGCGAACAAGCGGGCTTGTAGAGTGCAGGTTCACTTGGTATATTTATCAACTGTGCATGAGGTGGTGGAGTATTCAGACTCTAGTAATTACAGATGGTTTTATATTTTGCACGCATACATGACTCTGTCCTAGTTTTCTGAATGCTTCATAGTTTTTTCTGAACCCTTTATTCTCTTCACCAAACCTCTGAAAGATGTCAACTGAACAAATAGTGATACCTTGTAATGGCTTGTAGTTGGATATCAACTAACATGTATGACCATGGCACCCTAGATTCTTCTTAGAGAGTAAGGGGGGGAGGGACTTGTTGTTCAAGAATAAAGTTGCATGTAACTCTGGGCAACTGTGTCTGTATCCTAGATGTTATTAGCTTACTTTCTTAATGTTTTGCTTGCAGAGGCGACATTTGAAGTACTTCCGAGACTAAATGAAATAAAATTTGGCAGTGGTGTCATCGATGAACTTTTGTTTTTAGACTTGCCACGTGAATGGAGACTTCATTCTGGAGTAATGATGGTGAAGTATGAAAAAGCAGTTCAAGTGAGTGTATACGAGCAACTTCGTGTGGTTCGTGAGGGTCAGCTTCGTATTGTATTTGGCAATGATTTAAAGGTCAACGGAAATAACTTCAATGTATAGTACTATGTGTTCCTGAATTCCTTAAGTTAACCTGCTGTCACTTCCCTGTGATGCAGATATTGTCTTGGGAATTCTGTGCACGGCATCATGAAGAACTCCTTCCACGTAAAATTGTTGCGCCTCAGGTACTGATTTTTGTACTCTAGGTCCCTTGCCTTGGTATAATTATCCCAGATGATAGATTGCTTTCTGAACATGTACGCAACTAATAACCATGTTGTTTGCCTATGTCTTTTCCTTGATTGGAATTCTACAAGTGTTGCAATCTTTGTTTTTGTTGGGAGAGCTAATTAGTGTAAGCGTGGGTAATTTGTGGTCTTTTGCAATAACAAAACTGCGCTGTCCAGCTGAAATTTTGAGGGTCAAATTGACTGGGAGACTTTTGAATGAAGCTTTAAAAATGAGCATCTCATCATCTATGCGAATTATTGCATAATTGATGTCATTTATTGAACATGAAACTTCTCAGAAATTGCTGGGGTTGTAACCCTCTTCAAATTACTAACAACATAATCATGTGAAAACTTTGACTCTGAGTCTGCTTTTCAGGTAAATCAGTTGGTTCAAGTTGCGCAGAAATGCCAGAGCACAATTGCTGAAAGTGGATCTGAGGGTGTTTCTCAGCAAGATTTGCAAACAAACAGTAATATGTAAGTGTTTTGTGCAATCAAATAAATATGTCCTGCTTTTAGATGTTTAGTGATTTGGTCTCAAGCCTTTTGTACCAGACATGTTTAAAATGACATTAACTTGACATTTATTGCCACAGGTTAAGAAACATTTAACTTGGAATGTTACTGTAATTATTCTAATTGTTTAATATACACTCAAATAGGATCCTGCTTTGGATTTCCTTTATGAGTGCTGACTCTGCAAGTTTGCTCCTGCAATATCTTGGTTGACATGTGGTTTTGATAAAGCATTACCTAACATCAGTGCAGTCCTCCTCAAATGAAGTTTGAGACAAGGTTTTACATATGGTCTTCACCATTTTGCATAAGATGCTCACTTCAAAAAGGATTGAAACATATGAATTCTCTAGCTGCCAAGACATGTGCAATTCTCAATGTTCTGTTGGGAGATGAAATGCTTTTTGCATTCCATGGCATGGATTTAAGAGGCTATTTTGTGTCGAAGGTTTGAACTAGCATCACAATTTAAGGTTGCACTGAGTTAACTTGGTAGTTGCCTCTATTTTGGGCCTTATTGGACTTTGGTTGGCACAGAATTGGTCTAGTGATGCAAAGTAGGGTTAATGGTTAATATTTTAATTCAATATCAATTCTTAATATTAATCTCAAGTGGTCTTTGGTTACCATAGAGTTTGGTCTAATGCTATTATAAGCAGGGTAATGGTTAATATTAGTTCACAATCAACCATTCTTAGGGTCTTGATGGCTGGCAGACAGCTTGCAAAGAGTTTGGAGCTACAGTCACTGAATGATTTGGGATTTTCCAAGAGATATGTCAGGTGTTTGCAGGTATGATTGAAGCTGTTTCCGCATGCAGAGTACTGAGTACACATTATGCTATATGTTTTCATTCTGATAATTGGGGATACGTTTTGTGCCAGATCTCTGAGGTTGTTAATAGCATGAAGGATCTGATTGGTTTCTGCCGAGATCACAAAGTTGGGCCAATTGGTAAGTCTTTCATGCCTGATATGATTACAGGTCATGTATCGGATATTGACAAGCTCATTTGGGATGAGAGATTCTCTTTCATGTCTGCTTCCCAATGTGAATTTTTTACATACGTTAATATTCTTTCTGTACTGGAAGGTCAGTGGAATCAAATTCTTGATTGAATGAACTGCCTCTGCCATTTGGAGGTTGCTGTCAATTTTGCCAGGGCTAAATTAGAATTTCCTGTGTCTTTGTCATTATTGAAAAATTAAGATGCGGAGCAAATTTTTTGCCATCTTCCTTTCTTCGACTGTTACTTTCATTTCTTTTCGTCTAACAGTTCCATAACATTTGGATTCTTTCTTTTTTTTTGGGTCTGCCACTGTCTTCTGATTGAAATGCTCTCGTATTTTACTTTTTGTTTCTGGAAAATGTTCTCCCCCTTCTTGTATCAAAGAAAATTACACCAACCAGACTTATTTGTGTGTTTTTTCCTTCTAATTTAAGGTCTGATAAAGATGGTAGCTCATATGTTTGAACTCCGGTTATTCTACTTTGTTGTTATTGTTGCAAAAAAAATTTTGGGAGCAGCAGAAAATTCATTATTTTGACTGAATGTTTTCTATGACCTTGATGCTGCCCATATATGCAGAGGGCTTGAAAAATTATCCCCGGAATGCCTCTTCAGCCAAGCTCCAGATGCAAAAGATGCAGGAGACAGAGCAGCTAGCAAATGTTCAGGGTCTGCCTGCCGAACAGAACACCCTCAATAAGCTAGTGGTGATACATCCAGGAGTAAGTAGTCACATGAGCAACAACCATCACATGGTTAGTCGAGGAGCTTTGAGTGGTTCAGCCCAGGCTGCTTTGGCGCTGACTAATTACCAGAATCTGCTTATGAGGCAGAACTCGATAAATTCAAATTCTAACTCACTTCAACAGGATGTGGCGCCATCCTTCAGTAATTCTAACCAGAGCCCATCCTCAAACTTCCAAGGCTCAGGTGCTTTTATGTCGGGATCCATGCAGAACTTACCTGTAAGTGGCTTCTCAAGTCCACATATGCTTTCACAACAGCCACAGCAGTTGCAGCAGCATTCATTGAGCACTGCTAGTTTACTCCAGCAGAACTATCCACAGCCTTCCCAAGGTAAACCAGCCTTGGAGCAGCAGATGATCCAGCGACTGCTGCAGGAAATGTCCAATAATGGTGGAGTTCAACAACATTCGGTTGGGCAGCATGGTAATGTGACTGTAGCAAGGAATGGAATGGGCTTTGGAAGTACCACTCTCTCAACACCTGCAGCTTCTGCCACCATGTCTGGAGGTCTCGCTGGGCCTGCACCAAACCAGAGCAATAGTTTTAAAGCTGCATCAAACAGCGATTCTTCTGCAGCTGGTGGGAACAGTGGGTTTAACCAGAAGATGCCAGATTTGCATCAGAATCTTCATTTACAGGATGACATAGTCCAGGATATTGCCCATGAGTTCACCGAACATGGTTTTTTTAACAGTGACCTGGATGATAACATGGGGTACGATTGGAAGGCTTGACTTTGTTTGGCCCTGTAACTTATTTTTGTTGAGCTTACTTCTGGCCTTATTTGTATGTACAGAAGATTGATTATGTCGACTGCTCCCCCTTTTTCTCTATAATGAAATTTGTTGTGGCATGGAACTTGTACTTTTCTAGTAGGTAATTAGTCATCTCTTTTTAATTTTTCTCCGCCTTTCTCTAGGCTTTTCCCTCAAGTCTTGCAAGTGTAATCCATTCGGAACAGCTAGCATATAAATTTTTTGGAGCTTCTGCTATATCCTCAAGGTTTCTCGTTCACAATGCTTCCTCATTCGTTGAACAGAATTTGAGATTCCTGTGAAAGTGATCCAGGACAACCTTGTAGTTCAGCTAATAACTCCTACGTCCTGTTGTTGATCTCTTTACTTCATTGTGTTTCATTTGGATTCCCTCCAAAACGTTTCTTTTTGTACACGGCTCTCTAGATCTTCGTGTTCTTTGAGATGCCCCACCGAATGCCGACTACTTTTGCTCTCATGCTCACCTTTGCCATCGAAACTGATCCATTGGGTTGATGCCGAGCTACAAAATAATTGCTTCAAGAGATTAACTAATGTCGAAAGGATTTGTTAGGTCAACCCATTCCGACGACGTGTTTGTGGAATCAAGTCTCGACACTCAGAAACCTTGATCGAGGAGGCTACCTTAATGTTTGGTAAAACAACTGCAGTAGGAACCAGCTTGTCTTCTTCATACCTAGGTGGGTGAGTTCGTCTCCGTTTGTGAACTGTTGTTCCAACTTTATAATGCCAGGCTCTGAGCTGATGCTGTGTTTAAATACTCAAGGCAGTAAAATCATTGAGTTGTTCCCTTTCTTCCCCAAACTTTTACCCAGCCAAACAAACAGCCAATAAATTTTGAAAAATCTAATCTGTGTTTACCAGAGACGAGAGTAAACTTACTCCGTTAAAAACGTTTTAGAAGGACCCCCAAAATAATGATAAATATATACATATATATATAATAAAGCTGAACTTTCCAATATAGTTTTTGACTTTGCCCCTAGGTTCTCTTTAAAGTTTGAACCAGCTCCGCTCTAAAGCACTACCTACCCTAAGCAAGCAGTTCGCACGGCAATTTCTCGCTCTTCAATTCAGCTTTTCTATGAGTTCCTTTTGGTTCAAGACAAATACATGATTGCTCATCCAATAACAATGTCTACACAATTGAACATAGACGAAATAGCATCTCTCAAACAAATGCAATTCTCTCGTCAGCACCACCAAACTTTACACGGCAACATTTTCGGCGACAAAACTTATCATTGACTCAACTGAAGCTGCATGTGGAAAAGACTGGGAAGAAAAACACAAGTGAAAGGAGTAAATGGAGCTGATATACCGACACTTTTATTGCGTCTACTATAAAAGCTCATCATCCGATTCATCATCCTCCTCAAATGCTGCAACCCCAAGTAAGGTACCAAGGATCATATTCTCCCAACCCCTTACACCTCTCTCCATCAATTGCACAGTTAATGTGTGCCAACGAGAAGTTGTGCCTTTCTGGATTTTGGGTGATCCATCGGACTTGCAACATTCATTTTCAGGGCTGTACTTCAGCTTGCACTTTCCCGTGGGACAGAGTATCTCAACATCAAATGGTTGTGAGAGAGGCCTTCCCACAACTTGAACATGAGAGATACTGTACCATAGCAAACAATCAAAGGTCGTTACATTGTGAGGCAGATACATTAACCTGATTGTGAAATTATGAAGCAAAGAAACTTGGAAAACATGATTGAAGTACATCCTGGATAAGCACAAAAACAAAGATATAGCAGATTTACGCCCCAAAAAATTGTTTATAAAATGAAGAGCTGACCACAAACTAGTTATGGTTGCATGCATGCATGTTGGTGCATACATACATACATACATACATATATATATAGAGAGAGAGAGAGAGAGAGGGCAACCATATATAATACAATCCATCCATTTCTTGTCTCTGAACTCTACCCAGCAGCTCAACTTGAAGAATTCCTCCAATGCAAAGTACAGGTTCTGGAAGCTTGAATTTTTGCAGGCAATTTTCCTGTCAATAGACACTCAAAATATTCATATTACAAAAGGGAAAGGACTTAAAAAGTGAGAAAAAACAAATCACTTAAAACCATGGATAATATTGCACTACATCGGCAAACACAAATTTCATTCTTCTCATGTTCATAGATTTATGTATGCTGGAAATCAAATTTTTTCACATTTTTTTAGGCAATCACATTATTTTCATTGAATAAGCACAACAAGAACACTCCAAGATTAAGATACTAAACTCATTACTAGTTATAATCCGAGAGCATCAACAAGCCATGTTAGAGAAAACTCCAGATATTCTACACAAGTTTGTTCATTAAGACAAAGAAACTGAAGTTACCCACCTCATTCTTGAAAATAGGCTTGACAAGCTAGAATAAAACAAGATATTAAAGACATAACCCTCTAAAAGCCCCACTACAATGACACCTGAAAAGTGAAGCTGACCTGAGCCATTGGATATTCTGGTGAAATATATGTCCAAATGAATTTTTCATCCAGTAATCCATGTCCATTAGTGTAGCTAACTGTGGCATCATTCTCTGATGGCAGTGGAGACTTGGGATGACCCAATCTAAATCTGACAGCCTTAGATGAATAGATAGGGCAGCCATACTGAAAAAATGCTGATACACAGAAAAAGTTTTCTGTCAGTTCAAAAGGAATGGGTAATTTCAGTCTCTAAGGTATAGCAATGTTCGATACAAGAAGTAACCTTGGAATGGTTGAACATGGATTTCAGTGACAAGACAAAGATTAGCAATCAACCTATAAGCTAATGTTTCAGGAACAGCAGGGTCGCTTTGGCCCTTACTGGACCAATATGAAGCTCCATTTTCAACTCTATCACTTGGCACCAAAGTATTGCAGATGCTCTCTTGAGGGTAATTATCAGTGCTAGATGCACTAATGGCTCCTGTTATACAACCCTTTTCCAAGAACTGGGAAAGCCCCCCAGCCAACAGGGCATAGACACTATGATTCCGCTTGCAGCACTCCCATTCCATGCAATCACTCTGTCTGACATCCAATGGATTAATCATGTCGTCCACTTCAATTACACGAGTAACACTGGACATTTCAGGGAACATTTTCAAGCAAAGCTGCTTAGAAAGTGCATTTGCAATCGCTGAAAGCATAACATGAGAAACACAAATAAGCGTCAATCCCCTAACAATAAACCCCGTTTAAGGCGATAAAAAAAGGGACAACACTCCGCTCTTGTATCCCAAAAAAAACAAAAAAGAAAAAAAGAAGACATACCAAATTGGCGCCAAGAGCTTGAAACGGAGCAAACGCGTGCAAGATCAGAAGGGTCGTCCAACTGCAGGAAAACCTTAATCGACATGTCGGCTCCAAGCCATTTCACAAAATCATGACAATTTTCCGAACCAGACATATTAAAGAAGCCCCTTTTCCGCAACTCCTCCTATACAAGACTATCATCAATCAAAATGATGCAACTATATTAATGCTGTTTTAAAAAGGACAAAAAAAAAAGGTTTGAAAAAACAAAAAAGAAATGGGAAAAAGGCAATAAAATGAAGCTGGTAAAGGAGGAGGAAAAGACGGTACCTTTAATGGAGACGGAGATCTAATGAAACTTCAAAGACAAAACACAAACAGAGAAGGAAAGAGAGAGAGCACCGAACGAAAGCGAATGGCTTCTGCTTTTGATGACGCAGATAGGACACGAGACACGTAAAGCCACGGAGTAAAGGGATAAATCCAAAAAAAAAAAAAAAGTCATGATAGATAAATTTATAAAATTGATAATTTAATTATTTTTATTTTAAATTAAATTAAAATACAAATATTTAAAATTAAAATAAAAATTTTCTTATATTTATCCCTATATCATGATAGATAAGAAAATGAAAGAAAAGAATAATAGGGAAGAAAGTTATAAGAAAATCAAATGATTTTGCTTATACTTGTCTGGATGAAATTGAAAATGATAAGAAAGAAAATTTACTAAAATTATATTTCGTTATTTGCAAGCGTAAAAAGAAAAAAAAAAAGAAGGAAATGAAAAGGAATATATATCTGTAAAATTACTTTCTTGTAGTTCTTTTAAAAGGAGAGAATGCACTAACGAGAGGGTAACGTGGTCGTTTTACAAAATACTCCCTCATTTTTTTTTTTTCTCATCTCCCACCGATTTGGTGAGAGCAAGAATTGTGGGTCCCATGCGAAATTGTTTTTGAGTTTTCCAACCAACTTTCTTTCTCAAAATTTATCCAAAAACAAAACTTCCTAACTTATTTTCCTTCTCATTATTTACATTTCCATTCTTTTCTGCCAACCCAAACAAACTATAAATGCACAATGATGAGGTAAATGTAATAATGTGGGTCTCTATACTTTGTCGTCCCCTTCTATGGGTCTCTTCTGAATTGACGCCAGACGCTGGGTTGGATTCTTCAGGAACTGGACAAGAGAGACATGTGGGACATAATTTGTAAGCTAACTCAAAAGTTATTCTACCTTCTATTTAATATTATTATTAACTGATAATATTAAAAAAAAAAAAAAAGAAGAAGAAGAAGAAGAAGAAGAAGAAAAGAAGGATCTTTCCCCTGTACCAAATGAAACAAAAGAGAAAGGTTCATGAATACCATTTAATAAAAAAAAAATCATAAAAAATTATTAATTTATTGAAAATAAATAATTTTTTAATATTTTATTAGATAATTTTATTGATTAAAAATTACTCGTTTTAATAAAATAATATTTTTATAATAAATAAACAAAAATGTTAGTACTTAACAATATTCTTAATAAAAATAATTGTAATAAATGAGAAAATAAAAAAAAAATTATTGAATGTACAACCCATTTTAAAGATTATTTTTACATTAAATCTATGATAATGGTCTTTTTTCATTCTTATTTTTAACGAAGGATAACAGTAAAAAAATTTGCTCTGCCGTTTTATTGCAAACGGGTCAATTGGTCATAGTGAATGAAGACATTGACACACATCAAATGGGCCCACTATGTTGACGCGACGCCCATTTAGTGACCCAACGCTACCGTTCCCTTTGTTCGTTTCCTAAATACCAGGGTTGTTGGGCAATCGCTCTCCTTACAGGAAGCCGAAGACAGTGTGGGCCAGTGGGTCCAGTATCCAATCCCCATTGAGATCCCACCAATCATAAATGATCTTGCAAAGGCTATCATCACCTGAGGCAGCCATCCGAGGGGGCGGAGAGCTATTTTGCAACAGGGCATTGTTGGAGTACAGTGCCTCCGATTGGTGCCCATGAAGCCTCCTTAAGCTGTATTCTACTCGAGCATTTAGCCTTCCTCAAGACTGAAAAAAAAGGTCAACCAAGCTGATCTACATAGAAACTCTCTTATACAATTCCATGCGGATAAAAAACATTCTTTCTTCATTCATTCGCTATCTATACATGGGAGTTTTTTACTCTGCTTGTGAAGGAAAGGCCTCTGGAAGACAACCCCAAATGAACATCAAAGAGCAAGTCCATGACTTGCCTTCACATGCAAACATTTGTGGAATTAACAGCAAAAAAGAAAAATATATGTATGTAACCCACTTATTCTCTTGCCCCCTCCCCCCCCCCACCTCTCAACTCTACGTTTAACATTTTTAACAAGCTAACTAACTACCTCAATAGAATTGCCTTGATTTTTCTCGGAACTCGCTCGAACATATTAATACAGAGTCTAGCGATAAACCACCTTTGGTATGAGTGCAATCGATCTGCATCATCGAAAATTTGAGCTTCACTGAGGCATTGGAAGTGGAATCATCGATGACAAAGTCACCGACGTGGTAATGAACCCAATTTCCCTGTTCATGAAGGCAACATTCCGACACAGCACATTGGCCATTCGAGGTTGAGAGTTGGAAGCGAACTGGTTTTATGTCCCAACCATGAACTTCATCCATGTTACAGCCTCGGCGGCCAAATCTCTTTGAGGTTTTGCCTAGTTGGAGCCGGAAGAGTAGGCTATAATTCCCCGGTGGAAATTCAAATTCCAATTCTCCCTTCACTTCAAACCACCACGTTTGTTTAAGATATGCAATTTCGTGGAACCTACACATCAAAGACGTGGATTTATAATCTTCACTGGCTCGAATTTCCTACCCTTTTTCGCATTGTGCAGTCCACCGATTAAAATAATCCAACAATACAAAAAAGATCTGTTAAATATAACGAAAACTTTGTTCATTTGATTACTCATGTCTCGTTGTTTTAAATCAAGGAAAAGTGTTACAGTGATGACACTTTCTACGAATTAACACCAAAATCGCACTTAAATGTATTATTTTCTCATCGATTTCGACTTTGACTAAATTCTAGAAACAATTCTAATACGAGAAGTGACTTACGAATTAAAATTGTATTGAAAGATAAATTTTAAATAGTAATACAAATATTCTATTGTGAATTTTAAGTCGTAAATTCAAATTGTAAAAACAATTTGTCGGTGAAATTGTAGTGAGTAGACTTTATATTGGTCACTCTTGTGCTCTGTGGATATGCACTTCAAAAATATCACTCACATGGCATGCTAACCATCAAACTAATAAGCTGTTACAGCCTGGACCTGTGTTCTCCCAGGTTGCGCAGGTAAGTCATTCTTAAGCTTCAGTCAAGATTACGATTTTATATATGGATCTAATAATTAGTATGATGACATAACATGAAATGCAATCTATTGACTTGAATGACTCGTGAAAAGGACCATTTTTTTGGAATAGGGGCCCCTGTACGTGGGATCTTTACCATTTTTATTGGAATAGTAAATATTCTCTTTCATGGTAGAAGAACAGGGAATTTACTTTCTAGAGTAGTGGCATCTTGCCACCACATCTTCCTAATCAAGCAACTTGGCAACCGCTTAAAAAAGCTGTAAGGCTGCGCTGAGCCATTAGATGCCACGCCATGGTCAACTTTTTTTTCATGGGTACTTCAAGAATTCTCTCATCACCAATTTCACGAATAAATGACCAGAGAATTGTGGATTTTCATTTGCACTCTCGCCTTGCTATTTTAAGAAAATTCGTTAGTGAAAGACAGAATTTTGTAATAAGAACTGTATTCTTCTCCAAATTCTATAATCGATTTTTGTGTTCATGGTAGAAATATTATCAGACCAATCCTTGCGTCACTCCATACTAAGTCTCCCTCCTGAATTTAGGGGCACATTCCTATATATCATATCATTTAGAATTTTACTCATCCAATCACAGTCAAGCCAAAAAGAGTTACTCTTTATTAACTGCACTAACCCTTTTTTTTTTTTTTGGGGGGGGGGGGGGGGGGGGGAATAGGCTGTTCTCAGGCATTAACTGCGATTTGAGCTGAAGATGGTTCCCAAATCAGATTTTTTTTTTTTTTTTTGGCGTCATTTTCTGAAACAATTTCAACGTACCCCAGATGGCAGGCAGCATTAAGTATACTCAATCAAGCCGTAAATTAATTTCCAACGAAACAGAACGCATTCATTTTCGATCAATTATTTAATCCTTCCAGATCAAGAAATAGACGAAAGAAAAATTAAAAAACAAGGAAAAAGAAGGAGAAGAAGAAGAAAACAGGATATTTAGTTAGGCAAAGAGAGAGTAACAGCAAAATAGCCCATCAATTCTCTCCTCTTTCTTTTTCTGTTAGCTTCCCGTAAGTTTTCATTCCTGGACAAAATTAAAATTTTCCGAGAAAATAAATTGAAATTAGACCTCTCACCTGGATTCCTCCGATGAAATATGATTCCAATATCTCCGATCATCTATGCCCGTTATTCTCAACGCCTTGTATGAAACCGACACATAAATCTTGCCACTACTCTTATCCATCCAAACTTGCTGCAAAACATCAAATAATCTTCAGTACAATTTATTACAACGTTAAATAGATTAATCTTTCAAACGCAAAGTATTGAAATTGACGTTTCTAGCAATTTGTAGTTACCATTAATCTCAACTAACAAAAGGGGATTAAAAGAAAATTGAGAAGTGGGGCCAGAGGGAAAATTAACCTTGGTGCCATCATCGAAGTAACTGGGTCGGCAGAGTCTCGTATAAATCTCTTTCTTGCTCAATCTTAATGGAGACGTTTCTCCTAAAATTTTCTTGACGAGAAACTTGTAATTGGAAGGTAACTTTGTTTCCCAAACAAAATCAGCCACAGAAGCACCGCGAAATGTCCGGTTCAACCCGGCCAGTTGACATATCTCCGGTGGATCCAAGTACATAAAAATTGAAGAAATACAGCTCTCTGGCACATCACCAAGGCCTGGCCCTGGCCTCAAATGGGAAGACCCTCCATGAACGCGACAATCCTCCGCAGGAAAGCCAGACAAAACAGCCCCCATGAAGAAAGAATTCAAGAAGGAGAATATCAAGATCGATCCTTTTTATATAAATAAAAAAGGGTTTAAAGGTAAAGTAGGAGATGATAGATGCTGTTAGGAATTTGGGGACAGATTGAGGAAGGTATCATCATTTTTCTTCAAGTGCAAGAATAGAAGGGGAAGTGGTTAGCCTTTGTGTGAGGCTTCAAGTTTTAAAAGAGAATAGACTAGTATGAAAAAGGGAGATAAAGGAAAATTTCCAACTGGTAAAATATAAATAATATTAAATTATTGTAATTTTTTAAATAAAATTAATTATAATATATTATTATTATTAAAATAAATAAATATTTTTTCAGTATTTTATAAGATAATTTTATTAATAAAAAGTTATTAATCTTAAAATATATATATATATATATATATTAAAAGGAGAACTGAAAGGACTCGAGTTGCAGGGGAATAAAAATGGTGAGAAATAAGAAGTCATGCTTTCATATGGACGCACGGGTTCTGTGGCGTGTAGGGAAGGCTTCGCCAATCCATGCTATTAAAGAATTGCAATATTATAACATTTGATGACTTTCACATGGATCTCTATTTGCCATGCTTTTCAGTGGTTTCTTTTTCCTTCTCCCTGATGTAATCAGGAGAGGTAAAACAAACATAAAATTTAGTTTCGTGATCTTGTTTGTGAAACTGGAAAATGACTTTTTGCAGGGAACCCACTTCTACGTATGTCCACATCGTAAGAAAAATTAGGAGGAAGGAAAATTCTAAATCACTAAATCATATATAATTTATATTACAATAAATCTGGAACCATATGTTGCATGAATATGATGCTCTGACATTTTGCTTATATAGAAGCAACAAGATATTTTAATTGATTCCATGGCCTATAATCACTAGGGGGGCCTTGCTACCTCAGTTAATTGTCATACAACTTTTATAAATATTATTAGATGACATGTCACCACAAGGGAGTGACGATTTGATGATAAAAATCATAGAAAAAAATTCACGTAAACCCAAATTTGCTTATTCGAAGGATATACAGTTATTTATTTATTTGATTTCGTAGAGTCATCAGCCTGGCTTCTTCAGGGGAAGAAATTCCTTTCGTATACGGTACACCCGCAAAACGATGCTAACTTAGCTAAATTAATCAGTCATTTCGTTTACACAAATGTCTTTCCTTGATTTATCATATGTTTATAAAACATTTTGTTAATTGATGGGTTGCTGTCTAGCATTTACATGCTAACTTATTCGTCTATATATATATATATATATATATATATATATATAAAGTGGGTGTGGTCTTGAGTACTACGCTACATTAATATTGTGCAATCCAGTGGAATAGATTGACTGTTAATCCCTTAAATCTCGCGGCATAAAAATATAACTAATTGATAATTCTTTGCATCAATTAATATTGTGCAATTTAGTGTAATTATTGTTAATCGCTTAAATTTGACGGCATAAAAATACAAGTAATTAATAATTATACTTTTTTAACTAATTAAAAAATTATAAAAGTTAAATTTATTTTTTTAAAAAAATAATATATATTGATAATTTGTTACGTGTCATATCGTATGCATGAAATTAGAATATTTGTCTTAACACCATTAATTTCATTGATTTGTCAAATAAATAAAAATATATATACTGTACATATGGCATAAGTCTAGAACTATCTTTGCACAAGGGACTCGGAACCTTTTTGTTTTTTGGTTTTTTTTTTTTTCCCTCTTGCTTGTATACTCCAATCTTTCAAGAATTAGTACTCAAATTATTGTAGCGGATAATTCCAGGAGACGATGCCCCCACTCCCGACTATATAGACAATTTTAACCACTAGATATGAACCACAGTCTATGCTACCTTTCCTTTGGGCACCACGAGAACCACGGAACGGCAATGCCGGTGGATTTATGTGAACCTTTCCACCGCTTAATTTATCATTCACCATTCAGTAATGGTATCCTATCTAACTAATCTTGTCTTTATATGAATTTATTATTCATTACTTTCCCGTTAATCACACACACACACACACACACACATATATATATATATATATATATATATCCAATTCTCTGAGATACTAATTGCATAGGCATGAGAGAAATTAATGATTTGGAATGTCAAAGATAGCGACTAGTTGGTCCCTCACGCTGTCTCAGACCCTCTTTTTCTTTTCAAACCAATCAATAACAATAATATAAAATAATAATAATAATTATTATTATTATAAATATTATTATAGAGCAAGCAATAGCAATAGAATACCAAGATTCTTCTCTTAATTTAGATTGAAGAAATTATGCGGTCCACCAAGTTCCCACACACAATATATTGTAAGTATCATAATGCGTCTGCAACGCTATAAGCACACGTGGTGCTGAGTCAGTGCAAGTGTACGGACCATGTGTCGATTTCATGCATATCTGGAACACCAGTGGCAGACACAGAGGGGGCAGAGAAAAAAAAAATTAGTGGGTATTATAATGACCATTTGAACATGAAGTCATCAAACAATAATTTTTTTTTTTAAAAAAATGATGATTTAGAGGGGGAGAAAAGGGATGATGGTTTGGATTTACTTAAGAACGGATCGGGATAGGTTGTTTAATATGTTTACAGATTTATCAGTTTGACGAAAAAATAATTAAAAATTATTTTCTTGTTACAGTCTAAGTGAATCTCACTCCATTTTATATTGTCGTTTAAGCTTAAGATTTGGGTTCTCAACTGGGTTATTATATATAGATTGAAGGATTTTCCAAAAAATAAAAATTACTTCCTAATTCTTGATCTCAGGAATTAAATACTAATCCATAAATTGAAAAGAAAACATATTTTGTCAACCAAGTCGGTTCTTGAATTATAAATTTTCAACTGTTGTACGTGCCATTTGTACAAAAGCTTACGATAGGTAAGCTTGTTTTTTTGTAATAAAGGACAGTTCGCTTTTGTCTTTGTGAGGAGTTAAGAACTGGTGCTAACTCATTAGTAACAATATTTAATAGTAGAATAATTTAAATTTTAAAACTTGATCTCTAGTTCTTAAAAAAGAAGAAGAAAAAAAAAATTTGATAAAGTAATCAGAAAATAGACAAACAGAGAAAAGAAAAGAAAAGAGGAAAAACCCTATCCTATTAGTAAACAAGTCTGATAATAAAACTCCCAGAAAATGGGTGTAAATTTTTTTTCATATAAAAAAAATCAAAATGGCATTAAATTATAGAATTAAAACATTAAATGAAGCATAAATTTCATGTTTCTACCCACAAGTTTGTCTATTTTTATCTCCGTAAAACTTTTTCTTGCTTAAGAAAATAGTAGAAAACAAGATTCTCTAGATTGTAGTGGCTGGCGTGTAAAGCAAGAGTGTTTCCTTTTTCCCTGTTAGGTACAAACTTTCTCGAAATGTCTACATCGTCCTACATGTTCTCCACTGGCCCCGGAATATGAATCCGATCCGTGAATTTCAAGTTTCGTGGAATTGATACGTAGTAATTCCAAAATTATTAGTTAAGGGCTATTAGGTTTATCTGTTTAATAATATTATTATTATTGATTTTTGATTGTTAATTTTTTATTTAAAAAAATTAATGAAGAGCTTAGTTAATTTTAAAATTACATTTATTGTTCTATAATAAAATAATTGATTTAGACATTTAGTTTATATAAATATATCCTATTAATAAAATTATTTTTATATTTTATAATTTTTATTTTTAGAATAAATAATCTGTAGATAATATTGATACTTCTTTTTTATTCAATTAAAAATTTAAAAAAATTATTAATGTTCACCGGATAGTAAGAAATATATATATGAGATATTTATTTATAAGTGATAATATTAAAAAAATTGAGTTGAAAAAAAATATTATTTAAGAGTTATTAAAAATATTTTTTATTTATATGAATATTTGTAAAATAAAGATACAAATTTAACTCACATCACCAGAAAAAATATTAAAATAATATAAATATTTTTTAAGGATAATTTAATTTATATAAATTATTTTTAACATCAAAATGTGAAAAGTACTAAAAAAAAAGTAACTATAAACTACTTTTCAATTAATTACTATTAAAAAGTCACTTAAAGAAATGAGAAGAATCTAAGAATAGTATCAAAAAGTTTGCCAAATACTTATGAAATTACTATTAATAATTAACCAGCCAACAATGACACTTAAAAATTAAACTAAACTCATTTAGATATAGCGTATGTGCTTATATTCCGGAGGCCATACCTTTCTTGCGTTCAATGAAGAGCATATTTATCACGTCAAGCGTTTTTTATTCGCCAATGCATCACTCCCCACCAAATACCAAGACTTTCACGATGCACGAAATCTTTAGTGAACAAAGATGTTCAACAAACCAGATTGTATATTATTTGACCAATTGGCTTGCACCAGATGTGGCACATGCCTTCAAGTTTAGTTTCATCAACATCCCGATCCGATCTAAAGGGCTTAAATTTGTAGATTTCCAATTTATTAGGCACCCAAGACGACAGTATTGGGACTAGAAATAATTACCGTATCTGTTCTCCCCATCCCACCCGTCCAGCTGAACGCTGGTGCACTAGCACATGTCTATGTAGACATACACGCTCATTTTCAGTTTTCAGGACTAAGAATGGGGACGGGTACAGCCTGGAATTTTGAATCTTTTTCCAGGCATTGTCCCCACAAGGCGGACCATTGGAATCAGAAATGAACGATGGAAAAAGAAAAATATCAGCACCGTAGACAAGATATTTGTTCCCTTGCTTAGTTACCTGTAGGGTTTGTTGAGTTTCTTCGGTTATTTAATGTCATCCACGTTTAGCTGCTGATAGTTGTCACTAAGATTAACAATTCACCCACTTTCCAGATTGGTTCTACTAAGAGAATTTCTCAAATTTCGTCTACCAAGACTTTTTATGCCACGATCTGTCGATTGAAAATGAGCTTATTTGCCCGATAGAAAGAAAGGCGTAAGCAAACTAGGAAAGATGTCAAATTTGGAAAGGAAGAAAACAAATCATTGTCACTATCTGGCAGAAACAGAGTCGTGGTGGAAACTCAACCATTTCGAGCGCAAATGGAAAAATGCTACGTCGGACAATGACCATACGTGTAGAGTAGTCAGTAGTGACCTAATTACCATAAAAGGACAAAAGAGTACACCCAGATATGATTCCGATTCAGGACAGGGAAAATTGTTCTTGCCAACTTATGTTTCAGCTGCGGGCATGTCCTGGAATCCGTACTCAATCTCTTGCAACTGCATAGCTAGAGCTACATTTCCTATCAACCATGAGTTAGAAATTCCAGGCCCCGAATGCTCACTCGCTCCTAAGTATTGTTCCCAGTTGCTGCGTTGACCAGGACCAGTGGACCCGGTAATGCCCTTGTTGTATGTCTGATATGAATGATGCACAACTGCCGGCAGCATATTTCAGCAAGACAAGCCACATTTTTGGACATTCTTCAAAGAAAAAGAACTGAAAATTATTGTCTTTTGCTAAAAAACATCTCCAAATTCAAACATTGAGAACCCATTCGTCGGTTGTTCGAGACATCTCGGTCGAGCCGATTTGTCGCTCATTGGCCCCGGATACCTAGAAAACGGACAACCGACTTGTCTGTCGGCAGGATAATCTCTCTCTCCTTTTTCTTTCCCGTTTTGGGGTTTCCTACCACACTGGCTTCGTTTGGCGCTGCGATCGCGACTGCCAAACGTTTGAGTTCAAACGCACCCAAAACGTTTCGTAAATTAAAAAGTTAAAAGACTCGGAAACTTTTTTTTTTTTTTTTGGGTACAGTTCTGAAATTGTTAAGAAAAAACATATTTTAAGGCCCAATTTCTTTTAATTTTTTTTAAAAAAGAATAAAAATATTATTTCTACTTTGCATACAGCCTATAAAATAGATAAGAAAAAAAAATGCATATCCTCTAATGGTATGTTTAAAAATGGACAAGAAGAAATTGCAGGTTGATTAAATGTAGATCAAATGGTTGTTTGACCTTGCAAGCAAATTATGTAGAGTATATTTTTAATAGATGTAATTAATTTGCAATATGTTAATAATTTATAGTTTCATTCAAAATATTTTCTTGTGCATGCATTATATAACTTTTTGTTTAAATTCTTATATCCAAATAAATCTTAGACCATAGGGTATGATAGTTCTTATGATATATTACACATTTATTGTATGGATTAATACTCAAATAATTTGTACAATAATATATTCACAAACAATAATTTCATTTAAAATTATTATTTATCATAATGATTATTTGATTTGCACTTTACTAATTACTTTAGAAATTGCTTTCATGGGCCGCAGTTTTTCGAAGTATTATTAAACAATTAATTATATTTACAAACATTAAGATTTGTCAATCGCAACTGGAAAACTCAACAATAATTTCAAAGAAGCTTGGCTTTGTCGTTTTGCCTGCTGTGTAAGCCTTTCCGACCCAATGGAGTATTTTCTTTACAGGCGAAGCCCCAGACGGCCAAGAATTCACAACATCACTTGGGTTCTTTATTTATTTTGAGGGCCAAAAAGCGAAAAAAAAAAAAAAAGACAGACGAGGTAAGCTACCGTCGGAACGTATAAAGGCTCATCTGTAATTCGATTTGTGAAATGATCGTGTAAACAAAAATGTCATTACTCTATCCAATGACTGCACCACATGTATATTGTCATTTTCCTCGGTCTCTTAGATGATTACATAGTTGCAGGATACCGCGCGTTCCCTCATAAATAGCGCACTGATTAACAGCCTTGGATGGTTAAGGCCAATGTTTGAACTCTGAGATTAGCACCTTCAGGTGCCCTGAGAAAGACGTGCAGTGAAGTGTTGTGTCTATTATCTCCTCTGCGGCCCTCACCCATAACCATATTGGATGTCTAAGATCAAATATTTTCAATCAAGGAAATAATTTCCAGGAAGCAGCCAAGGCCAAGCTTCCCATGATCACAATTATTTCTGTCGCCCCATAATGAAATGTAATCACAAATTACTTCATACTGACATTAATCTAATCATAAATAAATTGCCATGGATGTTAGTCATGGGATGTTACTTCCAGGAAAGCCACCTCAAATCTAAAGAGCACTCTGCCTCAAATAAACACAAGTGTATGGAGCAAATCCCAGTACTAAAACATGGTTTAATTTCATGAGCTTATCATTCACCAAATCAAAAGGGTCTGCATCAAGGTGTGAGGAGCCACGTCCTAAGAAAGAGGAGCAGGAGCTACGAGTTTACTCATATACCACAATGCTTTTAAACAACCATCTCTTGATGACAAATGACCATACTACTAACCAAATGAGACAATTCATCAATCACCTCCCACTTGCCTCTTCCAAGAGTCTTCCACGATCAACTCATCAACTCCCCAGTCCTCATAGCTGCATGATCAGAATATAAACATTAGCAAAAGCGAATCAAAGAAACAACAGTGTATAGAATTACCAAGCATTGCAACCATATATTAATGTTTTCAGATTCCAATTACTGCAATTTTAAGCTAAGCATCTCACCTTCCATCTGGCAAATAACGACGAATGGTGAAAGGTATCTTCTGTTCACGAAGCTCCTTCATAGCAATCTGGAGTACCAAAAAATAGTGAGCAGAGAACAATAAAAAATATTTGGCAAAGTGATGTAATCACTGAATGAGGGAAAAAAAGGCCAAGATAAAAAGAAAAGCCTCAAAAGCCAGTAAAGGGGCCACATGCAGGCAAGCATAAGATTTCAAAACTAATCCTTTTCCACAAAATTTGCTTCATATTTGTACAGCATGACACCCAAACAAAGACAGCTTCTTGATACAAGCAAATTCAATAGACAAATACTATAGCTGTCCTCAGCAGCTTATGCAGTACCTCCAGTGGGTCAGTCTCGCCTTCCAACTCCACCATTACAGGAGCATTCATGCTGCAACACAAAAGAGGGAAATGCAATTGCATCACTCAAATTGATTAACACAAGTTTACTAAACTGAAAGGATTTTTTTAAGGTGAAGAGAACAAAAACCTGATCTGCAAAGCACGAGTCCCTAAAATTCTAGCACGCTCATACTTCGTCATATATTTGGTTGTCTTACGAGGTCGCTCCACTGGTTCTTGCTCTCCTCTATCCTCAGTTTCAACGGGTTCCCCAGGAATGTCTTCATTAGCATTATCAACTTCCTCCTCAACTCCTTCCTGTCCACTCAATCCACCAACACTTACAACAGTCCAAGAGAAAAGAAGTTTCGAGCACATAACAGCAAGAAAATGCAAGCGAATAACTTCTTACTTCAATATCAGGCTCTGGTGGCTCATCCTCATATCTGCATCAGCGATTCAAAGAATCTCATGCTAAGAAGGGAGAAATTTCATAAAAAGCAGAAAATTGAAACGAACTCCCAAAAAAGATTTAAGAGCAATTTAAATGGTGGCCAAAATCTAACAATTCACAATCTACGCAAGAATAACACAAAACCGTCGCTTTCTCAAGGGCAATTCCTGAAGTAAGGTCACCAAAAAAAAAATCAAAATCAACAATGCGTAAAATTCACTATTTTCACCTAAATACTCATGAGTAACTATTCAATTTGATAACCAAATTACCACAAACAAAAAGGGGGGAGGGGAATAAATAGAAAAACCCTAAATAATTGCATTGGGTGTCGTGCGTGTGAGACTGCGCATGAGCGAGGGAGAGACTACAAGTAATAAAGAGAGAGGGAGAGAGTGCAAACCCTAAATCGTCGTTATAGTCGTCGTCGGCCATTATAGATCGATGGAGAAGAAGAAGTCTTTTTCCTTTCCGGTTCTCTGCACAGAGTCCCAACTACGGCAACGAAGCTGCACTTTCCTCTCTCTCTCTCTCTCTCTCTCTCACACACACACACACACTATATATATATATATAGAGAGAGAGAGAGAGAGATATTTATATATTTTATATTTGCTGATATTTCTTTTTGTAGGCTCTATTTAATTTTTTTTAATAAGCACTCCTTTTCAAGAAAAAAAAAATTATGGGTGAGATCAATTTTAAATTTATTATGTTGAGATGAGTTGTAGGAATTTTATTTTAAATTATTATTTTTAAAATTTATTAATAAATTTTAATCAAAAATTATAAGAGTGATAATTATTATTTGTTATTTTTTTTTGGTTGAAAAAATATCTCAGATGACTAATGTTTTTTTCGCTCATTCTAAAAGACGTAATTTATTTAATTTTTACTTGATTTTTTTTTTCTTTAAACTTTAATGCAAAAGACGCGTGGACCAAATGATCTTTTAAGTCTTTCTAGACGTAGTTGACACGTGTATTAATATGATAATTAACCCACCAGAAAATCAATCCCATGGATCATTGCTTGTACAGGGATATATGGATCCCCGTTCATCATGTGATCGTAAATCAGACTATTCACAACGTTTGTACCCTATGGGCCCACTTGCCACATGACGTTTATTTGACGGCGTAATCCTCCTGTCTGTAGTTTTTCTATGATGAATGAAGAAGCTTTGAGCCTAAAAAGTGTATAGGAAACAATACCCTCGAACTGGAACTCATTCGAAGAAGAATTACACGGCGTAAGGTTATGCACAAGCACAAGAGAGGTCATTTCATGATAAAGCGCATATTTCGACCAAAAATATCCTTGTATGTAAGAATGTAAGCATAATTGTCAAATTAGTCGTAAAAAAATAAATAAATAATATTGGTTATCAACCTAAATTACATTTCTATAGAATGAAAGAAGGTTTCAATTCGGTTGTGACAACACAAAAAAAAAAAAAAAAAGAGAGAGAGAATATATATATAATGGTAATTCATGCATGGTTGGGGATGATTCAAATTAATTTCAATCAAATTCGTACAAAATGCATTAAGCTTTCCATGCGTATAAGATAAGATAAGATATTTGTAAGCAACAAGTGGCAGAGAACTTAATGGCAGTAGTAACATCATGCAGACAGCCAGTCCATTTTCAACGCTGGGCTCCATTTGACACACTCAGGAGGAAGACATGTCTTCGATCCAAGTGGAGGATATTTTTTAGGTCCCGAGATGAAACGGGCTGGAGTCAATGATTGAGCACAATAATTGTATCTACCAGTTTGCTTCTAAGATTATTGATACACTCTTCTTACACATAAGGAAAGCCACGCTAACAAAATCACACGCTAGAAAGTAGAAACGAATTAGGATCCTCCTCCAAAAAAGCCATGGATCCAACTGCTCTTACAGCAGAGTTGACCGACCAATCGAAGCCAAACAATTTCTTTATTTTTCTTCTGCTCTCGTCTTTTTTGCTTGTTCTGCGTCTTATCTTTATCCAACTGAAAAGCTTTCCGTCTCCATTTTCAAAGAGGCAGTCTCTTCCACCGGGTCCCAAGCCATGGCCTATCGTAGGAAATATTCTCCATCTGGGAAAAAGGCCTCACATATCATTGGCAAACATGGCCAAAGTTCATGGCCCTTTGATTTCACTGAGGCTCGGCACTCAACTCCTTGTTGTTGGATCATCACCAAAGGCAGCCACTGAAATTCTCAAAACCCATGATCGTTTGCTTTCTGGTAGAAAGGTACCAAAGGTAATGCCCCATGAAACCCGCATCCTTGACCGCCTCTCCATCGTTTGGGCCTCTGAATGCAACAACCAATATTGGAAGTCCTTCCGAGCCCTGTGCAAGAATGAGCTTTTTTCTGCGAATGCATTACACTCACAAGCCACACTAAGAGAGAAGAAGGTGGCAGAAATGGTGGAATTCTTGGGCACCAAACAACGGAAAGTTGTTGATGTTGGTCAGGCAGTGTTTGCTACCGTCTTCAACACGTTAGGCAATCTTTTGTTATCTAGGGAGCTTATTGGTTTTGAAGAAGCAGGAGGGGCAAGTAGATTGAAAAAACTGATCTGGAGGATTATGGTGTTGGTAGCTGCTCCAAATTTGGCAGATTTCTATCCCATTCTAGCTGGGTTGGATCCTCAAGGTATGAAAAAGCAATTGATGGATTACATTGAAGAAGTGTTTCCCATTTGGGAAATTTGCATCAAGGAAAGAAGAGAAACCAATGTCCACGGTGCTCCCAAAGGCGATTTCTTGGATACTTTTCTCGCTAATGGACTTGATGATGACCAGATCAATTGGCTGTTTTTAGTAAGCACATAAAAGCTTGTGCTGCTTCGTTGACTTATTCTATGTGTAACTTTTTGGGGCATCTTTGAGCTAGAACAACTAATTTTACAATGATCATTTGTTTTGCAGGAACTGTTCGCTGCAGGCACCGATACAATCACCTCAACTACAGAGTGGGCAATGGCCGAGCTGCTCAAGAACAAAGAGGTCGGGGAAACAGTCCGTGAAGAACTTGAAAAAGAAATCAATGGAAACTCAATCAACGAATCTCATGTCTCTCAGCTTCCTTATCTAATGGCTTGTATAAAGGAAACACTAAGATTACATCCTCCTGTACCGTTTCTCATTCCACGTCGTGCGGCTGAGACCTGCCAGATTATGGATTGCACGGTTCCAAAGAATTCTCGAGTGCTTGTCAATGTCTGGGCAATTGAACGCGATCCCTCAGTCTGGGAAGATCCATTATCATTTAAACCCGAAAGATTCCTCGGAACAAGTTCGGACCTCAAGGGCCGTGGGTTTGAGTTGCTAGCATTTGGTGGGGGAAGAAGAATTTGTCCTGGAATGCCAATGGCTACTAGGCAACTTGCCTTGATTTTAGCCTCTTTGCTATATCACTTCGACTGGTCCCTTCCAAATGGCGAAATAGACATAGACATGAACGATAAGTTTGGCATTGTATTACAAAAGGAACAGCCAGTGCTTCTTGTTCCTAGGCGCAGAATGTAGTCAATTAAGTTCAACAAGAATGAACTTTGTTCATTTCAAGAATGTACTCGTAAGCTTTAAGATGAATTGTTCATCTTCCTCAAAAATAAAATATTTCAGCACCTTGTGTTTGTTATCACTTGTGCAGTACATTCTGAAAAGAAAATTGTGCCTATTTTTTTTGTCTCCAACTTATATTCATGTAATGGTAATCTTATTTTATAGCCTTGTAGTTATAATTCAATATTTTCATTTATAAAATAAGAAAAAGAAATGCAAAGCAAATGAATACACATCCCATGAATCTATAACCACATCATGGAATCACCCCAATCACTACATAAAAACACAATAATCCATCAGTTTTAGCGAAATTTTATGAATTATGTATATATAATATGTAAACTTGAAACGAACTTGGAAAATTTTTTTACAATTATCGCTAAAACCAAATTAAAAAAAAAAAAAAGAGGTTTTTTTTTTTTTTTTCAAAGTTCATGGGCGAACATGATTTCCTTGTGATTTTGAAAAAAAAAGAGAGAAGGAACGAGGCAGGTGCATTATCTGGGGTTCGGAATCAAATGACGATGGACCCACTTGGTGTTTTTTTGGATCCACGCACTGCAATGGTGAACCCACCATGCCCACTACTGCGTATGAAATTAGCGGATGATGGGCTCACTTTTTCTTGAGGTGCGTTACTTTCTAACCCAATCCTTTTCTTCTTGACCCCATTAAGACAGAAAGGGTATTCATTTTTTGGCAAAAATAAATGACCCAAAACATCCTTTTAACCCTCACGGGTCCAGGTAATGGCAATTTTCCGTTTATAAGAAAACGACAGTAACCCAAGGCTCTGTCGTGGGCCGAGCCTTGACGACGACAGAAGTCCAACCCTGTGAGTCAATGGTCATTGTTAGCGAGCAATTGCTAGTTACTAAGCATTTTAAGGGTGTACCCCACAATAATCGAACCATGCACAAGGACAAACTTCACCAAAATTGATTCGAGCACACAAATTGGTTGGAGTCAATTTAAATTGACTGCATCTAATATATTATTTGAGATAGAGCATCAATTATGTTGACTAATACAATATGAAAATAATAATAATAATAATAAAGTTGTGATATTTAAATAGGAAAGAATTTTCAAAAGTCAACATAGTAACTTGTCGAAACAAAGCACTTTCACAGGACTAAAGAAACTATAATTAATTTCATGTTTGGTAAGGATGGTCCAAGCTCCTAAGAAAGGGAGTAAGATGCTGAATCGTGTTTCATCTGAAAACAACAAAGTTTAGCTATTAACGCACACCCCCAAACCGATGGCTGTAGAAAATCTACTATCCACAACACACAATATGTAATTCTCAAACTATAAGATACTCCGTTTTGTAGGCTTACAGGTTTGTATTTAATTAATTAGGTTCCTAGAAAAATGCCAGTATTCAATTTTTTGTTTTTTTTTTTATAGACATTAGTCGATGTTATATATATTCACCCATTACATCTAAATTTGGGTTTAAAGTAGTTGCATTTGTCGAAGTTAATAAGCAAAGAATGCATAATTATTCGTTGTGAAAGACCTAAATAGAAAGATTTCTTCTCTTTTTCATAAAAAAAAAAAATATTTTTTTTATCATCAATCAAGAAATGTTACCAAAAACACAAAAAAATTAATGAACAAAATTACATAGAAAAAAAATATCAATATAAATATCATTTACACATGTGCAAATTTTTTTTTTAAGTATTTACTTTTGCAATATATAATATAATTATTGTCTTATAAATATGTAGAATAATATTTTTATTTTTAATATAAAATAAAAAAATTGAAATATCATTAATTTTTTTTTTTTTAATAAAGAGTTCATATAAAATCACATAACTCTCAATTTTCTCTTAAATCGTCACCCCCTTTTCTCAGTGGTTAACCGATGATTTTGCTAGCAACAGCTAATAGTGCGATGGGCACAGAATGAGTATGATATCAGCAAGTAGCAACGTAAGGTTAACAATGAGGAAACTTAATCGCAGACAATGACTCGAGGTCAGTTTCCATTCTAGCTCAAAGCGTTTACGGGAAAATTTAACAAATAGGTTGGAGATCCTCCAATTCCAAATATTAATGCTCACCGACTTTCGTGATCTTGATGATATGGATAACCCCACGTTCCACTCTTAATTTGTGCGTAAACCAAAATAATAATCATAATAATTTAGGATTAAATTTAGAGCCAACTCATTCCTCAATGCATCTAGCACGAGCCTCTGCAGTTTGGATGGATGGGACATCCCTATGTTTGGTTTGTTTTTTTTTTTGGCAATTAAACTCCACATATTGTAAGAATTCGAGGGAATTGAAATTAAAAGTCATAAAATCTATCTTTGGTCAGCAGTTATTTATATAAGGATCAACTGATGAAATGAAACATCTAACATCTTGAACTCTTAAACCTCTCCGAAAGAAATGATTTTCTCAGTTTGTGATTCTTTAGCATTCAATTATTCACTAAACTTGTTTTTTAGATAATAATTATAACGGTATACTTTTAATATGAAATCATTTCCCTATACTGGTTACTTCGTCTCAAAAGATATTTCATGGATTCTTCAAGGGTTTGATCTATACTTGCACTTCGTCACAAAGAAAATATTTTTTCAAAAAATAAAAAATAAAAAGGGTATATATATGGTTCGCATAAAGCATGAATACAGATTTTCCCGGCAGAATCTGCGCTTTGATCAAAAAGATTGAGAGTAATTAATCGACCAGCCGCAATGGACACAAATTCTAATGCTGCGTTGACATTTGGCTATTCCTAATTCTAATATTATTTCCTTTTTTTTTTTTGTTTTTTTTTCTATGATCGTTAATATCATATCCATGTAATTAATGCTAGTTTTATTTTTTTAGCCTAAATGCTAACACAAAATTCCCCTCTAACACTATCTCTAAAATTTGCCAATTTTGGGCATATTGTACGAAGATTTTTATTTTAATTATTTTTTAAATATAACTCGTTTATAATTATATATTATATAATAAATAAAATTTACTCTTTTTTTTTTTTAAAAAAAAATGCTTATAAGGTATAGAGTGTGAAAATTTTGAGCATGATTCAATTACACACTAGTTGGTAGCGTTGCTAAAAATTACTTGATTCTCTCCATGATTTGATATTTCTTGTAGCATCTCTTTCTCCTTTGGTCTCTCTTTTACACGTCTGACTGGTTTATTTACTGAAATCTTTTCCCTAAAACAGCCAAATGGAGACAAATGAGACCATTAAGTGCAAAGATAAAAAAAAAAAAAAAAAAGCGAGCATTCCCTTTTTGCTCGTGAACTTAAAAGGCAAAACTGAACTTCAAGAACACGGTGAATTTATTCACTTACCTAATACAAGTCATAGAAGGACGCGGTGATTGAATCAAATGGTCCAACTAGAATTTCATCCTCACCATTTTAACGTTAGGTGTCCTAGAAAGTCCTAAAAGTACCCAACACTAGATATTATATAGAAACAATATAATATGAACACAATAATATGATCACCTCTTCATCAACGGTTGAGATGTTTTCACCCTCGCATCAAAATTGAAACTGGTAGCCATATGTAAGAAACAAGAAAATTAGGAGAGGGGAAAAGAAAAAACAAAAAAAAACTGTCCCAAGAAAGAACTGAGATGGCAATAAATTAAATTGCAATTAATTAACGTGAAATAAAGGGAAGAAGGGGCATTGTGCATTTCCGCCTTGTAAACTTATTTGGCAAGATTAACTGGACAGGTACACTTGATTTGCAATGCCAATCCAACCCCACTGTCCACCACCACCACTCTCTAAATGCCCCATTGTATGCTAATATACAGCCATTGTATTTTAGTCCACATTTAATAGTCCGAAACTGACCGTCCCCTTGACTGTTTTTGCCTCTCTAGTTTAACTTGTATAGTCAGTGTCTCCCCTCGTCCTTGGCCGCCCACCCTCCCCTTTCATAAAACCATAGCCGTCCCTTCGCTTTCCATCTCTCTGGCCTATATGAAAATCTCATTCTGTGCAATAACACTATAGATTTTTTTGTTTGTTTAAACCTAAACTCGTCACCCTTCCGAGCCACCTGTATCCACCAAATTGAAAACTCTTGTTTAGTGTAGTTACAAGAATCAAGAACGCCAAGAAGCTGCTATCGGCGGGGGGCACTCCATAGCCATGGCTGGTAATGGTATCAATGCACAATACCATGGCACAGCGAAACCCACTAGAACCCCTTTTTTCTCCTTCAAAAGATCCAGTCTTTTTTCGTCGGCTATTGTTGTCTTCCTCTGCACCTTCTCTTATCTCTTTGGCGTCTGGCAAAACCACGGCCTTTTTACCCTCAAAAGAACCGCCTCCGACGTCGCCACCAACACTGTCTTTTGTAACCCCAAAAGTAAAGACACCACCACCGCTTTAAAGACGGGTCTTGATTTCTCGGCCCACCACGGGGAGAAGGACGGCGGAGAGACGGTGACATCGGAGCCCAAATCCTACCCTTCATGCAACGTGAGCCTCAGCGAATACACCCCGTGTGAGGACGACCAAAGATCGCTGAAATTCGACAGGAACAAACTGATATACAGAGAAAGGCATTGCCCAGTTAAAGGGGAGTTGCTGAAGTGCCGCATTCCTGCACCGTTTGGCTACAAGAACCCTTTCTCGTGGCCGACAAGCCGAGACTTTGCCTGGTACGCCAACGTCCCGCACAAGCATCTCACGGTGGAGAAGGCGGTGCAGAATTGGATCAGGTACGAGGGCGAGCGCTTAAGATTCCCTGGCGGAGGGACCATGTTTCCCAATGGTGCAGACGCCTACATCGACGATATCGGAAAATTGATCAATCTCAAAGACGGGTCCATTAGGACTGCCGTCGATACTGGCTGTGGGGTAACTAAGTTCAATTCATTTCCTTCTTCCCATTATTATTTTATTGATCTTTGGCTGATTATGTTTATCTAAATTTGTTTTAGTTTACCGGGGCAAACTTTTGTTTTAAATCTTTTTTTTTTTTTTTTGGGGGTTTTGTGCGATGGGTTGTAGGGATACTGGTTGGGGAGCCAATTGTTCTAATTTAAGAAGGAAAAAAAAAAGTTCAGGAATTTTTTGCAAAATGTTCATTGTTAATTGATGTTTCAAGACATTGATTTGTGAGCCTTGATACAAAATTGGTTATAATTTTCCAATTCCTCCAACGTTTCCCTGGTGGACATTAATCACTCTTAATTGAGTTGTGGGAAATTTTTATAAAGAAAGATCAGCTTCTTTTCTTTCCTTGTTTTTCAATGGTAAACGGTTTTATTCACGATAAATACCTGGATCATTAGTATTTTTGGACAGATGAATTGAAATGGATATGGAGGGATCGGTGCAGATTTATTAAAGATACGTGAAATTTTTCATTAAAATTTTATCTTTTCCATTTGGAAATATTACTGCAAATATAACAATATCAATTTTTATTTTATTTTATTTCAAATTTTGCATTATTAGGGTATCTAGAAGATTGTGGATTCGCCTATCAAATTTCACTGTAATTGAAGTGGGAGAAATTAGGAGAATTATCGGTCTGTATTAGGCGTCCTAGACAAGGGAAAACATATCTCATTGCTTGTTTACAGGCTGGGTAGTACCTACCCCAGAGTAGTTCAACATGCCAATTTCCTTCTCCTCCCTGATTTCCAGGGACCAGGGGAGCTTTTTTTTAGTGGTTGGAGAACTGCGTGGGACTACATTTCTCTTTTATTTTGACTTTGGATCCCATCGCATTGCATTGATTGATAATTCTATGTATTTTTGTGCATGTTCAACAACTTCATATAATAGAATAGATGCTGAAAAGTTTCCAGTGCAACTCTATTCTAGTTTGTTTTAGTATGCATAACTATGGAGAGCTGATTATAGGACAAAACAACAGCTTTGTAAGCTAACGAACAATAAATCATGATTATCTGTTAATTTAAAAATGCAGGTTGCAAGTTGGGGAGCTTACCTTGTGTCCCGCAATATCCTGGCGATGTCGTTTGCACCAAGAGACACTCATGAAGCCCAAGTGCAGTTCGCTCTGGAACGTGGGGTTCCTGCTTTGATTGGAATTTTAGCCTCCAAGAGGCTTCCTTATCCATCTAGAGCTTTCGACATGGCCCATTGCTCTCGCTGCTTAATTCCATGGGCCGAGTATGGTATGTAAATCAGTGGATGTCCAGAACCAAAATTCAAGTTCATTACGAGACTGTTAGAAAAGTAATTTCTTTTCACCCAAATTATTAATTTGTTCCTCGTTGGGCAGATGGGCAATATTTGATTGAAGTGGATCGGATCCTGCGGCCTGGTGGGTACTGGATACTGTCGGGTCCTCCAATTCACTGGAAGAAATACTGGAAAGGCTGGGCGAGAACAAAAGAGGATCTGAATGCTGAACAGAATAAAATTGAGAGTGTGGCTAAGAGCCTGTGCTGGAAAAAGTTTGTAGAGAAAGGCGATATTGCTATTTGGCAAAAACCTATCAATCACTTGAACTGTAAAGTTAACAGGAAGATTGGTCAAAACCCACCTCTCTGCCCTTCTCAGGATCCAGATAAAGCCTGGTACTGTGCCTTAAATTTAGTCCAAAAGGTCGAAAACTTTTCGCCTGAAGTCATGACTGGGCGACGAATTTTTTAAGTTCTACTCTTATTAATTCAGGTACAGAGACATGGACACTTGTTTGACTAATTTGCCGGAAGTATCGAGCAATGAAGAAGTTGCGGGTGGCGAATTGGCGAAGTGGCCTCAGAGACTGAATGCCATCCCGCCAAGAATCAGCAGAGGAACTGTTGAAGGAGTGACAGGTGAAACTCTCCGGAAAGAAGGGCAACTATGGGAGAAGAGAGTGTCTTTTTACAAGACTGTGAACAGTCAGTTGGGACAAGCTGGAAGGTACCGCAACTTGTTGGACATGAATGCTTATTTGGGCGGATTTGCTGCTGCTCTCATCAATGATCCCCTTTGGGTAATGAATGTGGTTCCAGTCCAAGCCAAAGTAAACACTCTCGGAGTAATATATGAACGAGGATTAATTGGAACATATCAGGACTGGTAAACTAGCACTCTTACTCATTAATTTGGTTTCATTAGGCTGGTCTTTCTAATAATTGGCCTTACATTTTTATTTTTATTTTTTTTGCTTATTTCGTTTTCTTTTTAGGTGTGAAGCGATGTCTACTTATCCAAGAACTTACGACCTAATTCATGCTGATTCGGTGTTTAGCCTCTACGATGGCAGGTAATTGATCACACAGTAAAATGTTATCTAGGCAAATTTAGAATGTCAATTGGACCAAGAAAGTCAGCATGGTCAAAAGGTTGTCTAATGTCATGGAGATCTGTGTCAGGATACCGAAGCGTACACATGACGTCGCGTGGGGTTCCCCCCCGCATGATATGGGTCCTGACCGAACCATAATATTAGCTTCACATCTGTTGTATGCTAGCATTGTACAGAATTACATTTAAATCTTTGCAATGCCTGATGTGAACGTTGGTCTTTCAGATGTGAAATGGAAGACATTCTGTTGGAAATGGACAGAATTCTGAGGCCTGAAGGAAGTCTAATCTTTAGAGATGACGTCGATGTGTTGGTGAAGATCAAGAAAATAGCTGATGCATTAAATTGGGACAGTCAGATTGTTGACCACGAGGATGGGCCCCTTCAGAGGGAGAAGCTTCTTTTTGCAGTGAAATCTTACTGGACAGCGCCGGACCAAAATGGGTCTAAAACTTCTTAGGAAACTCACTTTTTGGCTTGTTTTCTGTTAAGATTTCTTGTTTTGCCTTTTCTTCTTCCCCTTTCTTGATCTCACTGATTCTTTGTCACATTAGCTACATTCAATTCGCCGAATTGGAGATTACAGATCCATGAACCAACGGGCCTACATATACAGAGAAATTATTCTGTTACATCTCTTGAATTGGAATTTTTTCAAACAACTCTCAAATAGACATATGAATTTGGGTTTTGATATTCTGTATTCGACTGTGTGACAAACCCATTTCACAATGGAACATCATGGGAAGAAAAGATTCATGTAATTAAATTTCGGATTGAAGATTTTTTTTCTCCCTTTTTGTTGTATTAATCTTTGTTATAAAAATGAGTAAATGAGCATCTGTGGGTGGATTCGGCTTTTTTTTACTACACATCGAGGGCATTCCAAGAAAGTGCATCTGTTAATTAATAATTATATAGTTGAAATTCCAATGAAGAGATGTCTCTTAATAGTCAATATGTCGGTGATTTCCAATTCAAATCCAGAAGTATTTTAGGGACCAACTCAATAGCTGTGATGATCTTCAAGGTTGTATCATGTGACCCTCATAATTAAAGACACAACTTAACCAAGATGGCCTGGTCTCTAAAATGACCACCTAAGCTGTTGCACCCAACAGGGTATAACTCACGGTCGCAGCAAAATGCAGGACCCAGCTCAGCACCAATCCTTTCAAAATGACTTCAATTTCAATAATTTTTGTTTCTTCCTCCCTGATTTTTCTCTTCCCTTCCTCGCTGATGAATTATATGCATGAAAGCGGCCCATACAAGTGGCCAGCGAATAATGTCAGAGCTTTATGCTCTAGAAAAGGGCTCTGTCTGATCCTATATTTTAGTTTTTTCCCTTACTTTATTTTCTTTTCCTTTCCCTTCCAAATGTGTCCCCATATGCGACCAAGCTCAAACTTCATGCTAATAAAAATTACGTGCTTCTCTATCTGTGGGGCTTGAGCAATTTTCTTTTAGTAACTGCAATCATACAGTCTCTTTTTTTTTTTTGGGGGGGGGGGGGGGGGGGGGTGTCATGGATCATATAGTTAATTGTGCACAGATCATATAATAGCCGGTTATTATTGACATAATTTGATAATCAAAACTGAGCGTCACGTCCTGAACTGGATTATTACTGAATTCAGCTAAAATTGTAAAAGAAGCTGAACACGTTCCGACATGACAAACTAGCATTTGCACAAGTGGGATATACCAGTATGAGAACGTATGTAAATATGATATACGGAACAGTTAACCTGCCCTATGTAAGGACAAACATGTTTAGCAGATCCTACTTGGCTCTTCACCGAGCAACAATGATACATTTTTCTCAGCCTAGGACGGATTCGGATCATCCTACGAACAGATGGCTTGTCTCTGTCCTTTCTTTCTTTTTCTCTTGTGAGAGGCCTGCGCAGCTGTTTCTAGTTATTTGCTGTGACTGATCTCATTTTCATGGGTGATTGGTTACCTTGGCCCAAAAAACAAAAAAAAAAGAAAAAAAATCGCCAACTTCAGATCCATGGGGTTGGCCCCGTTGTAGGCGACACGAGACAACAACTTTGTGAAAAAGAAAAAAAAGTCCGTGGACGGAGGCAAGAGACGGGTGCTGACAGGTTGAGGTGGTGTCTTAGAGCTCACAGATTTCATCTTCCATTGTTTTCTTTTTTTAAGAAAAAAAAAAGTAATTAGGTATAACTAATTAAAATGTATATATAATTGATAAAAACATGAATACAATCAAAAAAATTATGCTATTTACACATTATTATTATTATTATTTGTGTACATGTTTATCATATTAATATTTATATTAAATATTTTTAAAATAAAAAATATATCTGAGACCTACATGTTTTTTTTTTTTCCCATGTGTTTGGACCATGTTTACAGCTAGTCTCTGTGCGGGCGTCAGAAAAAAATAAAAATTGTTCGAACTTATCAGAGGTGACTTCCAATTAAATATTGGAATGCAATCAATTGCCAGCCAAAAAGCCGTTCTTCGTATCATATTGAATAAATAAAATGTGGATTTATAAAAGAACAGAGATTAGGTAAATCACAAATAATTTTCTCAAGCCAAACGAACATACTCAAACAGCCTCATGTTCATATCAAACCAATTTTCTGAATAAGGTGGTTACATGCAAGTGTTTATTTACTTTAAAGTTTGATAACTCAAATCAACCACCCAGATGATTTTTTCTTTGTGATGAATTATATTATAATTCGATCAGAAGTTTTCATTTTTCCTAATTTTCGAAAACTTGTTCTAGTAGAACCCTAAATAATCTTCTTTAATTAATCTGTTTATTTTGGCTACATTTATTTGAATTTAAGTCATAACAGAAAACAGTTTATTTTTAAATAATTTTTGCTTGGCTTCGGAATCACATTATACCCAAAAAAAAAAAAAAACCGATTAGAAGGTCCAAATATCACACTCGGACCCGTTTCAGTTTCCGAAATCACATTTTCCCCCGCGGGACACCGATCGCTTGCTTCCGGAATTCGGATCCTCAATTCAGACTTAACGGTATCCGACCGCCACCCCTTTTCTCTCTGCGTATAAATTCCGAGTGCTCGAGGATTATAGAGATGTATTTCTTTAGCTGGACTTCCAAGTTTCTGGTTTTAAATTAAAACTGCAATGCAATGGACGCCAGGGTGTGGACAATTGTTTGATTATTGAGTGAATTTACATTTCCCACTTTTAGCTCTACAGTCTTTATTTTGGTATTTGGTGTGAAGCCGACGAGGGAAATTCCGGAGAATAAATATAATGTATTAAAAACTTTTGTTTTTTTCTTCAAAAGAAACGCCAACCAATAAAAATAGACTGTTCTTGGCTGGCTGGCGCGTATTGTTATGTATTGACCGGAATGCACTGGATTCAGTGACGAAGTTACTCAATGGGTTGTGAAATTTATGTGCAATTGCAGATCAAAAGTTTGGCAAATGTCTAGACCTTTTTGTCTGAGCATTGATTTACATGGTAAGTGCATTTACGTTGTATGCATTTATTATGATGTCTATATCATTAGCTTTAGAATGATGATGTTGTCTATGGAAAACTATAGTCAATATTCTTTTTGACAAATGATATGATCGTTTTACTCGTAAATTTTTTCTCAGCGATGGCCAGTGAGTGAGGATAATGATGACTTGAGCAGTCCTTGTGATGATAACATGGATACTGAAGTCCAAGCATCCGATGATAAGTTGGATTTGAACATAGATCAGAACCGTGGCAGTCCAAATGTGGCCCAGGTCAATGCAAATCCTTCAAGAGATTATGCCATCACAAATGCTGTACTAAAGGTTGTTATAGAGTTTGAATCAGATGAACATGCTTATAATTTTTACAACAAATATGCACGATTGGTAATGTCATTCTCACGGACTCAGGTCGGCCTTACCAGAGACTAGTCATTGTATCTGTGTTTGGCAGATGTACCAAAATGCTCATAACCACCTCAGTCTTGCTGTCAAGAAAAATGAATCTTTTCGCAATGATTTTAGACCCCACAAAGATGGGGATAGTTTTGCTCATGCATGGAAGGCTTTGTTTGGATCAAGATGGCCTCCAGCAAAATGAATGGCTAAGATGGAAGTTTAGAGAGAGGAGACAGAGAGAGAGAGAGAGAAAAGTCCCGAAGTGTATGGGAGGAATCACCCTTTTATCGATGCAAAAGGCACCCGTGTGGCTGAAGAATTGTTTGAGAAGTCGCCTAAACTAGGACCAAGATGTACTTTAGTTAGTTAAAACTGGTCATCCAAGAGATTACGGTATCTTAGTAGGCAACCAGCTACTAACTAGCCATTCTATAGTTTTACTGTCACCAAGGCATTCTCCCTTTTGCAGAGGCAAGGGAGAATTCATAACTGGAGTCAGCCCCATAGACCCATACTACGAGTCTAGAAAGACTGAACTTAAAAAAGTCCTACCACACCTGCTACGAACTTGGAAATTGGAACGCCGTATCGTCCCAAGTTTTGGTAACAGTGAATCGCCCAAGGAGATGGGTTTCCTTCACAAGATCAAGGAGGCGACCAAGTTTTGTTTTGTGCTTTTGCATTTCCAAAAAGAAACACATAAATAAAAAAGAAAGTTGCTTTTACAACGAAGCCTTGCGCAGAAAAAGCCTAGCATGCTTTAGCGATGCCGAATCAGTTCTACTTCATGCTATTTTATGCATATGTTAATAAAATAAAATAAATAAATAACAAATAAAAGAAAATACAGAAAAAAATAAAAAGAAGTACTAGAATAAACATAAAATTGATTTTAATTTTTACAATTTAATCATATATTTTAAATTTGTTTACTTTAACTTTAAATGTTTATATTTTATTTCGATTCAAAATAAATTTAAACAAAAAAATGTAAAGTTATTAACTCTATATATTAAATGTATAAATTAATAAAAATTTCATGTTTAGCTTATTTAAATTTTGAAATTAATTATAAATCTTAATTTTTTTTAGATATGTACTGTCGAAAAGGTAAGTTAATTGCTATAATTTTTTTTAAAATTTTATTTAAAATTAAAATAAAAAACATTAAAGATTAAAATAAAAAATTTTAAAATATTAAACCATGTTAAAATAAATAAATAAATAAATAAATATATATATATATTATATTTGTTCTTATATCGAGAAATATAATATTTCAACTTTCATATCACTATCAAAAAATTCGCGATGCACGGGTGCGTATACCAAAAGGTCTGCGCGTGTTCTACACCCAAATTGCTTTTTTTTTTTTTCTTTTCTTTTCTTTTTGTTTTTTATTTTCGGAAGAAAAAAGTTCTAGTTCTTTTATTAAAGCCAAGAACTCCCCCATGTTCGCTGCACATTTCGTCCACTTTCCAAGGCCTGAAAAAAGAAAAATAATAACAAATTTGCTTTTAGAGCTTCAAACCCACAACCAAACTATGAAACATGGGCTTTTTCCGGCGACTCTTCGGCACCAGAAAGGTCGACGCTTCTTCTCCGGCTAAGGAGAAGGGGAGGAGGTGGAGCTTCGCTCGATCTTCCAATACCGCTTCCTCGCAGTTCAAGTCCAACAAGCGCGACGCTTTTTCAATTCAGCATGATGATAACTTGGATGCCAATAAGCACGCTATAGCAGTGGCGGCGGCCACGGCGGCTGTTGCCGAAGCGGCACTCGCGGCTGCCCAAGCGGCCGCCGAGGTCGTGAGGCTGACCAGCGGTGGTCCTGGCACTGTTGACGGTAGACGTGCTGTCTCGGAGGACATCAGCGAGAGCCGCCGGCGATGGTCCGAGGAGCTGGAGGCGGTGAAAATACAATCAGCTTTTCGTGGTTATCTGGTCAGTGGTTCTCTTGACTTCTTTTATTCGATTTGGCTTTTTTTTTTTTTTTCCTTCTTTTTCACCTTAAAAATTTTCTTTTCTTTTCTTTTTAACCATATTCTTATTAAGTCATAACACAATTTACTACTTCCACTACATCCTCAGTCCTAACAGTTAAAATCATTCTCACCTCAGTCAAAGCAACATGTTCATCCAGTGCCTTGTAATTTCAAGTACATAATTGGGATTTTGAATTATTGAGTCTCCAACACGAGTGGGGTTTGGTTTTTTTTTTTTTTTTTTATGGGTAAAATTCAACTACTCCTGTATGCTATTTGTTTCTTTTTTTTTTTATTATTGGATTGTGGTCCACATATCATATGAACAGAAACCAATAACAAAATAAGACGAAACAAAAAAACAGTTGAATGGCTCATAAGTTGCGCCGACAGGAGTGGAGGGGTTCCAGTAATTTCGTCATCACCCCCAATAAGAAACGATTTCTCTCTCTGCCTGTTGCAATTGAAAAAGAGCGATGCTTTCATTGTTTTGAAACTTAAAAGACCGTTGCATATGTCATATAATGTCATCCTGTGGGCACGGCTGGCCCAATTCTCACGCGCTCCACCTGGCCTTTTCCTTTTTTCTTTCTTTCGTCCGTCTTGTTTTTCTACTCTCCTTTTTATCCCATTTAATTTAAATAATGTAACATAAATACCAGGGTTCAGTTTAGAGTTCGTGATTGTGTAATGCGTACAAGAACAGACATGACATGAAGCTCATTGAATGTGATGTGAGCATATTCTCAGCCATGGTTTCGTTATTAACAACTTTGGAAGTTGAATCAAACCATGTGCCATCCGAAGTTAAGGCAACCCCACTATCTAAAGAATTTTAATTCAATTCTTACCGGGCCACCAGGGGGAGCCTCCTCTCGATAGCTGGTGGATGAAATGTGTGGGTTGCCTTTTCCCCCCCGCCTTATACCCGTTTGGGCTGGGGCTGCTCTACTTTTGTTTAACAAAAAATTAAAAAAAAAAAACCACAATTTTAAGTCAATTGATCAAAAGGGGACCGTAGCCCGTAGAATGACGATGGTCCATGGCTGAGCAGCAATTTAGAAGAATTACTTGCTGGCCTAACCTCGTGTCAGTGCATGAATTACATCCAGCTTTATGGAGACAATAATAATTTTTACCAATCTTTGTGCCAATATTCTGTTCTAGTTTACACTTGAAGTTCTTTTGGGTTTGTAAGAGAACATTTTAAATTCATGCACTTTGCTAAAAGAACACGAACTTTGGTAACTTAAAACAAATCTTTACTGTTGGATATTTTGTGTAGTTATATTGCTATATCTTATTCCCCTGGATTGGAATATGGTGTAGCACAATCCACATGGTTTTGAGTAGCATTATATGCACTGCCCTGGGATTTGTTTTGATCTGTTTACTGAGGGTGGGTTTGATTTCATTCTCCTTTCCTGTTCCTTTCCCCTGTTTTTGTTCTTTTTCAATTGGCCAAAATTGAAGGCGAGGAGAGCTCTAAGAGCACTGAAAGCATTGGTGAAGCTTCAAGCCTTAGTGAGAGGTCACATTGTTAGAAAGCAAACAGCAGACATGCTTAGGCGTATGCAAACATTGGTAAGATTGCAAGCACGAGCTCGTGCCAATCGGACTCACATGGCACAATCTTTTTGTTTTACCAGCAAGTCATCCCATTCTCGTTATAATGTAAGTCAACTTTTGTCTTTGTTCCATTTCCAGTTCTGGTTTTTGATATGCCAGGAGTAGATATATTATATAGCACTTCAAATGACTTCCACGAGCTTGTGCAATTCTTAATATGCATGCACTTGTGTCACTGGGGGCCTCTGTCCATGTGTCCAATTTCCAGCCTTTCACTCTAGTAGTTTTGGGAGTTGGGGGAGGGGAATATAGGGACATTGTGAAAGTGCTTCAAGCCTGTTACTAATCTCTCAAGGCTGAAGATACTAGGAGCTACAATCTGACCATACACTGGATATTGCATAAAGATACATCCCAAACAGACTTATTTATATATTCCAGGTTATATTCAAATTGATTTGTTATCATTTATGCCTAAATCCCTTTCAAGAAAGCTTTTTCATTATGTTCTTTGCACCTATAGTACTTAATATGATGGACCCTCAATCCTTGAGGTATCACTTGATTGTCTTCCGAAACTGTCCTTGTCCAATAGTGTTTGGTTTTTCCACTGAGTTTTGTTCTTACGAAGGGTGAATAATAGTGGAGGTGAACTGAGAAGGTGATTTTCAAGCTAGGCAACGCTTTGTGAGCCATGCTCATTTAGGAATGAACTTAACTAGAAATGTTATTGCAGGGTAAGTTTGTAAATTTTTAAAGTTTTGTGTATCTAATATTAGTCCCTCCCTCTCCCCCGAACAAAATTCTGCTGAGGAAAATAAGACAGCAGCTTGATGTGAGATTATTTGTTCTGATGTGCTTGGTTATACTTCTGCATACTGGTCTTGGTCCATATTGTGAAATTCAAATTGTATGTCTCATATTTTATACTTGCAGAAATCTGCTTCTAACATTAAGGACATCATTGACCAAGGGAAAGTAAATATAGGATCAAATTGGTTAGACCGTTGGATGGAAGAAAATTTAAGGAACAACCATACCAATGCTCAGCTAGGAAATTGGCATGCTGATGATGAGAAGAGCGACAAGATCCTTGAAGTGGATACTTGGAAGCCCCACATGAGGTCCCAAAGTAACATAATTTTGCAGAAAGCACACCACATTTTGGCTTCAGAGCATACCCAACAAAGCTTCATGGCATACAACTCTCCGTCAAAGTTGTCCATGAAACCATCAAACCCTTTGCTAAATATCGCTGATGCAGATGTTTTGCCATTAAACTCTCTTAAATTGCCTCTAGGAAAGGGTGAAGCAGTTAGTAGCACTGCAGGAAACAGCCCTCATGAGTTTTCTTCGTCAACAAGACCAGCAAGTAGTTGCACAAGAGGCCCTTTCACGCCCACAAAGAGTGAATACTCTTGCGGATTCTTTAATGGGTACTCAGGTTACCCCAGCTACATGGCCAATACAGAATCTTCTCGTGCCAAGGTCAGGTCACAAAGTGCTCCAAGGCAGAGGTTGGAGCTTGACACGTATGGTTCAATCAGAAGATCTGTCCAAGGTTTTGGTGATGCAGATACTTACTCAGAAAGGAGCTTTGGTCGCCATACCCACTTTAGGAAAAATGTTTATCCAACATCTGGGCGTGTGAATAGACTAGAGGCTACCGATTTAAGGTGACAACTTCGTGCTTTCCCACTGTTTTTCTTTTTCTCTTGGCTTTACTCTGTGTCAATATCATCTTGTAATTACTGGATTATGATCTCAACAACTTTGCTCTTAAAGAATTAACTTGTCTTTCGTAAGTGTTTCATATGCATATTGTATCCAAACTCTTGAATGTACCTACGTTGTTTGCAACATTGCGTGTATGTTTTTATACTGCTTAACTAATCAAATTTCTCGAGATTAAGCTTTAGGTCATATATGGGAAGAATTTGTACAGAGCTCTAACAAAGTGTCAATCCTTTGTAATTAAAGGGATTATTGGGTAGCATAATAAGCTGAAATAATTCTAAGGTAGCTTAAAAAACTTGCTTTATCGGTAGAATCTGCCTCAAACCACCATCGTTTTCAATATAACTTCCCCCCCCCCCCAAAAAAAAAAAATGAAGGGAACATAAGGAGGTTCAAACCCCGATGAATTTCTATCATTGTCTCTGTCCTATTGTGCATCCGAGAGGTCGACCCTTCAATTATTTTCACCTTGTTTTTATTCCATGTGGACGGTGGCCCCAATTGTCCCGTCAATCATGTGTCGAGTAAGGTATTATGGTGGAGCACAGCAAAGGCTTTAAAGCGTGTAAGATGTTGGAACCTTGAATTTACATATGTGCGTTGGTTGGACTTTAAGATTGTGTTCAGTAGTTTTGTCTCTATTGACGATGGAAACGTGGGCGATGGAATGTAGTCCTGTTAGAGATGCAATGCAGAGAACTAACTTGGAAATGTCGACATTTGGTTTAAGGCATGACTGATGGGTTATTTATTTTTACCCCAAATTTCTCTTAATTTTCACCTTGGAATTTTGAGTTTGAAGCTCAAATGAGTGTTGGGGCATGAAATGGAATTTTCTCTTATAAAATGGGTTTTTAAGACCAGCATTAACAGAGTTTGCATGTTGAAGATAGATTAGTTACGAGATTGAAATTTGAAACTTGCTTTCTACTAGGATTGGCGATTTCACCTTCAAACCTGACTACCGTCCCTTTCAATTTTCAATGAAATCACAGCAATAAGGATAATGGACGTAGGTTTAAGGTTTAAACCCGACAAAACTCTCACATCCTTTCAGTTTCAATTGACTTTAATGTCAAGATGGCCCCAAAGGTCCCGTCGGTCACCTCCCTGAGTTGTCTGCAGCTCTCCAAATGATGACAAAAAATCCACCCATCTCTTTCCATTGATAGAAGCATACAGGCTGAACCTTTTAGGTGATGTGATACCAATTACAGAAAGGCCAAACCTAGTGGGCTAAAAGGGCATGGCTAGAAACATCAGATCATGGTCATATCGTGCTAATATGGTTGCTTTCTCTGGTAATATTAGACGCATCAGCAGCTTTACACTGTTCTATGAATGAAAGACTTGTCTTTTATGCATTATTTTTCAGTGAAAAAGATAAGAGAAAGAACCAAGAATCCATCATAAGTGATAGCAAGCCAGACGAAAGACGCACATAGCTATTTAACCATCAATCAGCACATCGTTTATACAAGCAAACAAGATCTGCCGACCACAGTATCAGGAGTAACAACTTATTTTTGGTTTTAATTTAAGTGAAGACGGGCTTCTTATTAGGCCTCCCATGGATGAATCAACGTCCATTTCTCTGACCCCGACTCCAGTCAAGGAAGGCTGCATTAAACTCCAATTGCATAAGCTTAACGTATGATTAATAAATAGGCAATATCGTCTTCAAACCTAGCACTTACTCACTTATATTAAGTTGTTACAAATTTTGAGGAGGTTTTAGGCAGCCAGTTGTTTAATTTAACAAAAAACCATGTCAGAAAATTTTCTCCTGAAAGCTCAGGCAATTATGATCTCTTTAGAATAATCTGTAAATTTTAACGATAGTTGTTACCAGTACAAAGCAAGTCGGTACTGGGTCCAAGAAAATAGTCAATGAGTACTTACTAGGTGCAGTCTGTACTGGGGTCCAAGACGAAGCCCAGACTTACGCCACAAAAGCCCGGAAAGGTAGCGAGGGCGGTGGCATTAGGATTGTAGAGAGAAATGAGGCCCATGAAGCATCTGCAAATGGAAAGCCTATCATCGTCAGAGTTAGCCATCGTGTTGAGGCTTGTCATGGCATCACAGCACGGCGAACCGGGAAGTGGGTCCGGAAAACCATAGTTGATAAATGAGGAGCACGCCGAGAGGAACTCAGTGACGGTGGTGCATTCTACGATGGAATATGCCACTGCTACGGCCCAACAAAGTAACGTCAAGGCTCCCATTAAGACTCTTTGGGCCCTCATTTTCCGCAGCTTCATTAGGTGAACCCCGTACTGTTCTACACTACTTGCAAGAAGTTAAACAATAATAAAATAATTTATTAAACCCAAAAAAAAAAAAAAAAAAAGGAAAAAGGAAGAAGTTGGGCAAGTTCAATGGCGTAGCTAAGTTAATACTGGCGGTGCTTTATTGATGATAATTTGGATTTGGTGCGCAACGACCAACGCGTGCCCTTACATGCCCTTTGAATGCCCTATAGTAATGGGAGGCTCTGAGAATAAACCTGGGCCTTCTACAGACCAGGTCTGACGGCGGAGTAAGTGGGCGGACCGGTGATCCCCCAATCAGACTCCGTTGCACCAGCTAATGTAGGGATTGTTAGACGCCGAAACCTTAAGTGCACGCATTAACGTGTGACCGCAGACTTGTAATTCTGTTCCAATCTGCAGCAAGTCTATGAGCAAACTGCAGCAGATGTTAGGAGGAAGGCCCATGAAAGCAACGCTCTCAGGAAAATCTCTTTGGGCTCTCACTTCGGGTTGCCTCGTTAGGGGAACCTTTGTACACATCTACTGCCAACAAGTTAAAAACAACAAATAATCTTGTATATATACAGGGTAATTTATATTTTATAAAAATTAAATTTTTTCTTTATTATTTAATTTTAATTTATTATAATTAAATCACTCAATTTTAATTATATTTTAATTCAATTACTATATCACTCTATTAAATAAAAAATTATAAAATTTATTTTTTAAAAAAATATATTTTTATACAATTAAATTCATTAATTAATACATTAATAAAAATCTGATTATTATTATTTATTTTTTGAATCAGGAAATTATAACTAACCAAAAAATTAGAAATTGTAAAAATGTCTGTGAATGTCTCGAGAAGAATTTTTTTTTTTTGTTTAATAGTTTACTCACTTTAGAAATTATTTAGTCCGAAGTATAATTTAATAACTAAAAAAAGTACTGCACATTACACAATCTCTAGTATGCTATAACGTGTAGTGTCCTACATAAAAAAAAAAAAAATCATAAATTTTTTCTTTATTTTTTAAATTTTAAAGAAGTAATTTTTTTATTAATATTTGTATAAAATTTTTAAAAATATTAAAAATTTAATAAAACATTAACCTTTTAAAAATTTAAAAGCGAATTTTTTTTTAATCATATGATACGTTAAATATCATATAAAATATTACGTTTTTTTAATCATTAAATTATATTTTAAAATAACTTATTTTTTAAAATAAATTAATAGTTAAATTAAAAATAACTTTTTTCTAGTTACTTTGTTATAAATTATGCAATAACTCTTTTTATGCATAGGGTATTATTATTATTATTTTTTTATATTGTCCAAATTATATCGTTCATTTTAATTTTAAAAAATTAATTAAATTTTTATTACTATATTAAATGATAAATTTAATTACATAAAAATATAATTTTTATAAAATAAATTTTATAAATTTTTTTCTTAACAAAAAAACAAAATTTACAAGTGATAAGTTGATTGACTTAAATTATCGACACGATGCATCTAGTCATAATACAGTGAGCAATCTAACTGCTTCCCAGGCACACAGCTCAGGTACAATGTGTAAAAACTAAAACCCATGGAGGTGAAATGAACTCAGCAATGAATTTCCTCTCCTCCTAGAGTTGGAAATCATCACACTTCCATTGGGAGGTCGGCACACAGCTCAGGTAGTGACACCAATGGCAGTGATCATTTCCATTCTCTCCTCGGAACAACATCACCAATGCAACTGTAAATCTGCATTCCAGAAAGTGTGATGATTGTCTTGACAAACTAGACTAATTGAAATGCACATGACTCACCCTCCAATCAACAGAGCCACTGAAGTAAGCCTTAAAGCATATTGGTAGGCCCTATACTTGGATTTGACACCAACCTTGCAGGGGAGATTCCGGTGGTCTAACCGTGCATACTGAGGGCCTGGCAGCAAAGTCAAGCCAAGGAGGACCCCTGACAGAAATCCTCCGATGTGGGCAAAATTATCAACATGAGGCAGAATTCCAATTGCAAGGTTAATAGCTATGATGAATACAATGGTAAGCAATGCTGCAGCCTGTGCAAAACACAAGGGACAGGAATTAGGAACAGAAGAATTTTGCGACAACTTCAGCTTTAATTCTCCAACACCAACATCCATTACCTTGGTCCACCGACAGAAAATTATGTATAGTGTTGAATATTGTAAGATTATGACTTTGAAAGCACTTCAATTTTACGCAATACAGAGCACTTCAAATTGTGAAACTATGTGTTAGCATTGCTAACCTTTTTGGAATAAATGGTCCAATTTGTAATGAGTTCTGAAAGCATTGCTCCAAGAAGCCCGAGAAGGGCACCGGAGGCACTAACAGAAATGTTATTTCTAATAAAGAGGGCAGAAAGTACACTCCCACCAAATCCTGACAGGAGGTAGATAGCTCCTATGCGGACTGCAATATATAACAATAAAGGTCAGATCTTAATAAGACAATAACTAATAACCAAAATCAAATATGAAATTCTTAGACAATGAAAGATAAGATTATCAATGGGGATCCTTATCAAAGAACAAAACACTGTGTTTGCCAGTGTGTGTGCTATATGGAATGTTTCAACATGAACTTGAAGGAACAAATAATGACATACCAAATCCAAATTGCTGTTCCAGGCGAATACCAATGAAGATCAGGCTCAGCATGTTTGCAAGAAAATGAATAATACCAGCATGCAACCAGATACAAGCAACTAGCCTCCATCCTTGGTGTTTACTCACAAGTTTGGTCCATTCAAGGCCTCCCAACTTCTCCAATCTACGAACATTAACAAAAGATAGAAAGTTTCAGCTAAATCATGTTTCTCTACTTTTCTGAAAAATCACATGGAAAACTCATGTAACAACACCCCAAAAGCACCACGAAACACTGACCATTCACTAAATAAAATATAACGTACTATGAGAATCGATGTTAAACTAGAGCCACTAAATTCCTGCGTCACACATCTAGCCAATCAAATAATTGGGAAAATCAAACACAAAGTAGATCTTATTCATCAATTCACACCATGAAATCCAAATTTTCGAATTCCCAACAATCTCCATACAGGAATTTTGATTGGTTCCTTCCACCATAAAGAGAGTTGACCCATCAACAGAACCTACAAAAACTGACGAATGCCAATCGCTCAAAATCCCAACCAGCACTTCAATGTCAATAAAAGGAGATAAAAAAAAAGCAAATTCAAAGGAAAAGAGAAAATAATAATACTAATAACAGAAGAAGCAGAGCAGGACAAACCTTTTTTTTTTTTAAAAAAAAAGAACCAAATTGTAGAGGGAATCCATCAAGAATAAGAAATTACGTAATAGAAGAAGGACCAAAGAGAGGATTGGTTCTCAAGGGCTCGAACGAGAACCTCCCCAGAAACCTAGCCACGCACTTCCCTTCGAACCGAGAATGGAAATGTTGCGGACAATTGTTTATGTACATAGCAACAACAAAGACAACAACATTCGCCACCACAAATATGGGCACGAGCCACGATGTCCATTGGGTCTCTGTCTCCTCTATTAAGTACGACGGAGATGAGCCGTGGCTGTTGCTTTCTCTACCATTAAATCCGCCGCTGCCGCCATCTCCTCCTCTTTCTATGTCTTCTCCAGGCATGTTTATTTGCTGTCCTTTTGAGGCGTTTCTCTCTCCAACAGGAACTGTTTTTGCTAAGCTGTCTATGATATTCTCCCTCTATAGAAATGGAGAGATGGGCAGATTGGAGTTGGTGAATGGTTTTAATGGAAGTTGCTTTAGAGAGAGAAACTTGGGAGGTTTTAGAGAGAAAAAGTTTAAGAGCGTGAGCGAGCCTTGTCAGGTTCAGGTGCCATACACAAGTATCAGCTCTGTCTCGCAATTAAACTCGTTTTCTCGCCACGTTGGATGGACGGCAAATTTAAAGTATTATTTTTTACGACGCGTGGCAAAATTTGAATGGTTTTGGAGGATCCATTTGGAGATTTTCGGAAACAGTACATTCTCACTGCTTCGTCGTGGCCTCGCTTGCTGTTCCTATCCATTGTCCACTGAACGTGAGCTCGACGTACGCTTTTGCGTTGATGGGAAACTGTCAACGATTTTTTAAATGAGTTAGGTTTAGAGCAGTTGAGTCGTCTAATAATAATAAAAAAGAAAACAGAAAATGAAAGCCCAAGGCTATTCTTTTAGCTAAACAGTGTATGATTGAGTTTTAGAGACCATAACAGTCCATTTTTAAGACCCCTTTGAACTCCACAATATTCGTGGACGGTTGGAGTTTTCCAGCGCACGGAGAGAGACAATGGGTCAGTTAAGGGCATAGGGAGAGATCAAACAGTCTCTTGTCTGCCCTCTTTATCCAATTGTTCCCCCCAAAACGAGGAAAGCCGGAAGTAAACAGACATCAAGTAAAACGACAACGTCACGAACCCAAAAAATAAGCCAAAATAATCCAAAAATTAAAAGAGCTTGTTTCTTGCTCTTATGTGAAGTTGGTTTCCACGGCAGTTGACCTATAATATTCCTTCCCTCCCCCTTGGGAGAAACAACGCGGAAAACGTAGAAAGAAATATCTCGAGAGAGGAAATGGGGAATTCTTTCGGATGCTCGGCCTCCGGCGAGAGGTTAGCGTCGGCCGCCAGAGACGGCGATTTGGTGGAGGCTACGATGCTTCTGGATTGCAATCCGTGTCTCGCCAAGTACTCCATCTTCGGCGGCCTCAATTCTCCTCTCCATTTCGCCTCCGCTAGAGGCCACAACTAGGTTCTTTTTGTTTTTTGTTTTTTTTTTGGCTCTTTTCGTTCCATCCTTTTTAAAAAAAAAAATTCAGATTTTTATTTCGTTAATTGCGATTGTGTTCGCATTAGATTGTCTCCTTGTTACTCGAGAATGGAGGGAATGTGAATTCGAGGAATTACTGTGGCCAAGTAGCCGCGTTCTTCTTCTTCTTCTTCTTTTTTTTTTTTTTTTTGTTTCTTTCTGTCATTTTTTCCTCCGGATTATGTTTTCTTAGCTATCAATCGATCAGATTATTATCACGTGACTAAATTGGACTGCGGTTTGACTGATTTTGTTCTGTTTTGAATCTTTTGAATGTATAAATGAGTTTAAGTTGGAGGCAATCGATTTGGCCACAATCCAATTGTGATTTTGGCAATGCAAACGGAATCCTTGGGGGATCTGGAAAGGAAATTAAAAAAAAAGGTAAGAAATGCCGCAAAAAAAAAAAAAAAAAACTAACAGTAAAAGGCGAAATGAAATTTGTTGGGCTAATGACTGAGAATTTGAAAGCTGAGCCTGATACTAATTTGATGCTGTCTAAGTTCGATCTTGATTATCCATGCATTGTGTACACTTGTTATTCTGATTAGCTGGAAATTAATGGAGCTAGCTCCTACTAACTGCTTAATCACCTTTATGTGGTTCCTTTGAAGACAGCATTGATGCAAGCTTGTCGATATGGGCATTGGGAAGTTGTGCAGACCCTACTGCTCTTTAGGTGCAATGTAAGTTTTGTTTTCTAAATCTTTTCATTCTTTTCAGTTTTTCTGTTACTTCATTGTATGGCTGGAAAAAGGGGAGTTATTAGCTGTTTTAAACTGTATGCTTTTTGCATTTTTGTGTCTTGTGTTATCATTCTATTTGGAAGCATTTCTTGGATGTAAATCAATCCATATGACTATTTTCGTTCACCTAGGTTACACAAGCAGATTATCTGAGTGTAAGGACCGCTCTACATTTTGCAGCTGTAAATGGCCATACTAGGTGCATAAGGTTAGTTGTAGCAGATTTTGTTCCCAGTGCTCCTTTTGACACCATTCATTCTCTGAAAGAAGGTGATGTATGGGATGGTTCCTCTGCAAAGAATAGGTTTGATCAAAGGTAATGGTTCATTGGCAACTCTAAAGTAATATATGCCTCATAGCAATTGCAGTCTATACTTTCCCACTTCCCAGATGAAGTATTCCTTAAAAGGAAAATCCTTGTGTTAGATTTTGTGTTTGTTTTTAGTTGTGTGCTATCCTCTGAACTATTTTATTTTAATGCAGTGCACTCTCAAAATTTGTAAATAAGGCAGCTGATGGTGGTCTCACTGCTCTCCATTTGGCCGTCTTGAATGGCTATTTTGATTGTGTACAGCTTCTGCTTGATCTTCATGCAAATGTGTCAGCTGTAACATTTTATTATGGAACAACAATGGATTTAACAGGTTTAACCTCTGTTCGATGCCTCACAGATGCAATTGTTTCCCTGAATCCTTATGTTGTGCATATTATTACTGACAAATCATATACATCTGATCGTAGGAGCTGGAAGCATGCCTTTGCACTATGCTGCTTGTGGTGGAAATTTAAAATGCTGTCAGGCAAGAATAACTTTCAATTTAAACTGATTTCATACCTTACCTATATACATACATATATACATATACATTTATATGTATAAATGTAAACTGGTTCTTTTGTTGCACAGATACTTCTTGCAAAAGGCGCCAGTCGGATGTCATTGAATTGCAGTGGGTAAATTGTTGCATTTGAATGTTCACTGTTTGGCTGATTGGCTCAATGGCTCTGTTGCTTATGTGAAAAATAACAAGGAAGTTCATGCATTTTTTCAGGTTGCTACCCATTGATGCAGAAAAGGATGGTCGATCACATTCCTTAATTATGTGCAATTATAACATTGAGCGGCTAACTTTGGAGTTTGATACTTAGAACCAATGAGTGGGGGTTTGTAACGGTGAAACATAAAGTAATAGATAGGAAGTAAACAAGAAAGATCACTTTTTTGTGAATCATTTTCTGCAGAGAAAGTGGAATCCAATGCTCAACAATCTCATCCGATGAACCTGATATCTGTGCTGTTTGCCTTGAGAGAGCTTGTAATGTAGCTGCTGAAGGTTTGTTCTTCTTTTTTTCTTTTCAGGTTTGCCTTGTGTTTTTCTTCTAGAAATTGAGGTTTGGCTGACCTCTTTAAGTAGTAAACTAGGGTTGACTGTGATCTTCCTTTTGATTAAAATTTCTGGCTCGGCTTTATAGTTCTGGGTACTGTGCCGGAGCTCTGGGTTTAACTTCAACCCAGGGTTATACTGCTGTTTTCCACGATTTGTAGCTAATTTGAGTTTTTTTTCACTTAAAATTTCTGCAGGGTGTGGGCACGAGCTTTGTGTAAGATGTGCTCAACTAGCAACATCCCTTCTGATATATTGGGCCCACCTGGTTCCATCCCATGTCCTCTTTGTAGGCAGGGCATCATATCGTTTGTTAAATTGCCTGGTTCTCTAGCAAGAGACGTAAAACTTCCTTTATCCCTTGGCCTTTGTAACCCATGCGCGCTTCACCCCGCCGAGACAGATGGAGAATCTCCAGTTTGCCTACCAGAGATTCAAACGAATCGTGTGGCGTCAGTTTCTTCTGATTATCTCTGTCCAGTCTCTTGTAGCCCATTCCTTCTGTTGCCATCCCTTCGTGCACTTGCAACGATGGCCCATGCCCATCTTTTGAAACCCGAGTGGTAGAAAACACAAGACGAGTCACCGCGTCGTCCACAAACATCAGTAGGCCAGGACAAAATGGAAGAACCAAGACCAGAGAAAACAAGCTGTTCCATCATGTTTTGGGGTAGAAGAAGCTGCAGCCGAGAGCATCAGTGCAATTCAGAAATAAATGCATGACTGCTCTGGTGCTGAACGCTAGGGATTGGATATTTGATTCACGTGCTAGCGTAAGACGTTGATATTACATCAAGAGTCTCTTACAGTAAAATTATTCAGACACCATGTTTGCATGCATATAGTAATCATATTCATATCAAAATAAATTATTTTTATTTATATTAATAAATAAAATATAATTCATTTAATTGTGTTTACTTATTTATTTTTTTTGAAATATTTTAGCGAAATTAACCTCTCTTTTTTTTTCCCTTACTTGAGCTGAATTTCTTTATTTATTTACATTGCACAGAGCATCATTGGTATCTGAGCTCCTATATTTTCTTATTTTTAATTTGATAAAATGGGTCTGAATCTTGGGCTTAATTAACAAAATTTAGCTAAAATTGGGTTGTTCCGTGCCAATAGTCTAGCCCCAGCCGTGTCTATCGAAATGATGCGACGTCCTGGGGGTTCTATTCACCCGGCTCACAGGAACCATGGGGTATTGCCAACCCATTAACAGGGCCTCTCTTTTCTTTCCTTTTTTTAACTGTTTGTCATATCTGCAAAATTGTAGCGTTTTCGCTATTTTAATGTCTTAAAGCGTGCACGCAGGCCTCTCTCTCGATCCCCAAAAGAAGTGCCCAAAAACCAATGCTTTCTTTACTTTCTTGACAGAGCTTCAGTTGAACTGGCTATGAAAACTGCAGGCCCAACCAAACTCTTCTACAATTACTTTTAGCGAGAATCTTTCTTTTTGGTTGGTCAACATATTTTGAGAATCTTATCTACATCAGCAAATCACCCCCGTTTATCTTGTAGTTTCAGAATGGCGATAGTTGTCGCACAAACGGGAGAGCTCCTCCACTAAAAGTATGAAAAACGTGGACCCAAATCTTCGAGTTTCACTTTCTGCGCAGCACATGGGAGTCTGACATTTTACTGTTCTGCCCAGATTTTCATCAACCTTCACTTGAAAATAGCATTCCACTGGAAAATCAATCATGCAGTAATTCAATGTTTACCAGCTTTGCAAGTAGCAGTTTCCTGTTCTGAAGCCTCTACACTTGCAGGGCTTGCATCCAATTTATAGGGGTGAAACTGAAAGTATTGATTGGCTTGGCCTTTAAACCCTTGTGATCCATGAAAGGGTCTAAAATGCCCTCAGAAAAGCACATCAGGTATGGCAGATGAATAAATAAAGAATGGAAAAATCACTAAGATAACATGATGTAATGAATCAATGAAATTGCAGGTGCAGTCAGTAGGAAATGAAAATTCCCATTCTGAGTTTGGTGCTGCTTCCTTTGAAGAGACAGCTCATGGTCAGGTCCCTTCTTGAGCGGGTTTACAGGCCACGCCACCCTCCTTGTTGCTACTCTCTTCACGTTTCATCTTGATCATCTCTTTCCCTTTGGGCAAGTCAACATCGTCGTCATCAATAGAATTTGCAAAGACCCAAACAGCCCCCCGGGGGACCCCACCGCTATACTCTTCTGGGTACCATAAAGCAACTGACCCAAACACAGAGCTGCTTTTAATGCCCTTAATTGCTATCCATTTTTCCCATACGAGGGGCTGTTTCGCCAATTCATAGGCTTCTGGGTGCCCCGACTCCGAATCTTGATTTCTGGGCCGTTTGAGCTAAAATTGCATGTGGGTCCCCCTAAAAGCATACTCGGACCCCACTTAATACAAACAGTACATGTAGGCCAAAGTTTGTGATGTGGTAGGGGACCCACGGGGAATATCAGGTTTCTTTTGTTTTTTTATAGAAAAAGTTAGCAAAATCGTATATATCCATATTTATCGTAATAATGTGAGAAGGAATAGTAAGTTTGCAAAAGGTGAATTTAAGCCTTAACTCACAAATACTCACCTTATTAGTTAGAATCCTATGCATCACTCTATTTAAAATCCTCTACCTCAATTCAACTAAAAAAAAAAAAAAAAACTAAAACAAATGAAACATGTTCATTAAACATCGCTGGCCTCAGCTGATAAGCATGCTGATAGTGCTGTATGTATGTATGGATGTTCATTTCTTCGGTCATGTAAACCACAATCATAAGTGGTGTGAAACCCAGACCAAAAATCCATTAAGGACTGGGCTTTATAATTTATTAAATCAATTAATCCAGCAGAGTTTTTTTTACGCGGAAACAAAAAGCCGGGAAGATGCAATGATGAACAAAGTTGGGATTTGTAAGAGAGACAAAAGCCGGATTCTCAGAAACAAGGGGCCTTCATGTACTTCACAAACAAACATTGGTGTCTCTTCCATTACCCTTTTTTTTGTTTTTTTGTTTTTTTTAATTTTTATAAAAAAGAACCATGACAATCATCTAATTTTTGTTAATTCTTGGGACATAAAACTATAATCAAATGACGCAGAAAACGTATCTGGCGGGGCCCGGAGGAAAAGGAGATTCTCCAGTCAACAGACAGTGGACTTGGTTTCTTTGTAAACCAAAACAAAACAGAATTGCCGTTACAAAAGCTCAGGTCACGTGAGCGGCGTGTCGTCCTCACAGACCCATGAACTTTCTCCCGCTCCCTCTCCCTCTAAAGCGACCATGGCCTTTCTGCTTCTCCATTGCCATTTTGTGCCTGCTTTAGCTCTTTCTCTTTGAAGTTCTTCTTGATCACTCTTTGTACTAGAAGCTCTTTCTCTTTCAAAGACGTCTCCTTTTTCACTCTGTGATGACGGGTATGGCGTGTAAGCTTCTGCTTTTCGGCCTATTTTTGTTAGCCCAATGGTACATTTCAGTCCCAAAGTCCATTATCATGGGAGAGAAAGAGCAAAACCCAGAAAGAGAAAGCCTTTTGTCATTCAAAGCTGCCCTTAAAAACCCAGAAATCCTTTCTTCCTGGAACCTTTCAACTCATTACTGCAACTGGGACGGCGTCGTTTGCCATTTCGGCCGAGTCACCTCACTGATCATCACTCGTGCTTCGCTTAAAGGCCCCCTCTTGCTTTCTCTTTTCATGCTCTCTGACCTCAAAGTTCTCGACTTGTCGTCAAATGTTATATATGGTGAACTATCTCCACGCATCGCCAATCTCAAACGGCTAGAACAGCTTTGTCTGGGTGACAATCAGTTGTCGAGTGAGATTCCAAGTCAAATCAGTGAGTTGGCTCGTCTCCGTACGCTGAAACTCGGTCCCAATTGTTTCTCTGGAAAAATCCCGCCGGAGCTAGGGAGGTTAACTCTACTCAACACCCTCGACCTTTCCGGCAATGTTCTCTCCGGTGCAGTACCGAGTGAACTGGGCGGGCTGGCTCAGTTGCAATTTCTAGACATGAGCTTCAACTTTTTGTCAGGTTCTCTCCCTGTAAGTCTATTCAACAATTTGCACTCTCTAACATCTCTGGACATATCAAACAACTCGTTTTCTGGTCCAATCCCACCCGAAATTGGCAACCTAGAAAACCTCACTGATCTTTATATTGGCATCAACTCATTTTCTGGTCAGATTCCACCAGAAATCGGTTCCCTTTCACGCCTTGAAAACTTATTTGCACCTTCCTGTTCTATAACAGGGCCGTTGCCTGAAAGTATCTCTAAACTAAACTCATTAGGCAAACTTGACCTTTCTCATAATCCTCTGAAGTGTTCAATTCCAAAGTCTATAGGGAAGCTTAAGAATTTGAATATATTGAACCTCGTTTACTCTGAGCTTTACGGTCCTGTGCCTGCTGAGCTTGGAAACTGCAAGAATCTGAAGACTTTAATGCTTTCCTTCAATTCTCTTTCTGGGTCTTTGCCGGAGGAGCTCTCAGAGCTGCATTTGTTAACCTTTTCAGTTGAAATGAATGGACTTTCCGGGCCATTGCCTGCCTGGATTGGAAAATGGGATCAAGTGGACTCTCTTTTGCTTTCGAGTAACAAATTTACAGGGAAGATACCGTCTGAAATTGGGAATTGCTCCTCTTTGAAGCATATCTCTTTCAGCAATAACTTGTTAACTGGGGAGATACCGAAAGAGCTTTGTAATGCTGGATCGCTTATGGAGATTGATCTTGATGGGAACTTCTTGTCAGGCACTATTGAGGATGTGTTTATAAAGTGTTCTAATTTGACTCAGTTGATTTTGTTTCATAATCATTTTAAAGGGCCAATACCTGAGGATTTAGCAGAGCTTCCTTTGATGGTTTTGGATCTCGATTCGAACAATTTCACGGGTAAAATACCAGTGGGTCTTTGGAACTCCACCAGCTTGATGGAATTCTCGGCAGCAAATAACTTCTTGGAAGGTTCTCTGCCCGTGGAGATTGGTAGTGCAGTTCAATTGGAGAGATTGGTGCTTAGTAGTAATCAGTTGAAGGGCATTCTGCCCAAGGAGATTGGAAATCTCACCAATCTTTCAGTTCTTAACTTGAATTCTAATCTGCTGGAGGGGAACATTCCTGGTGAACTAGGGGATTGTGTTGAGCTGACCACACTGGACCTGGGGAATAACCGGCTGAATGGATCAATCCCAGAGAAACTTGCAGATTTGCCTCACTTACAATGTTTGGTTCTTTCTCTCAATAATTTATCTGGGTCCATCCCATCGAAGCCTTCTATGTACTTTCGTGAGACCTATATTCTTGATTCAACCTTTCTTCAACACCATGGAGTGTTTGATTTGTCCCATAACATGTTGTCTGGTCCAATACCTAAAGAGTTGGGAAATCTTGTGGTCATTGTGGATCTTCTTATCAATAACAACCTGCTTTATGGTGAAATTCCAGGTTCTCTTTCCAGGTTAACAGATCTGACAACATTGGATTTGTCGGGAAATTTGTTTACCGGTTCTATTCCTCAAGAATTGGGTGACTCTTCCAAGCTTCAGGGCTTATATTTGGGTAACAATCAGCTCTCAGGAACCATCCCCGAAAGTTTGGGTAGTTTGGGCCGTCTGGTGAAGTTGAATTTGACTGGCAACAAACTGCGCGGTCCAGTTCCACAGAGTTTGGGTGACTTAAAGGAGCTTACTCACTTGGATTTAAGCCACAACAAGCTTGATGGTGAGCTTCCCCCATCTCTCTCTCAAATGTTAAAGCTTATGGGGCTTTATGTTCAGGGAAACAGGCTCATTGGGCCTCTAGATAAGCTGTTATCCAACTCCGTGGGATGGAGGATAGAAACTATGAACTTGAGTAATAACTTCTTTGATGGGGAGTTGCCACATTCAGTGGGCAATCTTTCATCCTTGACTTATTTGGATCTTCATCAAAACAGGTTTACAGGACAGATTCCTCCTGAGCTTGGGATTCTGATTCAACTAGAATACTTTGACATTTCCTGTAATAGATTAACTGGGATAATTCCTGATAAAATATGCAATTTGGATAATCTGTTTTACCTGGACTTGGCGGGAAACAATTTGGAAGGCCCTGTGCCAAGAAGTGGCATCTGCCAAAACCTGTCAAAAAATGCACTTGCTGGCAGCAAGGAGCTCTGTGGGGCAGATACGGGTTTGGATTGCAGGACCAAAGGCTTTAACAAGTCATCTTTGTCAAATGCCTGGAGGCTTGCTGGGATTGTTATTGTATGCTTGATTATTGTTCTTGCTATAGCCTTTGCACTCCATAGGTGGATTTCACGAGGCAGCAAGCAAGGTGATCCTGAGGAAATCGAGGAAATAAAGCTAAGCAGTTTTGTTGATCAGAATCTTTACTTTCTAAGTGGCAGCAGATCAAAGGAACCTCTGAGCATAAATTTAGCTATGTTTGAGCAGCCTCTTCTGAAACTAACCTTAGATGACGTTCTTGAAGCCACCAACAGCTTTTGCAAAACAAACATCATCGGAGATGGAGGTTTTGGTACTGTATACAAGGCCACTCTTCGTGATGGGAGAACCGTTGCAGTCAAGAAGTTAAGTCAAGCCAAAACTCAGGGGGACCGAGAGTTTGTTGCCGAAATGGAAACCTTGGGCAAAGTGAAGCACCGGAATCTCGTCCCATTACTTGGGTACTGCTCTTTTGGTGAGGAAAAGCTTCTTGTTTATGAATATATGGTCAATGGGAGCTTAGATCATTGGCTAAGGAATCAAATTGGGACACTTGACGTCCTTGATTGGACTAAACGCTTCAGAATTGCAACTGGTGCAGCCCGTGGGCTAGCTTTTCTTCACCATGGATTCATGCCTCACATCATTCATAGGGACATCAAGGCCAGCAACATCCTCCTGAACGAAAATTTTGAGCCGAAAGTTGCTGACTTTGGGTTGGCCAGATTGATAAGTGCTTGTGAAACTCATGTCAGCACTGACATCGCCGGAACACTTGGTTACATTCCACCAGAGTATGGACAGAGTGCAAGGTCTACTACAAGAGGGGATGTTTACAGCTTTGGTGTAATTCTGCTTGAACTGGTCACCGGGAAAGAACCAACAGGACCGTATTTCAAAGAGGTTGAAGGTGGGAATTTGGTCGGTTGGGTGTTGCGGAAGATTAAGAAGGGGCAGGCTGCTGATGTTCTTGACCCTGCAGTTCTGAGTGCCAATTCGAAGAAGATGATGCTTAAAGTGCTGCAGATTGCAGCTGTTTGCCTGTCTGATAATCCTGCTAACCGGCCCACCATGCTTCGGGTATTGAGGTCCCTTAAAGGCATCAAAGAAAACATGTAGAATATACCTTATAGTGGGTATAACAGGTTGGCTGTAGTAATTCCTGTGAAGTTATAGGAAGAAGAAATATTATATTAAGCCGTTTTTGTTTCTGACTATCTACTGAATGGCAAATGAAGGGTTCTGCACTTTAGTCATCATCAGTCATTGTCTCGTAGGGTTATTAAATGGGTTCAAGCTCGGTGGCCGAAGTTCAGAGAAAATGGATTTAAGTCATGTCCGGCGGATCCAAGATAATAATAAGGGCCCGTGGGTCAAGGTGCTTAGGTACATAATTCTACTGGGGGATCCCTAGTCTGCAGTTGGTTAGGCATATATGGTGGTTGACAATACTTGGTGGCGTAATGTCTGGCTAAAGAAAATGTCCTCAGTCCACTAATATCATTATAGTTCCAATTATTAAGTGTCGGTCCAAAAACAATATCATCCTACACCTAACCGATGACATTGTATCGTTTTTGTGTCCACTTAAAACTAACATTGTTAAAATTTTGCATTTATTAATTTTATTCACTTTTGATTAAAACAAATTAAAAATCCTCGATGAACTATCCTGCATCTGACACTCACTTAGCCTTCCGCCCTTTAATTATTATTTATTTTCATGTGGCAACCATAGATTTCATGATCCAAATAAAGTAAAAGAAAAAAAAAAAAAAATAAATCCCTCGGAAGTCGGAAGAGATAAAAAGGTAATAAATAGAAACTTACGCTCTCGCAATTACAAAAGAAACTTCAAATGTTTCTCAAATCACGCCAACCCATTTATAGCACGTGCATCTCCTCGTCCGGATCTTGGGATCATGAGCGTTTCCACCCGTGACCAGAAACACCTAAACTCTCACGGAGTTAGGCTTTGAACGTATTTTAGACGTGCTAACCCGCGCGACACTTATACAATCTTACGAGAGAAGATGCTAAGTAAGTCTTGAAGAGAGTTACAACCAACTCAAGAGAGAGAGAAAGTGAGAGACTTTGAGATAGAAAGAAGGATAATAAATACAAATATAACAATGTAGATAACTTTGCTATTGAGAGTTGTAGAGGTGTATTTACAAATAGAAGAAATTGAAGTATTTATAGTTGCTTCCCCTCTTCAATGTGTGGCTACAATCATTTATTCTAGAGAATTCTAAGAATAATATCTAGATATTTACAATGGAGCATTCTAAAAAGGGACACCTAAGTATTCTTTTAGAATTCTCCTTATCTTGGGTTGAAACACCAATTGAGCTAGTATGCAACAAATGGACTGACAGTATACTTAAATCAGCCCGTGACATAACGCTCTCCCTAAATTAGAAACATTTTTTCGAAATTTCTAATTTAACCGATAAATCAAATTATATTAATTTGATATTATAAAATTTAATAAAAATAAAAACATATAATTTAAAATAACAATTTTATTATAATTAAAAAAAAAAAACCAATCGTATCAAACCCCCAGTTCTTATTTATATTCAGTTAGACACCTTTTGATTATCCGCATAGCATCGTTTAGGCCACGGCATTTCCTGATTATTATCCCTGGGGCGTTCGGACGATCAAGCGGCTCAGATTTTACCACGTAGGCTCCGGTCGATTTATCCTCCACCGCCATCGCAACCGCCAACGCCCCCTCGAATCCCTCCTCTTCTGCCTCTCTTCACACCAATCGTCACACCGAACAACCTTGCGCTGGTCCCTACTTCTTGGCCGGAAAACTGCTTCATTGGCAACAAATCCAGCGCCTTCGCAGCCAGCCAACCGTCCGCCGACACCTGCTGCCCGCTCTCCGGCTGACAGCTTGTGCAATTGGAAACCAAACTGAAAATATTATTGCAAAGATTCTTCATTTCCGTCAACTCCTTTGTCAGCTGCACGTTCTCTTTCCTTAATCTCTCGTTCTCATCCAAAAGATCGGCGTTTGGTCCAGCGCCTTCCGGTAACGTTGACAGAAGGGAGTTCGTTGAAATCACTTGCTCCTCTCCCGAACTCGACGAAGATACTTTCGTTTTCACAGCCGCTGCTGTCACAGGCGCTGGGAATGCTGCCGCTGCTGTTTGTTGCGGGAGTTTCCTTCTCTGTACATCGCACAAGAGCCGCTTCTCGCCTCTGCGAAAACAGTCGTTCGCGAATTCCCATCGATCTGGTACTACCTTTCTGAATCCCTGCAATTAATTGAACAAGAAATAATAAATAGATATACACACAATATTCAATCGAAAAAAAAAATAATAATTAAAAAAGAAGAATAAGAACATAATAATTTGATCTAAGACTCACGTAAGTGTTTAATTGGCGAACAAAGCTGGAGAAGTTATTGTGTTTAAAGTAGTTGGGGAGCAAATCTCTGGCAAACACCGTAGGGTTCCAAACGATGAACGTAGATCCGTCGTCGTTCCATGATATCACATCGTCTATTGTTTCATCATCCACGAGCTGGTAAGTCTTCGTCAAAAACGGCGTCGGTATAGATCTCTGCGATTCTCCTGGAGTCGGTTCTCCATTCTGCTGCGCCGCCGCCGCCGCCGGCGCCGCCATCGCAGTCGCTTTATCGAACGAAAAGTATGCAGAATCGCTAACAAGGAATTCGTTCGCGCTAACTAGAGGAAAAACGAGGCGGAAGATTGGTATGGTAATTCTAGAAGCTTCGTTTTCTTGACATAATCTAGGAATTCAGCGGACGAGAGGAAGAAAGGCTAATGATGAAAAAACGATGGAAATGGAGAATGATAATTTAAACATTTTTTTATTTTATATTTAAAATAAAAATATTATATAATATATTTATAAAGTTATATAAAGTAACTTTGACTAATCCTATTCAAAACTTTTTATTATCTCATCTGTGAGGTGTACGCTAACGTTGAGATAGTCGCTGTATTGCATCTACTCGTAGGCTTTCCAAATCAAAATCCACAAATTGCATGATTGTGTATAGTTGGGCCTTCCTTTTGCATGGACCCAGAATTTTTTTTTATTTTTTGGGACCATTATTGTTTTATACCAATTGCCATCGTCGGCGTGCCAATCCGGAGTGCCTAAAATTTTGATGCTAGAGAAAAAATGCTACCCACAAGCATTTGGTACTTTTATTTATGTTAATATTTTCGGCATATGTATTATTACGATTAATTAAGATAACCTCAAATTGAATTTGAAGTACTTCGAAGTCAATCCAACGGCCTTAAAACTGTGATTAATCCGTAATTCTATTGGTAACATTCAATGACCAAATTACATCACTAAGTACACCCATATTAAAAAAAGTCGCAGTGATCTTTAAGTAGTGGTTAAATCTTCTGGCTCCTCAGCGTGCTACATTTTAGGGAAATGTGAAGACTTAAGCCTGCAACTAGCTGCCTGCCACCAGGATAGGGTTCCCATGAGACATCAACATGGATATCTCTTTGCCTGCCCACCGTCCCTATCCTCTGAACAAACAATAGAGCCAATTTTCCCAATTACCCCTAGCATCACTTCAAAACAGAGGGAATTGAAGTTTTAGGCTTTTTAAAGGGTCATAAACAACTGCGACACTTAATAATTGGTAGACATATTTTGGGCCATTCGAGCAAGCAACACATGCAGCGTTGTCCTGAAGATCAGATACCAGCTAGCTAGCTACGCCAACCAAAGCGAAGTCTCTCAAAAATTAGTGATGAGGTACACTATTATATTGTAACTACTGGAACTCAATGAAAAGAAAACCCAAAAATAGCAGAGGACAATAAGAAAGAAGAATCTTCCCAGTTGACAGGTGCCCTGGGGTGCAACCGTTAAACCAGGGGAGGTCTTCTGCATCTTTCTTCACCAATTCGGATTTCCAAGCCGTGGGACCACCTGTATTAACAAATCAAAACTCCTGCTTGATGAGAAGTAAAAGAGAAACTTATGATGCCGCTAGATTATATGATTTAAAAACGAATTGCATTGCATCGTAAAATGGTAAACAGTAACGGTGTAGCAAACCTGATCTTGTGATGGATCATATCGCTGGGGGGATATTCTCCTTGTTCTCCTGCCGTCCATTCTGGCGTTTGTACCAACAATATCTGCTGCCAACACCCAAAGACTGAAAAACCGATACCATAATAGTGCACAGGAAAAAAAAAAAAAAAGTCCACCAACTAAACAACATGGAGTGAATATGCCATTCCATAAAATATCTTCTAAAGCGCCCATTATTGATTTTTGAACCGCGGGAGATTCATTTTAGAATCCTTCTTGCACGTTTAGTACCCAGCAGCAGCGGCGGCATTCATTGACCAATTATTTATAGCTGTCAATTTGCTCATAGCGCCTCCCACATCCGAAAAGATCTTCCCATTTAATTATCCTCAATCCCTCAAGAAAGTCACATTGTAAGTGTTTTCAACTAACTCTTTCACATCCTGGGAACCCTTCGAAATTGTCACAAGACAAACTAAATCCAGTGATCGTTGTTAATGTCTTCATTAAAATCTAAAAGATAGCTCTTTTTTTTTTGGTCATAATAAGTCGAAGGCACAAAACATGAGTCAAAGACAGCTTCAGCTAGCCAAATATCAAAAGGGTGAAAACACTTATGGTTACCAAAGGTCCAAGGAATTTTAAGGGGATTCATCACCTACAAAACTACGAAAAAGTCGTTCAAGCAATGGTCAGACATAAAAGCCAACCAAATTTATGAAAAGTTGATGCCAAGATTGGCATTTTAACCCCCAAAAGGCATCACGATTCGCGATCCAGATCGATCAAAGGCACCAAAAGCACCTTAATATAAATAAATGGGTCTGTAGGGGGGCACGAAATGAAATATGTACCGTACAATCTGCATATTGGAACTAATCCAGAAACCTCCATGAACAAAAATGGTTCATAAGAATAAGAACATATTTTTATACATTACCTGACTTGCCGGCACCGTGGTTTTTATTACGTCCCTGAGAGTTCAAGTCAAGGGTCGATTCCGAGTTTTCTGGCAAGAAAAGATCGAGGCGGATGGGGCGGCTGTTCTTGTCTAGCATTATTGTACGGAAGAAGGAGGCCTCCATTGAGTTCAGAAAGTGCACGTGCTTCTCGTTCGTCCATCGGTCCGTTTGGCCATCGGGCTCGTGCGGTTCCATGTTACCGGAAAAAAAAAAAAAAGAACCGCCGTTCAACAGCTTTGCAGGCCTTGTCAGTTTATTTGGGCTTATGACTAAAATATGTATAGCCTGAGACTTTTTCAGGCTTTATTTACTTAATTAAATAATATTTGTCTTAAGGATTTTTGAATCAAAAATATCTGAGGAGTTCATACAAAGATCAGATCCCCCTAAGCAACTCTTTGTGACCCAAAAAAGAATCCTTCCACGTCACTTCCAGACAAATAAAATGCCAACATAATATCTTGGGTGCTGGTAATATAGTTTTTATGTCTTGTCCAATTATTTCATTTCATTTCATTTTATGTTGTTTTTTTTTTCAGATGATGTGACAATAAATTACCCATTTAGAGTGCAATGACTTTGCTGCTTTTTAGCATTAACGGACGTGGTCAAAGTACTAAAATTGACCATTGACTTGGAGCTTTTGGCGATTGGCATGGATCCAACGGGGAAATCGGAGAAGCAAGCAATTCACTTGTCTTCATGAGTTTTTTGATTCGTACTGAGATTTGAGACCAGGTCCATGTGAAAGACTGCGGTTTAGCGCTCCGAAACCTTAACCTTCAAAACGGCAAATACACCCCAACGCTAATTTGAAAAAGTATTTTGGACTCTCAGCATCTTGTATTGAATCGTGCAACAAGACGATCGATGTAGTAACCCAAGCCCAAAAAATGCTTTAAGGGGGTTTAAACACGAAGAGGGGGAAGGAAGAAGCCATTGTGCTGATGTTCACATGTTGACTTTCCCATATTTTTCCTTTTTTGTTTTTAACTAAATATATATGTATATATATTCTGATTAACAAACGCAACGCCAATTACATAACAATATATGAACATCTGCCTTAAATCAAATGTCATACCTTAGGATTCCCATTGTTCTCACTCAAGATTGGTGTGACGAGATCGGATGGACTCAGGGCTCTGTCCCAATATCTCACCCAACTTATAGACCACAATCTCGAACAACACAAACAACGCCCCCTCATAAACACTCCCCATCGGCATCAACGGCCTGGAATTTGCCGCCCCACCATCATCCTCATCATGGTTATCCGCCATGGTCTGCGCTGGGACATAACAAACTACGTTGGCATGCTTCACGGCCGATCCCGTTTCAGGCTGGGCTGTCAACAGCAACACTCTGGCACCGTTTGATCTTGCCACGGAGCATATTGCATCGACGGTGGAGAACCCCCCAGGTCCTGCGGAGGCGATGAGGAGGTCGTTGGAGTTGATTGGCGGAGTGGTCATGTCGAAGACAAGGTGAGCAGAGAGCCCTAGGTGGGCCAGTCGCATGCAGAGTGCCTTCAGCATCAGGCCCTCCCGCCCTACTCCGTAGAGGAAGACACGGCCGTCTTGGGCGGCAGTGGCAGATAGGGTGGCGACCAAAACGTTCAGGGGCGGCGGGTGTGCACCCGTGGGTCTAGAGAAGATGGACGCTATTTGATTGCATATCTGTGAAGCTAAAGAGAACATGGAAGATGTTTCGGTGGCCATTTGGTTTGGGGGGAAGGGTTCTGAATTATTTGCTTTATTAAATGTCTTCACTCGCTTGGCTATTCACTCGCTTGGCTATCCATCACATGATTGTGGTCCGGTTTCCATTATTTTCACACGCCATACAAGACAAACCTTATCCTGAAGGATGTAGACAAAATTAGGGAAGTGGAACATTTTAGGTCTAGGACAAGGATATCAACACCAGCATTTCATGGTTAGGCAAACCCAAAAACAAGTGTTTCGTGGTTAGTGATTCAGCTTCCAGAGGGTAGGGAACAGAAAAAAGCTAATGTAAGCTTCTTCTAACAATTGCTAACACCGTAGCAAATCACAAATGATTGACGCGCTTCTCTTAAAAGCAGAGTAAATGATAAGTGAACATAAAGATGGGAGGTTTTACTCCTCTCTTAGAAGAAAATGCATAAGGTCTGAGAAAGATGGTCACTCTACAACGGAATGAGGAAAAACTATCTACAAGCAAAATTTCAACCCGAAGCATACAGAGAGTGCGGTGGAACATTTTGTTCAATATAAAAAACATCATAAAAATGCTCAAAAAATAATAATAATAAAAAGATGCCAGGACGGTTGAGTGTCAGATGGCTCAACTGCTTATGCGTTATGTCCGTTAGATGGTGCCGAAGAACCCTGTTGACACGGATTTGCAGTAGCTTCTTCAATGTCTATGCCTTGCACACCAGCACTTAATGAAGATGAATCGCATGCCCCATTCTTTTCTGTTCCAGCACCATTTTCTTCATCTTCATCCTCAAGAAATGAACCCTGCTGCCGAAGTTCCTTTACCTTCCAAAACTCATCATAATGAGCTCGTCTGTGCTCCCTAAAATTGGAACTCCTTTCTGTTGAAGAATCTGAAGATAGCAAACCAAAAGTAATCCATCAGCCAACCTAAAGACTCAATTGATAGAAGCAAAATAACAGAATAACATAAAATGATCACATGGAAAGATATTAAGAAGAATTGGAGAGGGTTAGGATAATCAGATTCTTTCATCATGGCTAAGTGGAATATTTTTTATTTTTTTTTATCCTTTCAATCTTTTAGCAAAAGATGATTTAGACAGTTGATGGGACATCCCAGTACAAGAGACTCCGATCACTGATAAGAAACAACTGAAGCAGTAAATCAACCATGCTCATAGAAAAGCTGATATATGTTTCTGTTCACCTTCATGCTACACAATTTGGATCAGTATATATAATAAAATTGCTTGTTGCTATGGTGAAAATCTTGGACTTGCAACAATAGAGACCAACTTTGAGTTTTGAGAACTGCCGCAACAATTGTAGAAGGTAGGGTTGCCTCAAAATTCTATCCTCCAAGAAAAATAATTTGATGGGACCATGACTGTTGAATGGCCTCCATATGCAGGCAAAAAGAAAATAAGATAATATAAAACAGGTGCCACACCTTCTTCATCTTGTTCCATGGGATCAGCCTCATCCTCAGAAGATGTCCAGCCCCCAGGTCGCCTACTGGTGTCTCTACTTGAAGAGGCCACAGTATCCAAAGCAGTCCGCAATTCCTCAGCTTGCATTGCATCACCCATGTGCTCCTCAAAGCTACCTCGGCGAGGAGAGAGAGAACCTATGATAGTCATTGAATAAGAAGAGGATACACTTTTTCAACAACCTCAAAACTAGATATGAAAGAGTAGTAAACTAAACCAAAAGCCATAACAGCATCCTTTCGAAAAGCAGTATACCAAACACAAAGTTGGAAAACAAGACTGATTCAAAAAAGGGCAGCAATGTAGACACAAGGCAGATAAGCATACATTCAATACTAGTTTAATTGGCCCTTCCAAAAAGGAAAATGAGAGAAACCACCATACCATCATCATCAATCATGGGATGATACGGTGTCTTGGGTTCAGTGATTTTCTGCCTTACAGGCTTATTGGCTTCAATTTCAACCAGATTAGCCTCATCCCATAGCACACGTGCCTTCCGATGACCCCTGTGATAGTAAAATGAACAACAACCATCAGATAAAATCTTTGAACAGTTAATAAAACATCATTCCTTCAGTAGAAAAACTGAAGATTGGTACCCTTTTCCTTGGTCCTACACAGAAACCCCTAAGCTAGCACCCAGCCTATTATGTTATTCATACCTCCAATAGCATCTGAAAACACTAATCTTTTCTGGTTCACCATTTCAATCTTGCCAGTCATTTATAATATTTTAAGCATCTGTCCATCATTTCTCACAAGGGTTCACCCTATAAGTACTATTAATCTTTTGGACTCTTCTTCCACTAATCAAAAAGCTAAATTTCTTATAAAAGAAAGGTTCTCTTTGCAGTCAATGCATCATTCACACTGGAATCAGCATCCATGTTCATTTCTGGCGCGTGCAATTTCACCAGAGCATTCATATGTATTTTCAACAGATAAATCTGTATGATATTGAGTCTTAGCAATTCAAATAGAACAGCATCTTTTCATAGCTCAGGTCACATTATCAATCAAATAAATGGACAAGGAATCTGTGATAGAGTCCTGAAACAACAGGAAGAACTGCTGCAGAATAATTTCTTAAGAAAAAGCAAAGTACAAAGAGGAAATTTGACAAAGAAACTGCAAATTACTTCATTTTTCTGAACTCTATATCTTCTCAACCCCCTGCACACGGAAGCAATTGCTGATTGACCAGATTTCCTTCAATCAATACAACGGACAAGGCACCCAGTTATCAGATACGATAACACTGCTGTTGCTCAATAACACAAACAATAAATGGCAGGGGAACAACAAATGAAAAACCTTAGAGGTGTTATCCAACCAAAACCACATGAAATCTATAAAGTAACTGCTAATTAAGGACAAAAATTTAGGTAAAAGAATTCTGGAGAACCCAGAAAATGAATCACACAGCATAATTATTGTAAACCATGAAACGAGTAGACCAACTTGCAAAACCTCCAAGGAAATTTAGGAGGCCTATCTTACTAGCCCACAAGAAGCAATCCAGGAAAGGGCAGCATAACAGAAAAATTTGCACCCATATAAACATTGTACTGATTGACAGGTTCATTTTCTTCCCCCAAAGCCACAGAGCTCAGTAATTTTGATTAGAGAAAGGTTGGTACTGCAATATTAGAATAATTATATGTACAAAAGGCTCTAACCACTTCTAGAGAGAGTTAAAGCACAAAGTATTTAGCGGTCCAGGAATCGGAGCCACGATGATTCACGACCAAATAACATAAATTACACGACATTTTAACAAACCACACGTTCAAATGCTACCTGATTATGAATCAAATGACAAACAACATCAAATTGCTTTTTCTTTTTTCCGGCGAACATACGAGAAAATGATAAAAGCAGAGCGAATTTTATTAACCAACCCAACCGAAAATTTTGCGAAATCGATGTTTTTGTAGTTCTCTCTTTTTTCTTTTCTTCCTGTTTTTTTAAATTTTTTTTTTCCAGTGGTACTCGTTTTCCTATGGTTTCTCGGGAATCAAACGCAAAAATAAAAGGAGACATACTATAGAAAATCCGAAATCATAAATACAGAAAATTAGATGAGAGTAATATCGTTACCAGCTCGATTGCTTTACCCTTTCAATCGCCGATGCGAGGATGTCTTTCGATTTGCACCTTGGACGTTTGCGGCCTTTTCTTTATTTGACATTTACTATCCTTTCATTTTCCAATACTACCCTTCCAGTCCTCGTGCAATAACAATCCAGCCCCCGCAGATGGTTGATTCCAGATCGAGCGATCAAGGCCGTTCCCTATATTGTTGGCACGGGAGATGTGGGCATGGCCGTGTAGAACGTGGTTCCTACCTATCAAAATTAAACTCCAGATTAAAAAAGGAAAAAAAAAGAGAGAGAGAGAAAACCTCAAAGAAAGGGCAACATTGGAAACGAAAAGTATACGTCAGGATTACAGGTGTTTTTTTTTTTTTTTAATTCCTTATTCGGCATCTTAGGTGAGAGGTCTGAATAAGCTTGTAGAATAACAGGGAGCTCTATGTTGTCGTCATCATCTACTCGCAGGTACCTTCGATTTCGTCGAGGGCGTAGTTTTTTGTGCTACATGTAAAATATGATGTTGTCTGGCTTTTAATTTTACAGTGCCTGACTAGGTAGCGCTTATTTATGATGGTATGTTTCTTGATCTCGGTGGTTTTTTGTAGCCCTATTAAATTATTCCATGCTGAAAGCAGCAGGGTGTTTGCCAATTTCGATTTTTCTGTTCGATTGGGATTTCTGGCAACTTTCCTTTCATGTTTTTTGGCTGAGAGCGCAACTGCTTATTCTATCAGTTTCTTAATTACATTGAAATTTAGATTGTTTCATCGGAATTTTATGTTGTCAATGAATTTGTTCATAAAAACGAAGAGTTTTAGTTATCTGTAATGAAACTGAGATTGGATTAATGGTCTTTGTTCAAAAAAAATAGTTCACGGAGGATGATTTTTATCCAACTATCACAAAGGATAATCCTCATGCCTTTCATTGATTTGCATTTGCTTTTGGAATGGTATGATTTATCTCGTGGTATTATGAATTTCTTGAGGGATGATCTCTTTGTATTTGAATATAAACTATACTTGTACTAACATCACCATTTTCTTCGAGGTGATTGAAATCTTTAGTTATTGCACATTGGGGAATTGTTTCGCACTAAACATTTTGGTGCTTGCTGGAAATGTTAATGACATGTTTGTCTATTAGTGTTGGTTTTGAATAATTGCTAGATATGTTTGTTCCATAAAGGCAATAAAAAAGCGTTATAAAAAAAGACGTCCTAGTGCATGAGGATCTACACTGTAAATCTGGGGAAGTATCATTTGTATGCAGTCTTACCACTTTTTTTATATAGTAGTTTTCATGACTCAAATCTATGATTTCTGGTCACAATGAACTTATCACTACCGAGACTTGCCCTAAGAAATATACCTTTTTAATAAGAAAGTAAGAAGGGACATTCAGATGGAGCAGTTTGAATCAGACTGTTTTTGCCAGTATCTCTTTAAGCTGTACCTTTTTATCATGCCTATCTCATAAGGTTGATTATTGCCTTTTTTTTTTTTTTTTTCAGGCTTTAAATTAACAAGTATGAGAGGGATCAAGTTAGAATTATAAATTTTGTTTGCCATACCCCCCAAAGCTTTTAAGGAACAATAGTACGATGCAACCCAGAAATGTTCTCTTTATTTTATGGCCTTTGGGAGTACCTATTTAGTAAGACAGAGTTCCATGTGCTTATCCTTGGAATTGACAAATCTGGGAAAACAGTAATACTTCTTTTTGCCTCTGCTGTTGTTATCATGTGGTTTATAGTCCTTACTTTCCTTGGCCCATGAATGACTCATCATTTTGTTGGCTTGATTAATGCAACACTTTCTCCATATAATTTACACTTATCTTTCTTCCATCTATGAAATTGTAGACTTTGCTGGAGAAGTTAAAATCAGTATACTCAAACTTGGAAGGCCCCCCTCCCGACCAAATTGTTCCAACCGTTGACCTGAACATTGGCCGTCTTGAAGTATCAAATACATAACTTGTGTTTTGGGACCTTGGAGGTTAGGTATGTGGACACAGCGCTCATGCAACCTTCCAGCAGTCCTTGGGCACAATATCGTCCCTAATTTGGCTATAACTTTTAGCCTGGACAGTAAGCTGCATAAGCAGCTGATCCTAGCCAAGTCCATATTCTAGATGGCACTTTGCAAACCATGGGAAATTGTTCACAAAAAGGTTGATTTTAAACATTAAGCAATAAAGATAATTACACTTAGGCTCTTTCTTGTTTAACTACAAGCTATAAGGTGATGCAGCCTACTGGCTTTATTCGATGAACTTTGCACTTAAAGTTCATCAATTGAAGTGTCTGCTTCACATTTTTTTCCCTTGTCAGCCTGGTCTTTGCACAATTTGGGAGAAATATTATGAAGGGGCACATGCTGTTATATACATAATTGATTCTGCTTGTCCTTCACTGTTCGAAGATTCAAAATCTGCATTGGGTAAGTGAAGTTATTAGGAGAAATAGTGCTGCAAGCTGCAAGATTGGCTGCAGTTTCAAAGAATTTGAATTAGAAGATAATGTGAGTTGCTAATGCTCTGCTTCTAAAAGAAAAAGTTCTTAGGCATGAGGATTTGCAAGGGGCTCCTCTTTTGATAGCAGCACACAAGCAGGTTAGACAAGCTGTACCCTTTCTATGCACAAAGAATAATACAAACCTTGAATTGGGATTCTCAAGAACTTAATCCTAAATGTTGTATGTAGGATGTAGCTTATTCAATGCATATCCGTATGCAGAAAGCATCACTTTGTAGACTTCATTTTAATGGCAGGATCTTACTGAAGCTGCAACAGCTGAAGAACTTGCTCGATATCTTGATCTCAAGAAGTTGGATGAAAGGGTTCACACGTTTGAAGCTGTTTCAGCATACAATGAGTGAGTAAATGCTACATAGGCATCAGGCCCAAGCAAGTGGTTTAGAAAAGATTATACACAAACAATGTATCAATGTGACCTTTGGTGACACAAAGGTTGAATAAGATATGAAAGACACAAATATCATACATTTTGGACTTGATTGCAGGATGGGGATCAAGGAGAGTGTAGAATGGCTTGTAGAGGTAATGGAGCGAAGCAAGAGAACTGAAATGTTGAGAGTTCGTGCAGGTGTGACTGGCCCTGGTGCTTAGAGAAAACGTTATGGAATTGCATTTTTTTCCGCCTTTCCCTGCTTTTGTAGATTCTGTAGATAAACAGTGTTTACATTGGATTCTACATAGTAAAAGGAAAAATCAATCTTTAGGTATTCTGGGTTGGTATTACTGGCTTATTACTTGTCCATTGTCTTCTGCTTGTGGCTACAATTTTCTGATTATAATCAATTCGTATTCTTGTGTTATGCATCGGTTCAGATTGATGGAATTATGACTCTATTACCTCAAAAGCCAACTACAAGCATCGGAGTGTTTCTCATTCACAATAGAATGTGTCAAATGTTATGTGATATTAAAATCATGTTCCATCTTAAGGATTTGCTAAAAAAACGTGTACAAAGCCACGGCAGTACGGCTTCACGTATCCTCGTACTTTTGCATGTGCGACAGTTGCGTAGGCACCAAATTAGAACCCAAACAGGAAACTTACTACAAGGCACGAAATGCCCACAGAGAAGACTGACAACTAAACACAAAACACAAGCCCGATATTAAACAAAACAGACAGAGACACAATGGAATTAGTCTAGGATTGTTTTGCAAACAGATTCATATAACCCCTCCACAACCATTTGCCCAAAACTTGCTTAATACTCCATCAGATTCTAAATCACTTTGGGACAGCCAGACCTCCAGCGCTATTACCACTTTCCTTCGCCAACGGTTGTGGTTCTGATGAAAACGGACGACGAGGTCAAAAGGAATAAGAAAATTAAAATGCACAGCAACCAAAAAAAAAAAAAAAGTGTGAGAAAATATATCGAACTCACTGGATATAAGGGCTTTAGGTCTGGTCTTGAACAAAAACTTGTTCCGTATGATCCCAACAACTTGCAATTCCACCTTATACAAACTGTTGTTGTTGTTGTTGTTTTCGGCATCCATAAGTTTTACTTTCTTCAATACCAACAATGGCTTGTTGAGGGTCACTTTGGACCCTGTCAATTCATGATACCCAATTGTAAAAGTATACATTTCCTGCGGATCCCATCTAAAAAGTGTTAATCTTGAAACCCGGAAAATGGAAATCTAGAGTAATATGTTATCGAGAGAGAGAGAAAAAACCTGAGAAGAAGGGCGGCATAGGCGTCCAATCTCGAGGTTTTGGAGGCGATCTTGAAATGCGGGCTGAGCCTCAACCACGCCTTGCAGTTCTACGATTGCCCATTCCAGGCAGTTATCCGCCCCACAGCTACACTTCACTTTAATCTGCATTTCTTGAATACTTTCTTTTTCTCTCGCTGGAAAATCTACCAATCAATCGAGTTCAATGGAAATTGGGCGGCAAGAACCATGTGGATGCGTTTCGCGCATCCAATGCCGTCTCGCGCCTTCCTCGTCTAGGACTAGGACTGGGAGGAGGAGGAAGCCTGGGGGCCTTATTTTTCTCGTTGGGTCTATAATAGATCCAGTTTCCAGCCTCAGACCCAAGACCAGGACCAGTCCAGATGGCCCACTCCGTTAATCCTGTTTGAAATAATTGGTACCCTGCATGCACGTGGATGCGTTTGCTTAATGGTTTGATTTGGTCATTCTCTCTGATTTATTTTTATGAACGAACTTCAAATTATATTTGTTTAGAGCCCCTCAACTCTCGGAGCGTGCTTGCCTAGCAACTACTCTCTTTTAACTCTTTCTCTACGTAAATGAGTTTGCATATGACAACGGGAGAAAACCCAAGAGATCTAAATACCAAGAGAAATATCTAAATACTGCTATGCTCAAAACACAACTTTGAAACAAATATGATGACCAGACTAGTTATGGCTCAGCCAAGCCACCCTAACAAGCAAATGACGAAATTGTTCTTAAAATAGCCTCTCACATGCAACACAAAGTTCGGTTCTTTGTCTAAGTCTGTACAATTGAATCGCTACTACAACTGATTGGTTATCTTTGGCAGAGCTGCTTGATATAAAAGAGGCAGCTACGAGGGGCGAAATTGCTGGCACAAAAAATTCATCTTAACAATGGTCATCCGCATTTGGCAGAAGTGGAGCCCCCTCTTTCTTGAGATTCTGAGGAGCTTGCTTGCTGGTGATCCTGAAAAACCATATTGTAGTCCAGTGGAATTGCATCCGTCAGAGTTTTTATCGCAAATTCAATGCTAGGGTCTGACCATGAATCCATGGAAGGGAAGTTGAAGGGAATGTCCGGTTGTTTGTCACACTTTTGAGTATGTTTAACTTCCATTGCAGGTTTTTCTGGAATTGTCAGGTTGCCCAGAGGCAGAACAACACCGCATCCTTGGTTGAGTTCACCTCCATTTCTTCCTGTATCTTCTATCCGAGCATGCTCTTCTGAAGTACCAAAGGCCCCAAATTCGCTATTGTTTGACCCTCGAGACACTTTCATGCTATCAGAATTGTTGTCAAAGGACATTCCTGTGAGAGTTTTAATTGCAAATGCAATGCAAGGGTCTTGCCATAGCTCCCCAAAAGGCAGATCAAGAGGCAAACCAAGCTTCTGATCAGAAGTATTGGCTGTATCGGACTTCACAGCACTTTGTTCTGCAGCTAGATCCATCAAAGGTGAAATATTTGCAATTTCATGCTTCTTGTAATCCTCATTGTCTGTTTCTCTCTCTAATGTTTGTTCATCTGTGGTAGCCACATTCGTAATAGGATGTTTGCCCTTATTTGAATCTGGCAAGACGACTACACTCATAGGGTTGTCAGAAGAAGAACCTTCACTCAAACTAGCAACTGCCTCATTGCACTCTTTAACGGCAACTGTACTAGTCACTGCCTTGTTGGACTGATTCACATCCATAATGATAACTGCCTTATTGGACTGTTTATCTGCGGCTCGACGTGCTCGACTGCTAGTTTCCAACTCTGGCACAGGATCAAGGGGAATCCCAGCAAGTCGTTTTGAAGCCCGGTGAGGCAAGTCAAAGTCTTTTTTCTTCTTGGATCTACTCAGTTCAGGTCTTTTAGTTTCATTTTTTGATATCCCACTATCCACAAACCCTACGCTTTTGGCAGAATCACTCGTGGCTTCTGCTTGAATAGAAACTCTGCCCATTGGAAATTCTGAGCCGCTCGATGCAGTTCCTGATTCACCAGCATCATTAAGAAAATTTAAATTACACAGTTATTGTTAATAGAACAAAAAAAATCAGTAGCCGCAAGAAGCCCACTCCAAGTACACATAGTCAATCGCATGTTACACAGTATGGTTGTCAAGTTTCAACCAGTTCCCATTAATGCACAGACGTGTTGGCAAAGAAACAAATTGGCCAGTAAATGAAAGTAAAGGCAAAAAATTAGATCTACCAGAAGCCTGATCTGACAGCAGTATGCATTCTCCTGTAGAGGCTGGATTAAGCATCTGTTTGTCCTCCACATTCCCAGATAACTTTGAGCTATGGTCACTTGTAGCCAGACTACTTGTTTCATTGATTGCTGACTTTAGTTTCTCAGCAACAGCTGGAGACTACAGGAGAGGGGCAAAAGAAAAGGAGAAAAAAAGTCAAATAATTAGTATAAAAAAATAAATAAATAAATAAAGCATTTCCTGGAATCATGAAATTGAAGTTGAAAGATTTTCTTTTGCTGACAAAAGCATAAATTGATGCCATATATTTTAGACAAGGCAGCACTTAGCATGAGTGCTTCATGCTTTCTTCCAGTACAAATGAGGCACAAGGTGTCAATTTAAGATGTGATATCAACAGATGTAACCTTCAAGGATTGAATTTATTTGGAGATGGAGGAGTGCAAATGCTAAACGGTAATCCAAGGCAAGCAAGATCATTTCTCTTACAGTCAAAAGATAGAGCAAAAATCCAAATAAACTATGATATAATATAACTATACAAACTTTAATCATTTGGTATACACCCACACAAGTTTCATTGTCTTCGAATTTGATGTCGTCATTGCTTCTGTCCTTGCACTTGAATGCTTGACTTCCGAACTCCCCAGTTTGAAGGTAACAAAGTGCATCCTTCATAAAGCAGAAAACACATCCACTAATAGGATCAGTGTAAAACTGCAGAAAGTAAAGTTTAGTCCAAGTATTCATGAGTCTCCAGCAGTTCAGATGGCAAGCAACTCATTTGCTTAAAAACAAAATTAATTTAGAATTCCCAGTTTTGCAGCCAATCAAGTAGACAAAAAGAATTGGGAACTAAGAGATGTCAAGAAGCATGATAGGTTGAGTACTGGATCTTTTTTTATTCGACCACCCTTCTTGGTTACTTCGACTTCTTTGGTCCATCCTGGGGGTAGCCCTTCAGGTATAGGCTTCTCAACTACAACCTGCATTGCTCGGCCAATTGAAAATTACCTTCAAAGCTGGAATAAACAAAAAATAAATTGCATAAACAAAAGCACAGAACCAGACATTTTTCAATGACTGCTGGTTAACACTTTTCTCCTCCTGTTCTGATTCATGGTGGCAATTATTGAGATAGCGAGCTACCTCCAGCTTGGAGTAGAATTTACCTCCACCTGAGGGAGGAAAGTAACACTGCAATAAACATATGTGACCACAAAAGTTCCAGTTATTTTTCACTGAAACATTTACATTTGCAATTAATCCCTTTAACATTTCTTCACTGTTGTTATGCCTACATTAATAGAAAGTAAAAGAAACTAAGTTAAATATCAATTATGCGCCATGGAAGGAGTATTGTAAGATAGCAGCAACCGTTAATAAAGAGCATTTAATACACGAGGAAGAAGCATAACATTAAAGAAGCTTCTGCGTCCCAGAAGTCGTGAGAAGGAAAAGGCTTTCCTTTCATCCCCAGAAATGCTTTTCCCTTACTTCTAACCGATCCATGTTCTTCAACAGCAAGAAGTAGGCAAATAAACATAATTTTCTTGCAAAGATGGAAAGCAGAATAATGAAATCAAATAGTACGATATAGCCGAGCAAAAGTACTAGGAAGTATAAGAAAAGCATAGTAATAAAAAGAAGCTAATAAATTTAATTGCCAGGGAAATGTCCCAAAATCGGACAGAAACTGAACGGTACACGGCAAGATCTTAACTAGATGAATTTTATACGCTAAAAGGAGCTAAACCGAGTCAAGAACTGTGAAATCATTAACTTAAATGACTAATTACCTTGTCTTTTCTACCATTCTTTCTCACTCTAACCTCCACACTCCATCCCTCCGGTAGCCAGTCATCGGACTTCTGGTCCCCCAAGGCCGGAACCCCTTCTCTTTCCATCGGCTACTATCGGAAACTGAGCAAGCTTTCCTCTCTCTTATCTTTCTCTCTGTGTGAGTGTCAGAGAGAATAACGAGGAAGAGCCAGAGGATTAAGCGAATTTAGGCAAAAGGTGGAGGAGTGCCTAAACCACGTGTTGTGTCACTTGTCAAAGGATTAGGAAACGCAATTACCTTTGGTCCAACCAAAGACTATCTATCTATCTATACATATACATATATAGAAGCGAAGCTTCTTGCGTTCTATTCTAATGTTACGAAATTGATCATTGCCCTTTTACTGCACTGTTTTTGTTATCTCCTGGGCCTACCTAAAGTACCAAAGAATAATAAAGTTTTGATCTTTTAACTTCAACCGAGTTATGTAGTCAATGAGACATTTGAGTCGACTGGGGGTCCGCAAGAGGCCATCACTGGAGATGATCAATGCAATAATGCTCTGAGTATGGTCAGTTGAAAAAAAAAACAAAAAAAAGTCCAATAAATGAGTATGTGGCTGTGAAGTGTGGAGGAACTTTTTTTAAGTTTTGTTTTATACTTTTCCTTTATTCGCCCAACTTGCTAAAATTCAACGTGGGGTGGAAGAAAGTAACACGCCGCTATTGTAACAGAGGAATGTTATGGTGGGTGTTCCGTCTTTTCATCTTTTTTTATATGCTACTGTTCTTCACATTCTTCGATTTCTGTCGCAGTGTGTCGGCTGCTTGCATTTAGTTATTTTGATTATTCCATTTCTGGTTTCGCAGTTGATCCCGTCGGTTCTCGGCCCGTTAATGGAGGGTTTGATTATTATTTTCCATCTAAAATGAATGGGCTTTGATGAACCATAAAAGAAGAAGAGCTCAAATTAAAAAAAAAAAAAAAAAAAGAGGCTTAGATCCCCTTTTTCTCTCATAAAAACCCAAAAAATACATGGACCTTATAATTTCGATTCTTTTTGTTGATTTTTTCCGGATTTACGATGATGCGACAATGGATCTGAGTCTCCAATTTTTCTTTCTCAGAAACCTCAGCACGCAGTCGCATGACCCACCCAGAATGGTAGCTGTTTAGATGTTCGCTTTCTACTTGGGCCAAAGCCCTGAAGCTGACCCAAAAACAAAATGAATAAATAAATATATATATATATGTATATATATAGCATTTGACAAGTTAATAACTCATTTTAAAACTAACTCTCTCTCTCTCAATAAATAAAATGAAAAAGAGGCATCGGGACAGTTGTATATGTTGCTAGCGGTGTCTGTCCTCTGCCGCGCCACACTTCAGTTTACTGTAATGCATGTCTCCACCACGGGGCCGCCTAAAAACAATTAAAATCAACGCAACATAATAAAGTAAACGATTTTTTATAACTCGAAAAGAGCAAAGATTTATGTCATCGTCACTGTACAGGCTGCTTCGTTGGATGGATTTTGGTGCTCGTAAATGTAAACTGTTTATCAATGAAACTGGTCAGCAAAACCTCTGGTGTTGCAAGGGCTTTGACCTTTGTATCATGATATCGTGGAAGCGATGAACTATGCACCATGTACATCCATAATTGATAAAAGCTCAATACTGAAATCACCTAATTCATGAAACGATGCACCCCTCGTCTTTTCTAAAGATCAAAACCTCTTGGCAGTCTAATAGTTAGATGTCTTGCCTTTGAGTGCAGATAATTAGAAAAGTTGATGTCATTTTAGTATAATCTATTTATCGTATAACTCTTTCACCTCTGATCAGGTAAGAAATGAAATACAAGAGTTGCTCAAAAGATTCCAATTCAGCACGAAGATCAACAATTTTGCTAAACACATCTAAATAGATTCAGAAAACTAGGAAATGTTACACTAACGCACAGCGAAATACCTTAAAAATATAACAATTCGAATGAATAAGAATATAGCAATTCAGCTTTCATTTGATCAGCATCAAACCCTGCAAATCCGCACTCCTGAGACCTTATGCAAATTCATCCTAGAAGTGAAAGTATAGCTGCTGCGTCTTCTACAAAATAAAAACATTTCTAAATATTGCAATATGTCTAAATCATTCGGAAATTTGTTTTTGGATCCCATCAGTTGTGAAGTGGGTTCGGTCCACAGGGAACTAGCCGGCGGGAGAAGGTATGAATTGTGCTGGTTTTCTTGTAATAACTGGAACCTGCTGCCCTAAGAATGGCAGAGAGGCTTGGTTGAAACATGGAAGAAAACTTGCTTTTCGCTCCTTGTTCTGTTACTATATTGGGAATAGCCCGGTTTGCATAGTGGCAGGTAGTACCGTGGACCAGTGCTAGAACTATCAGGCAAATAAGAAGGGGTTTATAATTTTTCGTTCCCATGATAGGAAGGAATGTTGAGGAAAAAGAAATAGGATAATAATGGTTTCAACGCTAGATGTTATTGGGTTTAGAGATGTGTGTAAATTGTGCTTTTGTTGTTCAAGTTTAGGCTTCGGGGGGGATTATTTATAGAGGGGACAGAACCACAAGGCCGCCTGCGGTGCGAAAAGAATGAAATAAGGAGACTTTGTTGTAGGCATATCCCGAAAAACAAGAGGTTGGTGAAAATGTTAACCCCATTAGAATGCCGCCTGATTACTTCTTTCATGAAGTTAATCTCACCTGCATGGTCCCCCGTGTACCAAGAAAAAATAAATCTCAGTCAGAGATAAGGTGTGGTTAATTGAAAAGCATTTTAATGCACATGATGTCACTCAAAAGGGAACAGTCCCATCGTTTTGGAGCTTCAATTTGTAGGTCTCGGCTGTAAATTCCAGCAGAATAAAAATCTGTATTTGGGGTAGGGTAATTTGATGAACAAAATATAGTGTTTTAACTATCTTGGGGAAAGTCTGCAATTTTTTCCTGACCGATCACCCATGCATTGCATTTTCAATTGGTTATGTTACGGAAACAATTTTGAGTTGGTTAACCATCTGGAGCTTTGTTAGAGCAATATCAAGATCCAAACACCAAATTATTCTGGATGATGGAAATATTTTTGTTAAGCAAAAACGTTAAATGAATTATGTTATCAGCCCTTTTGAAGAGCAGATGCGATGCTTCCAAATGGCTGTTCATAAATTATTTTATTGAGCCGACTCTAGCCAAATGGATGGCGTCAGGCTGCAGACTAATCCATATAATACGTGAGACAGAGATTGATACGAAAAAATAAAATAAAATGCTACCTTCTGCCTTGTCAACAAGTTGACTTGTTCTATTTGTCTATTATTCTAAAGCTTTTTGTTTTTTGGCCATTGACTTGTACTATCATGAAGTAAGCAACAATGGATAGTGCAAAACTTGAACACTGGCTGACAAATTTATGATCTTGGCTCTTTACGCGTAAGTTGCCATTTGGAATCTTGAAGGAGCAGGAAGATGACTGCAAAGTCGGTGGCAACAACTAAATTGGATTTTTGCATTGGGTATGACAGGGAAAGATCCTGGTGCAAACTTGTCTGCTACCATATTATCATAGTTGGTGAGCTATGTCTAGGATTATTCTGCACAACCTTATTCAGCATAACCTACCACCGCATGCAGCTGAATTGTTGTCTCCGTAGGTCCTTGTCCCCTTATCATGATGTCATTCTGCACTAAGTGTAGTCATAGTTTGTTGTGTTACAATTCTTGTTGTTCACTAGACCTCGTGTTCCAGGGGTCTCTTTGATTAGAATCAAAACCACTTCCTTGATTTTCTCCAATTATGTTATTTTGTAGTGTTCATAACGTGTTCCCCATCAAATTCACGAGTCTTGCATTTCAGACAAGTTTTGCTTCTTTCTCAAAAAAGCAAATAATAGCTTGCTCTTATTATTTTCCCATGAATCATTTTATGAGCAAGTTGGCCTTAAATCCCTCATATTTCCTCTTAAAAAGGGAGAATTCATCGAACGACGGCCTCATTCTGCAAGATAATCCGACACCTGTTGTTATTTGATACTTGTTTACACAGTAGAGTAGGACTGCATGCGCGCATGACCCTCTCGATTGAAAGGGCAAAGGAAAGAAGAAGGAACAGTTGGAATCTTTCACCTACCAAATCAACCGACCCCAGACCAGTTCTGTGGTTTTTGGTCTCTAAGTCCAGTAGTTGTTATGGGTATGTGTCATTTAGTAGCAAAATTCTTCCGTGGAATTATTGATAGCAGCAATGAAACACTGGACACACACAAACAGGGACTCTGTCGCAAGAACTAAAAAAGACAAAAGTCGTGGCATATACAAAAATGAGCTTGCATCTCACTTTGAATGCAGACTATTTCTCTTATTCAGCATACTAACAAGGTATTTTACCACTCTAACTAAGCCTGGTTCGCTGAAAGAATGAGACAATTTACATCCTCCCCTTCAAGGGACTACATATTGAACTCCCTTGTTTTGACTCTCTCTTCCCATTCTTTCCGAGAACCAAGCGGATGTTCTGCCTCCAAGGCCACAGTAAAGATTTTCTTAAACTTGAAATGGACCAGGAAAGTGCAGAAATGTCGAATCCGATCAATTGTGAAGTGGGTTCGGTCCACCTGGCACGAGTCTTTGTGATGCACTGAGTGCACAGGTCTTGTCGTAATTGAATTGCACAGCATGAGAAATAGCAGACAGATGCTGAGAAAATGGAAAGAAATTCCTGGCGTTCGCTCTCTGTGCTCTTCCTCGATAGGTACCAATGCTGATAGGCCGACAAGTAGCATGATGAACTATAAGCAGCATGATTGTGAGTGCTAGAAGTGGAAGCAAAGGGCAATGAATTCTCATGGTTTCGGACGATATATAGGAAAGAGCTCGGGAATTTCGGAGTAGTGGGATCAGGATCCTTGAGTTAGGGCTGTTGTTGGGTCTCAAATCTATCTATTTATAAAGGGGATCAGGTAGCCTCTATCTAAAGAAGAGAGAGCCAAAATTCACGATGGATCATATGAATATTACGTGATTGCCCATTTTCTCATCTCTCTCTCTCTCTCTCTCTCTCTCTCTCTCTCTCTCTCTCTCTCTCTCTCTCTCTCTCTCTCTTAGACACACCTTTATATAATTAATTAATAATAGTCAAGCATGCAGGACAGGCAACAACGCATGCTTCTAAAAGAAATGGATCATGTCGACACAAACTGCTGAGAGAATAAGATTGGCCTACTATCAATTCATGTCCCTCAAAGCCACTAAATTAATGTGCATTTTGTTTTTTGTTTTTTTTTCTCTCAAACAAATTGCTGTTAGGCAACTACTATGGCTTCACATTCGGTTTCTGGTGTGTCGGGGCGCAGAGCCGGCAAGGCAAGAATTTGTGCGATTTAGTACGAAATTTCATGCGGTGTGCAAATTTGTGATGTCGGGCCTTAATAAAAGGATATTTTTTGGATTATCATTTGAAATTTGTCTAACAAATAATGGGAAGAACGAAGGGGACCATTGGGGTTGGGACAGGGTAATCAAAAACGGTTTTCAACCGATTCTTGGGCCTCTCCCCCTTGTAACTGATATTTCTGCCATTTAAAAAGCACATTCGTAATTAACAATTTGTTTTTATATTCTTAAAATTTCATATAATTAAATGTAAAATTTATAAAATTAAGAAAACTATCTTACAGTTAAATGAACCTTTTAATAAATTATATATATATATAATCGTTCAAATATCTCACCTGAATCACTTCCGCCAGATCCTTCCATGGCCCCAGGCCTTTCTTTTTCTTTTCGTCCGATCTTTTTGGCCCCCACCAGTTTTTTTTTTTTTTCCTTCCCCGTTTTCGAGAGTTGTCGTTTTAAAAATTTTCCTAAATAAGCCAGGCGTCGCGATAGATGTGACACAGGGAAATAAAAAGACGGAATTAGATAAACTTGGAACTTCCTTGCTGAATTACAACTCAAATTTTGTTGTTTCTTCAATTATCGAAGAACATACCCTGACTGAAGAGAGAAGTGTTGTTGATGTTCGTGAACCGAACCAAAAAAAAAAAAAAAAAAAACCAGATGCATTGACGCCACAGGTTACTGTCTAAATCTCAAAATTAAAGCCTTACAAATTTATAGTTTAGCCAGTTTGTTGCGGTTGCGTTCTGAGCTCAGACATTAAAATAGCAAGCGACTGTAGAGCCAGAAGATCCAACCAGGATGCATTCAGACAAACTGTCACTCTCCAATCAACGTTTTTACCCCAAGTTGAAATTGTGCATTATAAGATGAACATTATTCCTCCTTGGATTCTCCACCAGTAGGAATTTCCACAACATTGACAGCTGACGGAACATCTTAAGTGGGCTTAGCTGAAGAATCGTCTTCAGTTGGCTTAGCTGATGGACTGTCTACAGCTGGCTTAGCCGCATCACCTTCTACAGCATCCCCAGATTCACCTTTGCAAGTTCCTTCTTCAACCGGAACAGTCTTCTTAATGGTTCCAACTTTGACATACTTGCTCATGAACTTATATTCCCAATCTTGCAATGCTTCCAGTTCAAATGCACCAAGACCAGAGATATCCCCATTTAGATCTTTATCCTCAAAAGACATCTTTGCAAGAGCTCTGCTAGCATCCTTTCCAGCAAACAATGCATAAGGTCCACCGGGTCCATAAAACATCCTGCAACAATTGTTTTACAGAGAAGTAGACTATCAGTAACAAATATTTTGACTGAAAGAATTCAAGTACTGGAGAGGAAGCTGACTCAATCTAATTTAGAAATCCTAAATAGACAGACCTTGCTAAGTTAAATAGCAAGCCTCAGCCCAAAAATTGATTCACCAATGATTCTAGAACCAATCAAATTTCAGTATATCATTTTAACAATTGTCGGCCAATCCTTTCAGAGGCATATTAAAATACATGCAAAAAATGGTTCTAGAACAATATCCACTCTCACTTTTGTCAGACCAGTGTCTTAAAAAATACATTAAAACTTTCCAATGCGTGGTTGATAAGCAAAGAAAATGACATATGCTTAAGATACATAGATCAGCTTAAAAAAATCAACCAGTGGAGTCTTACGAATTTTCAGGTGCTCGTTACATTACATTGCTGTCATATATCTAAGAAGCAGTTAGCTATGTTGAATAAGTACGCGCAATTGGATGAATAAAAACAAGCCAAAATAATCAAGCAGATATTGCTGAGGAGTGAGTTACAATTCACATCCCAACGTCACCTATCAAGCAAAAACATATAAAGAAAAGTTACATGTCCATCAAAATAGGAAGGCAAGACATCAGAACTTTCCAGCTTAATAGCAATTCATTGCTAGCTGGCGTTACAAGACTCTTGGCAAGCACATATCATAGTGTCATCCAGTTTGCTGCAATAAACTAAGTATGTCATACATAGAAGGTAAAAATTCTCCACTATTCCTAAGATCACATTTATGGGCATCAATGCATTCTAAGCCCATAAAAGGAGGTTGTAACAGGTCTGTGGTACTCATATCAGTCATCCAGTGGCAAGAGTAATCAACCGCCTATGCTCGACGACATTCAGCAATCCAAAGTCTTTCATATCATAGTGTAATGAAAATAACTCCCAAAATGAAAAGGCTTTGTCCCATTGAACACCCATGGTTGACTGTCTAAATGATGGATCACCAATCTTATTCCATGAATTATTATGATCTTCTTTGGTGCCAAAAAGCGCTGCACTAATTACAGTTTTATATTGCATCGACATCTTTTTTTTTTTAAGTGCAAAAGCATTGACATCTTATTGCCTATCAATTAGCCAGACCATTAAACTCGCATCTTAATCACTCAGCAAGGAAAGCAAGGAAAAATTTGATTCCACCATATGACGGGTCTCTTCAGAAGCCCTATAACACCTGGCCTGAAAAATCCATAAGAACATCACAACGTCCTCTTTTATTTTTATTTTTAATTTTTAATTTTTTGAAGACGTCCGGATTTAATCCAAACAAAAAGATCCGAAGTTTAAAATCTTCCATCAGCTGAACTCAGAAAAGAAGCAACTTTTATCAGAGATCGGAAGGTAACTAATAATAGGTTAAAAGAAGGAAAAAAAAAAAAAAGTCGTCCAGCAAATAAAGAACATCAAAATTCAAAGGGGAAAGTGAAAAAAAAAAAAAAAGAAAGTCGCTTTCAGAATCAATGGAAATATAGGAAAAGAAAAAAGAAATTCCGACACAATTCACCCGAAACATCTGAGAAAAAGGGAAAAAAAAAAACAAGAAGAAGAAGAAGAAAGAAAACAGTGGTTGACGCAACGCCAACAGATATTAAACAGAAAGCAAATCGAGAATAACTCACAAGATTAACAGAATATAACCCTCCATAAATCATCAAAAAACCAACTCCAAAAAACAGCTGTAAATGATGACAAAGAGAAGGGAAGAATGAGAGAGCAAGAGAGAGAGAGGGGGGGTGGGTATTTAAAACCTGCTCTGGGAGACATCATATATCTGGCCCTTGATGGCCATGAGCAAAGGCTTGTTGGGATCCGAGCCATCATATTGCTTGAGCTCCTCCTCGATGATCTCCCCGAGCTGAACTGGAGGCGGCAGGGGCTGCATATGCTCTTCAAGGCTCCTGGGCCTCTGATGCTGAGCCGGCGACGCAAACAACCCGGAAATTACATAGTAAGAAACCAGCAGCAGAGCCACCATCGTGAAGAAAGTCGCCGGTGATAGACCCGTGTAGGCCGTGATGGCTTCCTTGAATGTCTCCCACAGTTGCACAGCCATTTTCCTTTTCCCTCGGTCGCAGCAGAGAGAGAGAGACAGACAGAGACTATCTCGCACTAGGAGTCTAACGTGGTCTTAAGGCACAATTTTGCAACAGTCGGTCACCAATATTTAAATCTTGTTGGCAGGGCAAAAAATAAATAAAATAAAATAAAACAAATAATAAAAGGTTTTTTTAAAAAAAAAATTCTTTTTCTTTCCTGTTTTTATTATATATATATATATACACACACGTGTTATTCATCGTTACAATTTTGGTTGAATTACAAAAAAAAAAAAAAGATAGAAATTGTTAAAAATTAAGTGCAAAAAACGATATTTTTTTTCCTCCCTAATCTTTGCTAATTGTGATACATAAATGATGTTACCGACAGTTTTGGTTCAAACAATTAGTAAAAAAAGAGATAATATTCTTTAATTTTTATTTTTTTGTGATTTTCTATCTTTAAAATCTTTTAATGTTGCAAGTATTCAATGATGAAACTAAATGTGAAAAGTATCATTTAAATTTAATATAATATATATATATATATATAAATATATAAATAATGATAGATGTCTCTGTCAAATACTATCTTATAAACACAAAATAAAAAAAAAAAAACCAATGAGCTACAGATTCCACACCATTCTAGAAGGGAACATATTTACTCGTTGCCCACATTGTCCTTATCTTTGATTTTATCTGATTGCCTTCAATGGTAGGTGGACCACCTCAGGATCGTTCATTTTCATGTCAGATTACTTTACCACCCTCTTGAAATGTGTGAATGACAGATCTCGAAAGCGATGGTGTGCATTAATGGCAGACATTTGACAAAATCATCGGAAATCCCAGAATTCAGAGTCATTTGGACGATATAATTAGCGCAGCGGCGGACTGTAGTTCTTTGCGTTCTCAGGAAAATGGTTGCATCGATGCGTAATCTATTGTCAGGGTTAATAATATGTGTTATAATTTTATTAAATTATAGGACTGTTCTGTGTTACATGCAACAGTTGCATATTTTTATCATTCGTGAATTTGCTCCGAGCACCACAAAAAATGAGTGTTATTACTTAGATTAATCAAGCAAAGGAAAAGTTCATCCGCAGCTACATAATTATAATCAGGCATGCCGGATAGGCTTCAATGCAACCCTAAATCTCTGATGAAAGCCATAAAGCTTCACCGAGCAAAAAGATATCAACATTACATTATAATAGAGCTCTCAAGTATAGGATTTGGTATCCAAAGAGCAATAGTAGTTGAACCATTCTGCCCCCCCCCCAAGTAGTTCGGCTGGGCAATCAGATTACATCTCGCTTATGAGCTAACTAGACAGAACTAAAATAACAGGGTATCCACAACTTGCAATCATCATTTCTTATGAACGAAGAGAACAATCTCAGAAACACACAACAGGTTAATCTACATATATACAAATATTACTGTAATGAAACATCTGCTAAAGCAGATCATTGAAAAATCCCCAGACCCCATCCACAGCTACTAACAGAAGGAGATAATACAAGCTTTGGATTTTACCCATTTTATTATTGCCCTAATCTATTTCTAGCTGGCACAAAGGAAAACAATACCAAAGAAAAACTACACATGACTGTAGCTTCCAGACCATCTAAATACCCACGAAGAAATGCTCCGATCAAAGAGCAAGAGAGTTGATCTCATCTGCCTTCCACAGACCTTTCTCATACCTGTACCACCGCATGAGCCCTTCATCATTTTTTGTCCGCTGACACATGATGCACGAAGGATCCATGCAAGTCAAGAATTCACGTAACCTGGAAGCCTTCTCCAAGATAGTTTCATCCAGTGGCCTAATAATTCTTCTATTTGTAAGAGGTGGCTGGACATCTATCAGAAGGCAATGGGATATATTGAGCACTTCTAGGCCTTGCAAACCATCCAAGATCCTGATCAGTGCATCCTTAAATAGCATTGAACATCGAAGGCTCAGAATCTTTAAATTTGGTAGATATAAAACCAGTGTTGATGCAAAGAGACTGTCAAAAATGCCCATGACCTTGAGTTCCCTGAAATTTTTGCAATTCTTGCCAATCTCCTCAATGACATAACAAGGATTTGCTATGCTAGGCATTGTTAGGGATTCAAGATCGCTCCATAAACGAATAGCTTTGCATATTCCAGTCTCTTTTATTCGGTTCCATGCAGGCATAACAAGTCTTCTGAGACGTGGACACCTGTGGGGCAGGAAATAGCAGCTTAGACTAGACTCGACACCAATAAAAAAGGCATCCTTATTTGGCTAATACATTGTTCAGAGAACAAAGCTTTGTCCAAAGTACATGTTCCTACAAAGATTCTGCAACGAAAGCACAAAACAGAACACCTTTTGTTTGATTCTAGTGCGACATCTGCCTGCATTTATTATAAAGTACCACAACAAAGATTTATTTACACTTACAATTCATAAACAGACAGCAGAAAGCAACTACAAAGGAATACATTACATGGGCATATTAAGTCAGTGCTAAGCTAAATGAAAAGTAAAACACATCTTACATTGTCAAATTGTTACAATGCACCACACCAAAAGGCACTAATAGTATCCATTTCTGTCCCACTAACAAGATTTTGCATGGCATTTCTCATTTAAGTTATGTTGACACAAATTTTACCCTATATATATGAACAAGAGATCTAACTTTTGAAAGTTTGCAGTAAGCTAAAGTTTCCAGATTACCTTTCAGCAGCGTAAGTCAACTGATCATCACTGAGATACAAATTGAAGTGAAAAATCAGAGTAGTCGTGTTTCCCTGGCTGAGATTCAAGGATATCTTTAACACACGGGTCACTGTCTTGTCAGATCGGCCATCTACATATACATAAGGCTCCAAAGGGATTTTGATGAAATTAGATTTCAGCTTTGACAAATCCAGAGTTTTCCAAAGTAGAGGATCGCAGCAGGCCAAACGCCATGCACTGCAAACATGAGCAATGCCTGAAGTTAACTCGGAGATGTTTAAAGTTTGAAATATTTTCACCAAGATATCAGTGTCCAGATCCTCCCATCTCCTTGCAACTGAGTTACCCTCTTCCATGTTATCTCTTACAGAGCGTCTGCGTATAATCAAGCCCTCATTAAGGAAAAAAGGAATCAATATTGTTTCCACTGCATCACACCTATCAATATGTGCTTTGTAAGAATAACAAACAAGAAGAAATAAAAGGAAAATAACTAAAAGCTCCTGGTTTATTTTTCCATGGTCCATATAGGTCTCATAGGTAACAGGAACACATACAATGTTCTTTTACTTTGACTGAAAATGATAATATGGGGTCATGTGCATAACTGTATTTTTTGCACATCTGGTTCTTTCATTATTCTCAAATAACTAATCTGTATGAACGTGATGTTTATAACAGTATATTTCAATTGTCGTTGGTAGAGTTTGGCATGTTACATGAAATATTGAAGGATGCCTATATATGGAATGCAAAATGTTAAGCAAGTTAATAAATCAAAGCAAAGCTAATCTGAATTCAATGCATAGATCATAAGAGAAGGAACAAATTTAGAACAATTGCACACATTCAAATTATACTAACACCAACCAATATGCCACCCATATCTGAGTCAAATACAAACAGTGAACACTGAGCATAACAAATCAAGGAACAAAAACAAAAAAGTGCCTTTGGTAGAACCGATCTATCAGATGGCTGTAGAAGCAGCCAGTACAACTGAAACGAGCATCAAGTGCCATCTTAAGTACTCAGAACCAGAGACAACCAGGTTAAGCAGCACCGGCTAGACGAACAGCCAAATCCATAGTCGGAACCTACCCAACAATCATCATAACAACAACAAAAATGAACTTTTTGATAGCCTGATTATGGAGCAAACAGGAAAAATGTATCACACAAAAAAAGATCATTAAAAAGAAACTGAATTCCTCAAATATTTCAATAATCGTAGAGACCTTGAAACCTCAACAAACATGGGATTTCAATAAATTTCAAAAAAAAAAAAAAACACTAATTTGAATTTTCGTTCACAAAGCCAGTTGCCTAGTTCGTTTGCCTGATAATGACCCAACAGAGATACAATCATGATTAACTTCCAGTGCCCAGTTTCCAAGACACAAAATACACCGGTCTAGCCTAATTGTAACTTTCCATAAACAAGATCGTGAAAAAGAAAAGAAAGAGCGAAGCAGAACATTCAATATCTCAATTCATTGACTGCTAACGAAAAATGACAACAAAGCACGAATCGCGCGTAATTTGAAGAACAAAAGGAGGATGAAAATAACAGCAGAAGCGAAAATTTGGCATTCAATTAACGTTTTAGTATTGATTTCTCAACAGATCTCTGAGGTCACCACATCACAAACGCAAAAGTTCCAATATTTATCCCTGTACATCCAGTTTTCACCTCAAACATGCACAAACGTACATATATATGAAGACAGAGCGACCGCATGTAACCTTTAAGACATGAAGCGGATGGAATCTTCTTCCGGCGACCACAGAGAGAGGAAACTTTCAGCGGAAAATGGAAGGAAAAAACACTAATTTCAGCTTTTATAGTTTTTATAATTATATATATATATATTTAAATCCATTTAATAAGTTTGTTTCTTTAATAAATTCGCTTCATATTAAATTTTTATTAAATACGGACATTTCACAGTGACTCGTATAAATGCATCTCACTTTTTTTTAAAAAAAATCTGAAATTAATAAATAAAAATATTTTTTAAATATTTAAAATAATTATAATATTTATTTTTAATGTAAAAAAATAAAAATTATATTATACTTACAAATTCAAAAATATAAAAATTATAAAAAAGTTATATTTATTTTGTGATATATAAATAATTATTATATAATTATATTTAATATAAATATATTTAAAAAAATTATAGTGGTGAAATTATTTTTATCAAAAACCGAAAAAAAAAAAAAACTAAAAGAAGGCGACTTTACCCCAAAAAAAAAAAAAAAAAAAAGGGTATGAAAGGTAAAGGTGCTTTTCTTGTATCTGCTCTTGACTTGGGTACATCGTACTCATACGTAGAATGACAAGTTTAGTTGCAAACTGTACCGTTCAAATTGAAACGCTAGGGAGTGAGTTGGTAACTGGAAAACTTAAAATAGTGGAAGTGTAAACTGACTGACATAGACCAGACAGCAAAGGAAGAAGGTGAAATGGTTCCAGACTTGGTGGGGTGCAACCGTTTTTTTTTTTTTTTTTTGTCTGTTGGGGTTAAAATCAGGTTTTTCTTATTTGCGTTTGATTTTTCTCTGAATTTTTTTTTTTTTAACATCAGAGTTGTAGTATGTATCCGTATTTTGATAATTGAAGTGGTATGTAACGAAAAATCATCAATTTTAATCATGGGTATTTAAAATTGTGGTGATCTTTTGACGCATGTCTCCTTTTCATTTAAGTTCAAAAGCAAAATTATTTTAAAAGAACTACAAAATCACTCAAAATAAATATAAAATGACTAATTTATAATTAATATATTTTTTAATTTATACATACATACATACATATATATATATATATATATATATATATATATATATATATATATAAACACACCCTATGCCCCACGTTGGCCACTTGCAGCACAAGTTAAACGAAAACATAAATGTGTGGCCAGCGATCTTATTTGTGTGAAAAAATAAATAAATAGTAATTTAAATGGATATCGACAGCAATCGTTCGGTGGAAAAATCATAGCAGGTAACGCCGTCAAATTGACAAGATAAAAACGGATGTTAACGGTTCATTCATTAAGTTAATAAGCTTACATAACAAGAAATAAAAATCCTCTATCCTATATTTGGATTCTCACAATTTCCTTCCCATTCTTAAATATATTTTAATTCTATTTTTAAGGAAATAAATTTGCACAGTAAAATGCAAAATTTTAATTTTGCAAAAGTAAATCCCTGTAGGAAGGATTTAATGAAAATCGTCTCCTTCATGAGATTTCAAGTCTCTCATCCCCCTTGATGGATTTTCAATATCCAATGGAATCTAGCTTTTATTTTTTTATATTTTTTAATTGGTATTATTTGTGAGTCAAATTCCCTACTTTTAATTTTAAAGATAATTTTAATATCATTAAAAGTAATGCACATTGATAAGGGCGAAAGTTAAAACATAGGGAATTTTCGAAGGGCCAAAATGCTATGTTTTGTAAAAATTTCACCGGTACTTGAGTCGCCACCATTTATTTTTCAGGGTTAGCCAACGGCCCAAATTCATAAGGCGTATGGCCCAAAACGTCTCTGAAACCCAAACTTATTAACACGAGACTCACAGCCGGTTCGGCTCACATGAGTGTCGAGGACAATTTAACTGTTTGACCTTTTCAAGTGGGCTTCACAAAACCATGAGGTCTGTTTGATATGCCGACCAGTCGGACAAAATCACTATAAACACATAGTGTAATTTGGACTGCTTTGCAACTTGTAAGAGAATTGTTGCCAAACAAGGAAGGTTAGTGGCCCACCTCCACTCCACGTCCGTCCCTTTTTAATTCTTCAATTTGTTCTCTACTTTCTCTCTAAAAATGATCTTTGAGATCACTTCAGTTCTTCATGGCTGGCGTCTTCATCGCCGTTGACTTAACCAAGGCACCACATTAATCCAGATCTAACGATCCTGATCAGTCGGTGTCCCATGTAATTAGCAAAACTTAAATCTTACAAATTAAGCACTCACACTGTGTTTACTTTACTAGACTATCTCCTCTCTCTCTCTCTCTCTCTCTCTATCGATTGCGGCGTCGGTTCCTTAAGCCTACCGCTTGTTGTTCTTTTTCATGTATTTCTCTCTGAACATTCAACGGAAGGAAGGAGGGAGATGGTGAACTCGTCGGTCGTGAACACTTACCCGCTGTCCAGTTACACCTTCGGCACCAAAGAGCCGAAGATGGAAAAAGACACCTCTGTCGCGGATCGCCTCGCTCGCATGAAAGTCAAGTGTGCCCTCCCTCCCTCTCTCTCTCTCTCTCTCTAATTGATTGTTAAATATAGGTGTGAAATTTTCAAAGGGGGCCGTACATTTTGAGAAAATTGAAAAACCCTAGATGAAGCCCAGCAGCCGTCCATTTGGTTATGGAGATAGTCCAATTGGACATAACAAGCTAAGATAAGATTTACTTAGGTTTCGGGAGGGCTACAAGATTAGGGTCCTTAGTTATTCTTTGTCGAACTTTTCTGTTTGAAGGCGGGAGATTCGAATTTTTTTATTTTTTCGCCCCGGCCTCGGTGTCACTTCAGAGCTAATAGCCCCACTCTTTTGGTCCACCGATGCTTGAAATTCTCGTTGAAAATGATTGTGGTAGTGCAGCATGACTGCTTTGATTTGGAATATCTCTGATGGTGTGTTTTTATCCCTTGTCTAATGTGCCGGAATTTGATTATTTCCTGCGACAGCTATATGAAAGAAGGGATGAGGACGAGTGTGGAAGCAATTTTACTGGTATGTTGTTTTTGCTCCTGGTGAATGTTCGTGTGTGCCAATTGTTATCACGAACCAATTCTGTTAAGGTCTGCATCAAATTAGACGCTGAAGTAATGGTTTCTCTGAGACACACAATACGCTTTTGTGATATTATTTTTCCCTTATAACAAATGTTAAAGATACAGCAAATTGGCTTTAAGTGTATTGTTCATGTCTGTGGTTGGAGTTCAATTATGGATTCGTTAGGCCAAGTAAAGGCATCCAAATTGGTTGAATCCATTTACCAATGGGATGTGATAGTTGGACTTGTTATAAAATGAAATTTGGGTGGCATATTATGCAAAGTAACACTGTAATTGTTCTTGGTTTGCATAATGGTTTGCATTCTTACAGGTACAGGAACATAATCATCCACACATACTACTTCTGCAGATTGGAAACACATTCTGCAAACTCCCCGGGGGCCGTTTGAAGCCAGGAGAGAATGGTATATTTTTCAGAATCTACTTTAATGCTTCTCCATGGGTGTCTTAATATTTCCTCTCTATATTTATTTAAAAAAATGTATTTCCTCTCTATATTATAGTTGCAGTTGATGGAACACTTTTTCAATCTGATGATTAGGATATTTTGTTTTTACTTATAGTTTTCATGCATTTGTACAGAAATTGAAGGTTTGAAAAGAAAGCTGACCAGCAAGCTTGGTGCTAATTCACCTGCTCTTGTCCCAGACTGGCAGGTACTGCTCTTCTTATATATGTTTGGTTCTGGATTACTTATATTGTGTAGGAGAAAAGCAGAGACTCAGTGCAGTGTAAGAGTTAAAATTTGGTATGAATATGAAACATATGCTTTCTGCAAGCTCTCTCAATAGTTTTACAGGTACAAGAGTTAAAATTTGGTATGAATTTATTGATTTCACTGGGAGATACTAGGAACTGATTCTCTTTGGCCACTATTAGATGGCATTTTTCTCTGCTTTCTGCAAGCATTCTCAATAGTTTTATTGTATAATCCTTTTATTTCTGATGTGTGTACCTTGTTACTTGGCATATCCGTGCAGATTGGTGAGTGTGTGGCCATCTGGTGGAGGCCAAACTTTGAGACCATTATGTATCCATATTGCCCTCCTCACATAACAAAGCCTAAGGTTAACAACCATGGATTCTGTGATTGTTTTTTTTTCTGTTCTTTTTACTTGATTTAGCACAGCTGTAATTGCTTATACATATCCCATTTATCTGCATTGTTGATGATGCAGGAGTGCAAGAAGCTTTTCCTTGTTCACTTGTCTGAAAGAGAGTATTTTGCTGTGCCCAAAAACTTGAAGCTTCTTGCTGTCCCATTGTTTGAACTTTATGACAATGTGCAGGTATTATATTATTGGACTATTCACTCTCCATTTGCATTTGTGAATTAGACGTCGTGTGTTGGCTTCTTGGTATATTTTTCAGCCTCAGCTGCTAAATTTGCTTTGCAAAAGCTTATTCACAAGGGAGTGATGTCTAACTTAGCTAAGAAGGTAGTGGTGAATGTGTTACACATGTTCAGATTGAGCAAACATTGGAGATCTTTCATCCAAACTCTCTTGTTGGCTCTTCAATATGTGAGCCCCTAAGAGCACATTTTATCTGCATGATTTTTGGCTTTGTAATCTCTATTGCTTCACCAACTTCCCCACAAACTCTGAACTTAGAGATGGCAGATTCCACCTTTTTATGCTTCATGCCCTTGGTTGTTTCTCATTTGTCTAGTATGCTTATGTGTGCTTCTTGTTGGCAGAGATATGGTCCAGTTATATCAACCATTCCTCAGCAGCTTTCAAGATTCCAGTTCAATATGATCACAACCTGAGATAATTTGCATTTGACAGTTTCATCATTAAGGTATTGCTTGGATTCTACACATAGGTATAGCAGGGAACCCTATTTCTGATACCATGATGATACTTGAGGTTGACTACCCTGGTTATTGAAGATTGTTCATGATCATGACAAACTATGTGTGTCATGCATTTGGAATACAATTTTAATGGTTAGACATCAGGTTACTGGTGTAAGAATGTTGGGAAAGCTGTGTAACTGTTTTCCTGGCAGAAAAGTTTTTTTTTTGGTCCTAGTATCGGAGAGCTAATAGATAGAACTGCGTCATCTAACTTGCTTTGTAGTCGAACCTATTTCTGGAATGTAGACATCGATTATGTTTACTTGCTGATTGTGTGTGGGTTTTTGTGATGCGTGTAATTTGTTATTTTGGGGATGTGTGCGACAGTGCGAGGTACACTTGTTGGTTGAAAATTGATTGAATAAGCTTTACAAAATTGAGAATGCTATTGCGCGGCAGTTGAATGAGTCACTACTTTTAAAGAGTGCAAAAATGCTTCTGGGGTATCTCTGAAGGTTACAACCATATATGGTTATGAGAACGGATGTTTTTGGTATAGCAATTAAGCTGGATGATCCTTGCATATCCTTTGTACATTAACATACCAACTTGATGCTTATTTGAATGGCAAAGCTTTCTTTTCCAAGTCCAAGCGAACAGAGTCGCATTTTATTTTAAAAAAAAAAAAAATCTTACTGCTTTTATATATATATATTAAATTAAAAACATATTCTTTTGCCCAAGATGGTTTATCTGCTGCATGTGAAAAGTTCTCTTGCCACTCCGTTGACAAGTAGAAATTATTTCTTTCAGACTCTTCATAAAACGTTTTAAAGAACACGACTGCTCCCTGCTCTCTTCCATATCCTTTTCTCTTCCATATTTTCTCTTGCACCTACAGCCTCTAACCATTGACCCAAAGAGGCATGGATGTTTGATAGGAGCACATGGACTCCTGATTCATTTGCTTCAAGCTCATTAGTTTTCCCCGCCACTATTTTTGCCAACTTCAAGTCATTTCTTGTTCTACAACCTCCGAGCAAAGAGCCCCAAATAGCAATGTCAGGTTTGAAGGGCATTGCTTTGACTAGAAGCTGGGCTTCCTCCAGTTGACCATCCCGACTCAGCAAGTCAATCAAACAACCGAAGTGTTCAATCTTCGGACTAATCCTATAATCTTTCTCCATACTACAAAAAATTCTGCGACCTTCTTCTACCAAGCCTCCATGGCTGCAAGCAAATAAAACACTAGTAAAAGTGAACTCGTTTGGCTTCAAATTTGTCCTTTTCATCCAAAGGTAAACTTTCACCGCATCTTCTGATTTGCCATTGATAGCCAATGACTTGATCATGACATTCCAGCAAAAGATGTCCTTCTTTGGCATCTTGACAAAAATAGCAAAAGCTATATTTACATCGCCACATTGAGCATACATCTCTACAAGGGCTGTCCCTACCATAACTCCCAGTTGATAACAATCTCCTATTAGATAATGTACATATTTCCCAAACTCTAACGCACCCATGTTGGAACATGCTGACAAGACAGAAACAAAGGTATACTCGTCGGGAGTTACCTCTTCAGATTCCATTTGGACAAAAAGATCCAATGCTTCCATGAATTTCCCATGTTTAATGTTGCTTGATATCATACAATTCCAAGAAACCACGTTCTTATACGGCATTTTTTCAAAGACTTCTCTTGCCTTTCCAAGATCGCCTGTATTGGCATACATTCCAACCATCGAAGTCCAAGAAACAACGTTCTTTTCTGGCATTATATCAAACAAAGCTCTTGCATTTTCCACTTCTCCAACTTGGGCATAACCTGAAATCATAGAATTCCACGAAACAACATCTCTTTCCGGCATAATTTCGAACAGTTGTCTTGCTAAACTCACATCACCTATACTCAGGTACCCACTGATCATGCAGTTCCATATTTCTGCTGTTCTAACAGGAATATCATCAAAAACCTTGCGGGCATCAATCATCTTCTGTCCACCCCTCAAATTCACATCCAAAGAGGCTGGCATTTTCACATACATGTTAAAAAGCGAGCGACTGACAGCATAGCTGGACTCAAATCCAGACTTCATAATCTGGCAATGCACGATCTTCCCTTTTTCAAACCATCCCAACTCAGCACAGCCGTTTAACACATATGGGTACGTGAAGTTATGGGGTTTTAGTCCTCTGTGAGGCATTTCGTCGAACATGGATACGCATTTCTCCAAAGGGCCATTGAACGCATACCCCCTAATCATGACATTCCAAAGCACAGTTTCTAGATTGATATTCGCCCCCATTTGGGAGAAGATTCGAGCGGAATAATCCATGGTGCCGAACTCGGTACTTCGGCGGAGAAATTTGACGAAGATTTGGATATTGTGGGCGAGGGACGTTGTGACGATCAAGGCATGGACTTGTTTCAGATGTTGGAATGCGCATTTTGGCAAAATACTTGAGATTTTCAGTTCTAAGTTAGAAGGCATATACAACAATGTTCTCTGTTTCTTGACGCTTGGGCATGGGGGGGAGGGCAGCAAGCCGATCGATTCTAATGGCTCAACGGTCCGATGAGATGGACCCAAGGCCTTAGTACGACATGTCGCTCGATAGATTGGCTCCCTTTTGGATCAACTGATTGGGGCCTCTGATAGCCCATGACATGATATTGGCGCTTAGTTCTTGTTTCGTTTTATTTTCCTTTTTTTTTTTTTTTTTTTAATTGCAAGGTAGACTTGGTTTTGACCAACTTACTACTTACAATCCAAATAAGCTAAGCAGGTTAATGAGAGGCCACAAACCAAATTTTAACACATAATTAACACCCACTGTACCTTTCTATATTTCAGTAAGCCAGTGAAACTAATGACGACATGAATCTGCCTTACATCGCTGTCATGCCGACAGAAGAAGTACAATTCTATGTTCTAATGTAGTACTATTTTACTTAATAATACCAAACCTGCACATATGTCTATGTGTATGTACATATGGTATCCATTTGTGCACATTTAATGCAAATAATTGATCGATACATATTGTTTAGGCTAACTAATATGTCTTTATTGTCTGGGAACCATCAGACAATGTGCGATTCGGATTTCATTAATTAGTTAAATGGCATTTTAAGTCTATGCCATCGACATGCTTTGATTACCAAGTCTCTACTGATTGCTAGTCGGTCATGATTATCATTCGTTTATAATATAGACCTTGACATTCGGGGGGATTCTGTTCTTGATGCGCATAGGCGTGATCATTAGTTCTTAAAACAACTCTGACAAATTGTTGACAAGAGATGATCAGTAGAATACCTAATAAACCAACTATGTATCCCAAAAGCAGCTAATGCACATTTGAACCTTTCATCAATCTCTCTTGCCCATATGATCCCACTTTCAGATTTGTATACCAACATGCCGTTGATTTATATCATTTTATTCAGAGAGAGAGAGAGAGAGAGAGAGAGAGAGAGAGAGAGAGAGGGTTAGGACTAGAACATGAAACTAAGAGATTCCAATGAGGTGTTCTGACCAATTGTGCTGAAAATACGGGAGGTCTCTTTTAACTTATTAAAGCTCCAAATAATTGCATTTTTGACATTGCCATTGCTTAAGGGTGTCACCTGTTTGGTATACGGTCATTGTTTAATTTTTCTCGATATGTTTATTTCTGAGACAACACCTAGCATAATCAAATTGTTATTAATACCTGATTAAGTAACTAAACATCGTATGGTCTGTTAACCCGTGGAACAGCCCCAGTAAGCAAATGGTAGACGATATATTTTGATATCTATTGTTCTTATGTGTGCGGGTGCTGTGTCCAATATTCTTCCTACTTGGAACTCTAGAATGTATTATTATTATATATATATATATATATATATAAACATATTATATGGATTTGTCGGGAACTATGTTGCCGCCAACGATACTTCATTCGTTCTGTAATGATTGACTCCGTTGGTCTATGCAAAATCAATGTAACTTGTTGAACTTAAATATTGGCATGTGAAGGGTTGGCTACATTTAAAAATATTTCGATCTGTAAGTGGCCGGCGGCTTTAGTATGTTCTGTGACAGCGTTGCCCCTGATAGAAAGTTTGTGTAACTGTATATACATCACCAAGTGCTTCGTCCAAGTCGTACAATTTTTTGGGTGTCTAAACTAAAATGCAATTAAGTATCCCAAGAAAAGAAAAAATTCATATATATTAACGAGATCTTGATTTCTCCGTAATCTACCATCAATTTTTGATAATATCAAGTTAAAATATGGGGCTTGTAGGGAAAATGGTACTAACTCTTTTTCAAAGATTGCATTTAACTGCCTCTTTTTCTGCACTTTTTCTCCAACCTTAATGAACAAGATTTAATTGCAATGATTAAAATCGATTATTAATTCGCATTCGAAGCATTGACATAAAAAGTGATTGAACTTCAATTCATAGCCTCTTAACTTCCGGAAGTTGTGGGGCTTATGTCAAAGTTGTTCTTCACTTGTCGGGGTTCTTCTAGTTAGTGACAGCCGATTAACTTAGCATCAAATGATTTGTCTTTGTAAAGTTAAAAAGTGACTTTATGCCCATTTGGCAACAATATTCGCTAATAGATCTATAGACAAAACAAATGAGTTTTTCTTTGGTTTGCATTAACCATTTGGACTTGGGGCTTAAAACTAAGGGTCCCAGTCACTTTTATTAAACGAGTCAGCAAAATAAAATGCACTTAGGAGTAATCCCTAACTTCAACTTCATGTAAATGTAAAAGAATGTATACGATTTCCTTCTGAATCCTTACAACACAAATTAAACAAATAGATAGGGGCGATTTGGCTGTGTCAAAAGGAATATAAGACACGTAGGTGGCAATTACGTATAGGATTGTTGCGAATATTTCATAAGGTCAACCATCTCATTTTGGTCCGTGGGAAAAAAAAGTTTATTATTGTGCCTTAAGGCTAATTACAAGATGCAAATAGATATACCAAAGGCAAGAAGAACCCAATGATACGAGTATTGTATTTTGGAATTTAAGATTCAAGATTTAATGTTTATGTTTCATTGAAATTGGGTGTTATGGGAAACGTATTGATGGAAAGAATCATAGTACAAGAGGACATAATAAAACCTTTCAATTTTTATCATTTCCAAGCGCAACTATCAAAGATTTTGTAGAATTTACTTTTTAACACGTTGGCCACTTAATTATTGACATTTGATGGATTGGCAACCTCCTAAAAATTATTGTTTCCATCTGCAAGCGGCCGCTGGTTTTAGTATTTAGTGTATAGAAAGTTTGTTAAAACTGTATATACACAACTACATGGTACACACCACCGACGAACAAATCCAAAGAGCTTCAAGTATCTTTGAATAAACGACTAATTGCAGTTGCTTTCCAATTCATACAATTTGTTGGGGGGTGTTCAACCAAAATGCAATTATGTACCCAATGAAAGAGAAGAAGAAGAAAAAAAAAAACAATTTTTTCAACGAGGGAGCTTGAATTGTCCGTAATCTGCCATGGATTTTTTGATAATATCAAGTTCAAATAGGTATCTTCACTTGAGGATCATTTACAGAAATCCATCTGATTGCCTTTCCCCTGCTTCTCCAACCTTAATGGAAAAGATTTAATTGCAATGATCAATATGGATAAATTTAGGAAACATCGCATTCAAAGCAATGATGTAAAAAGTGACTGAACTCCAATTTGTAGGCTCCTAACTTCCAGAAGTTATGGTGTTCCCTTCAAAGTTATTCCTAATTCGTTAGCTTTCTCTTAGCCATTGACAGTTGATTAATTTAGCCTCAAATGGTTCGTCCTGTAACGTCAAGAGTGACTTTGTATCCATTTAATGACAATACTCACTGATGGATCTATATATAAATAATTAAGAGTCCAGACATTTTATTAAACACACTAAGATGTAATCTGTAATTTCAGCTTCCTTGCAACAGAAAAGAAAAGAATTTATAGGATTTCCTTTCGAGTTTTTTTACAGCGCAAATTAAACAAATCGATCAGCATGATTTCACTCTTTCAAATGCCACACATGACACATAGGTGGCAATTACACGATTGTTGCGAGTATTTGGTAAGGTCAACCGTCTTAATTTAGCACGTGTATCAGGAAACAAATATAAATACCTAGAATGCAAGACATCAATGATACAACTATTGTCTATGCAAAACTTGACTAACAAGGTTTAATGTTTATATTTCATTGAAATTGATTGTTATGAGATAGATGAAGAAAAAGTCAAGATTCTCTTTGTTTTATTTATTTATTTTTTTTAACATACGTTTAAGACCAATGGGAAAAAAAAAAATTTAAAAAAAGGAGTATAACTGCAAATTTCATTAAATAAAGAATGGTTGTCGGAAAATTTTTTATATTTGGAAAGACGAGTGAGATTTCAGATTGACTTTAGAACACAATTTTATACAAAGCTAAAGAACATTGAAACAACCGTGGTACGTGAGCATATATTCTTTGTTTTTTCCTTACCTTTTGTCAATTTGTAACTGCAAGTATCAGAGGTTTTATAGAGTACCGACGCACATTGACCGCTGGACTGCCCTTAGGGGACACGGGTTCAAACCCCACTACACGCTTACTACCATTGCAAAACTTTTGGTGCAAGGCATCTTCTCCAGCGTACGTACCCCCACTCAAGCGTGGTTAATAGACTCGTTCCTTTTTTTTTTTTTTCCCCTCTCCACTAATTTTAAAAGACTAAAAATTAAAAAAAAAATATTTAAATTCTAATTATAAAATTTTGAGACTACTTTTATGCATACACCCTCTCCACTAATAATTAACACAATAATCCGCGGCACCTTGTTGGCATACCAATTATTGTCCAATGATTATAGAATATTCTTTTTTTTTTTAGTCCAGCTCATGATTTATCTACTCTCCATATTAAACGGGGCCCCTTTTTTTTTATTTAAATATTAGATAAGAAAACATTATTATTATTATTTATGGTAAATTGGTACATGATAAGAAGGCTCTTCGGGAGGGATCTTATTTTTCGTACATGTACTTAAGAGTTGAGACCCAAACTGTTAACCAGTCTAGTGTTTGCTTCGCAAAAGGCCGGGACCCGGCCACAAGGCATGCTAAGTCTCTGATTCTTTTGCTTAGGTCGCCACGTTGCGTGTAAGATGGAACTCGTTGCTTCACGCAACTAAAAACCACTTGTGAATCTTATGTTATCCTTTCACAAGAAACCCTTTTGTGCCAATTTCTCTTGCCATATCTCGTAAGAACACAAGAAAATTGCGTGGAAGACTTACACCCAACTAAAACAAATAAAAAATAATAATAATAATAACGTAACAGAACCATTTGGAAAAGGGAAAAAAAGTTAAAAGAAAAAAACGGGAGGATTCAAGCTTTTGGTCCTGAGATTCCTCTCGACATGAATATTATTAATTTGCATATTTTAGGAAGGCAATATAGGAGCAAGATTTGATAGGAAAAGACTACGGCTCTCAAATGTTATTTCCTAGTGAATTAAGTTCATGTATAGTGGTGTAGAACCATTGTCAGTTTTTTTTTTTTTTTCAACAAGGGTTTTTACCTCTATCAAGGTCAGCATCTTGGTATAATTATAGAGAATGTTGGCATGGTATAAACGTTTGAATAGAAAGGGGCTCAAATCAAAGCCGATTTCAAATGCTTCCTAACTAAGAGAATAAAAAGGGTTCAATGGATGTAGACCAGTTGTATGAGCTAATAGTTATGCGTGTGGTCCTACGACTACTAGGATGAGCATTTATTTTTATATCAAAGTAAACCCTCGTTATTTATAATCATATTAGGTATCTCAAAGTCATTAAATAAACAGTATTCATGGTTTATAAAGAAAAGGCAAGAATATTACAATGACAATAACTGAATTCATTTACAACGCAAAACAAAAATTACAAGGAGGGGAAAAAAATTTAAAAACAAAGGAAACAGAGAACTTATTACTATTATATGTAGGCATGCTCGTACATGCTTAATGTCTCTTTGCTAGAGTTTTATATAAGGTAGACTGCTACTAATCTTTGCTTTGTATAGCGAAGCCTTTATGGTCGACTGTTCATTGCAGTTCCCGCACCCACCCACCCTCTTTGTATATCTTTCTACCTCTTTCTTTCTCTCAAGTATATTTTCTATTGAGTTCCACTTTCTTTGCAGTGTCAAAATGGGCTGCAAGTCTTCCGATAAGCAATTGCCAAAGCATAAGAAAGGCTTGTGGTCCCCTGAAGAAGACCAAAGGCTCAGAAACTATGTCCTCAACAACGGCCATGGCTCTTGGAGCTCCGTCCCCATTAACGCCGGTGAGTTTAATTTGCTTCAACCCCATTACTAATGCATTGCATACCCTCATGTCACATCGCGAATGCGTGCTTAATTTGCCTCAGGAACGGTTCAAATTAGGCACATAAAGATTGACACAATAAACAGCATTTGGAAAGAAAATTGTAAGAGATCAATCAGGAACATTACTGTTTAATTTATTATTATTATTTTTCCCCTTCACTTATACGGTTCCCTATTTAATTGCATCGCATGGCATTGACCTTACTGGAATATCTGGGGATGATCATCTGCCTAGATAAACACTCTTATACAATTTGGGCATTTGGTTTGAAATAGTCATGGTCTCTATGGGCGTGATTATTGCTGACAATCATTTTGATTATTTCTTGTAATACCTTTAATAAATTCTTTAGTTTGGAGACCGATGAAATGTTGTCTCGCGTTTTCCCATTTTCTTGAGCCACGTTTCCAATGTCTTGTTGAATCTCTCTGTTTTTTTTTTTTTTTCACTTCACTCGTTAATTTTCTTTTGGAACTCGGTCGTACGGCAGCTCTCTCTTTTCTTCGGGCGCTTGGCTCGTTAAAAGGTTGCCGTTAGAATCCCGTGATTTCAAGCTGAAAACGACTGATTGTGACGGTCTTCTAGTTGAAATGGCTAAGATATCCTTACCGTTTGACTTGTTTGGGCGATTGACCAAGGATGGCCATGTAATTGTGTGTGCAGGCTTGCAGAGGAATGGGAAGAGCTGCAGGCTGAGATGGATTAATCACCTGAGGCCGGGGCTGAAACGAGGGCTGTTCTCCGTACAAGAGGAGGAGACGATCCTGACCCTCCATCGCCTGCTGGGAAACAGGTTTAAAGAGAAAATTCGATATGCTTGCATGTACTTGATTGTATCCAATATACATAATGATATTACTCCTACAAGATAGGGGACCCACCGTCCCATGAATTAGGTGGGTCACCAACCTTGAAGAAAAATAAACGTTTGACTTTGGTAACCGACGATAAAATGGGAGTGAAATTTTACGCATTCACCAAATCAAGATGCTCATAATCAACAATTTTATAAGGAGAAAAATAATGAGTCACCTGTTCGTGAATTAATAATAAATAAATAAATTTTTACATTCTGCTTTTACGTAAATCAAATAAACTTTCATCTCGTAGAAGAAGCCAATTAAGCCAAACTCTGGTTTGTACTTGACCAGGTGGTCTCAAATAGCACAGCACCTGCCAGGAAGAACAGACAATGAGATAAAGAACTACTGGCATTCCTATTTGAAGAAAAAGGTGCTGAAAGCTGAAGTCATGGAGGCTCATAACCACAAAAGTGAAAGAGCCAGCTCCAATTATCCCCAAAGACCCACCACGCAGATTCCAAGTTATGACTCATCATCAGATGGAATGGGGAAAGCAGCGACTGATCATGCTGATCAGACCTTTCCGCAGTTCTTTGATCATTCTCCAAAAGATGCATACGGAAGTTCCTTGCCGAAACTCATGTTTGCAGAGTGGCTTTCCCTTGATGGGTTTGCAGGTTTTCTTGATTCTGGGATTTTCAAAGCTGTTACCGATCACAGTCCAAGCTTTAAACATAATTTAGTGGAGGGTTACTTTCCCAGCAGCGAGTATCATAATTCTCTAAGCCGTGATTCTGGTAGTGACATGTTTGAATTCAGTTCACAACTCAAATTCGAAGGCCAGAATCTAGGAAACGAGTTTCTTGGCTTTAATTCGGAGGAAGACATATGCAGCGAATTCAATATGAACAGTGATGTTATGTACCTATGAGGGGAAATTTTAAGGAAACTCCAAGAAAGAATAACTTCTAATTGCGACTCAAAGCAATTGGATTGGCGCACCAGTGTAAAAGGGTCAGTAGGAAATTAAATTTAGTCTGTCCCACCTGAAAGGTACATGTAATAGGGCTTTTATTAGAGATAGGAGTTTAATTAGTAGTTCTTCTTGCATGGAGTTGCTTTTAGAGGCACCCCTCTCATATTTGCTCCAGAAATAAAGAACCCAACAACTTCTTGTCACCCGAGGATGTTTCTTCTTGTTCTCTTGATTAGTTTGCACTGCCAACTTTAGGTTTTTTGTTGTTTGAATATGGATTGCATTGGAACCCAACAACTCTCTCTCTCTCTCCCTCCCACCGTCTCAAAGTTGACTCTGGAGGGTACCCGTGTTTGAGTTAAAAAATTTTGTATTCCAATCTCATCGGGTGGGAATGGACTATAAAAAATGGTTTATGATACAAGAAAGGATGAAAGAGCTGGAACAAATGGGCTTCGCTGGGAGTCCCTCGCTGTTGGGTTTTTCATTGACTGTATATAAAAGCTTCTAAGCTTTTGTGTCAGCCCACTGACCAGAGCGGGACAAATGCCCAAACGTTATTGCCTGTCTCATACACCGCAATTAATGAGAGTCCAATCAACACGTTTCACTTCTGTCGCTGGGGAAGCTTTTAACGGCCCCACCTTGCAGTCTTGACAGGAGGCACTGGCGACATCTCATGGGACTGAATGCCCAAGAAGGGATCGGTGGCTTGCTTGACCTGATTTTGAGGGATGTGACGGTGTGGTACGGTCAAGTTAGGGATGAAGAAAGTTCTGGGTATTTTAGAAAAAGAGTTTTATTATTGATTGGAAATTTTTTATTAAAAAATATTTTAATTGATCAGTGATTTATCAAATAATGAATCAATTGCAATTAATAGTTAAAATTAGTAAGAATTTAATTTATACATCCATATATAATATAGTACATTTTTTAAAAAATATAATACATTTTCAAAAATTTAGAATATATTTTATTTTTTATGCAGTATATTTTGATTTTGCACGAAAGTATAGAAATGTAGGGGGAGCCTGTGCCTGCCACCACCCGAGGACCTAGCATTTCTCACTCCTTGTTAATTGGGCACTTGTCTTAACAAAATCACATATGTTTTATTATTATTATTAGTTATAAATTTTTGAGGAATAAGGATAGAACAGAAACACTTTTGGTGATGTCGATAAATGGGAAAGGTTGGGCACTCAAGGACACAAAATTAAACTAACCAAGAACGAAATCCAAATAAAGCACATAACGACTAAAGAAAAACTCTAAAAATTCTGCGAGTAATCTTGCACACGTTTGAACAGTTGAATCACACATAATGGCAATGCTGGAAGCAAACGTGAAAAATCTGCTGGTCCGGGTCTCGCACTGGCTCTTCGTGTCATTCAACCACTGTTGAACTAAAGCCTCGTTTGGCATCTTTCTTGTCGCCTTCTAAAATTGATTATTTTTATCCCTAAATTTTGTTTATTTTTGTCAATATCTAACAGTACTGTCCATCACAGACTAAATACCAACAATGCTTCTATGCGTAATGTCAATGGAACAATCTCATTGGCATTCTTCTTTTTCACTGCTTCACAAACGCAGCCTTGCCCGTAGCAAAAATTTGGGGGTATTCGACTGAGCGTTTCCCGAGTTGGGTCTGATAACAGCATCTTTCTTCGTCGACTTTTTTATGAAACCTGGCACTGGCAGTCCTTCGGGTCTAGCACCAGTAAATACAAGCATAGGACGAGCCGAATAATGGTTTTGCTTGGTTTCGCACGACATAATTTAATGGCATTTAAACCCATGATCGCATTCCATACGATAAATCCCATCAATCGACTCCCTTCTGTCCCTTTTTCTCATTAAAAGCTTTAAGATCGACAACAACCGAGAAGAGCTTGAGTAGTTTTCGTTGACTGTGTGTATCAATTAAAGGAGCAATAATGTGAGAAAAGGGGGGAGAAAGAAGAACATGGGAAGACAACCTTGTTGCGATAAGAATGAAGTTAAGAAAGGGCCATGGAGCCAAGAAGAAGACCAAATCTTGGTTGATTACATCAAAGAACATGGTCATGGTAGCTGGCGCACCCTCCCCAGGAATGCAGGTCTGGCTACTTCACTTCTTTTTTTTTTTCCTCTCCTTGCTTCTTTTATTCTTTCTGTTGTGACTAATGCGAGTTGGAAGAATTGAAATTTGGGATGAAAATAAAAGCCAGAAAAATAAAGAAAGTCTAAACATCCTCCTCCAAGTGCATTTGTTTTGAAGGGTAAAAATGCAACGGACCCAAAAATAAAAAATAAAAACAAAGAAAAAGGCATCCAAATTCAGCACAGCAGAGATGTGATAGTCAAGCTGTCCCCATTCGGGGCCTAATTAGGTGAAAATCAAAATTTGTTTAGATTTTAGTCCTCCTTGCTGATGGGAATTGTGCAACAATTAATTAGTCTCCACTCTCAATAGGCCTCCTTCGATGCGGGAAGAGCTGCCGACTTCGGTGGACGAACTATCTTCGGCCCAACATTAAACGTGGTCCCTTCACTCCTGAAGAAGAGGCTACAATCATTCGACTTCATGGCACGCTTGGTAACAAGTAATGCATTGGTTTTCACTTTTCAGGATTGTGGCATATTCCCTTATAGGCAGCCAGCCGCCTTTCTTGTTTCTATATCCTCATTTGCCCCCATTCCCATTCATCTCAGGTGGGCTGCCATAGCATCCCGAATACCAGGAAGAACCGATAACGAGATCAAGAATTTCTGGAATACTCATCTGAAGAAGCGCCTGATGTCAATGACTCAAAAGTTGCAATTCTGGCAATCTCTCTCCACTATTGAACCAGTTGGCATAAAATCCGCGTCTCCGTGGACCCGCCACATGGCACAGTGGGAGAGTGCCAGGGTGGAAGCAGAGGCCCGTCTGTCGATGGAATCATTACTGCAGACACCACCATCATCACTCAAGCTCGAATGCGATTACTTTCTCCGGCTATGGAACTCTGATGTTGGAGAATCCTTTCGCGTGATGAGAGGAAAATTAGAATGTGAGGGTCTGGTCTCACAGACGTCTTCATCAGCAATGTTGGGGTCTGAATCAGTTGACAGCAAAGTTCATGCAATGGCCAAACCAAGTGCATCCAACGATGCCAGCGCTAATGAATTCACTGATTCTTCCGACACGGAATTAAAGCTGCTGTTGGACATTTCAGGTGGGAATGATATGGAATTCATACAAGGTCAGACAGAAGACGTTTCCAACTTCCTAAATCTTGGCTGTGAATGAACCTGCCTGTCTTTTATGTCCAATCCCTACATACAGTGGTCCCGCAGTGTAAGAAGACCACACTTGGAGCTGATGACGGTGATTTCGGAGGCTAATTCTCCTTTTACTTTTGATTTTTGACATAATATAAATCTAGCTTTGTGTCCCAGTTACAGGTTGTATGTTTTTTTATGACCCCCAGGGGGATGGCTGGTGGAATTAAAAGGAAACCTGAACGCCAAAGCCAAAGCCAAACAATGGATGGAAGAAAATCTTTTGAGGTTTGGGTTTCGTCAAGGGTTATAAGACAAGTTTGTCCTGTACGTAGAGGTGGTAGTAGTATAAAAGAGATCGACTGGTGCTTCAAGTGTTGCGCTTTGTGGGATGCTCTCAATGATCATATGCAGCCGGGCAATGTAATTGTTTGGTTTCCTAGTTTCCTCCTAGAAGCAGCTATATTATTAAAAAGGAAGAAAGATAAATCCACATATCCAATCTACGATACAATCCTAGCTTTAACTCTAAGATTAATGTGTCATCTTTGTCAATGTACACAAGATATCTTTGGGTCTGGGGGCAGAATCTTGCATGCATAACCCCTCTTTTTAGTTATCTTCGTATGATTTTGTACGGATCACGTCAATCCTAGTAACACAAAGGTGCAGAAAAGTCACTCTCTCCAAGGCCACGAACAAAAACCAGTAATAGTCTCAAATAATTAAATATATATAAGCCCAAAATCTTATTAACCACACAAATGTCGATGTTCCAAAGATGAAGTGATCCATTACTTGTCTAATCTGTCGGACACGCAGAGACAGGATTCCCCAATGTGTCTGTCTGTTATGGGAGAGAAAAACATTGCAGGACCGCATATATTGTGCTGCATACGACAATACAATCAAAAGTCCTCGTGGCTGCCATGGTCATCAGAATGAATACCTCTTGCTACACTTCAACCTAAAAAAAAAGGCTCATGATCTTCATTCTTACAAACTCAATAAATTAATTGAAAAACAATCTTGAAATTGTTATGTACACACCACAGCACAAACATCGGCTAATTCATCTATATGGAAACAAACACCCAGATACCAAATAAACAGTAAATTATGGATAAATACAACTGGTGCGGTTTTCAATCAGACCGGATGATTTTCAACCTAAAAACACCCCAAGAACTTCTTAGGAGCTGTTCCAGTGGCACGGTATTTTGCAGCTGACTCCTCTGCCTTCAGAAGATCCTCCCCACGTTTGGCTTCAATTATTGCTCTCTTTTCTTCGGCTTCCTTGTGAATCAGTGCCATTTTATTTTTAATTCTCTCTGCATATTCAGCCTTTTTCTTCTCCAATTTCTCCTGCTCAGATGATCAAAGACAACACAAAGATTTGAGTTGTTTAGTATTATCTACAATGTCGACCTTGACGAAGTACTCAAACTATAAATGTTGAACTTTCATTTCTAACCGAATACAGTTTTAGATGCACAAGGAATCAAGAAAAAGTACCCATTGTCAAGGAAGATAACTAGCTAATTGGAAATAGAGTTGTCAAACAAGTAAATTTTTTCATTTGCATGTCAGTGTACAACAAATTGGATTACCTCTCAGATCACTGTATAACTAAGCATTCAGATGATTGTTTCGATGTTTGAAATAGATTTCCAAAACCTAGTGTTTGAAATATAAAGCCATAGCTTGTTACCTCGATCTTCTTCAGCTCAGCCTCCACAGATGCCTTAGTGCTATTCTCCCATGCCCCAACAGTCGATAGCCTTTTGTGAGCTCTGCTCAACAGATTTAACAAGCATGGTTATGTCAGGTGGATATGATTTTCGTGGCAAAGCCAAGCAAGCACCTAAAAAGAATTCAAATGATAAAAAGCAGAAAAGGGCTTTCGGTGGAAGGCATATTGTTCGGGTGTGCCTCAAATTTATGTGTCAGTGTTAGTCATACTTTTTTATGCGAGCAGGTGATCACTGCAGAAAAGTGGTCAACCAGTGAAAACATTCGTTCATTGCTCATGGAAGTGATTGGTTTGTACAAAGAAGCATCTAAAAGAAGCAGTTTACTGTAAATACTAAGAATTTCTTTTCCCTATGCCGATACTAGTCATAAGATATAGGGAACCATTTCTTGGCTATAGAGAGAGAAAGTGGCAAACCAGGAGCTCATTGTGAAAACCTACGGCAATCTTTATACCTACAAAAAAACGTTTTGTACGTGAAAACCTCCCGACTGCTTGAAAATAATATATGGAGTTGACTTTTACTTGTTCTCTGCTTTGCTCTTCTCACTCTCTTCCCATGCTCTGATAAGTGACAGCCTCTTCTCTGTTGCAACCCTTTCAAGCACAGCATCTTCACAATAACCAAGTTAGCTAAATGACTACTGTACTACATGTATGACAGGAATAAACAAAGTAGAAAAGACAAGATTCCTAACAGCTTGCTTGCAGTACCTCGATTGACAGAACCTTCGGCGCTCTTCTCCTCACCAGATTCAGGTACCTCTATGACAAACAAAAATATATGGAGAAGTATTAAAAACAAGAAAAAGGGGAAGTTACAGAAAAAATATATGGAGAAGTTCAACTTGCTTACAAGATAAAATTATCATACCCAAAAAACCAATAAAAAAAACAGAGAAAGATAAGATAACAAAGATTAATCAAAAAGACTATCTAAATCAATAGAGAAATCAGATTACATCAAACTTAGTAGCATATAAGTTCTCAAAACTTGCTATTCTTCCTCTTATTCTGCTCAATCAGTCAGTCAAATTAATGGAGAAAAAAAATATAAGCCGAAAAAGGGGAAGTTAAAAAGTAAGAGAGAACATATATATATATATATATCTATATATATATATATTACTTTCAACAACAACGAGTGCCTTTGACTCATCGGCCTTCTCTTCCGGAGGAGGAAGAGGGACAGGCGGCGGAATTAGGGGTTTCTCCTCGCCTACATCTTTCGCAGCTTCAACGGGTGCAGCTTCCGGAGCTTCCACATGCTCCGTCGGTGGCGGAGCCGGTGGAGGTTCCGACGGGACCTTAGGTTCCAGATTTTTGGGTTCCTCCTCTGCCATCGGGCTTTAGCTAAGTAAACTTAAGAAAAAGAGAATTAATAGGCTGGAAAGAGATTGAGCAAGAATGAAGAAGATAGAGAGAGGGAGAGAGGGAGAGAGAGGGAGAGATGAGAGGAGTATTGGTTGAACTTGCAATGTTGTAGTTGGAAGTTGGTAACTGTAGGTGGCTGTGAAGGCTGAGCTGGAGCTTGTGTCGTAGGAGCTTGCAAGGTGTCTTCCAGGCAATGTGCTGGCAGAGAGTGACCCAAAATGTGGCCTCTCTCTACAACACACAATTTTCTTTTTCCATTTTTGACCTGAATTGCCCCTAGTTTATCCCTCCGTGCTGTTCCCTCTGGGCCTCAAAATGCAGCCTCCAATTCCATAATGGATTTTTGATTTATTATTATTATTATTATTTGGGTGGTTATCTATTTATTTATTGAATTGCAAAGACTCCTTCTTTAAAAAAAACAAAAAAAAAAAAAACAACAAAATTTTTTTGTAATCTTGAGGGATAATTTTCATCAACTTGAGGGATTAGCAGAAAAGAAATTGTTTTTCAATGCCTAAACTGGAGGGATAATTTTGTAATTGAAGAGCATAATAAGAAGACCAGTTTTTCAATAAATATTGCAGGCTGGCAATGCATCGCATCCATCTAAGAGGACGGCGTCACATAAGATTCCGAATTTTTCACTCACGAGAGATTGTCGTCTCCATTATGCAGACTCCAACCGAAACGGTGTCGTAAATCAGGCCGATTGCATCGGTGCCTACAGATTCTTTTCAATTTCGTCTGATGGACGGAATCTTGGTGGGCCGGTTTCTGAAAGTGACTAATTATTGATATGCTTTTCATATTTTAGTCCCGATTGGATACATTGGTCCCTTCTCTCTAGCTTCGTATTAAGCGGCTGCCAGTCGAGTCTCGCCCTTCTGTAAAAATATCCAATGCTCTCTCCTTATTAAAAAATCTCTTTAACTAATCTATTAAAATAAAAATATTAATGAGAATTTTTCAAATTTAATTTATATATATAATAATTGATATATTGACGAAATATCCTTTATTTATTACAAAAGGGATAAAAAAAAAAAAAAAAAACTTTTCCACAGAATTTGGGAATATAAAATCCCAGACTTAGCAAGAGCCGTTGGTCACACATGATAAGCATTTCTAAATAACTCGACTTTTCAATTGACTGCTCAGGTACGTACAAATGTTGTTTTAGCCCGGCATCTCTTTTTATGAAAAGCCGATTCTTTTTATGGTAGGAGAATGTCTTTTTCGTTTTTGGTGCACCGAAAGGTTCTGGTTGGGGAACTTTAATTGCCTATTATTTTACTAAACGGGCAATGAAGCCACTTAGATTTATGGACAAGCAAGCAAGGAATCACATGATTAATGACGTGAAAGTCTTTGTTAGTGGGAAAGTCAGATTTACCGAGTATGATGCCCGCTGCCTCCTAGCCGTTGTGCGTCCAGATGCAGTGCCAATGGCTCAAAAATTTGGGTCCACGACCCAACTCTTTATCTTTCAAAAACTGGCGTTGTAAATAATTTTGGGTGCATTGGAAGTGAATTTTTACACCATCTAATATTGTGACCCAAGTTATTGATCTAGCTGACGTTGAAAGAAAAATAAAATAATATTAATTTCCGAGCTGGTTGTTAAAGAAAAAATAATACATACATACATATATATATATATATATATATAACAAAATCCCGACAGATAAATTGGTTAGAATTCAAATTGTAAGAAGTTATGAGCGCATCTAATTTCACGGACAATTGTGTCGGTGGCTGATCCAAGGGCCACCCGCCGCGCTGTCCAATGATTTCTCCCCAACAAGTGACACGTTAATGTTATCCGTATTGATATTTTCTAAAATGTGGGTCGTTTGATCAGAAACGAATTGAAAACGCACCGATTTACTTTGACACAATTAAATGCTGGGTGACTGATTGGTAACTAATAATTTATATCGATCCAATCAAGGCGTCACAGCCAGTACAGAAAGTTCACATTTATAATTTGATTAACCTTACTTACTACATTTAAAACAAAACCGAATAATTGAAGAACTCGTCCAAGCAACATATACTTGGTTCATACCAAACAATATACATTATGATCACTTGAATTTTGGATCACGATCTCAAGGCAAGGTCAATAGTATTTAGCACCATTCTCGAGTCTTGTCTTGTGTTCAATAGAAACGTGGGCCTAAGATATCCCACTAGATCAGAGATCCAACGACAGCATGGTCCTCTGAATAGATTCTACTGCATAGAGGCATGAATCCTGCCGGGCTGGTTTTTTTTTTTTTTAAAAAAAACAAAGCTTGGTAGAAAATTGCCCACGTATCGCTGACAACAATATAGGCACGAATGGAAACTAGAACGATACGTTTCGTAAGAACTTAATGGAAAGACGGCCAGTGCAGAGAATAGACAGATGCTCTGAATTCCGCATCTGGACCACAGGTAGTTCTGACATTCAAGAGTTTCGGTTGGGCACAGTATTTTAAATTGGCCCATAGTTTTAAGAGTGGAAATAATTATGTAAATACACCATAGAAACCATTAATTATTGGCATAATATTCTAGTAATCTTTTACATCTACAATAACAAGTGGCGGATATGCACAATGCCAGCTTCCACTTAGATTGCAGGCCAATCTGGGCCACCACATCGGTCTTATATGGAAGTGTAGCTGTAGTCGTCTTCCGACGACGCAGACTGACCAAGAACTGATAACAGAACAAAGGCACCATACAGTACAGTAACCACTGCGGTGAAGTTTACAAGTAAGGCCTCGGAACCATATTTGGCAAGTCCAGAGTTCTCAAGAAATGTAAGCTTCTCCAAGAACCCGATGGCTGCATTGCCAACCGCCAAAGCATACACAAAAAGCCCAAATAGCACATGCCAAGGAAGTGACAGACTCCGGAGTGTAGCTGACCCTCCAGGGAAAAAGAATGTGAGAAACCCGTATATCCACTGCCAAATTAACTCCCCGGTGTTCAGATCAAAATCCAAAACAAAATCATCACAGAACCTGTAAAGTTACTATTCAAAACAAACAATAAATTTACCTGGATGCCATAAAAAGAAATGATCCCAATCCCAAGCCAGGAATGTAAGCTGTAAAGATTGGCAATGGAACTCTCGTTATGGTATTTGAATGCCGTGTAGATGCCGATGATACCCAGTATTAATGCAACAGCGTGGAGAATCAAGTGTATTAGCTTCTTTTCCTCTCTCTTAAAAGGAAGAGCTTTGTAGCTTATAATAGCTGCATTTTCGTTTTATAGAGTATTTAAAAAAAGTAGAAAAAAAAAAAAAACAAGTCAATATCATTTAAGTAAGGAAAACAAGCAAAAATTTCGAAAAATTACCTTCTCCTCCTATGATAATTAGGCCGATTAGCATCAAAACAGGATGAATCTGTAATACGAACAAGAAAGAAGATCAATACTCAGTAATCACTGTTTATTCAGGTGGACCACGAGGTCATACGGTTTCTTTTACCCTTTTCTTTTATTCTCTTCTCTTGCACTAAAAGTAATTAGTGGCAAACATACGGAATTATTTTTAAAGGGAAGAAAAGGAATAACAATTATAATGCAAAAAGGCTGAAATGGACCCTGCATGTTTCACACGAAATGTGATGGCCCAATTCTTATTTCTTTGCCTAACAATAACAATATAAAACTAATCATCACTTTGAAAAATTAGTGGACCAACTCACGAGTGCATAGCCAGTAAAAAAATTGTACAAACATTCGCATGCGTGACAGATGGAAGCGGTAGGATGAGAGTCTTGAACATTCAGTTGCATTTGGCAAGATTTAACCCCAAAAAAAAAACAAATTAATAAAATTAAAAAAAGTAAAATTTGGTATAGAGTTAGGTGGGCACGCGCTTTAGTGATTGCTTATGGCTTCGCAATGCGAAAGCCAGGACGTGGGGCCACATAGGCCCCGCAACTTGAATGGGAACTAGTCAATAGACACGACAAACGGACGAGTAAAGGTTAAAAAAAATAATAAAAAATTAAGTAGATTTAAAAATAATAAATTTAAATAAATATAGTTAATTTTTATATTTTATAAATAATATTTTATACTATAAATATATAATATTAATATAATATAAAATTAAATTCACCCATTCAAATTCCTTACTGTTTAGTCTTATTTAGATTTTTTTTAAAAGAAAAAACAACTTTAGAAGTTATGCATTCAAAAAAAAGAAAAAATCAACAGTTTTTTTTTTCCAAAAATAAATAAATAAAATTGAGCTAGCGGCAGTACAGCCAAGATAATGGCCCATTACAGGTGAAGATATACACATACAGGAGAGACTAATTTTAGAAAATGGGCAATAAAGCACAAAGTGAGCGTCCAGGTATGGTTTAATTTTGCTTTTTTTTCTTGGGTTGGGGAGGGGAGGGGAGGGGGGAGGGAAGACAATTTTAATTCTTCAAGCTGATAAGCATCTAGAATTTTCGCCAAGCAATCAAGCAGATAATAAACAAAACGAAGAGACATTTTCAATTGGATTGATGATTTCACATTCCTTTTCCAAAACACCAAGCAAAGGGGCTCGCAATAACTTATATAATAATGATAAGATAAGGAAAACGAGGGAGTCCCAAGTCAATTGGATGGCATCCAATACGGCAGGAAGATCAAAAGCTAAATTCTGAACGCCATCAGTAAGGAATTCAATTCCAAGGTGATGCCTTTCGATTTTTTGCCATGGCAAATGGAGATTATTGTTCTCAATTTGCCATTACTCTAAGGCCTTAGCAGCAGGCAGAGAATAGTCTCAGAACTCAGTATAGATAAAACTGTCGGGGCAACTGGGAATCGCCCAAGTTTATCGAATCTAAAAGACAGGGCAACTACTTGACAAATCCTAACAGAGTTTGCAGAATCGAACATAAGAACTACCAAAAATCTACGAAAATTGCAGACTCGGACACCCATAGAAACCAAAACAAGAATCATCGTACAAAAAACAAAACAGAGACTTACATTAAAGATGAGACTTTTGTTTGTGGCTTCCCAAGCCAATCCACCTCTGTAGTAGATGCACCAGACCAGAACCATAGCCGCACCCCCCACTCCAAGCACGTGGGCCACAAACGTGAAGGGTAGCGCCTTAGCCCCTATAGCCATATCCTTCGATTTCCTCTACTTTCACTTCGATTTACCCTCCAAACCGAACTTGAAAGTCTTGAAATTCCGGACGGGTGAGCAAACCGAATGCAGGATAGGGTTGCCGAGTTGCCAGTTAGGGACAAGAGGAAAGTTTTAAGTATGAGGGCATTTTATCTGTTTCAACCGGTTCTTACAGGCCATATTATTCACCGTTAGATTAGAGATAGCCTGAATGATTAGAATTATGCCACGTGGATTCGACTGGTCAGACGACTTTTGTGTGCCTGTGCTGCATTCAGCATCCCTGGCCGTGTCTCCTTTGGTTCCGCAATTATGGATTTTTCCTTTTAAATTCAATGCTGCGTAGGTGGTAGGATGTTCTCTTTCTTTTTTTTTTTTTTTTCATTTATTTTTAATTATTATTTTAAACCAAAAAAAAATATTCATCAAAATATTAATACAAAAATTAATATTATTTTTTAATATCTTTAATTAATTTTTTAATTAAAAAAATCATATAGCATATATTATAGGTAAATTAAAATTATTTGTTAATATTTTTTCATGTCAATAAAAAAAATTAAAAATTAAGCAAAAGGGAGTACACGATGGTTATATTCTTTCACAAGCTACTTATTGATATGGCAATAAATTAAATAATAATATGGAATGTTAAGTTAAACTATGTGTCACTCCGTCCGAAAACCTGGTGATATGATGTGAGATAAGAGAGAATTTTTCTGGTTTGGGCACAAAGGTTAACAATGTTTGGTCATCCTCTCTCTTCTCATCTGGTTAGTTGTCTAACTGCCAAACCCATTTCTTTGGTTAATCTTATGCAATTTTTTTGTATTTCCATTTCTGTCATCATCCACTTGATAGTTCTCACACACACACACACATATATTTTTTTAAGGAAAATATTTGTTTCCTTAACGGTAATATTTAGTAAGTGGTGCGATTTGGGCAATTGGGCTACCATATGAAATAGCCTTTGTGAGTGCGTCATCTTTCATGGGCTCATGGCTAACTTAACACCGTAACTTTGAGAGATCTCGTTTTCGATGTGCCCCACCATGTCTTTCGGCTCCTTTGTCATTTTTGTCAAGATTCAGCTGAAGTCATGTCTGACGTCACATATGAGTGGGCCATCAAAATTAATGTTTCAATACGGAGACCTTTTTTTCATGGACCCACAGCCCGCTCAATTATCACTCAACCCCCTCAACCCTTCCCCCCGCCCCCCACTTTTTTTTTTTTTTTTTAATTTATTCTGCATCAAAGTCCCTCTTTAATTGTAAAAAAGAAGCCACCCTTTAACCAAGCTTGTATCTCTCTCTCTCTATCTTGTGCACTCAGTCCTCTCCCCTGAGAACCCCATTAACAGCGTCTGCCTCAAACAAAAAAAATGGAATGTAGGGTCCGGTTCTATAATGCCTCGCCGCTTTCTCTTCACCCACTAAAGTGGTTGAAATCAATGCCATGTCTTCTTGTGGTGGTTTACGATACTGTATTTAGTGTCAGTCGTGCGGCCCAGAGTAAGGTAGAGGTGATGAGACTTTAATGAAGCCCAACAGGCTTAAAGAAGTACATGATCACCCAAGCCCATGCAGGCCCAAATATACGTCCGCGCATGAGCCTGAACGTGCCGGGCTTACAAGTGGTGCAAGCTGATTGGTGTTCCGCAGGATCCAATCCATGTTCTTTCTTAGTTTTAGTGAAGTTTAATTTATTAGAGTCCTCTAAGGTGTCGAATTCGACTTTTGTTTGTTTTGACTTTTGTTTTTTCATTTTTTCTTTTTTCCCATGATTGAATTAAAAAGAAAGAAAGAATAAAAAGGGCGAATGTAATATTAATTTAGAAAACATAGTACTTCACTCTTTTCATCCTTTAAAGATATTTCACTTTTAAAGAAAAGGGCGAGCATTGCCCTCAAGCTGACAAATGAAACCAAAATTTTTAAAGAATGTTGTAAGCTCGGCAAAATGCAGACATCCTTAAATCAAAACGCAGTAGCTGCACTCTAAACCATTTTCCTCGTCCTTGGATCTTTCAAACGAAAGGCATATCTTGTCGTACAACCTTTAGAAGCAGAACTTGTTTGCTTACATGTTAACGTTGCCGAACTTGTGAAACACCTAGATTAGTCGTTTACCAAACGAAGCGATAGCCATTAGCTATCCCTAGCAGCTATCAGTGTCACAACATTATTTCTTATGTTACAATACAAAATCACTCATGACATTGTTTAAAATTCGTTGGTCATTAGTCCACTCAAATGCTTTATTTAACCATTGCTCTAATTTTTTTAACCAAGTTCGATTGTTGGAGGACAAACAAGTAGCACGGAAACCCGTCATGAATCTTCTGGTTCAAGAATAAAGACCTGCTACCTGAACCAAAAGAAAAATTGGGTCTAGCGGTGAAAGTTAGCTTATTATAGTTCAAATCCCTATGAAGTGAGGTGTGAAATTTAAGAGACATGGGAGAGTTACCTCTGTAGTTCACTGCCGTCTAACCAGTTTCAAATTGGGATGAAATGAAAAGAAAATGTTGGCTATTTGGTGCTGGTTGTTCTTATTACAAAGAGAGGGAAAAAAGGGAGAGGGGGGGGAGGGTGGGGTCGTTTTGGGCAATGCAATAACGGGCGTCCGCCCGGAAAAAAAATGACTGTAGTCAATGGCTTCGTTGTGATTATTAGGCAAAGATTCAATACGCGTGCCAGCGAGTCGAACGCTACTTTTCACCAAAAGCGGAAACTGGCGAGCTGCTCATTGACCTTGAGGAAGCATCGCAACTTTTTCAAGAAACAAATTAAATTCCTACATAAAATTGCACCGTACCGCTCAAGAAACAAAAAAAACAACAGAGGGGGAGAAATTTGAAACCTAGTTGCAGTATAAAGATTGACATGTAACGGTCGAGCTGTAGAGAGAACAATCATATTTTTTGGTAACCGTATGGCCTTATGCACAGAATTTTCAGCATACGCAACAGCTCAAGTTATTTAATGACGCGACTTCATGTCCTATGTCACTTAATTTGGGAATTAAATGGTTGCTTCCCAACAGATAAATATGAGGAATTTTTTTTTTCTTTCTCTTTTTGAAATTGCCCACATATTTTCGGTCCCATTAAACTAAATGCTGAAAATGAGACGAAAGAAAGGACAGGCGGAGCAGAAAAAAACATATCTTAAGTTTTCTCCTTGGTCACTAGCGTCATTAAGAAGATGATGATGTATACCTTCCACGTATGGTATTGATGTTTAGATTGCTCTCCACGAGAAGCATAAGGTTCTGATGGGAATATTACTAGAAAAGGAAGAAACGCTCCGAATATCAGGCTTACAGCTCCTATTTATGGTACTGTAATCTTTTTTTTTTTCCTAGAAAAAGAATGAAGCATTTTAGTTTTTAGTCAGCTAAATTTTCAGAATTGAAAGAGGAGACGGGAGAGGGCATCAACTACATTAAAGGAAAATCTTACAAGCCATCATCCTCTGTTTTCTTTTTTCATTCCACCAAATACGCAAGACAGCTGTTGAGTGGATCACCAGCCACCAGCAACTCTCGATATCCTTCCCAAACAACCGCCAAAGGGGGCTTACAGTGATAATTTATCGACCCATTTAATTTCTTACTGTGGGTATCGCAGAAATTCTATATATGGAGAAGATCTAAAATTTATACTATAATTAGTATCTTTTTGATGCGGTGATCGGTTTTATTAACTTATAAGGGGGAAACAAGCGTCATACTTTAAAAACATCCGCTTAGCTCTTCACGACGTGCTGAGACTTTTCCTTGAAGCCTTGAAGTTCAATGAAACACAATCCATCCTAAGTTCTTCTCTAATAAGTTGATGTTTGTAACATCGGAAAACGAGTGGGAATGGCAACGGGAATTCTGTTTTTTTTTTTTTTTCTTTCTTTCAACGGGAATTTTATAATTGACCATGAAAAGGCACTCAAACTAATTAATTAATAACCAACATGAGCTTGCGAATCCACATTGACATATGTATTTCCCCTTAAGGATCGTCAAAGCCAGATCAGATTCCTCAGTTAAGATATGTCTATCAGCAATTTTTTTTTCTTCTTATTTGGCGGGTGGGAGTTGAACGGAGAGAGAAAAGACACATGGGATCATTTGCTCCTACTGATTCGAAGAGCAACTTGCCTGGGTTTTGACTACAGATAAAAGCAGACCATTAATGGAGTCCATTTTTTAATACTGCACCCCCGAAAACGATGAGGATTTCTTCGCCTTTTCTGAGCAGCTTTGCGCAAGCTAAAGCTAAGCCGTTTCGAGCCCTGTTGGGCTACACCCTGTAGAGCGAATCAACGCAGGCGAACGATGATGAGGTGTCTCCAAGTCCTACCAATTATATTTCTCCAAATCATTGGTTTAGTTAAGTCATGATTTCATTTCTAATTAATCAAACGGACACTTACAAATAAGAATTTAATATGAAGAAATCACTGCTTCTTTTTTGACCTCAATTGAGTAACGAAATTATGGGACGTGAAGGGAAGAGGTCTAGACAGTTATGCTAAAATCAAAACTTCCAGATTGAATATATGGTGACTATATGGTTATTACGTTTGCATTTCTTTTTCCACGATGTCCCTCCCCCAAAATGTTAAACCAATCATTTTTAGAGAAATATAGAAGGGTAGTCATCAGAGCTTTTCCCTCTTTATTTTATCCGGTGGTTTAAAGACCATCACTCCTTTCTCCTTTCCTACTTAAGCAAAATCCCGAAGAAGTGGGGCAACAATTAGTTGGAACTATTAAATGGGGTGGATATGCATCCACGAAAGAAAGAAAGAAAAGAAACAAGAGGGTAGACGCGCTGTTTTTTTCTTGGTCATATTAAGCATTACAACTTATGTGGGAAATATAGCCACCACAATCCTTCCCCTAGACAAGTTATTGCTGTCACAGCGAAAATAATTACCACTTAGTTGACTGAGACGTATCACCCAAGTGTAGGGCCATCTATGTCATTTTAAGGTCCGCACCTCGTGCCTTTCTGCATTAGAAAACTTTAATGACGACAGCTGTGTGGCACCACATGGTCTGCTTAGTAGAGCGAAGTATCTCAAAGTATTCACTCCAGTCACGGAGATCCTTAGGATCTCGGTCATCTTCACTCGTCAGTTAGCATCTCCGACTTGTCTGCGTACTTTAATTGCACTACAAAGAAAGCAGCAAAGGACCACACCCCCAGCCTTGGTGTTGCTACCAGATTGCTTCTGGATTCTAGGCTGCAGATTCTCTGAGAATCCAGCACAAGGCCAAAAAATGTTCAAATCATGGAGAAGCGAAAAGAAAAAGATAAAAGCAGTTTTCAAATTGCAGTTCCAGGCAACTCAGGTAATAATTTAACTGGCATTCTTGTTTACTCAGTTAAAGGAGTGTTTATTTTGAGATAGATTATAGATGTATTGCAAGTTTTCGTTACCTGGATCTATAGCCATTTAGGCTGGGTTTATCCCCCCATTGCACCCCCCCAAAAAAAATAAAAAAATGCATGTGTTGCAAGTAAATGCAGATGAAGGCAGAAGCTATACTTTTGTTAATACAATCAAGAGTTACTAGCAACAAATGACCATGTTTTGCATCCTCCTTCAGGTGCCACAGCTGAAAAAACCTGCCTTGGTAATATCTCTGATGCCAGAGGATGTTGGAAAGCCAACTTTCAAACTTGAGAAAGCTGCAGTTAATGATGGAAGTTGTTCGTGGGAAAATCCCATCTATGTAACAGTAAAACTCGTAAAGGAGCCAAAAGCAGGAAAGCTGAATGAGAAGATATACCATTTCATAGTCTCTAGCGTAAGTTACAGTCACGAGTCTTTTTTCCAGGTTTAGGATGCGTGCATCTCGTGTCCACTCACTAGTGCTTATGGGTCTTGCAGGGATCCTCAAAATCAGGTTACTTGGGTGAAGCTTCAATTGATTTTGCTGATTTTGCGGAGGAAACTCAGCCATTGACTCTATCTCTACCTCTTAAATTTGCAAACTCCGGTGCAGTTCTTCATGTTAGTACTCCCTTCATCCCTCTGTCATTACCCCTCTCACACATACCCACAAATGTATGAAATTCTCGTGATCTAACCATTTTGCATTGATTGGCCCTCTCATCTTAGCATGGTCTCTAAAGTTCAAAACCTAATTTGACTATGTAATTTGAACTTGATGCTGTGATGCTTACATAAAGTAATCATTGAAACAGGTGACAATTCAGAAGATGCAGGGAGGAGCTGATCAAAGGTGAACATGACCATTAACAATTAATTCACACTAAACATTTTCTTCTTATTCTTTAAATCGATTATTATTTTCTCTACTTAAGTTGAGTTTCTATCTTTTGCTTTCACTATTAATGTTTACTAACTGTAGACTGTAATACCAGGTTCATTGAAGACAACGGAGAACAAACATTTCCTCCTGATGCAAGCATGAAGAACCAACTGAGAGACAACCATACAGATGGAAATAATAAAAGTTTTGCTGAAGTAAGGTCTACTACCATTGATTGTCACTCTCTTTGAACACAGTTCCTGGGGAAGTAGGGATAAAAAGTTCATGGCATATCTCATAGATCGATTGCTTTTCTAGATTGTGACTGAACAGTTTCTCGATAATATTGCAGGATAGGAACCTGGTGGATGGACAGACAGAGGGTAGCTTCAAAGAATGTATTGGCTCCAATGCTCATATAACAAAAAAGCTTCTGCATCGAAGATCAAGCACAGATTGGTCGGTCAGTTCAGCTTCAGATGGAAGTTTATGTGACTCAAAAAGGAGTCTTGAAGACAACATTCTAAGGGAAGCACAAGGGCCATCAGATTCATCCATTGAACACCTCAAAACTGAAATAAACAATCTGATGAGGCAAGCAGAACCATCAGAACTGGAACTACAATCTCTTCAAAAACAGATTATGAAAGAAAACAGAAGGGCACAGGATTTATCTGGACAAGTTGCCAACCTTAAAGAGGAGAAAGATGAGCTTAAAGCAGAATGCGGACTGCTCAAGTCCTCACAAAAAAATGTTGGTGGAGGAGAAATTGCGAAGCAATTGCTAGCAGAGAATGAGGATGCAAGGGTTCAGTTAGAAGAGATCAAGCGGGAGCTTTGTCATGAAAAGGAGATGAAGACTAACCTTCAGTTACAACTCCAGAAAACACAAGATTCAAATGCTGAGTTGCTTCTTACTGTCCGAGACCTGGATGAAATGTTGGAGAAAAAAGGCATGGAAATATCTCATCTTTCCAGCAAGTTAGACTCTATAAAGGGTATTGATGAGCGTTGGGAGATAGATTGCAAATCCAATATGAAAAAGAAAATAGAATGTCAAGCAACTCCTGAACTGGAAGAATTAGCTGGGAAGCAACATGATGCAAGTGAGTTAGATCAACTGAATCAAAATATTGCAGACCTTTATGGTGAAATGGAGGCCTACAGGGAGGAGAGAGTGCAGTTGGAGAATTACATAGAACAACAAGCCCAGGACTACAAGGACTTAAAACAAGAAAACTGTGATCTCTCTTCCAGTTTAGATCAGATGCAGCTAGAAAAACTGAAGATACAAAGTGAATACTCAGAAGTTGAGTCACAAAAGCAAAGGCTAGAGGAAAAATTGAAGAAGCAGACAGAAGAGTTATCAGGATCTATGGTTTCCATCAATGAACTCTCAAGTCAGGTCAAAGAGGTGGAGAAAGAATTAAAGAGTCAAGCACAACGATTTGAAAATAACCTGGAAGCCATGACGCATGCCAAAATTGAACAAGAACAGAGAGCCATCCAAGCAGAAGAGGCCTTGAGGAAGACAAGATGGAAATATGCCAGTACAACAGAGTGTCTACATGAGGAATTCAGGAGGCTTTCTCTGGAAATGGCAGGTAAATTTGATGAGAATGAGAAGCTAACAGTGAAGGCGATGACAGAAGCTAATGAGCTTCATGCACAGAACAGAATACTGGAAGACAGCCTTCAGAAGGCTGATGAAGAGCTTGTTCTATTTAAGGACCAGAACAGGTTACAAGTGGAAGAACTATCAAGTAAATTAGATTTGAAAATGAAGCACATAGAACAATTGTCAGCAGAAGTCAACGATAAATCCAAGCAATTGATATCTGCAGAAGAGCATGCCAACGAAAAGCAGGAGGCTTTCTCAAAGGAAATTCAAATGCTCCAAGGCAGGATAGAAAAGCTTACACAGGAAAAGAATGATATGGCTAAATGGGCAGAAAAAGAAATAAAATTGAGAACTGAAACGAAACAAATAAATGAATCATATGAAGAAACAGGCACCCTGTCAGAAAGTTTGAATAGAGAAATAGATGAACTGGAGATGAAATCTGTGTTGGCAAAGGAAGAAGAAATAACACAAGAAGAGTTATCCACCCTGAGGTCTTTACAGGATGAAAAAGAGAGAATGATCAAGAAATTGTTATCAGAAACTGAAAGCCTTGGAGCTCAGCATACAGATTTGCAATGCTGCTACTCAGAAGAAGAATCACAGAAAGATATCCTACAGACACAAGTACTTCAGTTGCCGGGTGAGCTGCAAAAGGAAGAGAAAAGTACTCATATGGAAAAGAAGCTCAACTACAATGATGGACAAGCTACATTTTCAGGAGAAAAGCACTTGACTATGGCACGAAATGATAAAAAGGAGGCTGAATGTTCTGAGGCAATTGCTCAGAGTATCAGCAAGTCTGAAGAAAGAAGTACTGGGGAAAGCATGCTACATTCTGATTTAAGTTCTAGGAAAAGCAAACCCATTGACAAAGAATTTAGTGTGACAATGCCTGAAAGGTATGATTTCAAGTTGACCTTTTACATCTTGAATCTTTTGGCTTTGCATAAATTTTCTGATCAACTTCCTATTTTCCTGATAAGTCTGGGTTCATCTCATGTTAATATGACTTGGAAGTTGTCTCTGCTTATGATTCTCATTTCTGCTTTTTAATTCATTCCTTGACTAAATTCTGATAGGGACTTCAGCAATTGCCATACCAAGAATGAACCTAATCTCACCGAACTGTTAAATGAAATGGCATTTCTTAAGGAAAGGAACAGATCTATGGAAAATGAATTAAAAGAGATGCAAGAGAGATACTCAGAGATCAGCCTCAAATTTGCAGTGGTAGAAGGTGAAAGACAACAGCTTGTAATGACCATTCGCAATCTCAGGCATGGTAAGAAAAGCTAACACCTCTAAGATGTAATAGATCGCACAGAAGAAGAGAGATTGATTGAAAAACTGTTATCTGAAACTGAAAGCCTTAGAGCTCAGCATACAAAGTTGCAATTTAAATGACCGGTTGAGCCAGCAAGTTGTGCTGCTTGTGTGTTCCTTTATGAACAATGTAATTGACAGGTTGAGCTACCAGGTCCAAATGTCACAAAACCCTGGGATCTTGTAATGTAAAATGTATCCAATCAACGTGCTGCTGTGAATCATTCGGTTTGAATACGTGTGTTAATGTGGATATGGATGAAATGGTATTGTAACTCACTAACTCTGTTTAATTTCCCCAATTGCCAATGTCAATGTGGAGCAATTTCAAAAGAGACTTCAAATTTCAGAAATCCATATCCATAATCATCAGTTAACCAGAGCCAGTAGATTTAGTTCATTCAAATATTATAACCGACAATCTCGTTAAGTAGCATCTATCGTTTAGTTTAAGAGTCAAAAGCTTGCTGTATCACAACCACGTTTTGGCCAAGAAAATAATAGAATTGTCACGAGTCACAAAATATGGCATTCATGCAAAATGTAGAAAAACGAAAAAACTGGCGATGTCGTGGGATTAGAGAACTAACCTCTACCTCGGTAATGTGAAGCAGGGTCCCTCTTGCTCTTGAATCATTGACTTCGAAATCTTTTGCTCAGACGATGGGCACTTCCGTCAGTCCATACTAGCTTCGTTTGATTTCCACTTTCATTCAAAGCAAAAGATAAAGTCTGCATGTACAATTTTCAGAATCCATACCGTAGAGGTTTTTTCAAATTAAATATGATAATCACTTACGCAAAGAACTTATATGAAGCATATTGTCACAAAAGGATCACACATCCCACCTGTCTTGATCTCTTATCAACGGGCGTCCACGTCGGAAGAATGGAGGCTGAATTACTTTCAATCTTGGATGAGCTCAAAAATTGGGCAGATTGCTTTTGCTTCTTTTGTTGCTGTATCTTCCGCGGGGTGCTGCCTCCCCGGTACTTGAAAAGTTCAAGAATAGATGGACTTTTTCTCCTGGCAACTCTTGACATATTTGATTTGATCCCGTAAACCGGGGTGCTTGAAACTTGGGTTGATGAATCAGATGGAATGGACTGCTGCCGCAACCTGCGCTTTTCCCTGATTCTGTTAAGAAACTCTATCGTCCAGGGTGAACCTCCTTGTGGATGCTTAGAGTGAATGGCTCTAGAAAGTGGTGTCTGCGTTTTAAATGAGAACTCTTTGGAAATTCCTGAAGATTTCTGCGCTAGAAGCTCCTCTAAGAGCTGATTGGGCTGTTTGAAAAACACCTTATTGTGGTCAGCAACAGCATCGGGAAGAACATTGTTACCGTGTAAACTTTCACTGTGATCTCCTGCAGTCCCCGTATCTGTACCAGAGTTGATCTCAGCAGCAGTTGGAAAAGTAGGGTGACTGTTTTTGTCAAATGACAATCTTCTTGCAGCCTTAGACTTTCTTGTGCACTCTTCTTCTGTTCCAAACAGCCATGGTGAGAAATCCGTTGGGTTAGTAATAGAAAGAATACCCATATCCATTAAAGCACCACCATCAAGGTCAACAGTTTCTCCATTAAAATCTTTACACTGAGTCTCATATTTACTGGCGCTAGTACAGTCAAAATTGTTTTCAACAGTTGCAGTTCCTCGGTCATGACCCAAGAGTTTATCCCTCTTGGCTGATCTTGGCCCTTTATTTTCATCTAGTATCAGAGACGGATCCATTATCCCAGCAGTATCTGGTTCCTCATTCAAAGAAGGACTAGGCCATTTCAACTCATCAAGTATCTCAATGTCTTTTGACATCCGATAATCATCTCGCTCACATACATCAGAAGAACCCCGCAAGCCATCAGTGAATTGATTCAATAGCTCAGACTGCCACACATCATCCACACGCATGTCCCTCTTTTGACCTCTATGGACGCATGTCTGTTGTTTCCTGTGTGACTCAAATTTAAAATGACATTTATCTGAACCAGTGCTGGAAGACACAGAAGAGGAACAGTCTGTCAATATAGATTTGGAATCTTCCCTTTCACCATATCGGCACAAAGCACTAAATAAAGCAACACTTTCTTCAGGAACATGATACTGTTGGACTGCAAGGATCCTGTGGTCATGTGGCCACTCAAACAATTTAATGAGGATGCCTCCTGAGGATAGCATTGCATGAGCTGTCAGTGGATTAACTGAAGGAAACTGGGTAAGGAAAGTTTCTGCTAGAGTTTCTGATTCTGGCATTGGAGGGTATATGCCCCTATACAGCTTAGCGGCATACAAAATAGTGCCTAATATAATTTCATCAGTTAGCTCTGGTGAATAGGAACAGAAGAGCTGCAAATCTACTCCCAGGCTTGATGCTGCTGCATAGAGTCCATCAGAGGAGTCCATTACTGTCGAAAGGAAGCTGCTTTCTCCCTCAAAGACCTAAAGGAAGAAAAGAGAGATTATCTGTAAACAATTCAATGAGGATCATTTGGTGAGTACGCTAAAAGGAAGCACCCTCATACAATATTCAACCATATTAAATCCCTCCTAAATTACAATGTCTCACAATGCCCAGTATAATTTGCAAATCTTTGGATTCAAACTAGATCCCCAAACTCTGCAAGCAGAAAACCACAGCATATGTATGCAGGTTACCATTTCAACACAGCAGAATCTGATAGAGAACACACTAAAATATCCTTTATCGATCTACAACAAGAATGTTCGCTCAAATTTTCTATGTTATGTTTCAAGCTCCACATACAGACAAAAACAATCCATGTGTAAAAGAAATAAGTTGAAAAGTTCTCACAAAATGCTTTTCTTAAACTAGTGCTTAGACAGAAATCGAAGAGAAAATAACAATTTAATTTTTCAACATATAGTAATGGCTGAAGATAAAGGTCAACAGAAAAAATTATAACATGTACAGCAGTTACCAGAATGCAGCCACTGAAAGTGAAACTCAGGCATGCCAAGACATTGGTCGCTACATGCTCAATGCGTAAAGGCAGGCTTGAGCAAGTCTCATCTACAGCAGCAGCTTTCTTTCCAATGTTTCTGCAATCATACCATACCAAGCAAACTGAAGAACTAATAATAGCATCCACAGGTAGATGATCTAAGTCACGCTCTATGACTTGTACTCCTTCTTTCTCCATTGCGAGAAGCCTTTGGTATGTACTTCTTCTAGATATTATCATTTCCTTGTCAATATTTTGTGTGTTCATGATAATCATGGTATCAGGAAAAGATGCCATGCCTCCTGCAAGCTGCTCAGATTCCATTGTATGGGCAACTGACATAGGCATACAGCAAGCTTCTACTACATTTGCAGCTTCTGGAAGTCTTGTATTGTACTTGTTCTCAATATTTGTAGCATTCAGAGATTTCTCCAAGCTTTGCTTGTTTATATTTGCGTCTAAAGAGAGGACACAACAGGAATCTCGTACCTGGGATAAAACTACTTAGTGTAAGTTTATAATACATGATTCAGGAATTGCTATGCAAAATGTTAATTACAAAAAGGAAGTGGCAAAATTCACAATAATGTTGGTCAATAATTCACAATAAGGTTAGGAAAAATTTCACAATAATGATAATTGATTTCCCTTATTAATTCACAACTGTTGCCACTGATTTCTTCCAAGAAACTTTCTTTAGCATGAGAAAATCACCAACCGTTACTTTTTGCAAGAAAAACCAGCTTCCACCATTCAACATATATTGAATGAATTTTACCTTAGCATCATGTGTCTGGACTGTAGATTCCCTCTTTATCAGATCTTTAGCTTTCTGAGGATTCAAGAAAAACTCGAGGTCATTGAACTGTGACATGGACTTAAATAACAATGAAGCCTTTTCAGAATTATCTTCGGCTAAGTGTTCTGCATATCCTGATTTTCGACTGGTGTTGCTTAACAACTTACTTGAACTGGTATCCATAAGCAAGCAGTTGGAAGTATAATGCATATCTAGTAATTCCTCATGCTCTTCCTCTTTTGGCCCATCCAAAGCATCATCACAGAAAACAAGGTCAATTTTTAACTTTCCATCACCAGAAAATTTCCAATCAAAATCACTGCTATGGGAATCTAGATCCTTGAATTTATACTGATAAAAGGAAAGGATATCAGGGCCAAATTTATCTTCCTCCAAAAGGCTCCAATCCATGTAGATTACATTGGATGCTGAAAGTGGGTGTGGCATAACATGAGACAGAATTTCCTCTGCAACAGAGTCTATGGACCTTATCTTGTCATGGTCAGAAATATTAGTTATAGGCAATGACTTGAATGTGTCATCTACCAGAGCTAACTCAGAACTAATAATCACGTCATTGAAATTCTTGAAGTTCATATCTTCCTCAAACATCCAATCGCATGTAACTTGGTCATCTGCCATTTGCATGTCAAAGAATGCTTCGTAAATTTGAGAAGTGTCAACATCAAGGAACTTGAATTCCTGAAAAACAATTGGTCTTGTTGGAGAAAGGCAATCCACTGCCCCTTCTTCTGTGTTCAAAGATTCTATCAAACTTATAATATCCATTGCAGGGAACATATCTGCAGATGCCTCGCCAGATTCAAGGCAATGCTTTGATAGAAAATGGATACAAGCAAAATCTGGGTTATCATAATGCAAAGAACCCAACAGCTCCATTCCATCATTTGCAGGGTTCTCTCTTTGAGTCCTCTGAGAATCAATATTTCCAAAATATGATAGAAGTTCATCATCCACAGACACAACTGCATTTGTGAAAATTCTCAAACTTAGCTCATCCACTTCTAAAAGAGGAAATGAGTAATGGAATTGTGCCAGCTCTTGATCAGTGGCATTGTCTTCCAATGTATAAGTTTTTTCATCAATGTTATACTCTAAAATAGTGTCTTGAACCAGATAAACCGCTTCTTTGGCCTTGTCAGAATTTGGCACATCAGGCCCTGTTCTGAGTAAATCCTGCAAGTGAAAAACAAATAGGATGACTTACAGAAATATGAATCAAAGTGCCTAATGCATTCTAGAACTTAAAATATCTCAACTCCTGTAAATTTTGCAGCAAAAACATCTAACACCAGTTAATTAAGGAAGGAATAACATGGAAATTATTAAAATAATGAATAGAAACTAGCTTATGTACTTTTTCGCTTTCCTATGATCAGTTTACCAAAGAATGGTGGATCATTGAAAAAGAGAAAAGCATCAATAACTCCCAAATTGTTCTCACTAGAAAAACACGTTAGCAATATGATTTTGTCTCATGTCAAACTCTTTAGGGAGTCAGGAACGTGCAATAAAGAAGATTGACCCCAAATGAATTTGAACTTCTACTCTATTAACAATTCTTCAACCAGAATCTGATTATTTGATACTCTTAAATCCTAGGCACAGGTAAAAAATAATTGAGATTCAAAAAATTGCATGAAAATTGGTGTATCTCAGGGTACTTTTTCCTTGTCAACCATGTAGTTAAGACCCAGTACAAATGTAATGAGTTAAATGTGATTAATTAGGCGCACCAGATTATTCTCAATCTCTTTAACTTCAGAAAGAGCCTGTGTCCTGACTCCCTCCTCCGACCAGCAAACGTTCTGCAAATCACACACGCAGAAAGGAGGAGCACAAAATTCTCACATAGCTGAAAAGGAGCAAATTGTATCTATAGCCACAATTGTTCAAGGCTTTCAGTTTACCAAGAATTCATCCAGCTCTGGTTGTTCAAACACAATAACTTGAACCCTATGTTCATCGTTATCATCCAAAACAGTCTTGTTGTCTTTCTGCAACGAGATAGTCCGTACTTCAAAGGAAAACTCCTAAAGAACATTCCAAAACCGCATGAATTCAAACATTATGTAAGAAAGTGGACGTGATTCTTTTGAAAACTCAACCTCTAGAGCTTTGCATGTGAAAACTCCCTGGTTATGCTCTTCCTCTTCTCCATAAAGTGCCTTCGCTTCTTTCTGGAATTGAACACAATGAGTATGCACTAATTAAAGGCAAGAAGGAATACATAGATATTTTAAGCATCCTTTCAATTTCATTTTCAAGAAACAAGTCCATATCCAAAACTCAATGTTGACTAAAGGTTACCAAACAACATCAAACCATAACTCTCCTAGCAGCCGGATCTAAGTGGCAAGGCCTAGACATCTGTGTTGAAAAGGAAAGAGAATTTTTTTCCCTCTGCCAGTTAAAAACATTGCATTATCTACGGTGCCTTGGAGGAATTCGACTGTACCTTCGCATTAGGGAAAACCAGCTGTTAAAAATACAGGTGACTGCTCTTTTGCCTTTAGTACCAGATCTTAACAGTTGGCATAACAGGAAATTTTCATTAAGAACTAATGAGAAAAATAAAGAATTTAAAATCATCAGTCATATCCAAGTATACAAATAAATTTGAAAATTAAAAGAAAAGCGCGCAGCTAAGTCAACAGTCATCAGAGATTTCATTCTTTTGGTTCTTACATTGACAAACCGGGCAATCTTCGACTTCGCAAACAGTTTCTTAAAGAGAAATCGCATTAGATAACAGAAAAGGATAAACTAAAAGCAAATAAAAGTCTAAAGCGTAACTTCATTCTTGAATATTTACGTTTTTTTTTTTTGTAAATTGTTTGTTCTGAATTTTCATGGAACGAAACTAAATAATCTGTCCATAAAATTTTTGTCATATGATTCAAGAATCTAGTTATTTATTTTTTAAAAAAAATTAAATATAAAGTTAAAGAATCTTTTTGTTTCCTTATTAAAAGAAAAAACTATTGCACTCAGTAATTTACCTTCTGAGGGAAACGTTCTCTATCATCAAAATCTCCGTAGTCAACATCAACGAATTGAGGTATTACTTCCGAGATAAACTTGGAGAGAGCGGTGTCGATGGGAAATTTCTCGATCTCGAAAGAGATGCTTGAGAGGGGATCGAAACGGAGCAGGTCTTCCCGCAGGTTAGAGAGGCACGGAGGAGGAGGGAGGGAGTGAGGGACCTGGAGATCGAGAAATCTTAGGGTTTCGACCGAAGAAGAAGTGGCGGCGAAGTAGTCGATGTTGAGAAATCGAGTTCGCATTTTTTGTTTTTGTTTTGGTTTTTCAGTGACCTCCGTGGAAGGAAGGATTTGCTTTCAGAGAATCAAGAGGAAAGAGGGAGGGAAGAGTAACGGACAGATTTTGAGAAAATGAACTTGAATTGGCGCCCTCGCTATTCCTTGGCTTTAAATAGGCACGCGCACAAATCACGCGTGGACGATGCCTGACGCATCTTTGTTGTGGTGGGTTCCGCGTGTGCGTAACGGTAATCTGACCCTTAATTGGATTCCTCTAAGGCCCAATAAGCCCTTAAAAAACCTCCTTTTTTATGGTAAGCCCATAGAGCATGCAGCTTCCTTGCAACGTTGAATTATCCTTTTTTTTTATTATTTTTTGGTTCCTGTGATAGAATACCTGCATTGAGAACAAAAATTTAAGTTCATTCCCAGAATCTATTTATGATTTTCTAATTATATACTAAATTTAAATTAATAATTTATATCATGAGCATCAAGTCGTTGTAGTATAGTGGTAAGTATTCCCGCCTGTCACGCGGGTGACCCGGGTTCGATCCCCGGCAACGGCGATTTTTTAACCAATATAATAATTTTGTCTGCTGGTGATGATTATGACCCATTAACAAGTAGAATGAAGAAACTGACGTCAAAGTTTTTGATATTATCAATTCCCAAATAAGCCATTGGCATGATCGCTTAAAAAAGGAAATAAATAAACAGGAGGAGACAATTACTAAAATAAAATTAAAAAGAGAGAGAGAGTGTGACAAACTTTCAAGTTTGATTTCCAATTCATAAATTGGATTTATGGTGGGTCAAAATATTTTTTACTAATAGATGACTCCTGTAGATAAGATAAGTTTACGTAATAAGGTAAAGACATTTTTTTAAGAAAAATAAATAAATAAAAAGAGAGTAATTTTTTTTTTTTTTTACTTTTTCTCTTCTTTCTTCTCTTCTTTCTTTTCCTCTTTCTTCTCTTCTTTCTTTTCTTCTTTGGCAGGACCAACAGAAACGATGTCTACTTTCCCCACTTTCTTCAACTTCTTGACGACTGCCACCGAGTCCATATTCCCTATCACTGTAAGCTTCTGTTCCTTTAGATCCGCGGCGATCGAATCCACTCCTGTTAACCAAGCATATCTTATTAGACGACTAACAAAACATCATAGAGCAACAAATAAACAGGACAGGTCACTTGGCAGAATCCACTATAATCTAAAAAAAAAAACAGAGACCAAACTGAAACTCAAATATTACAAGCCGGCCGAGGAAAACTCATAGTTTTCTATATAATTAAAGTTTGATATTTTTTTTTCTTCTCAGAAGGACCAAAGGAATTAGAAGGCTTGATTGGTCAATACCGTAGATATCGGCAGCAGCCTCTATTGCCCTCTGCTTTATCTTATCGTCAATCATGGTCAAGACCTTTAACACCACCTTCTGCTACAAAATCCCAACCAGTAAAAGGAAGAGTAGAGATAAAATAAGAGAACTGAAAAATGGATTGAAATTAAAATTATAATCGTACGATCCATGAAAAAAAATGTGAAAGATGGAGGAGAAGATAGTCATACCTGAGCCATAAGGAGGTGAACCAGGTGCAGAAAAGCTAGAACGAAGTTTTAGGAAATAAGACGAATAAAGAGTACGCATGCGACCCTTGGCTCCTTGTAAAGAATGAGATTTGACAATATGAGACCCCCGGCTCTTTTATTAATTAGGCACGGGCATATGTCATTGGGCAGGCTGTACAAGTTATACCGTTGTTGCCTTAATAAAATGGGGGATCCTTAATTAATATGATAAAATTCAACTTTCTATTACAGTTTGTGGAATGTGCGTAATGTGGATGTTTGGATCTAAAAATAAAAGAAGTTGGGATATCTTAAAAGGATATTTGTATGCAATTTTATTAGTAGTTTTCATTTAAAAAAAAAAATCTCAAATGATTATGATCCAGCCATTTATTTTATATGAACAGTAGAAGTCACCAAGCACAAAAATTTAAGATCATTGATATTTCCCATGCACCAATACAGTCATCCTTGCGTCTGTTGCATAAATTATGAATTATTTTCCCATAGGTATTTTGTCTTCTTTCGCGAATGAACTGTAAAATTGGTCATTGCAGTCTCAGATTTTTACTTTTATTTATTGTTAGCAATCCAATTGAATGCCGCTATCTGCTAGTGCGCCAGAGTTTTTGTTTTCCCGGTAAGAAATCTAATCTATATTGTTTCCCTGCCACGTCATGCAAACTAGAACATTCTTTAGAAAATCTCTGGTGAGCATGCAATAAACGCCCAACCCTTCTTTCAATAAAAGGACCCTTCGATTTCTAAAGGGGAAAATGACAAAGAAGAAAAATAAAAATTGCATCTCTTATATTTTTTATTTTTATTTTTATTTTTTGTGGAAAGCTGCATCACCTAATTAATTAGCTGACGTTGGAATTTTTATTTTGTTTTATTCTGTTCTTCTGGGGCTGGATGGGAAAAGCAGTAGGAAAAGAGGGAGGGTTTTTGACGAAATTTTGAAATTTGAACCAAGGATAGATTCTCCCCGGTTGACTTTTCCTCGCCTAGAGGGGACACGTTCATGTCACTAAGGATGGTGGAGATTTTAAATATTATGATGACCGCTCACACGGTCAAATTCTCTACGCCAACCATTTAATATGGCGACACGATAGTAGGAGTGTTGCGTAGGGAACTTATTTGATTGCACAATGCACTTAGTTTCTGCCAAAAAAAAAAAAAAACTGTCAAAGAAAAGCAAAAGGAAAACATAAATAAGATGGGGAGTGTTTGCACGCGTCCTAAAAGTGGTAAATTGTGCTGTTAAAGATTACGTGTCTAAGCTGAGATAAATCTAGTGTCGGTCAAGATCTTTGAAAAGAAAACTGACTTAAAAGAAGAATTATATGAAAAGAGCATAATTCCAGCACTTTCGAGATTTACGTCTGTTAAGATAATGAACCTCGTGGATGTCATTCCATTATTGCCGGAAATTGGAAATTTTGCTGAGAAAAAAAAAAAAAAAAGAGCTGAACAATTGAATTTTCTTGATCGACAAAGGCCCATGAAAACTTGGATAATTTTGGTACAAATGGGGTGGATTTACAGAATTGCAGCCCAAACTGAGCCTAGGCCGAAAATCAAAATGGTTTATAAAGCACAAGGAAAAGCCCGTAGATCATATTAGATGTGGGGACATAAGGCGCGGTAGCCGAGCTGAAAATAAAACCAATGCAATCCTCTTGATCAAAATTAAAAATACAAGAAAGTCGGGAAATACGTAAGTGGATCATATTACAAGGAAAATGGAGCATCACATGACAGAGCAAGCGTGGGGGTTGTCTTCGCTGAAAAGGGAAGCGACGGCCTCATCGGATTCCACGGCAACGGAATAGACAGCAGGAGTGTGGAAGAAAGAGTGGACGCCACTAGTGGCGACGTTTTTATAAGCATCGTAATAATGGTTGACAACGTGGGCCGGATACTTATAAAACGAAGTGTACTCGGAGTATCCTGGAAATGGCCACAACTCCGCGGCTTTCCCTGCTCGTTTTATGGCCTTCAGCACCTTCTTTTCCTCCAATGCATACCCTCTCACTGTAATCTTTTGCATCTCAATTTCTACTTCCACCTCTTCCACTCCTAGACAGGGCAAAGCAAGATGTCGTGATTTGGAATTGGATTGAGCCACTGACAACACGACCCACTAATGTTCCTAGGGCAGACAAATCTATATATGAGCCCAGTTAATCGGTCCAGTCGAGACCTTCTGCCGCTGTGTTATCTGGGCTAGGCTATGTTCCTGTTCGCTCGAGCTCCCCCCACAGACTGGGCAAGAGTATCCACACGGTCAACCCAATATAAGTAGCGAACAAATCGGCCACAGCCGACCGGCTAGATGACCTGGAACTAGCCAACTAGGCCCATGGAGCAAGAACAGAGGGTTGATGAACCGGGAATGTGTTTCTCATCAGACTGCATTCTCTTCGTCAATTTAAGATATTGGAGATTTGGCTCGTAGATATAATCAAATAAAACTATACATATGATTAAGAGGTGTACCTTTGAGCTTGAGGAGAGATTTCTTTAACTTTGCAGCACAGCCCTCACAGTCCAGGTTTGGAACTCTCACCTCAATCATCTGAAATGCAAAGCAGTGCAGTTGTGAGAATATCATCTTCAACATGCGGGGTCTTTGTGTGCGTGTGTGAGCAAAAGAGAGGGAGGTCTTACAGACATATTTGATCAAGCTTCAGACTACAGAGATAGCAGTTATATTTGTTTAATTATGTAGTCCAGTGAACGGGGATGAATTGAATAGTGAACAGATGCACACAAGCAAAGATGGAGAGGGAGAGGGAGAGGGAGAGGGAGGGAGAGAGAGAGAGAGATTCTTCAGAATTAAGCTGTCAAGTGGGTTTGCAGAACGGCTATAAGAAAAGGTGTATGAGAGCATTCACGCGTGGCTTATGAAAGTGTGAGAAAGACTTGAGTGTGCTCATTGCCCGGCCCAATGCTATCTCTCTTTTTCTGCCGCTCCCAAGGCTTCAATTGTCACGCCCTTTGCAAAAATGGGGGACACTCATTATTTGATTAACCAAATATACAAAATTTGCCAGTTAATGTAGGACCTCGTCGATCTCATCACACACTTATCGAGCATGCACTATCACTTGACGATGAGGTTTGATTCTTAAGCATTCATTTGCCCTTGTTTTTGTTTTTCTGTTTTTTTTTTTTTTTTTGGGAAAATTTGATGATGAGCTATACATAATTTCACAACTGGCCAACCATGTTTATTGGGCTTATCCATTCATTGCTTAGTCCATTAATTAGTGCAATTATATCTCTTTTTGTGGCCACTGACATTCTGATCTGCGAATGTAATGCTTGATTTAAACGGATTTAGGATTGAAACTAGAATGGTGTGTTATAGATCGACTCTTTTCTCTTACAGCCTCGACTAATAACAATGAAATAAATGTTTGTCTTTTTATTTTCGTGCTTATGACAATTTAAGCCTGACTTGTGACCAATGAGGAGAATATTACTTTGGTTGCTTGCGATCTTCAGTCTCCACGGTTTACACAAAACTGAAAAGATAAAATCAGCTTTATAGCACAACAAAAATGTAAACCAAAGTACATGAGAAAAAAACAAAGGAGACAGTTATGCAGAAAGCGGAAGCTGCTTTAGACTGGATGCATCACCAAACCAGTCGGACTTCTAAATTCTAATTGGTCCACAGCCAGGCCAAAAAAGTTGGACTTCTAAATTCTAATTGGTCGCTAGGTGAATTTTTGCTGGTGGAGATCAATGAGGGTATGAGATTATGATGTGAATGATCCTATAAGAGCAAGTGCGACTGCGCATGTATCCTCCTCCAAACTACAAAATGTGGGACACCGTTAAAAGCAGTGAAGACCGCGTCATTATCTTCTGTCAACTCAAAATGCATGCAAAGGAATATACTGACCATAAATTTGAAGGCTTTTCTCCGACCATGACGATCCTAGTAATAATGCCGTCGTTTAATATAATAAAGCATTAACCGTAAAGGAAAATTTCTATTTTTCCAAAAAAATTGTTGGAGCTTTTCAATAAACCGAAAAAAGAGTCCTTGCACGTTGTGTTTCCAGAGTATTTACTTTTCTTCTTTTTTATTTCCCCCCTTCATTTTGTCCAAAACCTTGTAGTCATCATGGCATCAATTCGTGCATAGGTTAAAGAATAGCAAACTCACTAGTTCATACGAGAGGCGCAAATTAACAGTGTCATTTTTTAAAGAAATGGTTTACTACTTCATTGAATACAAAAATTAAGATCCCCTAGATAGGATGTTTGGTATAAGATTGATGCTAGGTTGGGATTGTAATAACTCCATCCCTTACGGCCTTGCCTATCAAATTAAAGCTAAGCCTTCGAGTGGGGTTAACTTTTTTTGTGTGTGTGTGTGTGTGTGTGTGGGTAATTTCTGCTATATCCCGTTTCTCTCTGTGCCAAAGTTATCAAATACATTTTACTTTATTATAATAATTGGATCCAAGGCAAGCTACCAGCAATAATGTAATGTATGTATTCACTCTATTCTCTGTCAACAAAAAAAGTTACCATTTCAAGAGAAAAAAAAAAAAAAGAGAGTACCATATGAAGAAAAAAGTTCAAATGATCTCGATTAGAAAAAAAAAAAAGAAAGAAAGTAAATTTAGTTTATGTAATACATAATAAATTAAGTTAATTTAAGAACTTACATCTTAAAAGAACAAAAATAAAATGTGAGACTCAAAATTAAAATATTAAATATTAATTAATTTATTTTATAATCACGTACTAACAATTATTCTTGAATTTAATTTCACCGGGGCATGTAAATGGTTGTCTTGAGACTATTTGCATGTTTAAATGATTTGTATCCAATTTAGTATAGAGTATGCATAACAAAGAAAGGAAAAAATTTAGTTGAAGGCTTATTCTCACTCACCAAAAAGGGAACAAATGAAACCTTTCAAATATCAAAAATAACTTTCAACCGAAACCACCTGTTTGCCAAACTGAAGTTACTCTGTGTTTATAGCTAGGCCTGGCCTGGCCTGGTTGGAATACTAATTAAAATGTAAAACAATAATAATAAACTTAAAGTTCATTGGATTCTTTCTTTTTTTTTTTTGGTTTGGATATATAGGAAAATTTATAAGGTATAATTTTAAACAAATATAGAAAAAGAAAAGGAAGGAGTTCGGCAAGATTTGGGCCCTACACCTCACACCTAACAAATTGCATTTTTCTGCGCCCAACTTGGGCCCGCATTGGCCATAAAGGGCATTTCTCATTGGTATCTTTTATGAAATGCTGTAATCTTTTAACACCATTTGACTTCACAGTCAATAGTGTGTATGCGTGTACATGCATATGCATATGCTCGAGAATTAAGATTCTTTATCAAATATCGTCATTTTTATCAACCATTTAAGACATTTGTTTTTAAATATAAACTATTTCGTCGTGATGCTTGGTCTGGAACACCGGTACACGCAGCACACGAATTAATTTGGTTTTAATCACTCATCTCGCGTATGATTGGTCATTTTCGCCCATTGTCTCATTTTCATCCTCTTCTATTTCCAGTTGCATGCAGTTTCACTAGTTCTTTTATTGTCTTTTCATACCCCTTTTGTCGGTGACCGATCTAAAAGCTTTTATTAACGGAAGTAAAAGTTACATACACATATAATTTTGAGAAAATAATAGAGAATATATATATATATATATTTTAGTGGAGGCAATTGCTACCAATAAAGAATACAGCGTTCGCGCCACTGCCTTCTGCCCATTCTCTTTTAAGAGAGTACGCAAAGTTAAAAAGGAACCAGCCATTTCATGATATTTCGGTTATAATATGTTTTAATGATTATAATATTCTATAAATATTATTTAAAATTATAATTATTTAGTATTAATAAAAATTAATTTAGATTAATTGAATATTCTATTATAAAAATACTACAGAGTTTCTTTGGATTAAAAAAATCATATAAAGTAATAAAAAATAGTATTTAATATATTTTATATAAAAAAATATAGGATTCATCAACAAAATAGTCTTTAACCAAAATTATTAATTTTATTTATTAAATTAGAATATTTTTATCATTATATTTATTTTATTTTTTAAAATCTACTTAACATATTTATTTATTAATTAAATTTAGTACACCACATTAAAAAAATTTATAATTATATTTACTTTATTTTTTAAAAATATTAATCAAATAAATTATTTTATTAATTAAATTTATTTTATATTAAATATTATTTTTATTAAATACATTTATATAACAATAACTTATATATTATGTGATAGATATATCTTTATTTTACTATTATATTATTAAATTTACTCATATAATTTAAGTTTATTTTTTTTAAAAAAATAAATATATTTTTAAATATTATAAAATATAATATTTTAAAAAATCGTTATTTATATGATATTTTATTTTATTTTAAAATTAAAATATCATATAAATAAATTTTATAATTTAAAAATAAGAAGAATATAAATTTGTAAAATAATTATCATATAATTTCTATTTAATAAAAAATATTTAATTTAATTAATATATTAATATATTAAAAAATAAAAATAATTATAAAAAAATTTTAATATAGTAAATTAAATTTATTTGAAGAATAAATATGTTTCATAAATTTAAAGAATAAATAAATATAATTATAAAAATATTGTAAATTAATAAATAAAATTAAACATTTTATCTAATATTTTATCTATTTTATATTAAAAAAATTAAAAAATTACTCCTAATATATATATTTTTTGTCAGCTACAAGAAATTATTGATAAATATGTCTTCAAGTATAGCTTTCAAGGTTTTTTAGGCACCCTTTCAATTCCACTTTCTCCTCTGGATCTCACTCGCCTCCCTTTCTGCCCTTTCCTTTCCATAGGCAGTAAGGGAAATTCTCTTCTTTTCACTCCATTCTCATTGTGTTTCCCGTGTGAAGGTTCCCAGCTAAGAGTCTTTTCTATTACTTTCCCAAAGCAAGTTCACTGGCAGATGCACGATTGTTTTTGTTTCTCGTTCTCTCTGTTTTTTTTTTTCTGTCTTTCTTGTCTTGTTTTTTCATCCTACGTCACACGGAATTCAAAGGGGGTACTGAGATATTCACCTTTTTATGCACTGTACTGCTTAAATCGGTGAAAATTGAAGTGCTGATCGGACGGGGATATCTGTCAAGTATTTCAAGCAGATCAGAAGATTGTCAGCAATTAGGAGGAAACAGACAAGTAGTCAATAGTTACTGTTAACATACGGCAGTGGCTGCAGAGGTACTTGTGGCAAGGACCTGAGGTTAAAAGTCATTTCATGGAGAAGATTTGGCGGCCGTTTATGCGGTTGCCTGCAAGATACTATACTGTCTTGCTCTTCTTCTTGTTCCTTCTCGTCGGCGCGTTTATTTTCACGCGCATCAGGGATTCCAATGTAAGTAGCACTCGCACACCGCCATGTTACTGGTCTCATTTTCCAGTCATCAATTAGGTATCTCAATTTTTTCAATTTTTTACAAATTTCGTTGGCGAGGAAATTAGTTAAATTGAAGCAAACGGCACCGTTTCGTTGTGCTGCGCACTAGTTCTTTCGAATACCTCGGTATTATGTCTTGAGGAGAAGACTCTGTTGCCTCGCGCACGCCGTAGGTAGGTGTCGGAATTATTTCAAAAGCGGTTCCATTGACCAAGGGCCATAGAAGGGCCTTCTTGATTCTGTATGTATCATTCACATGTACGGGTCCCACTATCTCGTGCTGGCCTCAGCCGATTGGTTCTTTTTTCAAGACTTTTCTCATTGCGTTTGGTTTGCAGGCCGTTGGCGGGCGCTCACCTCCCAAGCTAATCGTAGACGAGGAGGCAATCCACCCATCTTCCAAGAAAATCCCCAAAAAGCCTCGAAACCCAATCGAGATCCCACTCAATTGCAGTGCTGTCAACCTCACGCGAACATGTCCTGCAAACTATCCCACTACCTTCCCCCGCGATCCATCGCCTACCACGTGTCCGGAGTACTTCCGCTGGATTCACGAAGATTTACGCCCGTGGGCCCGCATGGGCATCACGAGAGTCATGGTAGAGAACGCCAAGAAAACAGCAAATTTTAGACTGGTTATAGTGAACGGCAAAGCTTACGTGGAGCAATATCAGAAGGCATTTCAAACCAGAGATGTTTTTACCCTGTGGGGGATCCTACAATTGTTACGGAAGTACCCTGGTCAAGTGCCCGACCTGGAGTTGATGTTCGATTGCGTTGACTGGCCGTTCGTAAAATTAAGAGACTACAATGGGCCCGATGCTCCGGCGGCGCCGCCTCTGTTCCGGTACTGTGGAGATGATGATACGCTCGATATCGTTTTCCCTGATTGGTCCTTCTGGGGATGGTGGGACCCTTGACTATTCTTGTTTCTTCCGCTTGTGTCCTTCTAACGAGTGCAAAAGCATTGAATCATTTGTAATTAATGGCTATCTCTTTAATTTGTTGCTCGTATGATTACAATTCTGTAGGCCTGAGATAAATATAAAGCCATGGGAGCCATTGATGAACGATTTGAAAGAGGGAAACAAAAGGACCAGATGGACGGAGAGAGAGCCTTTTGCTTATTGGAAGGGAAACCCAGCTGTTGCTGAGACCAGACAGGACCTTATGAAATGCAATGTCTCCGAAAAACAAGACTGGAATGCTCGTGTGTATGCCCAGGTGTGTGTGTATATATATATTCTTTAATGTTCATTAGCCTCTTTTTTCGGGAAAAAAATCATTACATACATGTTAGTTATTATTATTCTTATTTAATTAATTTTTTTTTTTTTTATAAAGAAGACTTACTCCAGTACACATGCTCTTAGTGTTAAATAACTTTAGAATTTAACACTGCACAATTAACCTAAATTCCATTTTGATTGTAGCCAAAGTATACTTTTTCGGCTTTTTTTCTTTTCTTTTTCCTCTGTTTTATAGTGTCTTAGACAACATAATATGGCATCTTTTATGAAAGCTTGGAGTCTATTTCAGGATTGGATTCAACAATCACGAGAAGGGTACAAGCAATCAGACTTGGCGAGCCAATGCATTCACAGGTTTATAAAATTCAAATATTTTAAAATTTTCATTTTTTGTGTTCAATTTTTGCCGGCCTCCCAGAAATTCTCCAATTCAAGCAGGTATAAGATCTACATTGAAGGATCCGCATGGTCTGTGAGCGAGAAATACATTCTTGCCTGTGACAGTGTTACATTACTTGTAAGGCCCCATTACTATGACTTTTTCACCAGAAGCTTGGTGCCAATGTACCACTACTGGCCCATAAAGCATGATGACAAGTGCAAATCAATTAAGTTTGCGGTTGATTGGGGTAACAGCCACAAAGAGAAGGTAACATTCTACCCAGGATTTTTAAAATGTTGTGGATTTAGCCAGTCCAAAAGTTAATTCTAGCTACCAAAGAAGTTGATGTTAAAATTATACTAAGAATCTATTACCAAGTGGACTAATAAATTTAAATTTTTGTGGTCATAGTGTGACAAGTGCAAAATATGGCACATTATCTAGTAATAGACTTTTAATAAAACTTTTTATAAAACTAGCATTACCTTCTGTTTTAGAATGCATTTACATTGCTTGGCAGGCAAAGGACATTGGAAAGGCAGCCAGCCGATTCATTCAACAGGACTTGAAGATGGAATATGTCTATGATTACATGTTTCATCTGTTGAGCGAGTATGCAAAACTCTTGAGATTCAAGCCATTTATACCTCCCAAAGCTGTTGAGATGTGTTCAGAAACAATGGCTTGCCCAGCCGATGGTTTAGAAAGGAAGTTCATGATGGAATCCTTGGTAAAAGGTCCTGCAGAGACAAACCCATGCAACATGCCCCCTCCTTATGGTCCTGCTTCCATTAATGCCATAATAAGGAGACAAGAAAATTCAATAAAACAATTGGAGTTATGGGAGAAGAATTACTGGGAGGATCCAAGTAAGGAGCCCTAGAGAGGTGTGTGCATCCTGTTATCCCATCCTTTTATGTATACGGATTACAGAACGAGTATATTCTTCAATTGCACAATGATATTCTAGGATAGCATAGACATAAATTTGCTGGAATTTAGGGTGCCAACACTTTTTTTTTTTAAAAAAAATAAAAAATTAGTATCTTACGCTTCAGAATTCATTGTTAAAAAAATGGTTATTTTTTATAATTTTGTCCACGAATTGGATTTCATCTCGGTCTCTGAAAATTTTGAAACACGCTATATTTTTGGTGTATCGTGACTAATTGAAGCATGCTGCAGGAAAGTGTTACTGCCGCCAAAATGTTATATAGGCGCCAGCAAAAAATTGCATAAGCAATAATAACAAATAAATTGGGTGACGATGTGATTTTAGGTTGTAGCTTCTTGACAGCATCATTAGGCAAGATGTCATTTAATTTAATTTTTTAAAAAATTATTTTTACAAACTGAATTTATGTTTCAATAATAATTCATACACTAAGCTTCTGTAAAAAAATTGTTAGTTATCGCAAAAGATGCTGTTACTTAATATATCTCTAGGAATGAAGAGTCGACTGCAACGATTTAACAGAAGTCTTGGACTCAATTTAAAAAAAAAAAAACACTCCGAAAAGTTGGGGCTTTTAAGGTGCCCTTTTGTCTCTGGGGTCCTGTGTAGCTAGACAATTAGCATCGCTCGCTCCTTTCATTTTCGACAATTTTCCAAGACGATGTGAAACAATTTTGCCCAAAAATAAAGCTATGCGGGAAGAAACATGAATTCTGTAATTTGTGACCAGCGCTCTTAATACTAGATCACTAGAATCAGACGACAAGTATTCTGAAAAGCTCATCAGAATCATCCTAGTTTGGCTTCTGCTATGATGGCCGGAGATTGAGACAAAAAGCCACTGGCGTTGAGCAGAGAAAGGGACAACGAGGGAGAGAGGAAGAAAGAGATGGGTTCCAGAGCCAGTCCCAGTGCAGAGACGATCTGGCGACCATTTACGACCTCACAATTACATGCAAGATCTTCAATTCTCTTCTTCGTCATCTTTCTTGTCGTCGGCGCGTTTTCAACCACGCGCCTCCTGCATTCCAACGTAAGTAATCAATCATCTTCCATTCAGTATCGCTATTCACTCTCTATTACCTTCCGACCGCAGATTTGAAAATTTCAACTTCTCCTTGCGAGATGCAAGGCGGAATCATGCCTAAAATAAGAAACTACGACGCCGTTTTAGGCTCTTGACTTAAACCGCGCATTTCGGACTAACTAGTCGAGAATGTTGTGCTGCGGGCTATCTGGGCTCGCCCCATTGGGAATTATTATGATTTCTCACCCTCGGCTCGGCTTTGCAGGGCCTCGGCGACGGGTCGGCAGATAAATCAATTTTACCTGCGAAAATAACCCCGCGTGATTCTCTTGGAATTCCAAAAAAGCCCTCAAAGAAAATCGAATTTCCACCCAACTGCAACCTCTTCAACCGTACCAGAACATGTCCCGCGGATTATCCGTCGACGTTTTCAGAAGATCCAGACCCTCAACCTCCCTCCACGTGTCCAGAGTATTTCCGTTGGATCCACGAAGATTTGCGCCCCTGGGCCCTCACTGGCATCACGAGGGACACGGTGGAGCGTGCTAAAGCAACAGCGAATTTCAGGTTGGTGATACTGAAAGGGAAGGCTTACTTGGAAACGTTCGTGAAGGGCTTTCAGACGAGGGACGTTTTCACTCTGTGGGGGATCCTACAGTTGTTACGCAGGTACCCCGGGAAAGTCCCTGATTTGGAGATGATGTTCGATTGCGTTGACTGGCCCGTCATTAGATCCGTTGACTATAGCGGGCCCAACGCCCCGGCCCCACCACCGTTGTTTCGCTACTGTGGGGACAATAATACGTTCGACATCGTTTTCCCCGATTGGTCTTTCTGGGGATGGTAGGACCTTCATTTTTCATGTTCTCCTCCTGCTTAAATTTTCATTTTCCTTTTCCCATCTCCGAGATTAATCTGTATAAAGTAAAACAGAAAAATTAGCAAACTCACGCAATCAGCGTAATATCTCGGTAAATAATGGGACATTTTTTATTCTCTAGCTCATAGACTGAGTCGGTGCAGGGCCGAGATCAATATAGAGACATGGGAGCATTTATTGGGTGACCTGAAAGAAGGCAACAGGAGAACAAGATGGAAAGAAAGGGAACCTTATGCTTATTGGAAGGGCAATCCAGACGTTGCTGAAACCAGGCAGGACCTTATGAAATGTAATGTGTCTGAGAAACAGGACTGGAATGCTCGTGTGTACCGCCAGGTAACTTCTTAGAGAGCAGACTCTGCCAATTCTTTACTGGAGTTGTTGTACAAGAAGTAATTACTTTTTGCATGCTAATCTAGTTGAATTAAAGGGAATTCCAAGCAATTTAAATTTTTAATTTCCCAGCATTTGGAAACATATGTTGCAGGATTGGGCCCAAGAATCACAGCAAGGATACAAGCAATCCGACTTGGCAAGTCAATGCATTCACAGGTAGCAATCTGCCATTTCTCTTATTTTTGTTTGTGTACCTGCTCGACCATGTCCCGTTTGTTCGACAATCTATTCTTACTAGTTAACCTGTCAGTTTATGTGGCGTTATAATTTTCCAAATGCACCAATTCTGCAGGTATAAGATCTACATTGAAGGGTCTGCGTGGTCTGTCAGCCAAAAGTACATACTTGCCTGTGACTCTGTTACACTGATTGTCAAACCCCATTACTATGATTTCTTTTCAAGGAGTTTGATGCCAATTCATCATTACTGGCCCATAAAGGAAGACGACAAGTGCAAATCCATTAAGTTTGCTGTTGACTGGTGTAACAGACACGAGCGAAAGGTAATAGTAATACCGTAACAGTGATATAGGATTATCCAAGGACTTGTGTAGATTGCAATTTGGACAAGTTTGATCTCATGTTTATGTTCTCTAATTCAGTTATTCTCCATTTATGGATTTTCCAGGCACGGACAATTGGGAAAGCAGCCAGTGAATTCATGCAAGAGGACTTAAAAATGGACAATGTGTATGACTACATGTTTCATCTCTTGAACGAGTACTCTAAGCTCTTGACATTCAAGCCCACCATACCTGCCAATGCTACAGAACTCTGTTCAGAATCTATGGCTTGCCCGGCTGATGGACTAGCGAAGAAGTTCATGATGGAATCACTGGTAAAGAGTCCGGCGGGTACAGGCCCATGCACCATGCCTCCCCCTTATGATGTCTCATCTCTCCATGCCATTTTCAGAAGAAAAGAAAGTACAATAAAACTTGTGGAGTTGCGGGAGAAAGCATACTGGCAGAGTCGGAACATACGTTCTTAGAAGAGTTTCCTTTTAATCTTTTTGCATATAAAGATAAACATACGTAGTCCTTGACTTCTGCCAAAATATTTTTCTTTTGATTGCATAGTCTCTTTCGTGGGTTTTGTTGACTGGAAAATCTTTTGATGAATAAACCTAACACTAATTTAGCTTATCAGATTTCAGAAGTATTACATTTATATACACGAAGGCCTCCACTTGTTACACTCAGAATCCTCTGAGAAAGGGAAATGAGTTGTGTTCGTGCATGACTTAGCTTCAGGACAGTAAATGAACTCGTTAATGGTCATGGATCGCTCTCAATGGTTACGATTAAGCGCTCCGACTTGGACAAAATGAACACGAACATACTGTCTCATTTCATACAAAAAGAACTAAGTTATCTAATTCTACCAATCTGGCAATATACGCATAAACTGACATGCATCTCCGGTCCTGATCCGTTGAATGATTTCAAACCAATATCGTGTTGGCATCTTCAACATTATCTGTTATTCTCTTGACATTTTCTTTTCCAAATCAATTTCCATGGCAGCACAAGCTGTGTCTCTGTGCACAAATCATAACTTCACCTAATTTTATTGTGGGGGACAAACTTACCGTAATGAATTAAGAGTATTGAATTCAATAAAAGTAGGCATAATATTGCACCAAGCTACACGGTCTAATGTCAAAACATCGTACGGACAAAAAAAAGAAGGGAAAAGATTAAATAAATAAAGAGAAACAAAAATAAACAACATGACTCATGAATGTAATTTATCACGAGATGCGGGGAGTTCTAGAGGATAAGTAATGGCGTCTACAGTGCTCTCCCTTTTATAATGTCAATGCTCATTTCACTAGGATCCGTAGCTTGCAACTCAACTTGAATCCCATCAAGTTCCCTCTTGAATCTGTCTTTGGAGCTGGCATAGACCATCTTACTTCTCACTCTTGATGCATCAGGGGACCTACAAAGATAAGACAACCCAGTTATACAAGGAAGCCGTTGCCTCTAACAAAGATTGGTGTGATCATTCCTCCCCGTGCATCAACTCGAAGAACAAAAGCTTGGGCAGTTGGGCCTGTCTGTTGAGCAAAGTAATAGAAGGAAACAACGAATGACAAGCAAAAATTCTAACTCACCATGCAATGAAGAAAATTTTGCTTTTCTGACAATTCTCATCAGTAGTAAAATCGAAGTCATAAACAGCGTAGCGGCACTCATCAGCAGGCAATGATGCAGCGAAATCGTCGTAAGTTTCTTCCGGGCTTCCAAGTTTCTCTACCACCACTTGATGAGCCTCGATCTTGAAAACGATGAATCGATAGTTCCTCCTTGTTTTGAGTTCCATAAACCTCAGCTTGCACTCATCGTCCACAGCCATTCCAGACGCTGAGTTTGCCTGACCCAAGAGTTCAAATATGCAAAAATAAATGCACGAGAGAAAGAAGCGCATAGATCACGAAATTTCCATCTTGCTTGTTTCCAATTTTTCCATCGTAAATACACGGAGGAAAGAAAACAAACAATTTCTAAACTCATGGGCCTCAACAAAGGAATGGTAACTTTGAAAACAGAGACTGAAAAAGCCCGTTTGACAATTTCTAAACCTGATCTAACGCCCAGTAGCTTTGAAGGAAAGATCTTGACCATAAACTCTCTTGCTTCTGAATCCATCCCAAAAAGTCTTTATCACTCAAATGTGAAAATTAGGAAACCCTCTTTCTCTTCCTTTACTTCCCCAAGGGTGAAAATTAGAATACAACTTTTTCCGTCCATTATGCAACGTACATGAAGCGTTCAAAGTCTCCAGTTTGGATCCCAATAGAAAAGATAGTATCAAATTTTTTTATCCTCCGTACTCATTACCACAGACGCTCAAAATGAAAATGACTCGGACAAAAATTTGGCTCAAAGATGAAACTTTCTTCTATGGGAAAGGAAAATTACAAAAACGAAAATGAATGGTTGGATAAGTTTATATCTGATTCAACAGCAAAACGGCTCGTTTGTGGGCATGCGACCCAGTATGTTCCTAAATCATCCATTTCTGCGTGAATATTTTTAAACATGTAAATCTTGCCTTTGGCTTTATCAACCATCACGACAATAGCAACATGGTTAAGAAAAGGAGACGCAGAGAAAAGAAACAGAAAAAAACAGAACGTACCATGTTGTCCGGGGAGACAGCAGATTTGTTATGATGAAAGAGTAGAAATGGGAATGTGGGTGAGGCGATGGTGATCAGGTTGGGGAGAAACAGATCCTTAATTCTTGGGGAACAAATTAGAAAGGTCAGACAAATACGGGGAGCAAGAGAAATTTTAGGGCCAAACAAGGGTTGAGAATTCTCTACAACTTCCCAGGCCGATCATGTCCACAAGAATATAATTTCACCGTGTAACCTCCGTCCATTTGACATGTATTTATTTTATCAAGATGATAGTTGAAATAGAAAATTTCAGGTCGCACTGGTCTGCCCTTTATCATCCCCTTTACGTATTTCCTTTCCAAGCAACCCCATTGATACATTCAGGTCGTTTGAAACGAAACCCATCTAGTTTGTAACCGCAGATAATTAAATGTAACACAGGTCAGCGTGAGAGAAAAAAGAAGAACAAGAAGAAAGATACCAAAAAACCATAGAAGAACCTCAAAATTTAACTAGTGGGATTAAAAACAAATAAGGTTGTATGGTATTGAAAAATGTGGTATGCTACAGAATGTCAAATTGCTCAGCACAAGTAGTGCCTAGTTTACCCTACAAAATTGACAACTTTGGGCCCATGCTTCTTCTTTGACATCCCATGATTGTCCTTTGCATCGGATGACTTATCCTTTTGACTGCCATATGCCATAAAATCATCATCGAGCTCATCTCCACTTACAAACCTGGTTAACTTCCCTGTTGCCTCAACTCCTTTTACAATCACTGAAATTCAGAAACACATGATGATGGAACAAGGCAAGAGGAAAACACCTTGATATTTAGCAAAAGGAAGACAGATCATTTAAAATATTCAGGTGGCAGACTTAGCAGGAAGCTATCACCACCAAAAACAGGGCACAAATACTCGTAATAAATTCTCAAGCCATGGAAATTTAAGCCTTTTATAAAAAAACCAGAACTGCATAGATGTTCAACTACGCTGTTGCAGAAGGCTGAGGGAAACCCAAAGTGTGATGCATAGGATCAGCATGATGCATGGCTGCTCATCTGCTCTTTCTTAGCAGAGCACACATTATGTTCTCATTTACAGACCAAAATTCATACACAGATGAATATTACCTCACTTGACTTAGCCATGTAAGAGAATGCTGAGGACTCCATCTCCATGGCAACTATTAGACTCCCTAGCTTTTCTATGCAATTTATGTGTTGAAATTGGCCAGTGTACTGCCAATCTGATAGAAAGTACATGACTTACCTCTAATTAGTAAAAGTGGACCCTAGAAGACATAAAATTGCAAAATCTTCATTTTAATTGCAATTTTACTACCTTCTGATTTCTATTTGACATTTCAGTGTGTCTCATAGTGAACAGGAACATGGAAATCATTATTACTTATGCAAAATCATGTTATGGAGCTATGTGTCAACATTCTCAAGCAAATTTTGGACTTTCAGATGCAAAAGTCCATTCACTGCCAAATTATTAATTTCTCAAATTGAAAAGATTGAGTAATAGCAGCACGTCTTACCTTCCTTACTAGCAGCAGATGGTTCCTTCTTACCCTTATCAGGACAATCTTTAGCCAAATGTGTTACACCACCACATATTTTGCAGCAACCACCCTGTTGAGAAACACATATATTTACAAGATATTGGCTTTCAATTGATAGGCAGAATGTGGGGATGACTCTGAGAAACAAAAAATCAAAATGCACAGACAAATAAAACTCCTAATACCTCAAAAAAAAAAAAAAAAAAAAAAAAAAACAACAGCTTGCAGTCTAATGACAATAACTTTTAAAATAATGAATCTGATATACCTTTGGGTATATCCCATGTCTATTTTGAGGGCAGTCCTTGCTCAGATGTCCATGTCTATTACAGATAAAGCAATTGGCAAACTTAGTTCCCCCTGTAGGCCAAAGAAGGCAGTCAATATACATAAAAACTAACCACACAAAGCTAAAGCTCTAATATATCAACCAGAACGCCTAATTTTCTTTGCATAATAGGTTGGTTATAAACATCAGTGTTAAAATTTAAATCTTCTCAACATCCTATATGCTTTTGAAAGAAAAGAAGAAGGAAAAAAAAAAAGGCACATGGCCAGAAATGAGTTATATGTGTTAGTATAGGTACAACTATTGAATGAAGTGACCAGACATAACTGGATGTTCTAAAAGTGAAAATATTTCGCATGGCCTGTTTTACTTGTCCCAAAAATGCTCTAATGTGAAAACCTTCCGGTTCAACTATAGGCAAAAGACTACGCTTTATAATCCACCTGTTGTCTAGCCCTTTCCAAAATGTAACAATAACATACTTCCTCTTGGAACAATGCAATGAACATAGGTATTGGCCAGTTCATATCATGTTAGACTGTTTAATAATCTGTCAATAATTTCAAGTAATAAATGAGCAGATCATCTGGATATTTCGCATCCAATTATGTCTGTTTTGAGGGAAAAATTAAATCACAAAAATGTAGTAAAATTAAACGATAGATTTTACCCTCTTGAAGAGGATGGGGGCATTTAGAAAGCGAATGCCCAGTTTCCCCACAATTGTAACACAATTTGCTATCAACAGCCTCTTCATTCTTCTTGGGGCAGCGCTTAAGGCTATGCCCGCGCTGTCGACAAAGCAAGCATATCTGCAAAACGCCCAAACACCAGCTTGAGTTTTCTCCAATACGCAAATCTAGCAATTTCTCATTTTCAATGGAAAAAGAAAAACACTTTTATTTCACCGTCTTATCAAACAACACCGAAAACGCTATTCTTTCAGCAATGTTCTCTAATTGAATTAACCCAGATACGCATTAAAGACAAGGAAAGCAAAGAACTTGAGAGGCAAACCTTATTCTTTTCCCATTCAGCTTTTTGGGGGCAAGTCTTGGCCATGTGGTCCATAGCCTTGCATATGAAACAGGAATCACCCGGCTTCATTCCAGGAACTCTAAGAGGGTGTTTTCTGAAGCTCCTTTTCTTAGGCTTATCTGGGTCTTTGGATTTGGACTTCTTGCGCTTGAACATACTCTTCCTTTTCTTCTTCTTGGTCGGGTCTTTAGGTAGCGTCGGCTCTGGCTTTGGGAACAGCTCTGGGTGCTCTGCTCTGTATTGCTTCCGAGCTAATCTTTGTCTTTGACTCACCATGCTTATTACTGACACCAAAAAAAAAAAAAAAAAAAGGAGACGGCTATCGGAGATGAGATTAGCTGCCGAACCAACAGGCGAGACGCGAGGCCAAAGAGGGTTTTAGGGAAAATTGAAAATTCGATGTCATGCTGATGCTTGCTCGAGGAGAGGCTGCCGCCTGTCAGCGCAAGGGTTTAAGGCAGGATTGGCTACATCCAACCCTATTGTAATTTCTGTGTCCGTAATTATATCTGGCGATATATCAGGCGGTTCAAAGCTCAACTAGAAGTCCAGAGGCCACGAAGCCCCACAACTCTATGAGTTGTTTTATTTCAGTCGCTGATTTTTTTGCCACGTAAAACAACTCAGCCCAAATACCAAGATTCATATTTTGTTTTAATTATTGTAGTAGGATTTCTGAGCCCAATTTCGATTTAACACTTAAGCCACTGTTTTTTTGTTTTTATTGGCCTATTAGAACGTAAACAATTTAAAGCTCCCAGTTGGTGTTGCACAATATTTACGATTTAAAAATTCTAAAACTTAAAAGGCTGATCGCATCTACAAGTATTGGCTAACTCAAGAAATAATCCGTCAAAGAAGCTAACCACTTGTTAGTTTGAGTTGTGCGGAATTTCTCATATATAATTAACCTCGCAATAAGAAAAACCCATTGCTCAACCGTAGAAACAGCAGAACTCGCGACAGAATTATTCAATAGCAGAACACAACAGCAGAAGACCGTTGATTTTTGTTCTGCACCCCAGTCAAATTCAATAAGAAATATTCTTTTTATTCCCCACCATAGAAGTAACGGTTAAATGAACGTTTTAGACTTTGGGACTTCGGCGGTTGAAATTTGCGACAGAAAGCGTTCTGCTACAGTTCGACGCTGGATCTTCCCGCTGGCTGTCTTTGGAAGAGAGTCGGTGATGAAGACCTTCTTGGGCACCTTGAAAGCCGCTAGATTCTTCTTGCAAAACCTCAGGACCTCCGCCTCATCAACATTGGATCCGTCCCCAGGAATCATTGCACAGTTGATCTGACGGCGACACACACACACACAAAAAAAGAAGCACGTGTTAGAAACTTAATTCGCTCCCTAAAGACGTGGTGAAGCTTAAAAATCAACGTGCAATATATATTGTCCATCGTTTGCGAACCAAAAAAGTAGGTTTTTGGCAAGACAATATAGTTGGTTGCAACAACTTGCACTCAAATCAATCAGGTCGACGCAGAGCAACATCCCTGATCTGAAAGGCGAGGTATAATCAAACGCAATCAAATCAAATTTGCGGTGGCTGTTCCAAGTCATAGTGAGGCCAAAAGAATAGAAGTTTCAAAATAATATAAGTTGGAACAGTTCTTACCAATTTATTTATTTTTTTTAATTAAAAAAAGGGGCAAATAAATTAAATTAATAGAAAAACTTTTGGGATTCCAGGTGGTCAAGTGGGTGGTCTACCTCTTCGCCGTATTTGTCATCGGGGACTCCAAAAGCAACAGCTTGAGCAATGTCTGGATGAGATAGAAGGACTGCATCCACTTCAATTGGTGATATCTTTTCCCCTGAGTTGAAGACACAGATATTAATGATACGAAACGCACAATTGTCATCTGATTTTCCGAATTAGCCATGCAAAGGGCCCCTGTTAAGTATAAAATCCACTATTGGCTGGTTCTCACGGTGGTAGGCTTTAAAGAAAGCAAAAGGGCTTCAACTAGGCGGTGATGGTGGGCACCCTGTAGGCATTTATGCCTCTGTTATATTCCAAATAAAAGACGGAAAGCATCCATCCGTAATTTTCTTCAACATTCTGGGGCCACATCATTGATAACACTGAAAATGGGACGGCAAAGCAAAGAGAAGTGTGCAATGCTTAGTTTATTACCTCCACGGTTGATCAGCTCCTTAATCCTGCCCACGAGATGCAAATAACCATCCGGATCAAAGAACCCCAGATCCCCCGTATGAAACCACCCGTAATGAAATGCCACCTTATTAGCATCCGGGTTATTTTTATACCCTTTAGTCACATTTGGACCCCTTATACAGACCTCACCCTTCACATTTGGCCCTTGTGTCAAGCCATTTTCATCCAGTATCGCCATTTCTTGACCCACGGGTTTCCCCACCGACCCGGCTTTATGCGGGCCATCTTCTGGTAACGGGTTCGAGGACATCAAATGGGCCGCCTCCGTCATTGCATACGCCTCCAACACCGGCGCGCCAAACGACTCCTCTAGCCTAGACAATATTGCTGGCGCTAGCGACGCGCTGCAGCTCCGAATGAACCGCAGATTCGGGTAAACGGGTTCGGGGCTACATGAGTGGCGATCCAGTATGATTTGTTGTATGGTGGGGACCGCAGTGTACCACGTAGCACTGTAGTTGAGCATGTCTTGCCAAAAGGTGGAGGCCGAGAATCGGCCCGCGGCTGGCAGAGCTACGGAGGCTCCAGCATAGAGTGAACTCAGCAACCCAGCTAACAACCCGTGGACGTGGAACAACGGAAGGACTATAACGGTCGAGTCCGACTCGGTGAGTTTATAAACCGATTTAATGTTCTGCACGGAAGAGGCTAGGTTGAGCTGAGACAATGGCACGCCCTTCGGCCGGCTCGTGGTGCCTGAGGTGTGAAGGAAAAGAGCCAAGTCGGATGGATCATTAATGAGTCGAGAGACCGAGTCGGGCCCTAAATTGGATTGTTCGAGAGAGAAAGACAGTTCGGACTCGGCCCCGGTGACTGCAGCAGTGGCGTGAGGAATTTTGAGTTTGGAAGCCGCAGCTTGAGCCGACCTGTTTCCTCCTTGCGGGGTAAGCAAGAGTTTCGACTCTGAGTCAGACAGATAGAACTCGAACTCCTCCGCCGTGTAGGCCGAATTGAGCGGCGCCGCCGTGCTTCTAGCTCGGATTACCGCCAAAAACATTATTACAAACTGCGATTACCAAAAAATCAACTAACTTCACCACACAAACAATTACAATGAAATAAAAAAAAAATAAAAAGAAGAAGAAAAAAATAAATCAAACCTCGACTGTGTTAGGGAAGGCGAGTGCAACGACTTCGCCGGGCTTAATCCCAACTGCAACAAGCCGAGAAGCAGTACGTTCGACGATATCATGGAGGCGAGCGTGGGTTAAATCGAACTTTCCGGAAACCGAAACAGCTCTTCGGTCGGGGAATTCTCCGGCAACCCGTTTCAACAGTCCGGTGAGTGTTATAGTTTCCATCTCCTTCGAGTTTCCAATATAAGAGATTATTCCTTATCTGTATTTTTCTATTTAAAACTGAAACACATTTGGAGACAGAGGAAAACAGGGAGCCACGAAAACTGCAATAAAATTAGACCAGAAAGTTAGAGCGAGAAAACTCCAAAGGCTCACGTTTGTGTGTTTATAAAGAATGCCTTTTCGGTGGTGGTGGTGTGCTGTGCTGGCACTCGTTTCGGTGAGGGCGATGCCTGGTGCAGGCGTTGGCAATAAAGTAAATATATATATTTTTAAAAAATAATAATAAAATAATTTACAGAAAGCTTTTTCGACTGCAATCACGTCTACAGTACTCCTTTCAGTTATATTGCCGCTGCGGCATGATCGGCTTGATAGTTCGCTTTGATGGTAAGGGAACGCGCGTTCATCGTGGAGGCTTTGCAACAGCTCTTTGGTTGGAACACTTGGCTCGCTTTGTGTCTGTCCGTTTGTTCGTTCGTACGCTTTGAGGCGGTTGAATTAACGTCGCCCTGAAAAAGGCCGTTGGATCTTACCACGTAAGCATACGCAAAATGGGGGGCCCACTATTGAAAGAGACTACGTCCACAATTGTCGTACAATTTGGTTCTTCGGGAGTGTTGGTTTGGTTGTTAATATTTTCATTTTCTTGTTTCCAAAAAAAAAAAAGAAGAAAAAAAGAACATGTAACAGACATGATATATATTTGATATGCAACAAACCTAATTTATTTGATTTCCGTATGCAATACAGTAATACATCAAGTAAACATGGCAAACTCGGTGACATAAGACATGTAGAAAGACGCAGAGAGCACTCTGTTCTTTTTTTTTTTTTTTTTGTCCAATAAATTTTTTATTCAACTGAAAAGGATGCAGGGAACACTGGTACTGGTACATCTATATGTACGTAATAAACTAACGGTTGGGTATGAAACTTAATTCAATCAATAACAGGCCCAGCACATATGCTTGCATGCACCCAGGAAACCGGCAACACCGATGGCCGGTGCACTCCGCCCGGCTGGCCACTGGTTTAAATCGATAAGTTGATAATATATCTAAGGGCGCACGAATATTTGGTCGACTGATCTATATTTCTTGTTTTTTTCCTTAGCGAGAATCAGAAAGGGGGCATCGCCGGGGCAACCGTGAGCTTCGCTGGGTGGACTGGTCCCGGCGCAACAATGCCAGCGCTTCGAATATCAGCCATCAATTCTCTGCGGCCATTTCCCTCCTGTGCCTCACACAATTTGGAAAGGAATACACCTGCCAAAGAAGAGAGAAAACTTAAATTATAGCATATGGCATTTAAGTTAATTGGCATCTCCACCGCAATATATATATATATATATATTTATTTATTTATTTATTTTATTTTATTTTATTTTTTCAATTACAACGAAATCGTCAATTACTATTTATGGATTGCGTAAGCTGTAATCACAATAGTGATCGTTGGACAACAACTTGTTACCTTCTCCAGCGGCAAGGTTGAAGTAAAGATCAACAACGTTGGGGCAGCTGTCGTAGCACTGAGGAGAGCAGAGCTGTTGGGTGAAGCGAGGCTCGACGAGCGAATCCGATGAGATTCCGAGGGATTTCCTGTCAAGCCCACATGCTTTGATGCATTCGTCTGTTTCGATCCAGTTGTTTAATCCCTCGGCCTCAATTTCGGACGTACGGCATGTGTATGCTTCTTCCCCGCTCCTTTTGACGCGCTTCTCCAGCACGCACCGCTTGCCGGACGATGAGATTGCATAAGCACATGTGTCTTGGTCAAGACGTTGGCATATTATTTCTCCTGTACCCAAAACCGTAGTTCAGGTTGAACTCGGGCATAAAAATAATATTTTAACGAATAAAGTAATTTGAAAAGCAGAGCAATCAATCGTAAAATTGACCTTGTACACATAAGGCGAGGGCAAGAGCCAGGAGTGCCAAGACCTTGATGAAGCCAAAGTTTGAGGCCATTATGATAATTCTTCTAATAATGAGAAAGAAGGATATTTAGCCTTGGTGCTCAAAATTTCCTGATTCTAACGCATAAAAAGTGTGTCTAACTCTGTGCTCTTCGCCTTGCCTTATGAGCTAGCAATTTGTTCCGAGCATCTAGGAGCAACCTCAAAGCTTTTATACTCGTTTCAAGGAAACTGTAGAATTAACTTTAATTCGAAACTTTTCCAACGTGAACATGGACATATGAACCTTATTTTAGAAGTTAGTGAAGCGTTAGTCGTTGATGTCGACCCCACGATGGGCGGCGCTCGATGGTGTCCAAAGGGGTTCGACCGAAATAAATTACAATCGTTAACTAACTTTTCAACGATGGCCGCTATCAATGGCGGATGCATGTCTCTGCGTGTACATGATGATGACAGTGGAAATCAATGGGGTTCCGCTTGGCCGCTTGCGTGGTGTCCAGTTGTCGATGGCTTTCAACTTTAAATTAGTTATTGGCAGGCGCGCCTAACATCTTGAATTCTTGTTTACATAGACTTTTGTTGGATACGAAGAACAGAAAGCAATGAATTTACGTTTAGCATGCATACTGTATTTTAATGTTAATAATAATTCACACTTTATATTTTTCAATGTAATAAAAAATATGATGATATGTAAGTTCACTAATAATTAACAAACTTCGTTAAGTATTTTTTTTTTTTTTTAAAAAAGTTTGATCTAATTGTAAAAGTACCAATTATAAATGTTACAAAGAGTCTCAATTACCCTTTACTTTTTAAAATAAGAAGAAAAATATTTTTCGTTGAATTTTTCAGTCAAAATTATTTATTATGTTAATTTTTTTTAATCATGGTGTTGATGTTGGAAATTTTAAGTAAATAAAGTTTTTATATGTTTGTTTTGCATTATTTTAATTACTAGAATTATTTTTTTAGAATATTAGAAACTTTAGTTAAACAAGAAAAAAAAAATTTTACCGTTTTCATTAAATTTATGTAAATTTTATTTTCATTATTAATGGTCTTAAATTATTTTTTTCTTCTTTATTTAGAGAAATATTAAATTATAAATTATATAATAAAAATACATTTATTATTTTTATAAAATTTATATTCTCTTTTTAAAATTAAAAATCAAAAATTTTAATATAAAAATACAAATTATTAATTATTAAAATATTTTCAAACAATAACGTGTCCCTCTCTCGGATGTCCACCTGGCAAGCCTCGCAATGCTTGTCTTGTTATTGAGAGAGTCTTTTTTCCTTCTGCCAAACTCTTGTCCTTAACGAGGCAAGTGCCTCCAAACTCTCGGGGTTTTGAATCCAATACGATACGTACTCCGTTTGCAGAGAGTTTGGCCTCGTTTTTTCTGGTAGATATTGATGGTCTAATAAAAACGCACGTTGTAGTCTCAGTCAATCGAATTTACTAGTGGCCAGAATGTTCTCGTTTCTATGTATTATTAGTTTTTCTTAATCGGGTTTGGACCGTTTTCTGCGTGGCATTTCCTCATTGGTTTATTATGTTTGGTCACCCCCCACCTTTTTACGCAATATATATAGACTAAAATGTATAGAATTCCAAATTTTCTGGTAAAGTCTCCCATGGAAACTTATTACTCCATCAGCCTCCTTCCACAGTACAAGTTCCGAAACTGGTGTCCAACAGTGGTTCCAGGAGCGTAATTAGAATATGGCCCATTACGCGGATTCACACTCTAACACATGGGTTCTCGGCGAATGCCTGGAATTGGAGATGCTTTCTGTTTTATTTTAGTCATTGGCGGTGTCTGTGTATACACGTTCTGCCTAAGAGATCTGCATTTGAACAGTAAGTTATCTGTTATTTCAACCTACCCTAGCAACCTTCTGTACAAAAAGAGCGTTATAAACCAAATCAAATGATGGTCTTACAATGAAGTCAAACGAGCAAGTTCGTTATTAACGGGTTAATGTAATTTCAAGGATTTAAAGTCAGCTTTTTTAAAGAATAAAAAAAGAAAAAGAAAGGAAAATTCTCCAATCTCCTCCGGCATCCGCGGAACGAATGCGCGCACGATGTTTCGTCAAGTCGTGGAAAGCCTTGACAGTTGAGTCTGTGGTGATGCAAAGTTACTTAGTAGTTCACAACTTGACTCCACTTTTGTCTGGAATTGGAACTTTAGGATTTCCCATGATTAGGGCTAGAACCTTGGGTCTATTGAGACTTTATCCTTTTTACTTTGTGGTGCAGACAACTATGAGTTTATATGCATAAATCCTAAGCTTTTCTTCCAGGAAAAGATAATTTAAGCCCATGATTGATGCTTGAAGAAATGATTTGTATCGCTTAAAGATTATAGAAAATGCTTAAATTTCATGTAAAGATATTTTGATGTCCTACTAATATTTTCATAAGTAAAAGGATGTAGGGTTTAAGAGTCCCCTGTCCCGTCTGTAAGGGGCAAATTCAAACGTGGGTCCAATGAATTAATAGAGAGAATCTCGAATTTAAAGTCCCTCTGGAACAGTATCTAAAAGGGAGCAGCAGCCCTTGCATGACTCCTGAATGGTTTGGGCTTTTAAAATCATGGGCTCTGATAAATAGCTAGGATTTAAGGTTTGGGTTCATGGGACAAAATATCTCTTCTCTTCCGACTCTGTTTTCTCTTTCGTTCGGGCTTCTAAGCTCTTCAGCACGCGTACATAGTTAAAAATAGCCCATGAGGACCCAATAACGGAGCCTTTGCTCATCCATTCAGCGCGCTGAAAAAGGAAAACTTCACGAGAAAGTGATAAAGAAAATTATATTTTTCCGATAAAAGAAAAGGAAGAAGAAGAAGATATTTTGCCCTTAAAAAAGACAGAATACTCTCTGAAGAACAAATTAATTTGGATTTAATTTCCTGGTTTGGTTTGTTTGAAACCATGTCATTAACATTTGATCTTTTTGAAACCAACTGATATATGCTGGATTTGGTCCTACTGTAGGAGGAAAGGCATTAGAAAGGATTTCTTTTGGTGGTGGAGGATTCATTCCATCAATGAAACCCATGAAATTTTGATAGTTTAGCAACGAAAGGAATTGTGCTTTCCATGCAAGGTAGTTGTGAAGATTGAGTTTGATAGAGAAGATGCAATGAGCTTGAGTCGGTGAAGATGAGACAAAGGTTGAACTCAAGTTTTAAGAGGAAGAAGAAGAAGAAGAAGAAGGACTATTGGGATTTACAATAGAAGTAGAATCACTCATGAGGCTGTAATGCCACGTTTGAGAATGAACAATCCCTGAAAAATAATGTCTATTCACTTTCTTACAATGGATTAACAGAGATGTATATATGGAAAATACAAGCGCCTCAAACTAGATAACAAACTAACAATACAACAAATAACGTAAGGTTCAAACGAATAACAAAGTAACAAAAAGAGTTACTTGGCTTTATCCTCTTAACAATCGGAAACCTCCACTGAATACCTGAGCGGACGTTGTACAAATCACCTTCTACTGAGAGGACTGTAAAACTGAACAAACAGCAATAGCTTCGAGTCCAACAAGCCACGAAACTATAGAGTAATAGTACATTCATGCCAGATGATTGCTCTTAATTGCCACACCAACATTCGCACACACATACACTCACCCCGGGCAGGGACATAGAAAGAACCAAAAAAAAAGTCAGGAGCATTGACACTATCACCCTAAACGCAAATCATATACTTAAAATGAAAAAAGTTCCGGACAATTGACACAAGAAAAACAAAAGATTATGTGTCCCAAAGTCGGTGATCGAATTACCTGGAAGTGGATGGAAGAGCTTGGATTTTAGAGCTAATAGTGGAAAATTCCAAAGGGATTGCATGATCCAATGAATAAATATCCACTTGATCATGAATTAGGTACCAGTGGATACTATAATCAGATCAATGCCATCCCTTTGGAACTCTCCACCTGCACTAAGGGTGTCTCATCGGGCACATGTTGAACAAAATTTTCTCTCGGACTCCAGCAGATAAATAGCTGTCGCCAGTTATCTGAAAAGCAAAGAACGGAGCTGGTGATGGGGAGTTGCCTATATGGTTCATTATTTCTTGATTTATAGCTAGAGAAAGAAGAGATATTTTGGCTATTTTGGGCAACCGGTGTACCCTTTACACTTGTGTTCGCACGCGGTGTGATAAGAGGTTAAAATGTGAGCGATAACATGACCCTTGTTTGGTGAGAAATTAACAAAGGTGTTTCTCAATGGAAACTCTTATTAATTGGAAGTTTGCATCTCTTCCCTGAAATCCGCAAGTGGGTTTTAAATTTTAACCCCAAAACACGACATTCTAAATGTTAGGAAATAGAACTCATAGGCATAGAAAATAAAGAACAAAAAATTTTTGTCTATCTTTTTTCTCATTTCTCTTTTTAATTTTGTTGCTTGTCAGGCCCATATTGTTAACACTAAAAAATATATGTTATGGTTATTGTTAGACCATAGCCCCCCAAAAATGATGGCTTCCACTGGATAAACGACGGAAATAACACAATCAAGCATCGGCTCATTGTGTCATGTAACATGGACTTTCTTTGTTCTCTGTGGATATAGCATGTGCAAGTGGATTAGACAAAGTAAAGTTATTGCTTGTTTCTTTCTCCGCTAACCCAAAAATCATGGATAGAGATTTGAACCCTTCCCCTTGCTTTTCAAAGTTTGGGCCCAAGTCAAGGTAAAAGGTGATGATAACATCAAACTTACCAAATCTTATTTTTATTCAAGTTAGCTTTTCTGTCAATTTTCTTATTATTCTGGTAATAACGGATCAAGGAGATCTCATCTTGATCCTTGCTAATAAATCTTGTAGATATCAAGGGCATGTGGATAATAAAGAAAATGGAAAAGATGGTGAGAATCTTATACATGGTTTTAAGGCAGGTAAGAGTAGCAATCAAACAGCTAATGCTGTGCTATTGGGAAGAAATACGGTATTCCCTTTCTTTCCTTCTCCTTCAATTATTATCCCTGATCTATATAAACACGAAGTTGTAAGTTGTAAAGGAAGAAAACATCCAAGGCCACACGAGTCTTTGGTTTCTGATTCAGCTCCTTGGTAATGACCATAGTTCTGTTGGAAATGGCAAGAATTTGGATTAACAGCCCATTGGCCATGACAGCCATATGGGACAAAAAAAACTGCCTGCACCCCATGCATGATTTGAAAGATTTTGGCCTATGCACGTGCACGTGTCGTCCCACTGCAGGAAACAGACTTGAAAGGGGAGAAAAAAGAAGAGCCTCTCACACGCACGAACACATGGAATGCCACCATCGCAGTGCTTCTCTCACGCGGAGTGCTTGGGTTGCATATTTGAAACAACATCCACTAGCCTACACCGCAAACATTGGCCAGCACATGAATCCCCTGGAGATGCACTTACATCAGTATGTCCCCTCGATTTGGCGCACCTGGGGTGGCTTTGTTCTCCTTTCTTTAAAGCCAAAATGAGAAAAAAGCAATGAAATGATTTCTTCACCTTACGTCACTAGGTTTCCGCTTTGATTAACCCTTTTTCTTTTTTTTTTTGGTTTGTTTGTTACAGTTAGCAATGTCTTTGATGACGCCAGTTCTGTTGAGAAGAGAAAAAAAATGTTATATGTGGATTTAAATAATTAATCAAAGAAAGCACAATAAATATCAACCTAAAGGTTAACATAATTAGTGAAGCGAGTACTTTTTTAATTGATTGAGGTCCAATTATGAGACCCGCCAACGAGACACTTATTTAATAATAATAATAATATCTGCTTTCGCTGAGGATATCTGTTTTTTTATTAAATCGTTTTTCAATTAAAATTACTTTTAACAATTTATTATTATTATTTTTTCAATTAGATTGGGGAGTCTGACTGGTGAAAAGAAGAATAGAGAATCTAGTACCGTTGGGGACCTAGGCATCCGTTATTAACTGTTTGTTTACGGGAGCTCTTTGCAATCTGTGAGCAACTACTTTCAAATGGGTCCATTATTGACGTCCAAATTACAAATAAACTAAAGCCCAGTTTAAAATGGAAACTAACGTGAAGGGCGAATCCACGACTGACCGAAAGCCCAATCTAAAATGCCGAAAACATCTTTAAAAATAAAGATTATTTTGAGGGCCCAACCGGGTTCGAACCGGTGACCTCTTGATCTGCAGTCAAATGCTCTACCACTGAGCTATGGACCCGTGTGAGTGAACAGATCACAGTATAATTTAAAAATTCATAATCAGACTCTAGTCTCTCTTCAATTCCCCTCTTCTAGGTACGCAGTAAAGCTGTAGCCGAAACAGATAACAATGGTGTCTCAAAACGGCATCAAATATGCCGTTCACATTATCACCAATCACTTCGGCACTCTCGTTGCTGTAACTCTCCCTCTCTCTCAATCTTGTTGTTAAGATTGCATTAGGTTTTTGATAAGCAGATTGCATTAGTATTTTCATATATACGATTTTTTAATTTGAACAGAAAGTCTGCGAATGTCTCCTCCGAAAAGGACCCCTAACTCTGCAAAACCTATGCCGACACGCCGACATATCCAAGAAAGAAGAAGTCAAGAACAGCTTGCTTGTCTTAATCCAACACAACTGCGTTCAAGCTTTCCAGGAGCCAGGTCTTCCCTCCACTTCGTTTTCTGTTTTGATGTTTAATTTTGACAACATTGTAATAATTTTTTTTTGGTTATTTTCTTACTTTATATATTTATTTATTTATTTATTCTATGCTATTTGTGTTTTTCTATCTACATATGATACGAAAATCTGGGGGCGATTGTCTTCTTCAGGAGCTAACGAACAGGAAGCAAAAATCAATACCAAGTACCTTGTTTTGTTCGATAACATAATACATCGAGCGAGGTTTTCCAAGTTTTTGACAATTGCCGCCAATGAGTTTGATAAAATGGTTCGTTATTTGTTCTGTTTTAGTTTGCACGTAGATTCTGCTTGATGTCTGGGTTCAGTTTTAGGTGATCTTACGTTGTTGTATTGCTTCTTTTTTTTTTTTTGGTGTGTGTGTGCCAGTGTGTAAGCCTTCTCGAAGCTTTGCTTCAACATGGTAGGCTTACGGTGGACCAAATTCACGAACAAGTCAACTCAACTCAAAAGGAAGGCGGGTCTTTTCTGGATATCTGAATTATCATGCTTTTGATTTTGTGTGCTATGATTATTACTGCATTATGTCATATGCTTTAGCACTGTAATTTTGTTTTCACACAAGCATATGGATTTGATCCACTAATTCACATCATGATTTCTTTTAACCTCCAGGAAACAGCATAGGTCTGGATACTGTACAAGAAAATCTTCGTAAACTCGTGACAGCTCACTATGTTGAACGCTGCCCCATCCCTGCACCCTTTCTTGCACCACCAACTGAAGAAGAAGCTCCTGCAAAGAAACGAGGTGCCAAGTCTGCCAAGGTTATTGCTTACTTATATGTAACCTAATAATAGATTTGTATTTATTTTAATTTTGTATGGCTTCTGCATTGAGTTCTAAGAACAGCTGGTCTGTACCACAGTGTGACCCTGTCGGTCTTCAAAGTTTAAAGCTTTTAATGAGCAATGGACTCCATTCCACACCTTGTTGTAAATGATGGATTATCATTATTTCTGCATGGTTTTTAGGTTTTTTGGGGCAGGGAATCTAAGCTACAGTTATTGTTGCTAACATGGCCCAATGTTCTTGAACTCTATTCTTTGGTGACAGTTCTTATGCTGTTATAAGCCCTTTTTTGATGAATAATTTCAGATTCTTGTGGAGTCACAAACCCGAGAGCAGCATGTCATGGCTGCAGCAGTGCCTGTTGAGGCAAAAAGATTTGCCGTTGTAACAGTTATTGAAACACCTGTTGATGCAGAAAAAAACGAGGACAACTCTCCTAGTTTAAATGTTGGGGAGAAGGTTAGTATACAGATTGTTGTGCTCAGTTATGAGGTCTACTTAAGCTAATCTTTTTGTATTGTTTATAGCGCAAGCATGAATCTTTGGACTCCGATGTAGACAATGTGATTATGGATGAGCAAGCGGTTCTTTGGCGAGCCAATTTTGAGGAACTTATTCGACGGCTTAGACATAAGGTTGATTTGGTTTTCAATTTCATCTCTACTTAATCATACATTCAAATATCCGAAGCACAACATTTTTCCATTCAATTTTTGGGAATGTTTTCCAAGGGCAAATTTGCTCTTTTAACTACATATGATTAAGCACCCCAAGGAACTGATTTATGTCTTTCAATACCAATTTAACCATGGGTTAGTATGGATTTCTTGCAAGATGGTATCCATTGCCTTCATTCAGCTGATTCTTCAGTATACTTTCTGGATTTATAATATAGGCTTGCATTGAGAACATCAGAGCTAGGATGGATGATAGAGCTGCCATTGTCTTAAGTGCAATGCTGGAGGCATCTAGAAGTGAAGAGAAGAAAGTAAAAGTTGGAAATTCAGGTGATGCAAAAATTACCAATGCTTTTCTTGGCAGTATGAACTCACTAGATACTCTCCGATATCTTTGACTAACGAAAATCTAATGCAATATAGTGGAAGAACTGACAGATTTTGCAATTGATAGATAGTTAAAACTAACAATTGCAATGTCTGATTTGACAATAAGGCACTTCATATACATATATATTAGAGAAATTCTATCATGGTTTCCATATTGTGATACCTGGTTTACAACATTTAGATTGAATATACTGATATGCTGTAACAAGTATCAATGTAAAATGATAGTTGTAACATATATACTGATGGTTAGTTACCTGTTATGTTACTGGTATTACATTTTGCAGTTCCCTTGTCGGTGGATTCCATTTTTGCTGAGGTGATTAAGAATGAAGAGGGTCGTAATAAGACTCCAACCCTTGAGCATGTTAATGCTGTCCTTGCTCAGCTGACTTCTACTCCATCATCTGTGAGGATAGTTGGTGAATCATATGTTATAGGTAAAATTTTTTTGCTTTTTCACTTTAGCTTTTTGTGCTTGAAGTATAAATCTGCAATTCTTGTCTGAGAGAGTAAATCCCAAGCTATTTCTTGGCTGCTTAACTTACATTATGATTTTTAGTGACACAAGTGTGATTATTGTACAGATTTTACATGTATAATTACATCAGCTCAGAGTGATGAGGTATGTTTCATTTGAGAACCTTTCTCTATATCTGTGGAATTGGTGTTTTATTTAGTGAAATAATTATAACTACATTTCTTGTACTGAAGGTAGAGTCAATTGTGTTGAAAAGACATGGGAGAGATGCTTACAAAATTTTTAGGTCACTCTCACAGGCTGGTCGCTTGCTTGAGACTGACAAGGTAATGAGTTCAAATCAATGTATTTGTTATGAGTTTGATTGGCAGTAATGTGAAATGAATATTTAAATTTTGCAAAACTCCTATTTGTCTGAATTAATATAGATTGAACAATGTGGAGTTTTTTGATTTACATTGTTACTGGAATAGTTTTAGAGATGAATTCTGTTTGGATGATACATTGACTCCATCTTGTTCTTATCTATGTAGATTTCTGATGCAACATTTGTTGAAAAGAAGGCAACATCTGCCATTCTTTATAAGCTATGGCAGGATGGCTACTTGTTCATGGAGGTTTGGGGTCAAATTTGTATGCATTTGTGCATTTGAGTTTCTCAATTTGGAATTATTTTATATGATTTAGGCAAAATATTGTGAACTGTGAATCTTCTTAACTTACATATTGAAGTAAAGAAGGATTATGATTTGCATGATTTTGAATTCTCAATTGCATCTGGAAAACAGCCAATTTATTCAAACATTTGATAAATAATTAGCTATATCAAATGTTGCAATGTGACTCCGTTTGTTTGTTAAATCTATTTATTTGATGTCTACCATATTTTCGTCTCTAAACACAGAAAAATTAATCATGCCTTTGCAATGAATAGATAATGCTTTTGTTTGGCAAGCTGAAACGTTTTGTGCCTATCATTTAAATTGCAAATCTTGCCTCTTTATGAGAATCTATGGCTATTGGTTTGAGCCTTTAGCCAATTTATTCATTCTACCATGAAATTTTTTAAACACAAAAGTCATGATATTCTCCAATCTTGCTTGCAGAAAGTAGTCGTTGGAGCAGCGTCATTTTTGTTGTGGAAAGTAAATAAGCAACAGCTTTGGGAACGCATATTGGATGAGATGTTCCATGCTGCCCTAAATTTGAATCTTCGGGTGGCCCATGAGATGGATCAACAAAAGGAGGTGTGGACGATAAACCTTTTTGATTGCCTACTCCTTTGTCTGTGTTTCTAGTTGTTTTTCAACTGGCATTTGTGTTTTTACTTTTTCCCCTTCTTATCTTTATCTCAATGGCTTTGCACATTTTTGTTTAATCAGTCCAGATGGATACAGTTTTGTAGTAATTTTGGGAATTGTCCTTTCTGTTACTCCTTGTTGGAAGGGGCTCTGTCCCTCTATGCTTCTCTCATTTACGTTTAAGTACAGGTTTTGGGAGAACATTGAAGATCCTATAACTATCAATTTTTTTTTGTCTTTTTCCGACTAAAATGATGATTATTCAGCACGGACATATATCAAATTTTCTCTTGCTGATACTTGTTTCAGGTTCTAAATATTCCACCAGATAGACTTGATGGACCAATGAAAGATAGTTTTGAGAGACTTAAGAAAGTGAGACTCGTCCTGGAATCCTCACTGATAAAGCTTGACGATGCTATTATGCTTTTCCATGACTTCTAAACGCATCCCACTAGCATACATTGTAAACTTGCCGCCATGCTCTTAAATGCATCTTTCTGATTTCCCCATTTTGTCACCATCGATTTCTTTTTTTTTTGTGGGGGGGGGGCTTTTTAATATATAAATCTCATTGAATTTCATGCTTCGAGCTACTTTTTTTTTCTTTTTTTTTTTTTTTGTGATGAATCAATTTGACTGAACAAGTATATATATATATATATATATTATTTATTTATTTATTTATTTATTTTCAATGGGACTAAACAAGTTGTTACACGTCTTTGCTCGCCCGTCATTTTTAGTCACATTTTCATTTTCTTTATCTTTCTCTTTTTAAAAAAATAAAATAAATTATAGTTATATTTTATGTTTTGTACCCGTCCATACCGAATGGGTAGCCCTACGAGAGAATTGTTCCGTTGAAGAATGAAGTGGGCTCTTAGAACAGGGTTTAAAGGGGTCGCTTGGTGGACTTTTTAATTTAATGAGTGGTAATGGACGTGCCTGTCTGTAAATTCTAGCTTGCCTAATTATACTGTTACATCTTCCACCGATTCGACATTACAATCCAATTGCCTCTTTGTCAGATGAGAGAAGAAATGCAAGGATAAGCTAAACCACTCGAAAGACAATGTCAACGACCAATTCCTTTACTATCCATATAAGCAAGACGGAAGGTCATCAAAATCTCATCTACCTGCAAAAACAACTTTGTGGCTCAAAATGGCGGATTCAAAATGCCTACAATAGCCGACTGAAAAGATAAAAAAGATCCTTTCCATGGTACCGGAAAGAAACAAAAAGGTGTTCAACAATGGTATCACTTTGGGTCATATGCCACACCGGGAAAGCCAAGTTCCAACCTTTACAGAGTCTTCCGATAAGCCTCCTTTGTCACTCCATAATAAACAGGTTTACTCCCTGAAAATGTAATGAAGTTCCAACCAAAAGCAGACCCACCCACCATGTAGCTTCCCCGGATATGACGATCATCAAGCTGAGTCAGTGGACTTGAAGATGAAAGAGGTTCCTTTTCTGCAAATTTCTCCAAGGGCTGTTTAATTTCAACCGGCATTTTTAGCTTTCCATCCTGGTGTTTGTCCAAGGAATGTTTCCCAAGCAAACTTTCGCCTGAGGAAGGATGACATTCTGACTCAGCTTTACCAGGGGATTCAACTTCTGTAACCATCTCATTGTATAAATTCATCACAAGCTTCATTTCTGCAGGCAAATGAATTCATGCTTGAGCTAGCAACAAGGAACAAAGTATAAGAAATCCCAAGTTCAATGTTAAAAGAACCTACGTTTTTTAAGTTCCCCAGCTGCCCAGGAATTCTGAAAGTCCGGGTCCTGAATAACCTGCATAGAGATTAGAGATCCAAGAAGAAAGCTTAACAAATAGCATATATGTTCACTGCATATCTTTGTATGATGAAATGATTTCCATCTGAAAAAAGACAAAGATCAGCAGTTGATAGACAGAGTTCAAAGCATTTCACTAGAATGTATCATTTCCCCCCGCGGATGAGATGATAATTCCCAGCCATCCTACTCCGATCTCCCACAATTTAAACTGACACTTGGGAAATTAAACATGTTGATGCAATTACCTATAACTACTGGGTTGATGAAGCACTTTCAACATCTTGGACGACAACGAAAAAGATGCTAATCAGAATTGATGAAAAGCAACGTCTCAAGTACAGCGCACAAAATGCCTCTGCCAAATCACTAATTGGTGTTGAATAATCATTAACAAATTTAGTTTCTTAGAAGACATTAAGGACCCCAAACATTCACCCGCTGATGCAGAAAACAAACACCGCTGCTTTGATCTGACGGAACGCTTACCCCCTCATTTTGCACAGAAAAATATTCTGTGTGTTAATCCAAGGATAGCCCGTTGGAACAGAAACTATAGCAAAAGTAAACTATGTTTGGATACCAGCAGAAACCAGTTTCCATACATCAACCCCCAATCACATCGCCGCGTGTACTCATTTACTATTTATCCACATAAATGATCTTTGTACCCATCAAAAATCAACAAAACAGAGAAAGTGGGCTTAGGGGGGCCAAGTTAATGGACGAAAAGAACCGAAACCTGCCAAGAAGAGAAAATCAGGCAACAAAACACAAAACCCAACAGTAAAATCTCAACCTGCGACTCTCTAAAGAACCGAAACAGACGCACCCAGTCGATTCGACCGACACGTTACCTCGACGAGATGGGGACGAAGTTTTTGAACGAGAGCGCGAATTTTGAAGTAGTATGAGATTTGGAGGTTCTCATTGGCTCGATTTTTCTTGCCTGACGATTGGGTATTTTGCGGTGGGTCTTGTGCTGTGGGCTGTGGGACTTTGATAGTGCTATTCGTTTTACAGGTTTCTGTAGGTTTTGATTCTTCCATGGAAGCCAACAGCGGCACACTGATGTTTCGCTATTGGATAACTTGCATCAGAATCTTCCTAGATTTTGAGACTTTAGACGATTTATGAGATGGGAATCATTAAGTGTACACACAATTCAAGAATTTGTTTTGTTAAACCCCAATATATATATATACACAACAATTAAGAATTTGTCAATTTTTGCTACTTTATTGTTGCATTATGTTACACCAACTTTTTTGTTCTTTTTTTAACAGAATTATGTTATACCAACTCCATTATCAGGAATCACTCCCCTATGTAACACATTATTCACCGATCTAAATAGATATGAGAGATATTTCTTCGGATGACTTGAAGAGTAATTATTATATTTTTATTTCTTTTATCTTATTGAAGTAAAATAAAATAAAATATTATATATGTATTTCTTTTGCAGTATTAGGGGAAAAAAAAAAAAAAACTGATTGGGATTATACCCATTATTCACCATCTTGTTGCAATGTATGAATGGCACCAAAAATGGCAATGCTCTGTTAAATGGGGATCTGCGCCATATTTTCATGAATAAATGGAAGTATTATCCAGAATGTTTGGGCACCCTTTTTCTTTTTCTCATGGTGAACTTTGAAACTTTATATGAGTTTGTCATATCTGTCTATTTGTCCAGCTTAATTAAGTATATGCGACAATCCAGATCTTCTCCTTTAATCTTATTTCAGAATAGATCAAGTATTCCTTTACCAATGTGATTAACAATGTGGTTATATTATCCTATTTTGGAGGTTTTGGGACACAGGGCCGGCTGAGGCCACAGAACATCTGCAGCGGCGCTGCTTGAAGCATGTCTGCCTGAAGAAAATTGTGTAATGTGGAAGTCGTCGAGTGAAGGGCTTTTTTTTTAAGTAAACGCAGATCTATTTTTCCCTTTCCTAATTTAGCATCGGGATGCACGGCATATAATAGTCCCAAATAATGACACCTATTACTATTTATCTCTCTCCACATTAAATAAATTTTGGAATCCAATGCGGATTGCATTATTGTTGGCTGAAGAGGCCCGTTGTTTGTGATTGGAAGTTTTAAAATTGAATTTAACAAAAAGGAAACTGAACTAAAAAAACTTAGCAAGCTTGTTGACTCTGACTAGGCACACCATGTATCCAAAAGGCTTCGAGTAAGCATTCGCCGTTTTGTAAATTGCTACTAATTTTATCTCAACTTCAATTTACGCCAATAAATTTAGTTGCATGGTTCAATTTCAAACAACACCATGTGCCGTGTTATTGGTAAATAAAAATATTGCCCGAAAAGTTGTCAAAAAAAGAAAAAGAAAAAGAAAGGTACAATATTTATGAAATTAACAAAGGTTTTTCAGTTCACAAATATAAATCCGGATGTCGCATATCAAAGCATAGTAACCATAAATAAAACTAAGAATAAAACTGAGGGCCATAACCACCGGTTTACAGAAAGCACGAACAATAAATAAGATGCATCACTTACAAACACCAAATCTTTTGCTCCGTGGATGGGTCTAGCTGTTCAGAAATAGTAAAGGCGATGGGACCAGAATCTCACATTTTTATTTAAATTTGGGTATAACCCAAATTGGGGGTGGCATGTGGGCCTGGGAAGGATCAAGCTCGTAGTGCTTACCAAAGGTCCCATCCTTCAGGTTGTAGAAACCATTGTCGCAAGGGCCTCCACCACCAGAATTGTCATACGGTGTGCCTCTTACAAAGTAGTCCGTAAAATCATCGGTGAAGTAGATGCAATTAGGCTGACATCCGGGATAGTGAGAAGCCACAACAGAGGTCGAGTAATTGCCTCCTAAGAAAAGAGCAGCTCCACCAAGATCCGAAGTCTTAACCCACTTGGACTGCCCTTGCTTTCGTTGACGCTTCATTACCTTGAATCCATATGCCTTCAAATTATCGTCTAACATCCTATGAACGAAAACCAGCTCACCCTCTTCTGGCAATTCCGCTAGATAAGGCGTCGACATACAAGCATATCGCTTCACGGCACGGGCAATCTTCTCAACCTTGGGAGGGGATCTGGAAATATCGCAAGACCAAATGTCACCCCAATGCCTCAAACAGAGGAATTTCCCTTGGCTGTAAATAATGTCCGAACAGACTTGCAAATTAGGGTGCTAGTAAGTCCAATGTTTGTCCCCTGATTTGATAAATGCCAATCTGGTCATACTTCCATATATAATCATGACGGCATAATCATGGGGATAAAGATCGGGATCTTTGGACAGAACTGCCTTATGGACAGTATACTCGTAATTTAAATTAAGTTAACAAGTACAGGGGAAGTCTTCGTAGCTGTCATCATCACTATCAGTAATGTTGTCATCCTCTTCTTCTTCGCCACTGTTGTTGTTATTTCCATTATCTCCCTCTTCTTCGTCGTCATTATCATCATCTTCATCATTCTCATCCTCATCGTCTTCTTCCTCCCCATCGTCCTCATTGTTGTCACTTTGATCATCTCCCTGAAAATCACCGTGTACTTGAGTGTGACTGTAAGCATATTCTTGTCCGTGTTGGACTAGTGGTGTCTCGTAATAGTTTATAAGGGCAGGGAGGTGGATGACAGCACCGGAGAACGGGTTAAGAAGGGACAGGGACATGGTCTCGTCTACAGTGAATAACCAACCGTGGGACGATCCACAACATCTTTTAGCATAAGCCTCTTGTTCAAACTTTGTAGCTTGAAATTTTCGATTGCTGCTGAACGCCATGTCTTGCAGACTAAGCTAAATCGAATACAATCAGACACAGAGACAAGCCACTCTATATGTTGTTGGACTTAAAGTCCAGGTCAGACATGAAAAACAAAGCACCCGTGGCAATCCCGCCGGCCCATGTATCTTCGATGAAGTCGATGGGCCTGGTTGGGGCTATCGCAAACCACCCAACTAGGTTGCCCTGATTGTTCATCGAAGTAAAGACGTGTATCTAGCTGCAATCCTTTTATTTTATGCCCAATTAATAGAAAGTGCTAAGATCCTTCGGCCGATTGCCGAAATCCAGTTGATCCTATTACGACTTTCCTAGGTTGGGGGGTTGGTCCAAAGTTCGCCGGATTTAAGGTTTCCCAGAGATCTGTTCGACATTAATTAATTAATTAATGTCCGTTTAGCGGGAACCTTTGACTAAGGAAAAAGAGAGTACAGAAGAGGTATCTGTCGGTTGTACGTCATAAAACCACAAGTTGGTATCTTGCTGGAATTAATTAATTAATTAAATTGTTAGTAAATTGTGCTGAGAATAAAGTCATAGAATCCCCATACTGGTAGAAATTTAGACTCCTCTCTCTTATCGCTTTGGATGTGCGATATCACGAGACAAAAAGTTGGTGTGTGTCATTAAAAGTAGCCATACTCAGATGAAAATATATCTGTCCAAAAAGTTGGTCATATCCAACAACTTTGGATTTTCATGCAAATTGCATACTTGTCGTTAAAAGTTGCCATCCTCAGGTGAAAATCAATAACCGGCCTACCAAATATTGAGAAAACGACTTGAACTTAACAAAGATGCATGAAGTTTATAATGGGCACAAAACTTTGGTCAGTTATCACTCCATTTTTATAGAGAACCATAGAGGGATTCTAAACCTACCAAACAACCAGGAGAGAATGATAATATATATATTTTTTTTCTGTCGTAATAATTTGTCAGGTCGGACTGTATATTTGTACCACATATAGGATGTTTTATGATGATGTCTTACCAAATCCCAACCGAACTCAAGAAATTTTCAGCTAAATTGTGAAGATTGTTTTAAGCGCAAATATTATTTCTTATTGAAATAAGTAATAGGAAATCTTGGCTGCTGCTTTACTTCTTTAAGATGTTGTCTTAATTCATGTTGATTAGTGATATTAAAAAAAAAAAAAAAGAAAGAAGACAAACAATAATTTTCTCATCATAAGATCAAACGTGGACTGTAAAATAGAGTGTGAAGGACTATTCGGCAAGGGATCAAATGAGAATTGTGTGTGTATCAGGACGTTTTCTTATCAATTAAGGTGCCCATTAGAGCAGGAAGTATATAATAGAGATAATTATCTCAAAACTTAACTTGGTCGCTCTCCTTTACCTAGGTCAAACTTGAGTCCTCTCAACATTCTTAACCATTCCTGGATATGTTTTAAGCATTTATGGCAATGGAATTGGCATTAAATTCGGAAATAGTTGGCTCTAGATTCGAGTATTAACTCTTGCATTGTAATAAATCTTTATCTTCTACCTTACCAATAGAACTCCCAATTTTAGCTTCCTCACACATCCTCTTCTAATTTGGCAATGTAATTAGTCCAATCTAAAAGAAAAGGCCAAAGTTTGCAATTCAGTACTGACTCAAAAAATCTAGCAAATACACATACCCTTATGCATCAATTTCCCATGCAATGACTTAAAATTCAGCTTCCTTCGTACATCATTCGCACGTGTGTGTGTATATATAATTTTATTTTTTTTTGTTGGTTTGAATTTTTTATCAAGGAGTTGAGGGGAGGGGTTACAGCCTTAATTAATTAGGATATGTATAAGAATTATTGAAATCAGCTTCTTACCACAAACTTCCACGAGGAAATAAGTAAGAATTTGAAAGGAAATCGTTCGGTTTGATGGGGCATTTTGATATTTCTTTATTGAAGAAATTCTTATTTTCACTTCGTTTTTTAAGAATATAATTCAATTACAATTTTATTTTATATAATAAATGAGGTCTATTTAAAATAACAAATAATTAAATAAATCTATGTAATATAAAATAATAAATAAATTATTCTAAAAAAATGATAAATAAATAAAACAAACAACCTTTTCTTAATAAAAACAAAACTGTCGGCTAACCAAGTTATACATGTGCCCTCGGCCAACATCCCGTTTTGGACATTATTTGATTGATTAAAATCTCTCCTAAATTTGTGGCTTCCATACTTACCATGTGGATGACCAAGATGTTAGAGAAACTTTGAAAGACACCAAAAAAGAAAAGAAAAACTTAAAATTAAATATGAATTTATTATAGTTGTTTGTTAATTTTTTTTATATATGTATATATATATATATTATAATTAATAATTATAACCAATTGGCGTCAAATTAAGGGCACAACAATGAAAAGCCAAAACACACTGTAACCATAATAAAGGTAGAGATTTTGTACGTTGTTATGCGATTACCCTACATCTATGAAGATTTTGTAGTTTTACCTATTAAAAATTATGAAAAGTTGGGAGGGTCAACAAAGTGGTGTCGAAAAGTTTGAACACGAGTGTCTTGGAAACGTTTCAAACCCTCTAATGTGTCAATAGGCAATGACACAATCAAAACACCGACACTATTGAATCCTCTTGGCCGTCAATAAATATCGATTTAGTTCTCCCTTCCATACATCAGTCAATATAGACAAGAAGGCAGAAAGCTCTAGGTGGAAGCTGTGCTGCTGTCACAGACATATAGATACAGCTAGGAAATTCTGAGTGAGTGAGAGAGAGAGAGAGAGTAGGAAGACAAAGGTCGATGGGGTTTCTTGAGCTATCTCTAGCTTTCAAAATGGCCATGGCTAGTTTATTTCTCTACTTCTTGTTGAGATTATTCTTGTCTTGCTGGATTTTGCCTATCAGGGCCTATTGGAAACTTAAAAGATATGGGTTTGGAGGTCCAACCCCGAGTTTCCCATTGGGAAATATAGAGGAGATGAGAAAGATCAGCGGGACAAGGCCAGCCCCTTCTCCTGGATCTCTAGAGCTGGTCTCCCATGATATTCACGCGACTGTGTTTCCCTACTTTGCTCAGTGGCAAAAGTCTCATGGTAAGACTCTTCTTCTGGGTCTATTTAAGTTATTTGTTGTCTTCTTCAACTTTTATTGTCTCCAAACACATAAAACGGACAGAAACAGGCAATTTCATTTTTTTTTTTCATGCGGAGGCAGCCACTTATGCATAAAACACTTGCATATGCTATGAGTTTATATATAATAACCACTCCAGGTGCGAACTTACGTTGTTTCCTGCGTATTTGTTTATGCACCCGACCAATATTCAAACCCGTAGGCATATTAATTCCTGAAAATAGGCAGAGCTTAGTTGTGGAGAGATGGTAAATCCCACTATGAATTATGTCTCATTTCTTTTTATCAATAATTCAAATAAAATAAATAAATAATATATATAATAACCCAAGTAGCTTCAGTCAATATTAAGCTTTTTTTTTTTTTTTTTTTTTTTTTTGAAAAAATGGTGGTATATAACACATATTAGTTGTTCACGTTGCACTGATTGCATATTAATTAGTTTTCATTTTATTTTCTTTACACACCAAAAGTAATCAGGTTCTGAATGCTACTTTTCATGATTAAAAAGTATACGATTTGTACCGTTGGTATTGCAGGGAAGGTGTTCATATACTGGCTAGGTACAGAGCCATTTTTGTACATAGCAGACCCAGAGTTTCTAAAAACAATGTCTGCAGGAGTGATGGGCAAGAGTTGGGGAAAGCCCCAAGTGTTTAAACGTGACAGAGAGCCCATGTTCGGCAATGGTTTGGTAATGGTTGAAGGCGAGGACTGGGTTCGCCACCGCCATATTATCACTCCTGCTTTCTCTCCGACCAACTTGAAGGTTTCTCCAAATCCCTGGCGTTGATTCTTTCAACATGCTAATTAAGTTTCCTTTTATTATTTATGCATAAGCACAAGATCTAAGTATAGAATGTCTAAAAATGTACTCTGACGAGTTCCTATGAGATATTCCCTTTAAAGATTATCCTTTTAATTTTTCAACCACCGTGGAAATAATTTGCCATAATTTCTCCACCTCATGCAATCTAAAATCGGCAAATACTGACGAAAGAATGCACTAGACTTAGCCATTCGCTACTAGAATATATTAACTGCCTACATCAATCGACCCAAAATTGATATGAATGAGTTTGATTTGTCTATATATTTGGAAGTTGAACTTTCTAATAAAGAGTTGATTGCCGTTGATAGGAGTTAGGACATTTTCTTTGTAACAACTTTCCTTGGGGCTTCTCTTTAGCCCCTTTTGTACCATAATATTTCCATTAATATAATTGCCTCTAATGATTAACCCAAAAAGAGAGAGAGAGAGAGAGAGAGAGAGTTGACAGTGGCTTACCAATTTGAACGGATAATTACAAGCTTACAACTCACTTTGTCAACAAAAAAAAAAAATTCATAGGGCGCTCAAGTCATGGAACTTCTTCCTCAAAATGCTACGTTTATGTGACATCATCGTCTCTTTTAATTCTCACCCGCTAATTAAAGTGTGTTACCTATTCTACATATAGGCTATGGCAAGGTTAATGGTGGAGTCCACCACTGGGATGCTAGAGAAGTGGACTGCTATCATCAATTCCAGCGGCCAGGAAATGGACGTAGAGCGAGAAATCATTGCAACAGCTGGAGAAATCATCGCCAAGACAAGCTTTGGACTAGGCTATGAAAACGGGAAGAAAGTGTTGGACAAATTAAGGGCAATGCAAGTGACCCTATTTAAGTCCAATCGTTATGTGGGGGTACCATTCGGCCATCTCTTGTGCCCTAAACAGACCCTAGAGGCCAAAAGGCTTGGAAAGGAAATCGATGCTCTCTTTTCATCCATTATAAAAGACCGTAAAAAATCCGCTGATGGGAGTCCTCAGACCGACTTGCTGGGGCTATTGCTTGAAGGCAGTGGGGCGGACGGCCAGCCCAGGAAGACCTTAACAGCAGGGGAACTGGTCGATGAGTGCAAGACATTCTTCTTTGGTGGCCATGAGACCACGGCTTTGGCCTTAGTATGGACATTGCTGCATTTGGCCATGCATCCAGAGTGGCAAAGCGAATTGAGAGAGGAGATCAGACAAGTTATTGGAGAAAAGGAGCTTGATTTCACGGTGCTTGCTAGCCTTAAGAAGGTAATTACCCATACCATTTCAACTTTCTTTCATGTTGCTTGATTGGCTTAAGAAGGAAAACCGGTGGTTGCATCACATGTAGTAACATCGTATACAAGCGTGCACCTTCTCTTTGTGGCTGGCTGCTAGGCTTCCATAAACTAAATCGAAAAAATCTGGGATGTGTATTCCCATTAGTGGACATGGATGATTGAAGACGCATGAATCATGAGAAAGTTAATGATAAAAAGATAATTGAACATGCACCAATCGCCATTTTGCTACTTTGCATTATTGACATTCTTGTTTTGTGAGAAAACCTTGAGAAAGAAAGTTGCATCGAAAGTTGAAGTTCACATGTTTGGATTATGCGCGAGAAAGAAATTCTGATGAAATGAGAAGAAAATACTAATGGAGTCTCCGGAAATTATTTTTTTCCCCTCACCTTTCTAACAAATTGACTATGTCTATATATTTACTATACTGTCCTTTTACTTTATACCGACCCCACATTCTTTATCTAACCGTCATTTCTTTGTACTTTTTTTTTCCCAATAATTCTTCTCTCCTGATTTTTCGTGTAAATTTTCAAGAACCTTCATTGCTTCTTTATTTATTTATTAACTATATAGGCTTTTCGGTTGACATTTTTCTTGAGCGAATTTCAAGCACAAAACAGTAAAATGTTCTTCCCTTTTTTATTTCTCTCTTTATTAGTACTAAGACATTTTTACTGTTTATTTATAAAATATTATTTTCTTATTTAATGTTAACAATAAAAAAATATTATCAAATTATATATTAATATAAAGGTATAAGTATCATTGATAAATATTATTTTCCTTGTTTTTACTTTCACTATATTTAAATAAAAAGTTATAATTTTTTTTCTCACTCATTTTTAACTGATCCAAATAACTAATTAAAATTATTTTTTTTTCCACACACTTCTTGGAATCTAAACAAAGCTTTAGGACGTTCGAGGTAGGTAATGCCTATGAACCAAAAGAAAAGATTTTGTGGGGTAAAGCTAGACCTATAACTCTATCAATTTGGGGTCAACAGAAAGTGGAAGGTGATTTTATTTTTTAAACGAAAACGGACTCAAAATATGAAGATAAAATTGTAGCTCTCTCCTTAGATTTTCGACCATTATAAATTTGTGGTTCAAGAAACAAAGTTTTTGGATGAGTTAAAAAAAAGAAGAAGAAGAAGAAAAGGAAAGAAAGGTATTTAAATTGGTGTTTTGTTAAAACGAACTTTTGGTTTGTTTTTCGTTTGGAGGAAGACAATACGAACTTTTGGTTAAGAAAAAGGATGGAGGGGCCCCAATATATAGCTGTACTATTGTAGAACTAGTTTTGCAGACCGTAGGTATCCTTAGCTGATTGTCAGAGACCAATAATATTAAGAAGGTCAAGGTCAAATGCTATCTAGTCCAAGTCCACGCGCCCTTGATTTCCATTCCGTGGGCCCCACGACAGTAACTCGGCAGCATTAGGCCCTTATATTTGCAAATTTTATATTGGTCAGCTTTTGCCTCAACGTCCGAATTTCCATAATACCACGATGATGATAACATTTACGTGTGCTTTTGGTCAGCATTAGGCCCTTATATTTGCAAATCTTATATTGGTCAGTTTTTTGGATGGAGAGTCTTCCATCTTTGCAAATCCTATAAATTCTGCAAATACTGTTCTGCAGATGGAGTGGGTAATGAATGAAGTTCTAAGGCTCTACCCATCGGCACCAAACGCGCAGAGGCAAGCCAGAGAAGATATAAGAGTAAACAGCCTTACCATTCCAAATGGAACTAACATCTGGATTGATCTTGTGGCGATGCACCATGACCCTAATCTATGGGGAGATGATGTGCACGAGTTTAAACCAGAGAGGTTCCAGGATGACCTGCGCGGTGGATGTAAGCACAAGATGGGGTTTCTGCCTTTTGGGTTTGGAGGGAGAATGTGTTTAGGTAGGAATTTGACCATGATGGAGTACAAGGTTGTTTTAACCTTGGTTCTCACTAGGTTTTCTTTCTCCCTCTCACCATCTTATGTTCATTCTCCTACTATCTTGCTTTCCTTGAGGCCTAGAAATGGGCTGCCTCTCATTGTCCAGCCCCTCTAAGTTAGAATATTTGACTTGACAACTCTTTCGCAACATTTACTATTTGAATCAAGGAGAACTTGTGTCTCCAAGGATTTGTTGTTCCAACATCTTTACCTTTGCCCTTCTATTTGAAAGTGGTCGAGTCCAGGTGATTGAGATCTTTAGTGTGTTTTTTTTTTTTTTAACTCGGAGGCAATCTGGGCCCTGACTCAAGGCAGATCGGCACTAATGGCGGGCATGAATAAGTGATGGTGAATGATCTGGCTAGAAAATGGCCAACAGCGATAGCTCTGATGTTAGTGTCCAATCCTCTAAAATGTGGCTTTACCACGAAAAGCCTAGTTTATATACATCGCGCTGGATCATGCTGGGTTTAGAAGCAATACACAGCTGTAGCCCTGACCAATTGAAGTATATATGTTGTACTCTTCAAAAACCAAAGATCTAAATCGTATCCTGAACAAGCCAACCCATCCTTAACCAATTAAAACTAATTGTTATTTGCTACCTTAATTCTACATTTGACACAAGGAAAAGACGTAGCGTGCAACCTACAACTAGAACACATCAAGCAACGGGACATCAGTTAATGCAGAAACATAACATAGCCATTCTAATAAGGATAATAGGCAGTTAAATGGTTACATTCAGAACATGGCCAATTGATGAAAATTTGAGGGCTAGAGAAACAGAAAGTAACAGCAGTAATAGCCCTTTATGCGGAAGCTTCGTTAAAGTTGACAAATTGTTGTAATAGAATGTCTCTCCGATCCATAAGGAAACAAGTTACCGTCAAAAGAGAGGCAAGCCTTTTGGAAACACAAGTGCATCCACTGTCTCTCATATATTGCCAAATGACTGCAACCAATCTCATCAAGCAGCCACAGTTTCAATTCAACCACTGTCTCTCTTAGATGGATCACCGTCCTCTTGAATCATATCATTCAACAACTGAATCAATAGATAATTAGGTTTAAGGATCAACTGGAAGGCAACCAAACACTTTTCCAGAAATTCTTTCAGGCATTAATCATCAAAAAGGCATCAAACGAGAAATTACTTAACTAATTTGGATCAATATGCTTTTTCTAACAGTCTGACATGACTGTCGTATTCCAAAGAACACCTTTAGTGCAGCTCCAGGCCTACCACACCGCCCTTCACATAACACTGAGAGGTGCCATATTTAGAAGACTTCATATCAACCCACTTTTACAGTTCCTTAAAATTCTCCTCAAATGAATCTGAAATACCTTCTGTTGCTGCCAAGATTTGGGCTTTCTCTCCTGTTATGACAAGAATGTTGATAGTCATAATCATAGATATTAGATCAACTAACCACTTCACTTTCAGCATAGTCTGTAATTCAAGCCCATTAGCTTGTTATTGTGCAAGCAGTTTTTGGTAGATAGTTTTTCTGCTTTAACTCTAATGAAAGATCTTTGCCTTTAAAAACTTAAGCTGTCCTCACCCCCAGGATATATCTCCTTTATATCCAAGCCATTTTAAGCTTAGGGCAACACCCTTGTATCCATTACAGCTTATTCACCAACAAAAACCAAATGAAAAAGGTAAGAGTGCACAGGTATAAGGTCCTAGTCAAAGGTAAGAGTGCACAGGTATAAGGTCCTAGTCATGCACGGGCATGTTCAATAAATTATGCTATAAGGCCCTTAGTGATGCATCGGGTGAAGAAGGTATGAGATAGCTGGCACTCATATGTTTGCCACTCCTCACCTCTCTCAAATTCTCACATCCCAAAAACACCAAGAAAATAAGCATTAAGTCTGGTATGGATCCATATGATTTAGAGGTCATGCCAAGTTAGCAACTTGGAAACTCGTGGAAGGCCCAGTAGCTAGACTAAAATGGCAAAAGAAGAAAATATAATTCGCACACAGATAATTGTTGCTACTTCAAAGACTCAACATCTGCCAATGCTAAGACTTTTTGGTACAGTGCTGCTGCTAATTGATCCTGGGTTGTGTCCATCTTCTTCTTGATGCTCTGCAGTATGAGCAGCCAATGGAGCATTTGATAGTTACCAATCCAATGATTGAAAGAAAATGCATGCAACACGAAACTACAAGTAGAAGAATAATGATAATGGTAAGATCAAGACAATAGCCACAAGAAATTGGAAACAAAACAAGACAAGACTGCAATATAACTGTGTTATTTTTGACAGTTAATTTTTCTATGCTGGTATGCGCAGGCGTAGAAGGGCAAGTCTTAAGTGTAATGATGAACTTACTCTATTTTGATCTAGAGGTTAAAGGTTCAATTCACGGAAACATATTCTCTGTGAAAATATGTGGGAGCTCCATGTACTGGGACGCTCTTGGTATAAATGGGCTTATTTGCAAATATTGCTAGAGATTTCTTCAGAAAATTTTTCCAGAGAGGATGGTAAAAGGAGGGAAACTCAGAAACAGATATGTACATTTGCCTCCTCATTTTCTGCATCACTCTTGAGGGAAAAGAATCTTGCTAATTTGTCTCCGTCAATACCTAGCAATTACCTCATTTGTTGCACCTACAACATGGAAATTAGCAAGTGCCATTACTGGGTTAGAATGCACAAGTGTATAAGAACTTGGTCATATCTTTCAGAAGCAAAGGAAGACATGTACTCTTTTGTAATTAATGTGAAATCTTATTACCATTTAAGTGAAAAAAGAAAGAGGGCATAAGTAAAAATTTCAAAGAACTTACATCATCATCATCAATTGTTGCCAAAAGAAAGAGGAAGAAAGTGAGAAAAAAGATTAAAGGGTACCCTTGTGAAGTTCATCATATCTTTCAGAAGCAAAGAAAGAGAAAGGGTGCACACTCATTAGTACTTAATTGGAAATCTGACCTCTGTTAAAGTGAAAAAGAGAGAATATAATTAGCAATTTTTAAAGACCTACATCTTCATCATGATGAACTTTGTCCTTGATGTTGCTCTAAGAAAACAAGCATTCCAAAATCATAGCAAAAAGCAGAGTATATTTTGGGTATCCAGGCTACTAAAGAACGAACAATACATATGAGTTGAAATACTTTACAATCAATGCCATGACCTCAAAGTTTGCAGGAAATGCAAAAGGCACATGATCTCTTTTAAAGCTTGTCATGCAATCCTTCAATGCTAGTTTCTCCAATGAGGAAAACTTCTAGGATGGTTTTGACAGCCATAACATGTACAATGCATCTAGATCAGAACAATTAGACACCGAAAAATCTAATCTAAAGGCAAAAATTAAACAAGGTGTTCCAGCTAATCTATACTTTGGCTTGTATAGAAATGTGCAAGTGTATGTGCCCACAGGGTTTAGTCTGCCAGGAAAACTGATTGAACCTCAGATATAGCTGTAAAGTATATTCACCCTTTGGGAGTTTTGTAGAGTTTGGATAGACATCACCCATTGCATAGACTCTCTGAAATTGGCCGTGGAAAAGCAGAAAAGGTTAAATGGCTGTAAGCTTGATACATTAGATGAAAATGAAGTCCAAGAGCCATCTTTTAGGTATCAGATAATGCCATTAACCTTCCATGAATTACGCATGTCATGCATGTATTACAAAGAAAGCATCATTGTTCCAAAGTTATCAAGAAATCTTTTTCAAAGACTAATTAGCAGTTATAATCTTCAAATATTCACTAACCAGAATTGTAGAATTACACCTGCTAGATCTAAAAAAGACAATTACCTTGTTAGTGTCACAAATGGAATTTGAGGCTTGACTTCAGCTAATGTCTTCCAATTTGAACTTGCAACTGCAGCAACTGATATGGCATAATCAAAGCAAAGCCAGAACCTACATCAATGTCACTGGCTAATGTCGGTTTCCCAGAGGGCAGTTTGTCATGTTTCTCTGAGAGAGTACCAAGTTTAGCATCAACAGGTCAACAGAGAACTCGTATCCGCAAATTGATGAACATGAAAAAGAAGGGAAAAGGCCTCAATGTCAATATGAAAACAACCACACAAACAGAGAAACATATATAACAGCAGTTTGTACGCCACTTAAAGTGGCCACAAGTGCAAGTTTCTCGTATGCCAGCACCGGTTCAACATCACTTCTGAGAGGTGCTTTGCTTCCATCAAGCATGAGCTCTTCTTTATTAATGTCAATTCCATGCACAACCTGGGTATGACAGAGACAAAATGAGTAATGAATATAAGAGGCATAACACACACACAGTAATTGTTAATTTTTAGAATGATCTGTCATGTTGCCAATCAACTAATTGGAAAGATAGGAGGTAAACTGTGAACCACATTTCTAATTATGATGAGCACCAAGGGAAATTAAACATTCCAGTGCCATCAAACGCAATTTAGCATCATATGACAGGTTAAGATATGCAATGTAAAAGTTTGGCAGTAGAAAATAAAGCAAATGATCCATCCACCCACCCACCAAAGAAAGAAGAAGGATAGGAGATAACTTGAACAGGCACTACCAACTGCACAAATGCACAAAAAACAAAACGTAATGCGTAATAGAATCTAACTACCTCAAAGACTACAATAGTGATTTTGTGACTTCCTATGCCACTTGACCAAATATGGGCAACAGCTAGTTCAATTGTCTGACCACCCACCACTGGAAATGCAAAGCATTTGGCGGCAGGAGGCTGGGAGCAGAAGATGTTACAACACTAGGCAGTTAAAGAGGACAAATCTGCACCCATTGCAAGCATGTTATATTCATCAAGTTGCTTCAGTGCCTAGGCAATTTCCTCATGGTTTTTCTCATCCCATTTCTTTTTCCTTCCTTTTTGTTAAAAAGAAGGGTAAAAAGGATTTAGAAACATTGTTCACCAATGAAGTGAATGAAGGCTTAAAAGCAGAGTTCAAGTTGCAGATCGAAAAAAGGGGAGGGGGAACAGACCTTCGGATAAGAAGTCAACGAATCTGTAAAAGAAAACAAGAGCGTGAGATATTAAACAACAAATACACGGTATTCAACGACGGTAGGAAAATGATTACAAATATCCAAATACAAAACTTTTTTTAACTTAATTTAAGCTCCTGAAAGAGCCAAAAGAGACTTCAGTCCAAGAGTTCCTCTCTCTCTCTGTTTTTTTTTTTTTTTCTGTTTCTTGAGATGGTAAATAAATAAACATCGCCACAAGGACGCCACAGCCATCGTATTTGTTGGTCCCTGGGTCTCAACAGTATTCGGGATGAGAGAGGCCAATGCCCTTCTTCGGCATGAGGGATGTCAAGAAAGTGGACTCCTTCAACTCGTAACAGCGGAGAGAACCATTTCTGTCTCCGCCGCCGCTGGGCGTTGTGCCAACGGAGGAGAAAGGCATCGCCCTAATTCCACCCCCCTCTGCTACTATTACTACTTCTGCCTCGCCACTGACTCTCTTTTGTGCCAACGGATGAGTAGCTAAGCAGAAAGTGAAGAACGTTGAGCAGAAAAATATGATCTGCTACTTCCCCGGTACAACCCCCTTTAAATACTACTGGCTGGGCTCTTGCAATTGTTACCGTTGTAATTATCTAAAATACTAATGAAAATAAATAAAGATAATTAAGGGTGTTCTAGTAATTTAAATGTAAATTAGAGGCCGTAGCTCCTGTGAAATGATTATGATGCCCTTTCAATCAAAATTGATTTCACTTCATATATATATATATATTTATTTATTTATTTATTTATTTATTTTCACCAGACAGTGGCAGCAGATGGGAAAGTTGGCAAATTTGTCTATTGCTGCGTGTACTTGTTACGCTTTTATTTATCATATATAGACAAGGCTGTTTTTTCAGGTGAAGTGGCGTGTTTTTATCCTTAACTATCCAAAATAAATAAACGAATACATAAATAATTGAAAATTTTAAAAACAAATAATATGAGGTTCCCTTGTTCATTCGAAATGCAACTAGATTTTTAGATAACAGGTGAATTTAAAAGATTATTTGCAAATAAAAAAATATTAATTTTTAATTATTTTCAGTTTCAATATAAGAAATAATTATCATTTTATGGCTAACAAAAAAATAATAAGTATTCAAAATTTTAATTCTTAAATGTAAAAGTAATTCCGTTGAATTTAAAATTATTAAAATAAAATCAAATATAATAATAAGTAATTTTAAATTTTAATTTATAAATATAACAATTAATATACTTAACCGTACTTATGTTCTTTTAAAGTGTAGCAACCAAGATAGAACCACGAGGGTCTCTCGTCAGAAAGCAGGTCAAACTGTATCCACATTTAATAAATAGGCAGACCGTACCCTTAACCGGGAGATAGAAGGCTGAGCTATTAATGCCAAAAAATTTAAGATCATTTCATTCAACAAATGACTGTATAATCGTTTCACAATCGAATGGTCAATGGACAGACGCGAGAAGAATTTTTGGATCTTACGATCAGTAATCCAATCTCTAAGGACATTTTCTTTATTAATTGATTTGATGAATCTGCAGTAAAATTGGTCGAGGCATTCACCAATTGTATCTGTGTTTTCATTATGTATTCGTTCTGCATTGTATGCTGTGTTGTCCATGAAACCTGCAGCATCTATTCTTTAGCAACAAAAGGGTATCCCGTATGATTTGAAAGTACATGAATTAAACAGCAAGTTGCATACCTATGCCGGTATAAGGTTATGACATTTAGTGTCACAAGGATATGGACAATCAATCTCCTTGGTCACGTTTCTGCTAAAATACCAATCCCCAACTGCCTGTGCAATGGTCTGCAAACCATACAAACAGTTGAACTTTATACTTTCAAAATACAAAGACAGGATACGCAGCTACATCACAATGCTAGCATTAGACCCCGTCGCTGACGTTTTGGTAAACACGGATAATTTAGCAAAAAAAAAAAAATGCAAGGTTTTGCACCCGTACACTCGAGTTTGGAGGTGCAGATAAGCATGCATTCCCATTAATGCAGATCAAATTTGCTATCCAAGATTAAACCTATTATAAATGCGAAGAAATGATGATATCAGAGGATGCCAATCCAGTTTAGGCAAACTTAAAACTTGAGTATATTTAGAAGTGCAGGTCAGCATATGATGGACAAGATACAAACAAGTCAATGAATAAGATTATACTTTGTTTAATGGATCAATTGAGGATCAGACAAGGTTATACTGACTTTGAAACCAGTTGTAGTGTTATCGTATTTATATGTTCAGTAAAATTTGGACGAACAACTTAAATTTATGACCGTTTGAGCATTCATTTGATTGGTAGACAGAAAAAAGTCCAATAAGTAACAAATAACAAAATGTTGGGCTTATCAGGTAATGGGCATCATTAGGAAACCAAGCTACACAGATGACTGCAGATCCTAGTAGGTGAATGTAAATTACATACCTTATTGTGTATTCTCGGAGAGTCAGCAGCAAACCAAGTGCCTTGTAACTCACTTTGGCAATGAGCAAAGCATGAGTTTATAAACATTCCCCCTCTGTTGGAATCTCTAAAAAATGATAGTAAGGCAGCCAGCATATCTCTTCTGAAACCTGAAAACAACTTGCAAGATGTTAAAAGACAAGTTGGTAGTCCTTACTTGTTAAACTATAACAATTTACAAACCAAATGCAGGAAAAGACCTTGCAGTGTTTCCATCTGCGTTGAACTACAAGCTGTTAGGTTGAGCTTGCAATTCTTCCAGTTTCCAGGCAAGTCCGCAGAAGGTGGCACCAAGATATGCTTGAACTGTTAAATCTCGAAGTTTCAGTCATTCTGTACTGTTGCTAGAACTTCAATTAAAATGTGGTAGCAATGTGCAGTCAATTGTACGTGGGATTTAGAAAAGAGAGGCCAAAATAGAATTTACCTGATATACGTCATAAGCTGAATTCAAGATGAAGAATGGTGTAGTAATGTAATTCAATGAGTGCTGTGGGAAGATGCACTGCACAGATAGAAGATAAATGCCATGAGCGCTGGAATCGAACAGCAGCTCCGAAATAAATGGCCCTCAGGAAAAGGTATACCAGTTCAGGATTATTAAGGACGTTGGTGCAGTTTTTGTTGAGATTCTTTTCTGCTCCCTGCAACAATCACTTGACATGGTCAACATAACAATTATTATATAAGCTGTTCCAAAAAGGAAAAAAGGAAACAGTTATAATGTAAACCGCAAAATGGAACGCATATCTGTGTACTATGATAACAGTTAGGATTTTTTTTTAACACCAATTTGTTCATTTGTAATCTGCTAGCCACAGATTCTGCAATGGATTACATCTACGTGCACTTTGTTTTCTTTGTCCATACAGTCCTACCCACGAGCATAGAGCCATTGACTAGTCAGACCCATAGAAAGTTTGCAGCGAACCAATAGAATTCATAGTTTCAGGAGCCTGCCCTTGTTAGATTAGTTTAAAGTAACACATAATTTTGCGTTTGGAATATGGCGCATAAGGTGCACTCAAGGCATATCTTGCAGAGCAACAAAAATTTCATGAGTTGTACCTGAAGAGAAACAAGATTTTCGTAAAAGGACCTCACAGTGTATTTCAAACTTACGTCTCTTCTGCAAAGGGTAAAGTAAAGACATAGTCCCAGAAGCAAAAACATTAAAGAAAGCAAAAAAAAAAAAGTGTAATCCCATGGAAGGAAATACAACTTACTCATCCAGAAAAAATCCAGCATCACTTAAGCATTTTACGCTGGCATTGCTTGGTAGCATCTGAGCGAACTCATCGCAATGGATAAAGGCAGATAGACCACCAGCAGAGCAACCTGAAAGCAAAGCCTGGTAGACACAAAACGAATATTCAAGACCAATAATATTCTCATGAATAAATCAAGAAAGGAAGGAAAAGGCGACAATTCTTTCTTAATTCTTTTCACCTTTTGTGCCTGCCCCAGACCATGACGGAGTAGATCCTGAATTATTGCCTCCCATATCCTTTGGCCTCTGAAATAAAGCACTGATGTCTGTTTTGCACATGCACGAGAAGTCAATTAACACAGGTCATGTCACTATAACAGGGACCACCATGTTCACGGTGAATTTGACCGCTAATATCTAATTAAATAAACAACAATAAAACTTTAATACCAAATTTAATTGATATCAATTATATCAATCTTTTTCAGAAAATTAAATTTGATATGAGACCTAATAAATAGTTATGAGATTTTTGAAGAAACTGAACCAAATTTCAGAAGATAAAAACGCACGGAAAGGGCAAAAATAAGCAGTTTGGTCACACAATTTTCCAGAGAATCAAGACACATGAACATAGCATTGGTAAGGCAATGAAATTGTTAGGCCAAAGAGGCTACCCCGTTGTCAAACTTGGCATCGCCAGCAAAGGAAGCTCCATCGCAATATCTAAGCTTCACACGGTTCCAGTTGTAAAAATCTGTTTCATCATCGAAAATATTAACTCGAGGAGATGCCCCTAACAAGCCCATCAATCCTAAACAATGCATTTCATCACAATTTGTCCCGGCAAACATTACAATTCAGTGATTCTCTCCGCCAAAAGGGCGAGATTAGGAACGACGGGGACTATTTTATTTTATTTTTAATTTTTTTACTTTTCAGGATCAATGATCAAACTCTAAATCTAAAATTAAAAATTTATTTAAATCTACTATCAAACCTTATAGCTTATACTATAATTAGACTCTTAGGCCTAAACATTATACGCAGGAAACAAGACCCCTGATGTGGATATGAGACTATAAGTCCGAAAAAATATGCTGCAGGAAAAGAACCCAAAATACCCAGGATAAATCTAAATTAGATTCTTGGAAGAGGGTGAAATTTTTGTGTTCCCATGACACTCCTCTCTCTCTCTCTCTCTCTCTCTCTCTCTCTCTCTCTCTCTCTCTCTCTCTAAAGGGACGCTATGGGGCTACCAGCCTTTGGCAGTGAAGAGGACAAAATAAACGAGTACAACAGCGAACGAAATATTTATGCTTTTTTTTTTTTGTAGTTTAACGAGGGGTCCCTCTGATAGTACTGACAAAAAGAAGCAAGAAAGGCTGAAAAATCGGAGGCTAAAGCAGGCATGCTAAGCCGACAGCCATCCATCATTTGAAGTAGAGGAGATCACGTAAAGAACATGTGAAAAGTCACGGTGTTCCAATGGATCCCGGAATTACCCCCTTTTGTCAATCAACACAATTTTTCTCTGCGACAAGGATCGAGAACTGAGAAATCGGAAACATACATGACAATATGACATACATAAAACGGACATCCTAAACGTCTTTACATGTTAAGCCTCTAGCCATCTTAGTAGCCGGACAGAAAAAATAAAATAATATAATAAAATAATATATATATATATATACAAACACACACACATATATATATTTCGATTGTAAATATTTTCTAATAGATGCAAACACATGTTGTCCAAGGACAAAACGTGGGACATTATCTATATAGTTTAAATTCTGTATTTATTTAATTGTCTATGTAAGCTTTGATATATTCTCTGACCCCTGTATGATTGAAGTAGGTCAAGATGATTGAATAGTTGGTTGAAAATATTATTAGCAACTTTCGTTTATTAAATAATATAGCTCTTTCATTCTTTGAGAATATAAAAAGGATGGCAACTGGCAGACTTCAATTTGGACCGGGGTGTGTTTGAAAAATGAAATGTTCATTAACTCGTTTAGTTTTCAAAAGGCGGGAGAAATTCTTTTATATTATTTTTCCTCCCTCTTCTTTAAGTTCTAGGAGTACGAGGATAAAATTCCGCCAAATAGGTGCTGATGAATCTGGACCGTTAAATAGGATAGAGCAAAAATACGTATGTACCAGGATTAAGAGAGGCGTTGTTGCTTAGGATTCCAGAGAAGACCTCCAGCTTTTGCATGCGACTTGTAGACCCCCTGCGCGTTTGGGCTCTCTCCAGGCATGATTGTAAGTCATTACACCACCCACCTCCCTATAAAAAAGAAGATAATAGTTATTATTATGAAAATTAAAGTTCATAATGAATCCCTGGATCCCACCAACCCAACTCATGAACTAACTTAACTAGTCCATCCTGTTTCCAATTACGCCAAAGTGCTTGCTTGGTTTCAAAGTTTGGCATGTAAACGAAAGATTCCCCAATAGACTTTAATTCTTTCAGTGGGGACCATATCTAACACTTGCGTGCACCTCTGATATACGTCCTTCGCAGGACTTTTCCTGGCGTCCTTTGCAGGACTTTTCCTGGGTTTTTGATGGAGCCAAGCTAGTGATGCACCACAATTTCCTCACATATATGACAAAGCCGTGGACTTTCACGGGTTTTTAACGGAGCCAAGCGAGTGAAGCACTCCATTTTCCTCACATATATGACAAAACCGTCGCCAGGTGCACCATACGGCCAAAATACATTGAATCTTCTGATCGCAACACCATAACCTATTCTCTTTATTTGTTTATTGGAAAAAAGAAAGTAATTTATCATGGGCCAGTTCCCAGTATCCAAAGTCTTGAGAACTCGATCCCCTCGAGAGAGCAAAAAACAAAAATGAAGCGGCACTTCTTCTATAGTTTTATCTTATCTTATTTGACTAGTTCACCTTAACTAGATTTTATTTAGGAACAAAAACTAGATAATCAAAATTGCCGCCTGTTGCTAATGAAATTGCTATTGCAAGTAAAACATGGGCCACAACGGGTCACTCGTAGCAACGATCAATTCCCAAGGAGGTTGCGGTGTCCAATTGTTCACTTGCCTCCATCCCATCCCATTTCACTTATGGTAAACAAAGAAGTAGCTCTAACGACTTTTGGCCTATTTCAGGCCACCAAATCAGCATTGCATTTCAATAAAGTGCACCACGAGGTAAAGTGAAACATGCTGCACAGCACGGAAAAGTCCAATAATGCAGAGCCACGTTGGAGAATGGTCCAACATCTTCCACCTAGGCCAGCCCCCACTTTGGCCATTTTTAGTTTCTAAACGAACCCCCCCCCCCCACACACGCACACCTTTTTGGCTTTTGTCTATCTATTAATTTGACAAGAAAAAGAAAAGAAAAGGGCAAGCTTTACCTCAAACTGCAGAAGCCAGTTGCGTGCTCCAGCACCGAATCCCCTGTGCAGATGATACGCGGGCAAACTTCCATCCAAACAGACTACGAATATTAACAGAGATTGGAAACATGACAAACAAAAGAAAGATTTAAAAAAATATCATAACGAAACTAAATAAGAAAAAGAAAAAAAGGGAAAGAGAGAGAGAGAGAAGGAACCGAGACTGGAAACATGAAAACGAAAAGACAAAACAGTTATGACAACAAATTCAAATCAATATATATAAAAAAAAAGATAATGACAATTATTAAATTTCATATCCAATGAAAAAGTGACAAGACTTACGTGCACCGTGAGCGGCGGCGTTGCGGACCAGCGTCATGGGTACCCGAAGCTGCTCACCCAAGCAGATGCACAGTGGCAAGGAAGATAGCAGAAGGATTGGTAGCAACATCGAAGCTATTGCTACGGTCATCTTCGTGTTTGAAGAGAAGGAAAAACAATAAAATCAGGCAGATCAACGAAAAATCTAGCCGCTGAGCAATGGCGAGGTATTGTGTTTAAATATTGTTGAGTATATTTAGGATCAGAGCCAACCCAACATTGTCTACCCCTCGAAAGAATCAGATTTTATACCCAAATGAGATTATAGAAAAGAACGACGTTTCTGTGATAACAGGTAAAAACTAGCTAGCCGGAATGGCAAAATAACAATGGGGGGAGACTTAGAAGTTTGGAAAATTCCGTTGGTTTATAGCTATTGAAGAAAAAAGAGATGACAGAGGAACAATAGAAAGAAAGAGGGACTTCAAATAAAAAAAAAAAGATTTAAGTTCTAAATCTATCGGCAGGAACTGAAGGAAGTTCAGCGGTCTGTGTTAGGTTTGAACGAAGGTTCGTGAGTGGAGGGGAATAACGTGGTTGGTCTGTTTGGACAGAGAAGTCGAAAAACAGGAAGGCCGGTAATGCCGATGGGGGAAGGAAAATGACTTGTACATAAGGACTATGGGACCCACGACCGCAATCAATGTTGATGTCCCGAGAACCAATCTCGATTTTGGTGATGTGGGCTGGTCTACGTAAAGCGCTCGGTCTAATCCTAAAATTGTCTTGACTTAAAGGGGTGGCTTGTGGTTTGAAATATGCGACCCGATTGTGTGCAACCTATAAGCCTGTGTTGGTGCGCCACTGCAGTAGGAATAGGATCGAGATCTTAACAGCCAGCGAGTTTTTCATGGCTTCCTGTGGAAACAAATAAAAGCTTGGATTCTGCTAATCTAGCATTTTCCATCCTACACTCATGGAGTGGTCGTCTATAAATATATCTTAATTGGATATAGGTTCTTTAATTATTGCTTAAATCTCATGTGAAGATTATCTTACATGCTAAGGTTTTTAACCAAAATCATACTTTCATAATTATATTAGAAATCTAGTAGAGTTACCTAATTTAGAATTCCGATTTGGAATTGGAAACATAAGATTAATTAAAAATAAATTTAACCAAGTGATGGATTTTTCAAAATAAATGTATTTTGCAAGCACTAAATTCTATAAAGTAATTATTAACATGTCAAGCATACTCACGAGCTACATAAACAGTACTCTGCATGCCTCACAGAAAAGTACGAACTAAAAGAAAGGACCTCGTATAAAGGATGCACGCCTCCGAAGGAGAATACAAGGTATTGATAATAATTGAACACAATAAGTGAAGCCTATGAAATGACTTTTGCAAGCCAATTGGACAATTGCGTATGTTTTAATAAAAGAAAAAAAAATCACAGGTTGATTTAATTGATGAAATACGTTGATTATGAAAATTGAGATCGACATGGATCAGCAAATAATAGTTAGATTTGACTTTCTCAATAACAAGAGATATTCTGGTTGTCCGGAGAAAGCGATCTTCTGACTTTTGAGGTGCATATCCAACAAAGACCATGAATTGGAGGTGGGTCAGAATTTAAAGCACTTCAAAGCTAAGTCTGTCTTGATTTGGTAGAGGCGGGGCCACTTATAATTTACAGTAAGCTACATGCGTCTGGTCCCCAAAAAAAAAAAAGATGCATGGAAGTCCAATCCGAATCATAATGTAGTTCTACCTAGACTTGTTGAATCGCGTTAGTTGCCAGGAGTCACTTCCAATTTCAATGGTCTTGTCCATACCTACTCTAATTATATATCAAAAAAATAAGAAGTGTTTAAGGTATCTTTATCAGCTTCAAGTCATATTGTCTCCCTCGAGTCCAAAAATGCGCGTTGAGCTGGCTCTCATTATTCAATCTACTTGTTTATACACGGGGTAGAAGGAGGAGGAGGATTATTAAAGGTTATAATTATTGATATCTACAAATTTTATATATTATGATATATATATATATATATATATATATATATATATCTATATATTTTAACTCCTTTCATGTAGAATTAGATTTACATCATTACATTTCATCTTACTTGTTACTATAATTAATTATTTTTTTAATTTATAAAAAAATAAAATTTATCATATTTTAAATTATAATTTGAATTAATATTTCTAATTTATTTTAATTTTTCAAATAATTCTATATATATCACGATATATTCTTTTAAAAAATTAGATCTTTATAATTTTACTATCTCCCTTTTGAGTCGTTCGACCCAAATCCCAACCTTAATTACCTACTTGTTGGTTACATTCTTTTCTCTCAGATTCCAAGTCGGAGGCCATTGCTTCAATCTCCGCTTCAAGTGGGGCATGATTTCCGGGAAACGTTTTAGATAGAGAATAGAGAAGTTATATTCGATTTAATTTAATCTACGAGTCATGATATTTTCTATCTCCACTCTATAATATCTTCCATGTGAATTTTGATGCAAAGGACTGAACTTTTGACCAACCTCCCAACCTAGAAAAGTCATAAAAGGATCATCAGGACTTCGGCCGACAGCCGAAGGATCCTCGTACTTTCTATTAATTCGGCCTACAAGGACAGCAGCTAGACACTATCTTCGACGAAGAATCGGAGCAACCGAGTTGGTTGGTTTGCAATAGCCTTAACCAGGCCCATCGACTTCATGAGAAATTCAGGGGCCGGTATAATTCTACAAAGGAACCAGCAGGGTTGCGACGCAGGAAATATATATTTTTTATGCCTGACCAGGACTTTTAGTCCAACGACTTAGACCTGATTTTGTATTTCCAACATTTGCGAGTGAAAGGATCCCTGGCTTTCTGTAAAGTGGACTCTGCTCAGGCCCCCGCCCTGAAGCATGGGTAAACAGAGAATTCAAATATCCGTTTAGGCCCAGGCCATGTCATGTCTACAAAAACTTAACAATCACATGGGGATGGAAGATAATTGAGATATATACTTATAAGTACCATAATTACTTATAAGTACTAGTGATCACTGATAATTGAGATAACATAACTTGATGTAATAGTACAAAATATTGTACAATGCTCCTCGCAAACAGGACATTGTAAATCCATTCAGAACTTAATTCTTACTTTCGAGTATTCGACTTTTGGCTTTAATGAAATGGTGGGCAATGAAAAACAGGAAGCAAAAAAGGTATATTATACATCCTTTGCCTTCTCTAGTTTTTTTTTTTTTTTTTTGGGCTATTCATTTGCTGCCTCCCGACACTAGCTTTCAAATCCCTCGCAATATCAAAAATATTTTCCCAATTTTACCCTTTTAAAAATTTACCTCTCTCTCTGTTTTTTTTTTTAATTATAAAAAATAATCTTTCAACTATATATTATACAGATCATTTCTTTCCGAATTGAAAATAATGATATTAATTGAAGGCTTGTATTTAATAGACATCAATTAGCCGTCAAGCAAATTTGCTAGTGTAAACTGCCAACACAAAATAAAATTGAAATTTTGTTATTTGCCAAATTATGTCTAGGTGGGCGAGTGAGTTAATTTTTCATTCATTTAAATTGACTTAGATAAGTGGTCTTCATATATATATATATATATATATATATTAGTATTATTAAGAGATTTATTGGGTTGTGAAATAAGTAATAGAAATAATTTGGATAATTAGAATTTAAAACTTTTTAAGGTGAAATTCTAAATTTTTAATTATTAAAATATTTTTAAGGAATTAAATCATCTTAATTAGAGTTTAGGGCCGTTCATAGAGGGTTCATTGTGTAAAGATTGGCATACGAGGAAGGCTTTATTTGGATTAGAGGGCTTAAATTTAATTAGTTAAACAGTAAATTATAAATAAAAAGTACAATATATTTGTTTTTGGAAAAATAATCGAGAAATCTGGGTCGGTCTCAACCACAATTACATGGGAAGCAGTTTTGTTCTAGGATAAGGATTCCGGTTTCCGCTCTAGCCGCCTAAGAAGCTCTATATATGGTAGCCTAACCTCACGCTCCTTCTGTTTAAATCCCTCAGCACGTAAGAGCACCGACTTTCGATCCTTGGTTCGTGGCGTTCTCTTTTTCTATCTTGTTTGTTTGGTTGGCGATTAACTGCCTCTGTGTTTGCTCTTTGGTCTCGGTCTTTTGTTTCGGAACTAGCTTAAGGCCATGGCTCTCATCTCATATTGGGCATGGCTTCCAAGAAACCTGTTAGATACGATAATGGACAAGCTAGTCCCGATATCTGACTGTATTAGATTTAGTTTAGTTTGCAAGTCGTGGCGTTCTGCGGCAGTAGAGAATTTTCGGCTACGAGGGTTGAAAGATATGCGCCATGCCAGACTTCACAGGCAACAACTTCCTCTACTCATGATTCCCACCGAAGAAAGAAGCAGAGAAATGCGAGGTCTTTATAGTGTGACCGAAGGAAGGACTTACCAACACCTGCTGCATTTGCCTTATACCAAAAGATGTTGTGGTTCTTCTCATGGTTGGTTGCTTGCTTGTGACGAGACCATGGTACTATCCCTTCTTAACCCATTCTCAGGTGCAGTTATCCGCCTCCCTGCCATCATAAAATTTCACGAGGATATTGTACCCGAGCAAGAACAAGAAGACGCTTACCATCACATTAAACTAGATACCGATTTTCAAGAAGACGATCAAAGTGACAGAGATGAGGAGGATGAGGATGACGAAGATTACGAGGATGGGAATGACGAAGATTACGAGGATGGGAATGACGAAGATTACGAGGATGAGGATGATGAATATTACGAGGAGGAAGATGATGAGGAAGAGGATGTGGAAGGAGAGAACATTGAGGATGAATTGAATTGGAATCACGAGTACACCATCTATAAGGCTGTTCTCTCAAAGGATCCTGATCTTTATACGGATGATTATGTCGTCATGATTATATATGGATATGAGAAAAGATTGGCATTCATTAAATCAGGTGACAAACATTGGACTTACCTGCACCCGAAATTGCAACTTTTTACGGACATTATGTATAGCGAGGGAAAATTCCTCTGTTTGAGGCATTGGGGTGACATTTGGTCTTGTGATATTAACAAATCCCCTCCCATAGTCGAGAAAATTACTCGTGCGGTCAAATACGACGGTTCTATCAAGCAATCTTATTTCGTGCAATTGCCGAAGGAGTGTGAGCTGGCTTTCGTTCATAAGATGTTGGACCTCAATTTGAAGACAGTTGGATTCAGGGTAATGAAGCTTCAAATTAAGGAAGAGCAGTCCAAGTGGGTTAACACTTCGGATCTTGGTGGAGCTTCTCTTTTCTTAGGTAACAACTACTCCACTTCTGTTTTGGCTTCCGACTATCCCGGATGTTGGCCAAATTGCATCTACTTGACTGATGATTATGTGGATTTATTTCTACAAGGCACGCGTGGCGGAGGACCTTGCGATAATGGTTTCTACAACCTGGAGGATGGAAGCTTGGGTAAGCACTACAGGCTTGGTCCTTCCCAGGAGCACATGCCACCACCAATTTGGCTCATACCCAAGTTTGAATAGAATATTGGTTTTCATCCCATTACCAGTATTATTTCTAAACACCTAGGTCCATCCCAGTCTGTCACGCCAAATGTTGTCATTTGGGAAGCGAAGTAGAAAAAAAAAAAAATGATGTTTGCAAATGAAGCATCTTTATTGTTTGTTGCCATATAAGGATTTATAATTGTTTTCGTTCGGATAGGGATATTTTTATTTCTTTATTATTATTATTATTATTATTTTGTTTTGTTAATATATATATACAGAATTAGGGAGATGAGTGGGCTGGTGGAGCTTTTTAAATACCTTTTCTGTGGGCTTTTCAGTAATAGCATTCCAATACATTGGGCCGTGCAAGGAAAGTAAAAAAAACAAAAAAACGTCATCGTTACAATCCCGTATCAATATCAGTAATTATATTACCATGCCCGACTGTGAGGTCTGATTGTGAGGTCTGAAACCATAAGGATTAAACGGCGCCGTTCCAGAGCTAGGCATGAAATCTTTAGGTGGCCGCAGAATGAAATTCCGGCAAGTCCTTGCAGACAAAACAAAATCGTTATGTTGAGCGATGCTTTAGACAATTAATAGGGAAAGGGTGAAAATAATATATATATATATATAAAGAGCATATTATCTTCAATTTTCTTAAAAGAAATCCCTAGAAATTTCCACCCAAAAATACCGCACAACATTCACTTCATTTTTTCTCTGTGATTTCATCTCTTCGACAATCGGCCTGACAATTCAGCTGGATGACATCTATGGCTGCCAGTTGCTCTCCCAGCTCGCTCCAGCTACGACTGGCAATTAGGTTCCGGAATTTCAGGAATTTACCCTCAGTTTTGATGCGTGCGGCTCGAGTTGGGAAGCTAGATCGTCAAGTTCTCTTGCTCCGTGCAAGTCAAAACGGGAACGGAGCAGAACGCCGTCGTAATGGAAGTTCTTGGAGCGCGTCTGGCTCTGTGGCGGATGGTAGTTTCGCTGGATGGTTCAATTCAGACAGTGGTGAACCGACTATTGAATCGCAGAGGAAGAAATGGCTTGGAGGTATATCAGTGTGACTCTATGTTTGATTTCGGACAGAATAGCTATTCAAAAGAGAAACATAGTCGTGTTTTTGTTGTTTAGATCCCAGATGGATAGTTCAGTTCAAGTGGATTCATATCTTGGGTAGTGAAATGGGAAATTTACCTGAATTCGGGCCAGTTTGGGGTATTTGCTGCACTTTCGATGGGGCGTCCCTTTCATTCTTGTTTATGTGCCGTTTAAAAATGTTTGAAATGCTTGATATTTGTGATGTAGATTTGTAAAGCTAATAAAATTTTTTCATGGAGGAGAAATTTCAGTAAGATGTTGCTTCACTTGGCATATAAGAAAGGCAAATTGTGCTTTTTGTTATTGATGGATTTGGTTTGGCTGGGTAATGGGGACATTACTTGTTTAAGTTTATGACTCCTTACATTGAGGGGATATCATTGATTTATCATGTCAAAAAGTTTGTGAAGTATGGACTAATAACACTTTGGAAGTAGCTTCTTTTCAGAGACTGGGGGAGCTGCACTCACTGGGGTCATCATAGTTACAGGGCTTATTTTTGCATCATTGTCTCTAAGTAAGCGGAGCACTTCATGTAAGTCTTCACTTCTTGTCAACCGAATTAAAATTTTTTGATGAATATTTTCTTCTCATCCTCAATTGATAATTTCTTGTCCATCAAGATGGTTTTGGCCACCTCAACCTTGTCTTCTGTTTGTGAGTATCAATAAAATTCTGTGGTTGTGCAAATTCCTTAATTCCCCGTAAGAATTATTTGGTGGAATGTAATGGAGTATAAAATGCAATATTGTGTTTCTAAACAATTTTACTCAATTAGATTACTGTATACCTTTTGATGACACACAAGATTTATCATTAGTCTTTTGCCAGTTTGTGGCATCTATGCATAAGCTTATCAGTAATTTAATGCATACAGTGTCAAAACAACAGATGGAACCCTTGACAACTCAACAGGAAATCTCATTGGCCTCTGATAATGAGGATAATAAAGTTGAGCAGAATATTAGTCAGGAAAGCAATGCGAAGCCAAACGATAGTAGCCTGGAAAGCGAAACAGGTATACCTATGGAACTTTCTTCATCTTCAGAACTTTTCCAAGCATCTGATGAGAATAAATTTGGTGAAAACGAGAAGATCTCAACAGTAGATGATGCCATATACACCGCTAGGAATGAAACAATTGATAACATGTCTCTGGAAGAAGATTTGCAATATGGATCAGCTTTTGATGACAAGTTAGTTACTCCTGATAAGGCTTTGTGCTCACCAGATTTGTCTGATCCTGTAATGATAAGTCCACCAGAATCAGTTTCTGAAGTTGCACAAAAATTTGTTAATGGTGAGCCAGTTGAGTCATCAAATGAGACCAACCCTGAAACTGAAAACCAGGGGGCATTGCCTGGTTCTGAGGTTAAAGAAAATTCTGATCCTTCATTGGATTCTTCCAATTCCACAGTACTTGAACCTCCCGAGCCTCTGGTTGTGAGTAGTTTGGCCAGTTCACAGCTTGATGCAACTTCGGAACCTCTGGCTACTTCAGAAAATGATAGACAGTCTGTAACCTCAGTTTCAACTGAAGAAAACCCTGAACTAAGCAAAATGCCCCAGGTCACAATCGAGCGAAACAGTTCACCCTTGGAAGTTAATCACATAAATGATACTGGGCCTTTTGGAGTAGCATCTGTGTCACCATCAGTCGATTCAATTGCAAGCAAACAAGATCCAATAGCCAATAATGAGTCAAATATAACTGCATCACTGTTTGAACCATCCACTACTGGGAGCTCCTTTGCCTCTGCTGGTATACCTGCACCATCTGTAGTTTCTGCAGCTCTGCAGGTGCTTCCTGGAAAGGTATTGGTTCCGGCAGTTGTGGATCAGGTACAAGGTCAAGCATTAGCTGCACTGCAAGTCCTGAAGGTATTTCTATTTTTATGCAAGACTCTGAACTCGTTTTGTTCTTCTGATATGGCAATATGACCGGTGCATATAACATGTCTGGATGGCATGAGGGCTTCCACTGTGTGATGGAAATATCCTTTTTTCAGGTTATTGAGGCTGATGTTCAACCTAGTGACCTATGTACACGTCGTGAATATGCTCGTTGGATGGTGGCTGCCAGCAGTGCTCTTTCAAGGTACACAACTTTCTTTTTAATCTGACTGGTAGGATAACTGTGCTTTCAAGTATGGCATGATTCTCTTTTGGTTGCTTGAAGGAGTACGGTTTCAAAAATATATCCTGCTATGTATATTGTGGACGTCACCAAGCTTGCATTTGATGATATCACTCCTGATGACCCTGATTTCTCATCTATTCAAGGTGAGAATTGTATTTCAGTTCTTCAGTGCTTACTCTGATGACAACTTTTTTCCCCCTTTTCTACTCACTGATTGAATTGGTTTTTAGGATTGGCCGAATCAGGACTTATATCCAGCAAGCTTTCAACTCAAGATTTGCTTTCCTTTCCTGAAGATGAGCCAAGTCCATTTTACTTCTTTCCTGAAAGGTGATAGTGCCTTTTACCTGCACTGAAGTGGATATGGCCTAGTCTATCTGCAATTAGTTTCCATAAATGCAAATCTTTCTCCATGGACTGCCATCTATAAGAATACAAGGAAAATTTCATAGCCGATTTCTGCTTCCTATTTAATAGTACACTTGTACTCTCTCTCTCTCTCTCTCTCTAATTGCCTGCTCATCATATCTTTACTGATTCATGAGATGTGAATGTTGCATAGCATGGGTGGGTGTAGCATAATTTTCTTGTACATGAGTCTTGACATTAAATTCCCTCTTATTATGTGTCTTGTTTTATTCCTTCTGGATCTGTATCATCTGTGAGGCTGCTTGCTAAAATTTGTTTGAGATATGTTATGTATTATCTTCTGATCTCTCTGTTTCATCCTTTGATTTTCCACTGCAGCCCTTTATCACGTCAGGAACTCGTGACTTGGAAGATGGCTTTGGAGAAAAAACAACTTCCACAAGCTGATAGAAAGGTCACTTACAACCAAGAATAAATAGATGTATATCTTTTGCTTGCATGTTGCATTTGCTTCCATGCAGTAAGAGTTACATATGTTGTTCCTATGTGATCATTGACAGGTGTTGTATCAACTCTCTGGTTTTAGAGATATTGGTAAGATAAACCCAAATGCATGGCCTGCTCTTGTAGCTGATTTATCTTTGGGAGATCAAGGAATAATATCGCTTGCCTTTGGTAAGCAATGCAAACCAGTAGATTTGTCCTGAATTGAATAATCTTAGTCCTTGATTTTCCTGCCTGCACTATTCCAATGCTCCTGTCTGTAGGTTGCACAAGACTTTTCCAGCCGGATAAACCTGTAACAAAAGCCCAAGCGGCTGTTGCTCTTGCAACTGGTGAGGCTTCAGATATTGTGAGCGAGGAGATTGCACGGATTGAAGCAGAGTCTATGGCAGAAAATGCAGTTTCTGCTCATAATGCATTAGTAGCTGAGGTTGAGAGGGATATAAATGCAAATTTTGAGAAGGAGCTTTCCATGGAGAGGGAAAAGATCAATGCTGTGGAGAAAATGGCAGAAGAGGCACGGTGTGAATTAGAAAGGTTAAGAGCTGAGCGGGAACAGGAAAATATTGATTTAATGAAGGAACGTGCTGCTATTGAATCAGAACTGGAAGTTCTTTCAAGGTTAAGGCGTGAAGTTGAGGTGCAGTTGCATAGTCTTATGAGCAACAAGGTGGAGATATCCTATGAAAAGGAAAGGATTAACAAACTTCAAAAGGAAGCAGAAAATGAGAAGCAAGAAATTTCTAGGTTGCAGCATGAGTTGGAGGTAGAGCGGAAAGCCTTGTCTATGGCCAGGTAATAACATAATTATAGTACACCAGGAGTAGCTATGAATGGTTCAGAATTTGGAGATGCTATGGTAAAAAGCATTAATCTATATTGGCCATGTGGAATTTCATGTGCACATGTCATAAAACCTGACTAATGGAGAAAATTAGTGCATAGGTGATATGTCTAAATGCAATCATATGTCTAAATTTTTTCCTTTTATATGCTAATATGCGCAACTTTCTGGCTGCATGGTTTGTGTGTGCGCTGTCTATTGGAAGGTAGGATCTATTAAACGATGCTGCCTGGCTAAAGGAAGTTTTGGATCTTACCTTTTGCTCTTATAAATTATGTGACAAGAATATGGATGCTCAATAGACTGAACTTGGTCTGCAAAAATGGTTATGAATGTCTCATCGCTGTTTGTCTACTTCTATTTACAAAATATACTAGAAATGTAGAACAATCCTGTTATGATTCAGTCTGTGGAAATTGTGGGTCTTGTGGTTATAAGATCTTTATTTTTCTGTTCCCACCTTTTAACGAATCAAAATGTGATATCCAAAGTCATGGCGATTGACATTTTCCTGCATTTTGAACTTTGTCATTCAGGGCTTGGGCCGAGGATGAGGCAAAAAGAGCAAGAGAACAGGCAAAAGCCCTGGAAGAGGCCAGAGATCATTGGGAGAGGCAGGGCATCAAGGTGGTTGTTGACAGTGATCTCCAAGAAGATAGCTCTGCCGGGGTTACATGGCTCACTGCTGCACAACAGTTTTCTGTTGAAGGAACTGCTAGCAGAGCTGAAAACTTGGTGGACAAGCTGAAGCTAATGGCATCCGACCTAAAAGGAAAAAGTAGAGAGGTAATTGATAACGTCATTCAGAAGATACTCTATATAATCGAAATTCTGAGGGAATGGGCTATAGGGGCCTGTACACGGGCTAAAGAACTACAAGATGGTGCTATTTTGAAAATGAGGGGATCGATACCAGATCTGCATCAAAACACAGTAGATATTAGTTTGGCCCTCAAGGAGAGGGCAAGAAGATCGACAGAAGAGCTGCAACAGGCAAGTGCAGAATTTACTTCAGCGGTCAAGGAAGGCACAAGGAGGGTAGTAGGAGATTGCAGGGAAGGAGTAGAAAAGCTCACTCAGAAATTTAAGCCATGACACTGTTTTTGGCCGGGTTTTTGCCGCACCATTAATAAATTGCCGGTTGTAATGCTGCTGGAGAATTCAGCATGTAAAATTCAATGTACTAGTGCGTGTTTTGACCGACTGAAAAATGCTCATTGGGTGACAGAACATCTATAGAGACCGTTCTTTCTTTGATACTTGTTTCAATATTGGTGTCGTTCCCATCCGTGCTACCATGTGAATCCACCCTGCTGAGTATCACTTAGAATCACATAAATAACGTATATTTTACCATAGGCCGCATTTCATGCCAGCATGAAAGAAAAAATGTCAATGCAAAAAGTTACAAACTCAAGTCATCAATCATCGCATTGGAATTTAAATCCTCCTAGAACAATTTAGGATAGATTCCAAGACCTCGAGATACCTTCATGGTGCTTTCTTGATATGACGCAGAGCGATCAAACATCTTGCATTTTGGTCAATAAGAGCAATTGCCACGTGTACAAACATTGATAGATAGAAGCATTCATCAACTTTACTTAAGCTTTTAGCCGGTGACATTGACACGAGAAACATGGCTTTTCAATTGGTTCAAGGAAGAAGGGCACCCAAAACCATAAAACAGAAAACGATTCGAGACTCCAATTTTTGCCCATTGATCCCATACCAAAACGAGTCTTATTGTTTATAAGACTTGTAACATGGTGAGCCCCTTCGATAGAGATGCCAATATAGATGAGTTATTGACTCATATAAAAGAAATTATTAAGTGATGGATACATCACCCAGATTTCCATGTTCCAACTATTGCACATAAAGCTTATTTTACATCCACAATTAAGTCATCAAAACCAATCAGGTCCATGGCCATAAATCAACTTTTTATACCATTACAGCTAACACAAAATTCATACTAAGCACGACAAATAAGAGAGTTCAATATAAAAGATGTATGGGAATTATAAAACCATCATCTGCTTTGAAACAAACAAACAAAGTTCCCAGTGAAACATTAAGTCTATAATGGGAACATAGCAGACATTGGCTAATATCTGGCTTCTAACTGCAAAATGAAGATTCAATTCTTTGCATACAAAGATGGCTCATTTCTTTCTCTCGCCACCTCCTGTGGCCCTGCAAGAAATATAACCAGAGAAGAATATAAGAAACTTGTACAACAAAGAAAAAATTGGACCATTCAAGAAGGCAAGCATAAATGCAGTAATTCAAATCAATAAAACAAGGTAAAAACTCTTTAATTATGAAACCACACCTAATCTTCCGAAGAATATTAGACATCTCCTCACGCTTCTTCTTGGCCCTCTTGTGTGTTCCCAACTTTCTCTTGGCTACCTTCAAGGCACGCTTATCCTTGCCGACTTTTAAAAGCTCAGTAATCCTCTTCTCATATGGTGCAAAACCAGCAACTTCCCTGATCAAACTCCTGACAAAAAGCACCCTTTTGCTGGTTTTCTGCACATTAAAGATATAAAAGAATAGATGGGACAAAATCAATTGGACATCATTGGTCTCAGTAATGCATGCACAATGAGCCAAAACCCAAAGACAAATGGAAGAAAGAATAAAAATGCATGACCAATGGTGAGAAATTAAGGCATCTCTTGGTAGCATCTTTTTAACTTTTTGTACATGGCAGACATCATAAGTCCAATATGCAAAAACTCTGCATGACATTAACATGCAGTATGATCAAAATATGACTGGCAATTAAAACTTTCTTAACCATAATGACTTACTCCTTTGCGGTTAGATGGACGTGGAGCTAATTCCTTCTTGGTTACAATATGTCCCTTGTTCAATCCGACGAAGAGGCCAGAGCTTGGCTGTTTTGGAGCCATCACCTACACCAACAACAACAGCAATTCAATATACAATTTACCCACAGAAGCCATTGAGTCAAATAAACACCAAACGAACCAAGGTCGCCAATTAGCTTGCATTTGAGCTTATTTTAGTCCAAATATCTAACACTTTAGGGAAAAATAAAAAATAAAAAATTCTGCCAACTTCACACCCTCTATTAGACTCATACTCAAAAAATCAGATTAGAATAATACCACAAGCCCTAAAAACTGGTCCAAAATGACGTCAAAAACGAAACGGGTTTCCAAGATTCCATATTCCAACAACAAGATCAAAGCAAGCGGACAAACGTACAAAGAGTTGACATTTGCAACATGAAAAGGAAATCCACATTAGGGCCTATGCAATATCTAGAAACGCTAAAATTAATCATACAAGCAAGCCACACCACAAGTTCCCCAAATTGATCATAATAATCATAGCCTTACAAAACAAACAATTTGAAATCTTGAATTTTCCTTTCACTTTCTCAGTAATTAAACAGAGAAGCGACTCGCATAACCATGAGAGAGAGAGAGAGAGAGAGAGAGAGGGCGCGAGGTAACTCACGACGGGTGCAGCAGCGAAGCCGTGAAGCTGTCTCTTATACACATCTAGATGTGTATAAGAGACAGGAGAGAGAGAGAGAGAGAGAGAGAGGGCGGGAGGTAACTCACGACGGGTGCAGCAGCGAAGCCGTGAAGCGGTCGACAAGAAATTAGGGCTTGGGGTGTGCAGCCCTTTTATACACGCAACCGAACCGTGAAAATTGTATCGGGATTGGAGGGTGATTCGGTCAGGTTGAAGACATGGCCCCCATCGTAAAAACGTCAGCGTTTCAATAAATTACGAAGGATGGGACTTTTGATTGACCCGGTCCAGGAAAACGCTATCAATGTCATGTTGATTAACATTCAAGTTGGGTTGTGCCATTTATGGCCCAAAAGAGACATATTTATTGTTTCCTTGTCCAATACTGCTCAACTTTTAGCCTGTGGCCCAGTTCCGTAACAAAATGGTACTCTTTTTTTCTTTATTTATTTAGAAAAACAAATTATGGAATTTTCTATAAGATTATTTTTTGTTGTTGTTTATTATAAAAATATTATTTTTATTAAAATAAATAATTTTTTACTAATAAAATTATTTAATAAAATAATTAAAAAAAATTGTTCACCTCAATAAAAATAATATTTCATAATAAATTATTAAAATATTCTCATAATATTTAGTATTATTGTCACATGCAACCACCTAACCAAATCAATGCTACTATAATTTTCATAAATTCTAGATTCTATCCCAATATTGATTTTAGAGTTTTTAAGAAAAAATTTAATAATTTAAAATGTAAAATTTTATCTATAAGATTTTAAATTTTTTTAAAAATAAAAAATATATTTTACACAGTCAAACATATAAAAAAAAGACAAAAAAGTTTTCAATACCCCAAGTTTTGCATTTTAATTATAAAAAATAGTATAGAACTAATAAAAATAAAAAAATATATTATTATTATTATTATTATATAATTTATGATTTAATAAATTTTTCAATTAAAAAAAAGAAGAAGAGAGTATGCATCTGATAAGATGACCTTGGCCTCATTTGCCGCCCATTACATCATTGATTGATGTGCTAGTCAACGAGAAAAATAATTAAAAGACCGCCTGAAGTTTTAAGCTGTGGAGCGGAGACAAGAATTTTCCTTTTATTAAATTTCTTTTGTTTTGTCAGTTAGACCTAAGCAACAAAAACCAGAACACAAGTTATAGAAATAATCTGAGACATAATCCTAAAGTCGGACTAAAAAATACACTGAAACAGTAAGCAAAATGACAGACAAGTGAAAAAAAATGTCATCTTTAATTCACCAAAATAAAAAATAAAAAAGGATAGTCTTTTAACGGTCTGGTATCGGGAGGACAAGTGGCTTCCAATCGCATTGCTACAAAAAAAAAAAAAAAAAGAGATAAAATAGAGCAAAAATAAAACACCATCGTTTAGCCTTACAAATGAAAATTTTGGTTAATTAGAGGGGACTCATCCTATGATTATATTAATATTCGTTAATTGTACGAATGCATAAATAAACACTTAATTATGCATGCATCCACGCGCGCGAGTGTCTCGCTTTTCAAAGGAGAAAAAAAAAAAAACACGAAAAAGAACATTCGGCACAAACCTAAAATAATGGTAGTTACGCAGCCCGTCTACACAAGAAGCTTAAAAGACTAGGCCTTGGGCAAGTGAAGTGCCCCCTTTGACTTGTAGGTGTGCTCTCTGAAATTTCCTTCCGTCGCCTTTGGTTGGTTTCTATTTTGAGTCGGATTTCAATTATTCTCCAAGCATCTTTCAACCAAAATTCTTGGATCATTTTTTTTTTCTTTTGGTAAAACCAAAATTCTCATTCATCTCCAACCTACAAGAAAAACTGGTTTGGTTTGACGGGGGAAGAAGCTTCGACTGAAAAATAAATCAAATACTGAAAATTTCTGTGCTTTCCATGGAAATTCGTTCAAGATTGTTTGTTTCTGAAGATCACAATCAAATTTCCTTGATGGGGTTCTCTGAGGCTCTTACTTTGTCCTTTTGCTCGTCCAATTAACCGGAATATGAGGCAGCAGTGATCCAGATTACTGTACCGTTCAAGAACCAAATTGGGGTCACATTGATTGCGTACAAGTTTAGAATTCAAGCCCTGCTTAGTGGTGCCTTCCTTTTGTAAATTCTTTCGTTTCTTGTGTATATCCGTTGTTCATGTCCTCGAGTTCCTTGTAGACTTGTAGTAGATATATTGTTTTCATCAATTAGAGTTTACTGCCGTTGCTATTCTTATTCGATTTGAAACCCAATTTTGCTAGTCATTTTTCTTATTGGAAGTCAACTGCAGTTCTGTGATTCCTTGTCTGCTGTTTGAGATTGTTGAGTGCTGTTGTTGCGTCAAGTTCTTGTATCCTAGGCAGGTACATATCTCTTTCTGCCATTCAGTTTAAACGATCTTATATTGGCTTGATCTCAATTTGCAGCTTCCTGAGAACACATTTCTGTCCTCTTTCAGTAACCACTTGAACTCTTGCCTCTCCTGCTACTCGAATTCAAGAGACTCACAAACCATCAATACTTTGTTGTTATCTTTGGATTTTTGTTGCACTTAGTTATCAAAATACGCTTATTGATCTACGGCCAGGTTTATAGATTAAGCATCAATGTCAATGCTATGTGGCCTACCTCTCCTTGAATGCGTGTATTGTCTAGCATGTGCCCGCTGGGCATGGAAACGGTGTCTCCACACTGCAGGTCATGACAGTGAGACTTGGGGCCTTGCAACTGCTGAAGAATTTGAGCCTGTCCCACGGGTATGCCGCTATATGCTTGCTGTCTATGAAGATGATCTTCAGCACCCTCTCTGGGAGCCCCCTGGAGGGTATGGAATTAACCCTGATTGGTTGATTCTAAAAAGGAATTATGAAGATACTAATGAAAGGGCTCCTCCATATCTATTGTATCTTGATCATGATAATGCCGATATAGTTCTTGCTATTAGGGGTCTCAATTTGGAAAAGGGTAGTGACTATGCAGTGCTTTTGGATAACAAGCTAGGGAAGAAGAAAATTGATGGTGGATATGTGCATAATGGACTGCTCAAGGCTGCTGGTTGTGTTTTGGATGCAGAGTGTGAGGTTTTGAAGGAATTGGTGGAGAAGTATCCAGGTTATACTCTAACTTTTGCTGGACATTCCCTTGGATCAGGGGTAGCAGCAATGTTGACACTGGTAGTGGTGCTAAATCGGGATAGATTGGGAAACATTGAAAGAAAAAGGGTCAGGTGTTATGCTGTTGCACCTGCAAGATGCATGTCACTTAATTTGGCAGTCAGATATGCAGATGTTATTAATTCTGTGGTTCTTCAGGCAAGTTCTGATCTTTAACATGCTGGAAAATTGACCAAGATGATTTGCATATAGACTTGCATTTGCATTCCTCTTCTTTTTCCTTGTTATGGATGACATTAGATTTGAGGTTCTTTTAGCTTTCTTGTTGCTTGGAAAAGGTTCTACCTACTGCACTAATTTCTCTTCAGTCGTGTTCATTACCAAGGGGGTATCCTAACATTTTCCTCTTCTGACAAATTTTCTTTGAGGGGAACCCTGCAACTTGCATTGCTTTGAGGCCTTTATTATTATTATTTTTTTCAGCTCAACTTTGAGTCCTATGTATTATTATTGACAATATTATGAGTTTGTAATACTGGGAAAGTTAATGATTGGTGAAGAGTTACTTAGCTCTTGTTTGTAATAATGCCAGAGATCAAAATATCTGATCTAGCCATAGAGACGAATCTTTTCTGGAAATCTTCATTGAAGAGTTTGTCCAACAATTGAACTCCTGGGGAGGTTCCCATTTGACCATTGTATCTTGATGGCATTTTAGGTATGCTGGCAGATGACTCACAGTGCCTTTCAGGTGACTTAGAAATGATATGGCCCATGTCATGAAACTAAGAGGTTATTCACCCCATAAAAAAGAATCCTCACATCTCCCCTTTTATTGAAAAATAATGTTCTTTATGGACAGGCCAGGTTTATTATTCAAGTACTTGGGGACCATCCATGGTGAAGAGGCCTTGTGGATTATGTGGCCTCAACACATTGCCGAACCCAATTAACTTATTAAAATAAACCTCACTTGAGCTAAGTTCTAGTAGTTATACTATGGCAGTGACTAGCGATTGCCTCAATAACTTAAGGGTTGCTTGGTCCATAATACTTAATTTTCCATAGATTTTGATTCTAACTCTTAGGATACTTGTTAATCAATACCAATGCCTGGGAGATGTTGTCATATATGTTTGAGAAATTTAATTGTGGTTATTTCACTATACCAGGATGATTTCTTGCCACGGACAGCCACGCCTTTGGAAGATATTTTCAAGTCTCTTTTCTGGTATAGATTGCCCTCTCAAGTTGACAGTTCCCTCTACTGCTAGTTCATCAAATGTAGCTGTAATATACTGCATAGAAGCTAGAGGATGATTCCATTGGCCAAGATGCCTTACCCTGTGGTTTCTTTGTTCAACATAGTCATTATTCAAGTTTTTGTTTTCTTGGACAGTTTGCCATGCCTCTTATGTCTAAGGTGTATGAGAGATACATGTATACCAGAGGAAAAGATGCTTAAAGATCCCAGGAGACTGTATGCACCTGGTCGCCTCTATCACATTGTTGAGAGAAAGCTTTGCAGGTATAATGAGGAACTTTGGTCCACCAAATGTTTATTCAATACAGTGTTGCATATAGTGACAGTTTCTTGGTATTGTGTTTATGTTTGCTTCCAGCATTCTTGTGGTGTGGTAGATCTATCATACATTGATAATCTCAGTAAGGAATAAAAAAATCTACTCCTTTCTTATAAATTTTAGTCAGATCGTATTGTTTCCATAGCTGATAAACTTATTATGTTTCTTGTGGGATATCCTTTGGTTAAATTTATTATTGGGGACGTGTAAACTTCACATGGTAGTTCTCCTCATGGGAATCTTACTCTCATGTCATTCCAGCAGATAGTCAGTGGATGAATATTTTATGACATGTGTCTTTGCAGATTAGGGAGATTTCCTCCGGTTGTGAGGACAGCTGTGCCAGTAGATGGGAGGTTTGAGCATATAGTTCTTTCTTGTAATGCTACTTCTGATCATTCAATCATTTGCATAGAGAGAGAATCCCAAATGGCTCTTGATGTAAGTTTTATGTCTCTCACAGATTCATGAATAATTTCTTCTTGGAGTATAGGCAGTCTTTTTTTCTCTCTCTCAATCTTGTTGTCTTGTCAAATGTTTAAAGTTCCTTTTAGTGCTTCAATTGAGATTTGTTAAATTAGAATCAAAGAAACATGTTCCTGTCAATTTAGTACTCTTATCTTTACATGTCTATGTGCAGTGGGTGGTGGGGGCTGAAAGGCGGGGTTGTGGCTGTGGGTATTTGTGGCCCTTTGAATGAATGCTAAGAACTGCTTCAACATTCCCTCTTTAATGTATTACTATATTGACACAAATTTCCCTTTAATAGCAATTGATTAACTATTTTCATTTTTTATCAATTCAGAACTTAATGGGTTCTTTTGGGCTCTGATATGTACCTCAATCTTATGAGGCCTTTCTGTGAGTTAGAAAGAGATGAGTCATGCTGTTGTCCACAAGTATCTTGAAGTTTGTGTGAACTTTAGAAACGCATAAATTGCCTCCACCCAAAAAGAGAAACCTGAAACATCTCTAGGGTGGCTTTCCATGCATATGGATTTCAGATATTCTCACTTTTAGTTCGTTTGTTTTTCCTCATTATTTCCAGCACTTCTAATGGAGAGGGAACATTAGGAGTTTCTAACTGCAAAAAGGAGAAAATTAGTGTGTCCTGCTGCTATGCATTTTACTCATTTATGCTTTGTAAGGAGAATTCTTTCTAGTTTGTCTTGATCTTTGCTTTCTGTCTTCAAATCTTAGTTGATGGTAGAGAAAGATCATATCATGGAGATCCCTGAAAAACAAAGGATGGAGCGGCAGGAGACTCTGGCCCGTGAGCACAGTCAGGAGTACAAGGCTGCGCTGCAGAGAGCTGTTACACTGGCTGTGCCGCATGCATATTCACCTTCTCCGTACGGAACTTTTGATGGGCATGAGGGTGAGAACTCCAACAGATCAGGTGGGGAGCCTTCTTTTGGTTCTTCTAAGAAAAGCAAGACGAAAGAGAACTGGGATGAACTGATCGAAGGCCTTTTTGAGAAGGATGATTCTGGTCACATAATGCTCAAGAAATCACATAGGAGTCATTGATTATTTCCTTTCTTTCTTTCTTTCTTTCTTTCTTTTTTAACTTAGCTGATTTCATATTATCCATTAAATTAAATTTTACTTGATTTTAATCCTTGAGATGATAATGAGAGGGGGAAGGCATGAGATACAATATAAACCAAGAAAACAGAGGCATTTTCCAAATTGGAGCTTTGTTTTGAACATCATAGGCCTTGATGTCCATTTCCTTATCAGCATTTTATCTTTGGGGAATCGAAGGGAAACGGTTTGGATAAGCATCAGTTTACGCTATTAGAGTTTTTTTTTTTTTTTTTCTCTGTTCTCTTTTTTCGTCCCTTCAGAACAGATCAAATGCATAACAAATGTACATGATGTATAAGAAATTAAACCGTTGCCAAATGCCCCTTTCTTTTTTTTTTTTTTGAATTTAGGTGGTAGAATGTCAATATTTGGATTAGGAGTATTTTTTCATAGAGTTGGACTTTAATTGTATTAATTTCTGTAACACTTATTCATACTATGTGTAAAAATGAATTAAGTTTTGAAAAATTTGAAAAAATTTAACAGAGCAAGTAAAAAGTTTGAAAACAAGAGAAGAATATAAGTAGAAATATTTAGCAATATGAATAAATTTTATTATTGAGAGATAATTTTACAAATTAAAGAAATGAGGTATTTATAGTTATTTTTTCTCTTTTATGTGTGATTATAATTATTTATTTTAAAATATTTTATTAAATACTATAGACTAAGATTATCATAAAATATCTATATATTTATAATAGACCATTATAAACAGACATATTTAAGTATATTTGTAGAATTCTCCTTACCTTGAGTTAGGACATCAATTGAGCAAGCATTCAACAAGCTGACTGATAACACACTTGGGCAGTCCGCGACATCATCTCCTACTCATTCTCGTGACATCTTCGTTGCATCTTCATCTTTATATTGCTGAATGAAATTTGCTAACTGACAAAACAAGTCCTTTTGTTCCTAACTAACCTCTTCATCCAATAAATCTTTCCATTTTACTAAGTACTCAGTGTAATTACGAATTTCCTTTATTTGGATCACTCTATCAATAGAGATATGTTATACCTCATTGTTGAATTTAGTGACCGCACCCGCTGGTGCATGTTTGGGCTCTCTTTGACTTAGATCCCCATCGTCCCCATGAAAAAATTTTAAAAGACTTACATGAAAAATATTATAGATTTTAAGTTTTGGTGGAAGTTAAACTTGATAGGCAATTTTTCTCATACGTTTGATAATAAGAAATGACCGTTCGTACCTCCTTATCAAGTCCTTATGCACTTTGCACAGAGATTTAAATTGGTTGAACAACAACTTTACTATTACCAAATCTCTTTCCACATACTCTTTTGGGCGTCACTTTTTGTTAGCTCACTTCTTCATTTGATTGACCGCTTTGTCAAGGCAAGTCCTAGTGATATCTGTCTCTTCATATTATTCATTTACAAACTTATATGCAAAAGGATTGTTCCTTATGTAGGCAGAAGCAATTGTATTGAGAGTTAGGGGTTGTTATCCTATGATAATCTCAAAAAGGTTTTTGTTTGTTGTCTCACTCCTTTGCAGATTGTAAGAGCATTGGGCAATATCAAGTAACTTCGCCCAATTTTGTTAATGAGCACTAACGTAGTGTTTTAGATATTGCTTCAGTAAAGCATTCACTTGCTTCATTTTCCTGTCACTCTATGGATGAAAGCTTGTAGAGAAGTTCAAATCGGTCCCTAGTAGTTTGAATAGTTTATGCTAGAATTTACTCATAAAGCGAGGGTCTCTATCATTGATTATACTTTTGGGAACACTTCATAATTTCACCACATTCTTGAAGAATAAGCAAGTGACTTCATCCACCTTGTAGTCAGCAAAGGTTGAAATGAAGGTATCATACTCGCTGAACCGATCAACAACCACCATGATACTTTCAAACCCATCAGACTTGGGTAAGGCGACAATAAAGTCTATTGAGACACTTTTCCAAGGTCTTTTAGCAATGAGTAATAACTCTAATAGACCAGTCAGATGTTGTTGTTCTACCTTATGTTGTTGGCAAACAAGATAAGTTCAAACATAGGTTTCAACATTGTCATGCATTTGCTGTCAATAGTAGTGTTGTTAGATAAGTGCAAGAGTTCGTGTTATAGTTGGGTGGCTAGCCCATAAGGAATCATGACATTCCTTAAGGATTTCCTTCCTTTAGTTTTCTCATTTTGACACTAAGACTTGGTTATCAACGATTGTTAGGACTCCTTTATCCAACCAGAATTGGCGAGTCTTCCCCTCACTATCCAACTTTAGCAGGTTCTTGGCCAATATGTCTTACATTTTTTCATCCTTGATTTGCTTAAGGAAGTTGCTCTTTAGGGTACTAGTGAACATGACAATTAGTTTCGTCTTTCATCTCAACGCATCAGCAATAATATTAGCTTGGTTTAACTTCTAATGCAGTGTGTAGTTAAATTTTACCAAGAATTCTTGCCAACGAGCTTGCTTGGAGTTGAGTTTCTTATGTGTTTGGAAGTAGCTCATAGCAACGTTATCAATCATGACTATAAACTTACTTCCAAGGAGATAGTGTCTCCAGACACATAAGCAGTGGATGATGACAGTCATCTCTTTGTCTTAATGGTATATCGTCTCTCTGTGTTGTTTAGCTTGCGACTTTTGTAGAATTTGACTACACACTACATCAAAACTCCTCCAATGGAAAAGTGAGATGTATTGGTATGAACTTCGAAAGGTTTTTTGTAATCCGATAGCACCACAACGGATTCCTCAAAGATTGCTTTCTTCAATCTTTCAAAGAAAGCTTGTCATTCCATCGACCAATGTTATATGTTGTTCTTCTTCAGTAGGTCGGTTAAGGGTGTAGATATAACAAAATATCTCTTAATAAACCAATGGTAATAGTTGACAAGTCCCAGGAAAGATCATAATTCTAGGACTTTAGTTGACGACTTTCATGCTTGGATGGTTCACACCTTTGTTGGATTCATCATTAACTTGTCATCTTTGATCTTGTGACTAACGAAGTTTACCTTTTGCTTAATGAATAAGCAAGTGTCCCTCTTGACGTACAACTTATTTTCTCAGAGAACTTGAAAAACTTGTTTGAGATGATCAACATGTTCCTTAAGAGTGTTACTATATACAACAATATCATCTATATAAACCATTACGAATTTTTCAAGAAAAGGATCAAATATCTTATTCATGAGAGTGTAAAAGGTAAGAGGCGTATTGGTGAAACCAAAAGGCATAAATAAAAACTCGAAGGCTCCATAAAGTGTCACACAGGTTGTCTTCGGTTCATCACCTTAGGCAACACAGACTTCGTAATAGCCTGATCACAAGTCCAACTTGGTGAAATACCTCTTCTTTCTTAGTTGGTTGAAAAGATCAGCTATCAAGAATATTGGAGACTTGTTTTTTATAGTGACCTTGTTCAAAATTCGGTAGTCAATACACATACATAACAAACCATCCTTCTTCTTTTGGAAGAGAACAGAAGTACCGAAAGGGACTTTTGATGGTTGAATGTAGCCCAAGTCGATCAAGTCTTGGAGCTGCTTCCTTAGCTCAGTAAGCTTCTGGGATGTCATGTGATAAAGGGTCATCCTGCTCAATGTGGTGATTCACATTTCGTCTAGTCGTCTAGGAGGCAGTTTCTTCAACAGTTTATGAGACATCACATCCTTAAACTTGGCAAAGACATCCTGGATGGACTGTGGCAATACAAGTGTAAATGTTGCTACATTTTTCCCATCGTTGAATTCCCTTATAATAGTAACGTAGTCTTCGCCCGACTTAAGACCCCGTTTGAATTGCATGAAAAAAATCATTGATGATCTTGACTTCTCCATACTCTTCAAAAGAATCACTCAGATCTTACACATATTGAGAATCACAAGAGAATTTGAGGTAAGAATAAGAAAAACCAACGCTTTGCAGAAAAATATAAGACCTAACACCACTTTGAAATCATCCATAGGAACGATAATGAAGTCTAACTTATCAGTCTAATCTCTAATTCAGATAGCTACTCCTTGCGTTACATCTTAAATAGGTTTTGTCTCTGAATTGACAGCCTTAATGGTGTCATACTCTTTTGCAAGTTTGAGGCCTAGACGTTCGACCTCTTGTATGTTCATGAAGTTGTACGTTGCTCTTGTATCTAGCATTGCATATGCGGATTTGCTTTCGATGGTAACATCTGTGTATAGTAGTCCCTTCTCCTTGAAAACTATTGGAGAGAAAATTTTAAACAAGTTACTTAATTATTGGATAGCTTTCATGTCAGTTTAGGACTCTTCCTTGGATTTTTCCTTGTTGAGTTCTACCATCATAACAATCATTTTCCTATAATTGGTGTAGTTCTTCACCCAGTGTGATCTATCACAAATGAAATAGGGTCTTAGGGGATTACTTATGTTTCATTTGCCCATAGAATTCTAACCGTACTTGGGATTGTTACTTAAAGATTTTTGGTTTCCACCCTCCTTACGACCTGTATCCTGCTTTTGCCCATTTTTCTCTCTCACACTCTTATTGGAGTTTGGCTTTTTACTCTTGGAATATAAAGAGTAGTCAATGAATGTCTCGGCAGCATCAATGACAGAATCCAAAGTCTGCATATAACATATGTCTAGCTCTACTCTTGCCCAATCCTTCAAACCGTCTTTGAAGTAGAAAAGAAGTTCTATATTGAACATATTAATTTCAAATATAATGGTAGTAAATTCCTTGATATAATCAGAAATATTACCTGTTTGACTTAGACTATATAACTTTTCCCTAACTTTGTTGTCTGCATTATGAGGTACTAATTGTTTGTGCAATTCAACCTTGAATTGCTCACAGGCATTGAGAATGCACAAGCCCTTCTCCATTTCGGAATGCTTATGTCTCCACCATAGTTGGGCAACATCCCTCAAGAAGATTGAGACATTCCATACCTTAGCATGGTTGTCGACAACCCCAATGAATTTAAAGTATTGTTCGAGACTAAAGAGAAAGTTCTCCACAACAGTGACGTTGCAAGTGTTGTTGTACATAGCAGGTTTAGGGACCTTCAAACCATGGATAACAGTGACACTAGTGGTAGCAATTGTACAACTCGAGTGTGTGCTACTTTAGTGAAGTGACTCGATCTCCCTACGAAGATTGTGAATCTCTCATTTCACGAACTTATGTAGTATGGATAGCTCTTGGTTGACAGAGCATAATTGTTCTTTAAAGGTGTGACCAAGATCTTCAATCATAAACCTGACAGCTCTCGTAATTTTAACATTCTCATAGATCAAGTTATTGACTTAAACGCTAAGATCGCCCACAATAAAGTTCACATTAATGATATTCCTCTCAAAACCAACAACACGAAACTCAATTGATTCTTTAGCTAGAACTTTGGACTTGTTGTGCTTGGTAGGGACACATTATTCTCTCGTCCATGAACTTGCTGCTCAATTTATTGCTCCACAGCAATAACTTAGTCCTTATTGGTCATGATACTAGTTCAAACAACAATAAGATTGTACTTAGGTTTCAATCGTTGTTCTAATAATAACTGTCACAGAGTTAGATTTTGATCATACTAACTCGTACAACACTTAATCAACTAATTTGAAAGAATTCAAGAGAGTAAGTGAGAGATTCAGAAATAAAAAAATAATTTTAAAAATAAGTATTTAACAATATAAAAAAAATTATTATTAAAAAATAATTTTATCAATAAAAATAATCAGTTATTTATAATTATTTTAACTCTTTATCGTGTGATTATAATTAATTATTCTAAAAAATTTTATTAAATATTTTAAATTAATACTTTTAAAATTCACTTTGTTCAGGGTATCAATTGAACTAGTATTTAGTTAGTATTCAACAAACTCGCTAAAAGTACACATGACAATCGGCTAACATGCAATTGTATAAATGGGCTGAACTCCCGAGGGACAAAGAATCCTACTCACTCTGTGAAGAACGACAACCAACTTAATTTGAACAGCCTCGGGCTTAAAGAGCACCAAATGGGATAGGCTTGGGACAGTAGAAACGCTAGCATATAAGGCAAGGAATACGGTGACGCAAATTGCAACCCACCTCAATTTCCACGCGTCGACGCTTGGAAAGCAAGCATTGTTGTCTTGTTCTTTGGATCTCAATTTCATTTTCTTTTTGGGGGCCGGGGGGTGGGAATTGGAATCCTCATCGTCAGTCCTCATCGTTCGCAAAAATTTATAAATGGCTTCCCTTGTTTTCATTCTGTTTTTCACAGCTCTTGCAGTTTCACAATTCTCCAACTGTTTTGCAGACAGGTAACCTGATAATTACAAAACCCATTTTTATTCTCTTCTGTAGCCTCTGAAGTTGTCTGGGAATATTCGTTAGGGTTTTGTTAAAATTGGTGTTGTTGATGATCATAAGCCTCTGCATGTTTCTTGATTTATGTGTTTTGGGGTTTCTCGTTATGACTTTCTGGAATCTTGGTCGCACTTAATTCGCGGGAATTTTATTTTCTTGCTATTTCTATGGCTTTTTGCTTGTAGCAGCCGGAAAGGATTGAGGACCAAGGAGGTAAATGGTGAAACTATCGTCCAAGTTGCTAGCGTAATTCCGCCCAACAGAATTGATCCGTCGAGGGTCATCCAACTGTCTTGGCGACCGAGGTCAGGTACTTTCATTAAATTGTTATTAATCATTTTTTTTCTTCTTCTTCTTCCGGTTTTTGCAGGAAGACGAGTGTGGTTTATAATGCCCATCTTTCTAAGAGTCTGATATTTTTTTTTCTTTGCATAAGGGTGTTCTTGTATGAAGGCTTTCTGATGGATGATGAATGTGATTACCTTGTTTCTTTGGTATATTCTTGACTTGTTACTTCCATGCATCTATTTATTGTGGTGGTAATTATCTCCTTTTATTGGAAATAATCTGAAATTATCTGCCTTGAGTATAGGCACAAGCTTCAAAAGAAGCATCTGCCGAGAAAGTTGCCAACCACAGGCTGCTTGTAAGTTCAGGATCCTTGTCAAATGTAGATGTAAGTTGTAATTATCTTTCTGTTTCTGCACGCACAATATCCTTGTGACTACTGTGGTTGCATTTTGGATTGTATTCTGCCATTAGGTTTTACCATACTTTTTCCTCCTCTTTAACTGGATTTGGCCATTAACAGTTACATGTTGTTTCCTGTCTGCCAATTGTCGGTTGTTTGTGAAAAATGTTAGCATGAATTTCTGTTACAACTCTGAACTTTCGCAAAAGGCAGCGATTCTTTGATAATTGGTGGGCTAATAATTTGTATACCAAAGACTCTTGCCTTGAGATGTAATTATGAGCTTCACTGTAAATTTTTATTTACATTGGGACTTCATTATGATGCTATGGAGTGGATTTGGTGTATGATATCTTGCACTTAGTGCAGCAGACATACATTTTACGCTATCTATCTTTGTGCTTTTTAGGATGAGAAACTCTTGAGGATTGAAGAAAGAATTTCAGCTTGGACCTTTCTTCCCAAAGGTACATTTGCTTGGTCTGGCTCTATCATACTTGTTGCAACAGTTTTGCTTAGTCTAATGCCATTCTGACTTGGTGCTTGGTATTATCAATTGATTTCTACTTTGCTCTAGAGAACAGCAAGCCCCTGCAAGTCATGCATTATGGGTTTGAAGATGCCAAAAGCAAATTTGATTATTTCGGTAACAAATCTTCATCCAATTTGAGAGAGCCTTTGATTGCAACTATAATTTTATATCTCTCAAATGTTACACGTGGAGGTGAGATTTTCTTTCCCGAGTCAGAGGTCAGTGAGAAATCACCATTGAGCCTTTTTCATGATAAATGTGTAGTTCATCTGCATTTACTCACCACTTTCAAACTGATGCAGCCAAAAGGCAAAATATGGTCCGACTGCACAAACAGTGGCACAGTTCTCAAACCTACTAAAGGGAATGCAATCTTGTTTTTCAATCTGCATCCTAATGCATCTCCTGACACTAGCAGCTCCCATGCTAGGTGCCCTGTCCTTGAGGGTGAAATGTGGTGTGCGAGCAAATCATTCTTACCAAGAGCCATTGATGGGCAAAAGGTCTTGGTTGATTCGGATGATGGTGAATGCATTGATGAAGATGAAAACTGTCCCAGGTGGGCTGCTTTTGGGGAATGCCAAAGAAATCCAGTGTTCATGATGGGTTCTCCCGATTACTATGGAACGTGTAGGAAGAGCTGTAACACTTGTTGAAGACGTACTCACATTTTCCTTAAATATTCTCAAAGCACGAACCTAGATATAGATATACAATTATATATATTGTTTTTTCCTGGGCAGTTGCCTTCTGGGATTTCATGCCATTAAAAGTTGAAAATAGATTTCATTGTTCGTTAATTAAGGAAGGAATGCCTTGTTATCTTGAGTTGTTGAAAAAAAATATTTTTCTCTTGCCACTGCTCTGCAGTGTTCTCACAAAGTAGCAAGCTCTTCAGGCTGCCCTTAATTCAAAGCAAAGTGGGAAATGGCCATCACCCATATCCAAACGGGAATTGGCCACTTCCGTTTATTTCAAGTAAACTATGGAGTATTCCCGCAAAACAAGAGGAAAACAATGAGGAGTAATCCTATTCATATTAATAGGAGATTATTGTGACTATGATAATACTTGAAATAAAATCAATCAAACTCCAAAGAGGAATTGAGAACAAAACCTGTGACTGTGATAACAACTTAAGCATACGACACTCTAGAGCTTTGTTGCAGATTCAACGGAAGAAGTCGTTTTCTTAATGGAACAAGAAGACTTGAAGGCCTCAATCTGGGATTGGCATTTCACGTAGTCCCCTTTGTTCTCCTCCAAGCATTTCTTTAAAGCCTCAACGTCACATGGCGATGCAGTCTTCTTCGCACCGGTATCACAGGGGCCCTGGGCCTTCTCCGTCTCCTCCATACTCTCCTTTGAAAGCTTCTGTTTGTTTCCCGAGAAAACCTAACCGGTCCCAGCCCAGATGTAGAGCCGGCGGAGTAGTCATACGACACTGTTTTACGCTCCCCAATGCGACTAAAGGTCTAAAAGTCAAACGTCCACTGCTATTGCTTCCCTCCTTAAACGCACCGTTTAATTTACTTGTATGTCTCCCTAGTCCCAGTCTCGAGGAAGGGTTCAACTTAAAGGCCTCTCTCAAGTAAATTCCTTTCTGGGGTTTCTAAAGTTATTTTCAATTCCAGGACATAGTGATGAAGAGTTTCCTTGTAAATTTCACTTCACTTTCCTTTTTATCAGGTTCCAGTGGCATCCGTGTCCGAATCTCAAAAATTATATGTTGGCGGGTGTGGTTGTAATTTGGAACAAAAGATACCCACTGAACTTCGTCACAGGAGTCACAAAGGCCTAATTCTATATGTATATCACCTTCTTCTGAAAATTTGGATTTCATACCTGCTGGGAAGATGATTTTTATTGACTTGGCAGGTTCTAGTTTTATTTAATCCAGACTTCACGTCTTTCGGGTTTCTTCATGACTAACATAGTATTTTGATTCCTTGTTGAATCATATGTAGCAATTGCTACTTCAATATGGTTCTTTGAGATTGAAATAATTGGTTCACCCACTGCTCAATATGATAATGATATGCATACCTTAAAGCTTATTCCCTATTCAAGGATGTTCCCTCTCTTATACGGGAGTTTACACCAGGTAGAGACATGGACAAGGAAAATGACAATTCCATTTTCAATGAAGCTGGATCATCTCCAATTTAGTTTATCTTGTTGCATGAACAATTACCCATTGCCACTTGGAAGATTTTGGTGAATCATATGCGGAAGGTCCGATACTAACAATTCTTCTTGAGAGGCGTGGGGCACTGGCAAGCTTTATTACGCACGAAACTTGTATTGTTGAGCATTATAAGAGGCAATTGGACACTTCTATCATTGCTTATAGTACCTCGCGCCTTTGTTATAACTACTAGGTTCCGACAGAAGTTCAACCCGACTCTGAAGAGGATATCTGAGAATACACTTAAACTAGCTCAACCCGACGCCGTGTTCGACATTGTGAGGGACATGCATGAGCTCGCCCAACAGCGAGGTCCTCTTTGCCAATATCCCCCTACACATTGACCTCCTCATTCGCTAGCCTAATATGATTGAGATATAATGCATCATTAGTAATAGCCAAGGCTTGTCCGACAAGAATACAATTTACAGGTACCACTGATAGTATCATTCTTTGGCCATGGAGACATATTGAGAACCAAAATTGGGAGTAGATTCTGTTGAACATGCATTCATGTCTATTGCTATTAAAGTTAAAAACAAATTCGTCACATATTAAAAATTAAAACAAATCCCAGATCAGGGCCGTCCGTTGTCCTCGCCAGTGTCACGAGTGGGCCCCACTGCCCGCCGTCTTTTTGTTAATTTTTTTTTCTTTTGGGTGTGGGCTTCTAAATTAGCCTGCCCGATATGAGCCGGCTATGCACCTGCCTGCGCCAAGCTCGCCCCAGCAGGCTACCTGCGGGCCTGCCCTCTCTCCGTATCCCTTTTTTAATTTTGGAGGATCATTTCGTTTACTTTGTTTACTGAAGAATAATTAGGCTCCTAATAAAACATAATTAGCCTTCAAGATGGTCTAAATAATTAGCCTTTCATAACTTAATATAATGACCAAAGAAACCCAATTTTTTTGAAAAATTGATAGACAGTCCCAGGCCTTCACAAAGTAATAGTAAGCGAATTAAAGAAGCATAACAGTACAACATGGAAAGGATGCAATGACGTAGATGTTAGCCGTTCCCAGATTCGGGATGGCACAGGGTAACTTAGGAGCTCAAGTCAAGTCACGTTCTATAGTGAAGCAAGGCTTGCATTTCTGGTAGCATTCGTCTTACGTTCTGAAATCTAGCATTTGCGTTATTAGCCGAGTTTACACCGAAAGCTGGCCATAGCCAACATATACGCCTTGCCTTCCGGCGGCTCCGTTGTTTGCTCTCTGTTTCTTCTAGTTGTCTTGTTAGCTCCTCAATGCGATCACGAAGTCCCGCAGCCCTGCTATCAGCCAGCTGTAGAGACCTCTCTGCCGCAGACTGTGCAGCCATTGCTGTAACTGCCAGTTCTTCCTTCAGATTTAGCTTACTGTTTGATATGCCCAAAGCAGTCTTTGTTTTTTCCAATTCTTGCTTTAGGATGGCAACCTAATGAAACAACAATGACTTAGAAACAATGTTCAAGATTTGTAGACATTGGAAAAAGTTGCACAGATACACACACACACACACCCCCCCACACACACACAAACATAGAGAAGTGATATACAGTTGTTTTAGGCTACCATAATACAAAACTTTACAGGCTAATTTACAACAAACTTGAGCCTTGGAATCCAGTTGTTGGTGAAATGTTGGCATTCTAAATGCAGGAACTACTTTTACTAAAGTACCACATAACTTTTTTTACCTTTTTTTTTTTTTCGCACAGGTTAAAATGTATCATTCATTAAGCAAAGCAAAAGAGGCAATCAAGATTGCCTAATAAAAAAGAGACAGATCCAACAATAGACCACAGGCCAAAACTAGTGCCCACTAATTAATATAAACTACAAAGAGCATGTCCATCCAGAAAAGTGATGCTAAAAGGAGAAGAGGTAATACCATTTTGTCACGCTCTTCAATCTCATTTTTCCCTGCTTCCACTTCCAGCTCACAAGCCTCCCTCCACCTAACAACTTCTGCCTCTGTTTCTTTTATTTCCAACATGAGTTCCTCAACCTTGATGGCCAAACAAAAGAATGAAGTAAAGAAAATGAAAGAGCCTTAGAGTTGCACACAGATGAGTCATTTCACGACTCTGTACAAATAAAGGATTACATTTTGAGCCAAAATCCTCCCTCTATCTTCCAAGTCCTTTATGTACAGTCGGTTTTCCGCAATTTCTTTTTCTTGTTTCTCCGTGAGACTCTGAAGTCGTTCGGTGTCTGACCTGGCATAACAAAATATTCATTAAGCATGTTTATCTGTGGAGCGAAACATATATTGGCTGAAGAATATAGTCCTATGGTCCTCTTTTACAGAACACCCAACAAAATGATTAAAGTGGATCATTTTCACCTTTTCTCATAAAGTGCATTGCATAAAGCTTTTCCCTTTTTATTCCCCACAGAAAAGATTAACAAGTCACTTACACATTCATGTATTGCAAAATAGATAGAAATTTCAGTACATTGGTAAAATACCTAGACTCCTCCAGAGATCTTCTCAGTTGGCTGATTTCAAGCCTTAAATTTTTCATTATTCTCTCCACAGTTGACGCCTGGTGAGAACAATAGCAGGTAGTATAGCACATAAGGGTTAATCTTTATGGAATACCTGTTCTATACTTCATGCATTGCTACTATTAAGAACAACATCTATCTGGTTTGAATGGGACTGAAAATTAGCATAATGTAAGCTACAATCTCAAAAAAGAATGGATAAAACAGGCACAATTTACCTAATATCAAATGCTTAGAAACTGCAAACATAACATACCAGACTGACAACCTCCTCTTCACACTCACTGCTATCCGATTTAGTGCTTGCAGTGATACTAGCAGTAGCAGTGGAACTATTCGGTCCTGAACCGTCCACTGATTGATCAGCATTCCCACCTCCCACCATGAATCCAAAACCTACCCTCAGCAGTCCCCGTTCAGCAATCTGCAACAAAGCCGTCCTCTTTTGCTCTGTGTTCCCTCTCAGCTTATTCAAACTCTTCTCAACCGCTTCCTTTTCTACCAGAGCAACCCTTAATAAACTATTAGTATCACGATTCTCCTCCGTCAAACTCACCACACTATTCTCCAATTCCCTCTTCTCCTTCATCTTCATCTCTCTGAACTCGTTTACTTTAGATTCTGCCTCACTTGCTAGCTTGGAAATTAACATGAATTCTTCTCGAACTTCCATAGCTTCATTGTCTATCCCCGATTCCGCATTACCCTTATCATTATTTGCTGTCCGGATCACCTTCTCATCTTCTAAGCAATCAATAATCTTCAACAAAGGTTCCTTCACTGACCGTAGCAAATTCAATGTCTCTAGCAAAAACCCATTTTCATTTTTTGCCTCCTTTATCTCACTTTCCAATTTTTCGATCCTCTCTCGAGAAAATTCCACATCTTTTTCAATTTCTGCTTTTACCAACAGTTCCTCCTCCTTACTTTTCGCAAACTCATCTTCCTTTTCCTTGAGATAGACCTCAAATTCCCGAACTTGACTGCGAAGCATGTCCCTTTGGATTGACACGTCGATGACAACCGTTTCGAGATTACAGACTTGATCGAGCGCGTCGTCTCTCTGGCGCTGGAGGAGGTCCAGGTCTTGTTCCGTCGCGGAGGCTTTCGATTGAAGTGCCTCATGGCGTTTGCGGAGAGACACGAGCTCGGCGAGAAGATCATCGTAATTGCTGATTCGATGGCTTGTAGGGGAATCTGGGCCTTCGATTTCCGGTTGCGGAGGGATTTCTGTGGAGCTTTCCATGGTCCATCGAGCATGAGAACATTAGGGATTTCCATCAGAGAAGGAAAGACACGGAGATACTGAGATTGAAAATCTGCAAAACCTACCAGTCAAAGGAAATGGATGGAAAGAAGCGTAGGTCAGGCCAAGTTGGGCTTGCGCAAAAATTTTAGGCGTTACCATCTCTTAATACGACGCCGTATGAACCCACACGACGGTACCCTCGCTCGTACCACTTGGCTCAAAAGATAGCTAATTAACTACGAGAGAACACTTTAGTTTTAAGATCATTTAGTTATAAATTTGAACGTTGGATAAAATGTTGAGCGAGATTAAATATGCATTTACTTTTTACAGAATATTAAAGTGATTGATAAATTTTATTGGTTTTAAAATTTATTTCCTTGTACTCTAATAAAATAATATAATTTATCTTCCTTTACATATTTAATATATTCTTTGTTGAGGTAATTGTAAATACTATTTCAACCTTCTTATCTTACTCGTCAAGAAAAAAGAGAATACTTTAGTTATAAAAACATTAGTGTTACAGAGGGAGCTAATAACTATGTGAGAATAATAATTTGTATCGATGTTTGGACAATGAACACCCACCAGCAAGTTTGCTTAATTAAGGATGGAGTCGAGGGAAATGAGAACATGGTGCCTTGCTGGAACCATTAGATTATAGAGTTGTACCAATATGAACGTATTACGAGTTTTCACATGCACCTATGTACTCTACAAGATCAACTCATATTTAAGCAATCATGTCGTGACACTTGGGTATGAAGTCAAGAGGATGGATTGGATGGTGTTTTGCATTCATGGACGGGAGTGCTCGAGACCCTGAAATTTTTACCACTCAATTCATCTGTTTCCGCCATGATTTTCTAAAACAAGGTGAAGGAATTTGAATCGGGTATTCGCTGTTATTTTATTTTGGCGATCATCTCCTCTTACTCGTATTTCCGTCTCTTTCTCTGACAAGCGTGACACGCTAAAAATTGATGAATGAAAGAAAGAAAGAAAGAATCAGACACTATTTGACCTTGACAAACGCCACGTGGACTTTCCACTTGTCTTGGCCTCCTTGTTTGTTTTCTTTGCAGAGAAGCTAACCTTAAAAAACTCTTCGCCAACTCGTACGAAGGAAAAAGGTGCACAGATGATCTCTTTTTTCAAAAGTGGGCGACCTAGACCTTGCAAATGAAAAGAGCCATTGAATCGAAAAGGCTAATCCTTTTCTGGTTCACTAACCGTGCTCAGAGACCAAGACCCATTTCACAAAACTCTCTCTCCATAAATCTTTGATAGCTTTGATTGGATGAAGATGGAGATTGGTGATGAGAGAGATTACGGCGTGGAGGATACTATCTTTGTTGCGGTGGGTACGAGTGTGGAGAAGAGCAAAGAGACGATTTTTTGGGCCACACAGAGCTTTGCAGGGAAGAAGATTTGCATGCTCCATGTCCACCAACCTGCAAATGTTGTTGCTTTAAGTGAGTCTTTCTGACTTCTCTTGCGCTTTTTTTTTTTTTTTTTACCATCTACTTATTTTGATCCACTTGATAAAATTAGTGAATAAAAGGAAATTGACCCATTAGGCACTTCGTTTCCTTTGGGTATTTCAAGGATATATTGGATAGTGACAGAATAAGTATAGAAGAATCCCGTAATAAGGCTCTGTAGTTCCATTGGCTGGTGTGCTTGAAACTGTTTTGGTGGACCTAGCCAAGCTGCGAAGAATTCGGTGTATTTTGATTATTGTTTTCTTATTCTCGTGATGATTGGGTATTCAATCTAATTGGATCATCCGAGGATTTTGAGCTCTTGAAATTATTGGGTAATTGAAAGGAAATATCGCTGCTAAAACAGATGGGGTGGGGGAAAGAAAAAATTGTTTTGTGGACTCTAACAAGGGGAATTCGTTTGACTTTATGCAGTGGACAGGAAGCCTGCTGTCACTGAATTGAAAGAAGATGTGGGTGAAGTAGTCCAGGAACTGGAAAGGAAAAGGATGCATGATGTTCTAGATCAATACCATCTCCTGCTTGCCAAAAAGGGGGTAATTGGTTCTTCTTGTTCTTTGGCTTTGAAGTTTAGTGGCTGCGATTGTATATCAGAAATGGAATTGAAGCTTTGATAGCTTGATTCTTATATACTGACTAAATTGCTCTCTCTCTCTCTCTCTCTCCCTCTTTCTCCCTTCCTTCGTCCTTGTATGCTCATGCTTTTCATGCCCTGGCCCCAGGCAAACATTATTACTTAAATTTTATAGAAGCCTGGGATAAATTTATGAGATATCTTTTGTAATCAAGATCAATGATCGAGATAATACAGGCGATTGTTTTCCAGATTATATTTACTGCCATGCTGGCTTATTTCTTAGGTACAAGCAGACTGGGTGTGGATTGACATGGAAAATATTCAGATGGGTATTGTTGAGATTATCGCTCAGTGCAACATTAAATGGCTTGTGATGGGAGCAGCAGCTGATAAATACTACTCAGAGTAAACAACTATTTGATGCAGTTTCTAGTTAATTGATATTATGATGCACTGTTGCTGCATTATGTTAAACTGAGTGACGAGTGCTGACCGTTACTTGGGGTATTTTTCATCTAGTAGGGATAATTATGAACTCTTATATGTCCATATGATAATGAAACCATTTTAAATCAGTTGTCAGTGTGGCAGGAAACTGGCAGCACTGAAATCCAATAAAGCAATATATGTAGACTGCAATGCACCGAATACCTGTCATATCTGGTTTGTGTGCAAGGGATGCTTAGTTTACACAAGGTACATATGTTGATTACAAAGCAGCTTTTGTTTAGTTTAGGAGGAGGTATATAAGAGTTAAAAAGACATTTTCTACATGACAAAATTAATTTGGAAGTTCTGTACCACTGAACTGATCACAGCAGAGATTCCTAGTGTAATGTTTCGGTTGAGACACAGGCATCTTATTTCTTTTCAATTTTATTAGTTCATAATGGTGTCTTATTTTGTTGTAAGAATACCAAACACTGAAATTGTTTCTATCATTTCTGTTTATGCGATGCATCAATTGTCTGTACTGTATCGCTGCTGCTTATGCAAGGATTGTGTGAAAACAGGGAAGGAAGAGATGAGAAATATAAGGGAAAGACCATCCTTCCAATGGTACTGCTGAATTCAGATTTAGTAACCGAGCAATCTCAGCAATTAATATCAGAATCTGTTACACAAGTCCCCAGGAATCCAGGTTGGCACCCTTATACAGTGATGGCCTTAAGCTATCAAGATCTCTGGTGTGTTATTCTCATGTATGTTGTGCCAAATTATTATTCTCAAAGAGTGCTGGAGGAATAACTTTCTTACAGAAATTTTCAGATGTAGAGGCAGATGCTGATCACTTGGATGGAATATTAGGAAGGTTCAATGATCAATGTGCACTGAATTATAGTCAATCAACCAATGCATTGCCCAGCCCTTCCAAATCAGTCCCACTGCTGACAGATGAGGTTAGAATCTGGTTTCCTATCCTTAATTATGCAAGCTCAATGATGGTTTTAATGTTCAACAGAGGCATTCTTGCTTTCTAGAAAGGAAAAATAATAAATATATATATTTAAAATAATAAAATGAAGAAGAAGAAGAAAATAAAAAAAATTTGCACTTTCTTGCATATTGAAATTGTTGGAACTCTTGAAAGCTTTAAATCCTGAGTTCTTTGTTCAGTTAAATGACCGAAAATTTTTCAATAATAGAAGACTTCTTGAGTAAGATACAGTTTCCTTGGAATGGATCGCATCTGCATCTTTGAGTTTCTAAGATACCACTGGAGCTAGTGGTTGAAGCCTTTCCCATAGGAATCATATGATATGCTCATAAGTGTTTGTAACTCCTGCAGGGAGAAAAGACTCAAAGTCCAAGAATAAAAATAGATTGGACTAGACTAGAACACATAATTATGGATGCCAAGGACTCAAATCTAATAGCATTTGAAGAAAGTGTGAAGCGACGGAAAGAAGAAGACAATGCCATGGAGGCCAAATGCAAGGCAAAATTTCAATTCCCTACTATTTCTTTCTATTCCTCCTTTTACTTTCCTCAAACTCTGGCTTCTTTTGTTGCCGTTGACTGGCTGAGGCTGCTGGGATCTAAAACCGTTATCTTGATTAAAGTTTGTCCCTTGAATTTTACAAACAACCAAATCACATGTTAAATTACCATTCTGCCAAATTAGTTTGTGAAGGATAGAAAACCGGATTCCTTCTTAAATTTTACTACCTGAATGGAGCAAAGAGAGGCTCTTGTCAGAAGTGATTTTTAATTTCCATTGCTTTCTTGAAGCAAGGTTTGACAGTAGTCTAACAGTGGTTCACTACTGACCGTGGTTTTATAATCACACCATCACCATCCATATGAGAAAATACTCATATATTCACTGTTGAGTCTACTTTTACTTCATCAGTAACTTTGTGGTCATCTTTCCTTTACAGGCCAAAGCATTAGAAACTTTATGTGTTAAAGAGATGAAAACAAGAAAACAGACAGAGGAAGCATTGGCTAGGGAAAAAAAGGAACTGGAAAGAATGAAGAATGAACATGAGGGAACCTTGAAAGAAATCCAGATGGTTCAGGAGCAGAAGGCTGTACTTGAGAGGCAAATGGAAGAGTCTCAAAATATGGTGAAGGAGTTGGAGGAGAAGATCATCTCAGCAGTGGAACTCTTGATCAGTTTCAAAGAAAAGCGGGATGTGGCACGGGTAGAATATGAAAATGCAGTGAGGGAAGTTAAAAAGCTACGGAACCTGGTGAAATTGAAAGCAGCTGGATTTTGTAGATCTGAAATTCTTGAATTCTCTTTCATGGAGATCAACAAGGCAACTCTCTGTTTTGATCAAACTTGGAAGATGGGAGAAGGACGTTATGGGAGCACATACAAAGGGCTTCTTCGTCATGTCCAGGTTGCCATCAAGATGTTTCCCACATATGGCTCCCAAAGCCAATGGGATTTCCAGAAGGGGGTAAGTTTTATCTGCTTGTCTTTGCTGTCATTTTATAGAGATACCGCCATCTATTGGCTATATAAACCACTTCTTGTTGTGGTCACTTTGGTCTTATCTGTAATCAAGAGCTTAAAAAATTACATTATGAAATTTGGCTTTGCAATTTTTACTGGCCAGTGTAGAGATAGATGTTGCTGTTCTTTACTCATTAGACAAATGTGTTTGATTCTGATAATCATGCCAGTGTAAAAGCTATTCCACCTAAAAGACTTTGTCGAGAAAGAGGTCATGTGGGTGGTAACATACACGCTAGAAATTGTAGGAGGAATTGCATGCACAATGTAGGATTGGATATTTTGTGTGTTTGTGTGATTGAGTGCAGGTATATTTAGCCCAAAAATATGTGGTATCCATAGTGTCAATTTTATTTGACTGAGCTAATTATGAAATTTTGACCTTAAATTTATGGCTGAACTTCAGGTGGAGATTCTGAGTAGAATCAGACATCCAAACCTAGTAACCATAATTGGAACTTGCCCAGAATCTAGGTCAATTGTCTACGAATATGTAAGAAATGGGAGCCTTGAAGACTGCCTCAATTGCAAAGATAAGACACCTCCACTTTCATGGGAGACTCGAACACACATTGCGATTGAGATATGCTCTGCTCTGATCTTCCTTCATTCCAACAAGCCGTGCATCATACATGGAAATTTGAAACCATCCAATGTCCTTCTAGATGCCAACTTTGTCAGCAAACTCAGCGACTTTGGCATCTATTACCTTATCTCGCAAGGATCTCACATAGGAAGCTACAATACGAATAACTCAAATACTTACTCCGTTACAGTTCCTCTTGACCCAGAATATCGTGAAACTGGGATTCTCACTTCAGAGTCTGATGTCTATTCATTTGGAATTATACTTTTACGACTTTTGACTGGGAGACCAACTTTTGGAATAGTGGAAGATGTAAAGTGTGCATTTGAGAAAGAAGACTTCAAAGCAGTGTTGGACTGGTCCGCCAGAGACTGGCCACTTGAGCAAGCCAAGCAGTTAGCTAAGTTGGCATTGAGGTGCTGTGAGAAGAAGCGATTGGACCGACCAGACCTTGTATCAGAAATCTGGAGTGTGCTTGAACCACTTGGGGATTTAGGTACTCGTTCAGCGTCACGCTTGGAATCCAAGGAGTGTCGGCAGACTCCATCACATTTTATCTGTCCCATTTTTCAGGTAAAAGTCTTAATTGCTAGGTTGAAATTTTGGTGGAAGAGTTTTGATTTCGCTATAAATATTAGCAGGGAGTTTTCTAGTAACTGCATGGTTTGATCCCTGATATGCTACGTCTGCTTTTGGTATTGCATTGACTTGTGGAAATCACAAATAATATGCGCTAGTCGCCACCAGAGTCTTTTAGCTCTAGTTGGAAGGGAAGCCAGAGCTCGATTCAATATCTAACTTGTTGACCACGGAAATTTGCAGTATTTAACACTCTGCTGGGTTTGAATTTGCAGGAAGTGATGAAAAATCCACAGATAGCTGCTGATGGTTTTACCTATGATGCTGACGCAATTAAAGGGTGGCTAAATAGTGGTCACGACACTTCGCCTATGACGAACCTTAAGCTCGAGCATTGCAGTCTAATCCCTAATCATGCTCTTCATTATGCCATTCAAGAATGGCAGCAACATTGTCGATAATATATCATGTTATCGTATCGGAAAAACAAAATTGTAAATTTGAAGGGAATGAAGTGACCAACAAAAAGTTTCTTGCATGATACCAACGAACATTGTTTACTATTCTCTACATACAAGACAGACAGTAAAATTGGTACATATTTCGCTTCTTTTTGTTGGTTCTCTTACGAAGGGAAATTTTAAAAATACAAAAACAATTGCATGGTTGGCCTGTACGAGTCATTGAAGCTGAGCAACTTAATCCAAGAAGACGAGACGACGGAAATGCAGCGGAGAGCCAAGTACGTAGACAAGGTGGCAGCAATTGTCAGAATTCAAAAACATATAAAGTAAAAAATAATAATTGAAAGCAAAACCAGTTTGATAATGGGCTCAAAAATTAACGAGAGCCGCACATAAAACCACAGTGACCCGTTTGAGGCCCACTAAAACAGTCACCAGCGAAAGAAACATTGGGCTCACACATATTGGGCTCCAAAACCTCATAGTAAATTAGCATTTCGAAGCTCAAATTACTATGTCTATTCTGGGCCCACTAAACATCTTAATCCCTTTGCTCTTCATTTAATTGCGTCTTTTTTTCTTTTCTTTTCTTCATAAATTATTGTTATTTAATAAATTTTTTTTCCAAAAACATAACTTTGTCGAAATAATAAATTATTATTATTATTAATTAGTGGGGGTTTTCGTTTTTTTTTTCCCCGTAAATAAGCATTTTTATATGCCTCTGTTACACATGTTCTGTCCAAACGCTTGGCCGATCAACTTTTTTTTTTTTCTCTCATTTTTTCTTTTTTTATTTATTTATTTAAAGCACTTGACGATTCCCCCTCGGCAGCGCTGAGATCTTTCTCGCACTCCTTCACTGGTGCGTGAACAGACAACTTCACCTTATAGAATAGAACGCTCTATATTTATATATACAGTATCACGTATCAATCACAGATCACGTTAAACAAACGATCTAAGCTTTATTATTGTTTAAAATTTTCAATTTTCGATTTTTCTGTTTTATTATTGATTTTCTGAGTACAGTGATATGACTTCTCCGTTTAGTTTTTGTTTCAGAATTAATCTTTAATTCGTTTTCGACTCTGTAGAGGGTTCTTTGTTTCATGGAAATAAAAAAAAAAATTAATTAATAACCAAACGCCAAACGTACAGTTGTTGTTTTTTGTTTTTTTTTGTTTTGTGCGATCTTTTTGTGAATACTGGTAACAGCATCTATTAGTTACTTCTTTATTCAGTTTAGTGGTGTTGTGAATTGTGCTTTGCAGTTTGTAGTTTTGCAATCCGTTTTGTTTTCTCGGTTTCAGACTTGAGGAGTCAATACAATTTTTTAAGTATTCATTTCATAAGGATTTGGCTACTGCAAATCTCCTTTATCTATCGGATGCTCAGTTTATATTGTAATGCCATGAAAGATTCGTTTCATAAGTGTCTCAATGCATGTACTGTGTTTATATTTGGAGGATCAAGATTTCTGCATTGAGCGACTAGATTCATGTTGTGTGATGATATAACACGATTGTTGTTATTCAATTTTGTGTAGGATGTGGAATTTCATGGCAGTTCATTATAAAAATTTCTCAAATGATAAAGATTGGTCTGTGATTTTATGACTGGTAATGGATACTGCTCTCTTCTATCCTTGTCTGTTCAATAAGTTAATTTTGAGTAAATATGTGGAACAAAAACTGGCAAATATTCCAACATTTGTCCATGGGTTTTTATATTGGTATCTAACTTCTGGTGCAGTGGCTTCCAGTGAGTTGGTAAGATTTGTCTTTCTGTGTCCATAAATGCCAGCTGCAAAAGTCAAGGCCTCAAGCACTACGGATGTGATGACACCAGATGAGGGGAATGATTCCCTAGACTCAATCATCAGGCAAGCAATTGGAAAAGAACCTGTTTTTTCCTTCCCAAGGGCAAGTGAAAGTCCAGCACAGTGGCTCCAAATACTCCAGGGACTGGATCAACAAGGTACAAGCAAATATGGTCAACAAGGTACACAAGCAAATTTTGTGGTGGTTTGAAGTTAACTATCCTTGTCGGCAATAAGGGACATAGTTTATAATGAAGTATTGGTCTCAGAACAGAGGACACAATCTATAATGAAGCAGTGGGCTCAGTTGTGCATCTGAAATTAGTTGGATTTGGTAATCCTGCTCCTGTGTTAAAGTTGTAGCCCCTCTGAAAAGGGAATATAGGTGGCTATTTGTGCCTTTATTCAGGTTTCTGTTCAGGCTGTTGCTAACTGAAAAAAAGTTGTACATCTTTTCTGATTCTTAGGTAATTTGGTTATTATTAACTTTTCTCCTGTTTGAAATTGAGGCCATGTAATTTTATGATTGACTCTTTTTCTCACAGAAGTTGTGGGTTGGCCATTTCTCACTCAATTGAAGGTGCAGATGCAAAAGTGTGACAAATGCTCTCAAGACTTCTGTTCTTCCATAAACTATAGGAGACACATACGTGTGCACCATCGGTTGAAAAAGTTTGATAAGGTTTGTTTTATTGTGCAGATATTCTTAGCTCTAGGTATCCAGCTGAATTTAACCTTTTCTTTCCAGCATTTTGAAGCTTTGCTAGTTGGCATTTCATTCAGCTTCATTTGCAGCTCTGTTGTCTTGAATGTTCTTTTGTGGTGTTATGTTTTTGGGATACTTTTAATGCTGATTGCCCTTTCAAGGACTCCTCTGATAGAAGGATGTTTGATATTTGCAGGATACAACAAAAAATAGGAATCTTCTGGCAACATTTTGGGATAAGGTAGTGTTTTCTTTTAAGGAGGTTTGATCAAAGACCTCTCCTTTTGAAAGCCCATTTAATTATGATTTTTTGCAGCTCTCTGAGGATGAAACAAAGGAAATTTTATCATTCAAGGACATGACATTAGAGGTAGTTATTTTTCCATCACATTCAAGGACATGACTTTACCCTTTTAATTTTTCATTTTTTTAGTCTCTGAAAGGTTCCTGCAGCACATGTTAAGCCCTTTCTTCTTAATTTTCTTTTTGAAAAATATTTGTTTATTTTATCAGCTAGCAGAAATGATGGTAAAGTTGGAATGTGAGTTGACTATAGTTGTGAAGCTTCATGTGTTTGGATTTCCATATTCATTAAATGGTTGTAGTAATATATGCTGTGGAAATTGTGCAGCTTCATGCTGTTGGATTTTCCTGTTGTTAGTTGACAAATTCACTTGGAATGGTTATAGTAATATAAATTGCAAAGCATTGTTGCATTTCCATCATTAGATGCGTAATCACCTTGTTAATTTGTGAGCATTTTTTTATTCTTGATTGCCTATTAGGAAGTTCCAGGCTCTTCAATTGTGAAGTCATTGACAGCACTGAGTCGGAAACCAGGGGTTTATTCTCTTCCCCAATATTATCTGAGGGTTGGATCTATCCTATTGGTAATGGAGACATCAGTTTATCTTTTTGCTTTTTTTATCTTCTCAACTATGTTTATCCAATGTATATGGCATCATATCCAAATTCTTTGCAGGATATCGTCCAAGCTAGGTCTTCCAGGTTTCCTTTGTCTTCAGATGAACTTTTTAATCTCCTTGATGATGCAAGTGAAAAGACATTTCTGTGTGGAACTGCTGGATCAATGCAAAAATATATTTTTAATGGGGAAGCTGGGAAGATTGGTCTTGAAGCAAAGAATTTAGTTGCTTGCACCAGCTTTCTGGTGGAGCAGAAATTGGTACCTTTCCTTTTGTTTATGTTCAGTTGTGGCTGATTTACTTTCTTATCTATTTGGTAGTGAATCCGTTAAATTTAATTTTTATTCCCTATTTGAGTAATGAAATTGAATTAAATAATTATTTATCTGTGTACTTAGGTCAAAGCTTGGCTTGCGGACAAGGATGCTGAGGCTTTGAGGTGCCAAAAGTTGCTGGTGGAGGAGGAAGAAGCTGCCCAGAGAAGGTGCATTTTGTACTTTTCCATTGGATTTGTCAATCTACCTTGTCCGTGCCCAAAGCTGGCGAGTTGGTTTGTTTCTTGAATGTGTTAAATAGTTTGCTATGAATGTATGCCACACTGCATCTGCAGGTAAGATTAAAGGAAAGAGAGTACAAAGGAGACTTACTTCACTAACTGTCCTGATGCATAATTTGAACCCACAATTTGAGCTGGAGGGGCACATAGTAAAGTAGTTGTCATCCATTAAATAATCATGTAACTAAGGTTGGAGCTATTTTGCTTTTTGGTGTCATATGCCAGTCTAGATCTTGAATTAGAAGCTGAAATTTTAATGGGAACTTATTTTTATTACTCCTTTCAGGCAAAAAGAGCTTTTGGAGAGGAAGAGGCAGAAAAAACAGAAAGCAAAGGAGCAAAGACAATGGAAGAAGGATGTTAAGGAGCGCACTGATGACACACTGGAGATTGTGACTCCAGCAGAACAATTCTGTCCTTTATCTGCATCTGATTCTGAGACACATGGTCCAGAGATGCTGCTAGGCCATGCTTTATTTTCCACTGAGAACTTACAGCCTCCAATCACAGATGAAGATCTGGATTTAGAAGCTCAAACAGGGTCTGACAATGGATATAGTGAATTGGGCACTGGAAATAATTCTGAACAGGAAGCCTTGCAAGGAAATAGCCATAGGCATATAGTCGTTGCCCAGTGCCACTTGCCTCCTAAAAAATTACAACAGAATCATCTTCCAAATGGTTTTCATGCAAATCAGAATGTCCAGGTACATGAATTTAGTGCTGTGCAGAGGCAGGGACCTCACAGGGATGCAAAGCTCAATGGGAATGGAAAATGGAGCCGAAAACCTAAACAAGAAGTTAATGGGGATAACATGAGAACTGCAGTACAAAAAGAAGCAATAAACCAGCCTGATAAAATAAAAAGGCGTGAGGTTCTTATTGGCTCTATATCTGTTGCACTTGGAAATGGTAGCTGTCTCCAGGATAATAACTTGATCGAGGCCCAAAACCGTTGCATGACAGAGCATTATATGCCTAAGAAGAATACCGATCCAGATAAGCATCAGAGACAGGATGATATTCATTGTGTCACAAACCGGTCAACAGTAAAGCTTTGGAGGCCTGTGAGCCAAAGTAACAGAGAATCTCATGTTAATGTGATTGCTGGTAAGGGTGGTGATCCAAACATGTCCTGTGACAGCCATGCAAGACACTGTTCTGTGGATCATACTAATGGAGAAATGGGGAACAGTTCTTCACTCAAGGAGAGTTTGCACCCTGGAATCTCGCAATTCTCATGCCATGCAGTGAAAGCTTTTCTTGCCGAGAGTAAGTTTTAGTCTGTTTATTGTGTTAGGCAGTCTCTCCTCATAGCAGTTGGTTTTTTTTGCTGTGCATATGTCAGGCTTATATATCTTAAAGCACCTTCTAACTGGCAATTATCTGAGGCAGGGTGGAGGGAAGCCATTGCAGCCAACCATGTAACCTTGGTTCTATCTCCAAACTTAGAACTGTCAGCCCATACAAAGAGTGAGTTTTTCTGTCCAGTAGCCCCAGTCGTTGGATGCTGAGAAACAAAATATCTCTGACAACCATCCAAATCAGGTAATTAGTGGATGGGCTCATGAGTCAACTGCAGGTGCTGCTAAAGGAAGCCCAGGACAAAGCCTGATAAGGGTACCAAGTTGAAGTATGTAGCCAAACAGAGAGCCATCACCCAATAAAGTGGGGATTTTTGTTTTTTTCAGTAATTTCTTTTGGCTTTTGATTATACAAACGTGCACAGTTAGATATCATTATATTCTTACCAGAGGTTCCAGTTTTACCGATGGTCTTCTGAAAAGACGAGGTGAAAAGATTTTTTTTTGGGCGGGGGGGGGGGTGGAGAAGGGCTTTGTGGGCCTTTTCCGTGTTCGTTGTCATAGAAAGGATCAATCAGTGAAATCATTTTGGTCAAATCTTCCTAGTTTTTCTGTAATAAGTTAGGCTTTCTGTTCAATGCAAATTATTTGCCCAACAATGAGACCCATTAATGAACTTTGCGTTCATGGCTTTGGGACTTCCTTTCTGGGCAAAAAGCAGGTGGCTGGATCTGTAAACTCTTTTGTGCTAAGATATTGCAACTTGCAATGTGATTGCAATCAGTTTTCTCATGTTTTTTTTTTTTTTTTGTAATATCTTGTTGAATAAAGTTGACTGCATGGTAATAAAAAGTAAGAAGTGGATTTCTTGTTCAAACTCTAAAGTTCCTCATTTCTTTTGTAAAGTACTTATTACAGTCCAGGCTTTACTAATAAGTGCAAAGAAGTGTTAAAAAAAGGTAAAAATTTTTCAAAAGATAAATGATAGAAATTTTTTAGCATCAATATTTGGCTGCCTTTTTTTATTTTAATGTATTGCTCCCCTTCGCGGACAGGCATTGAAATGGATTTTTTATTTAATTTTGTTTTTAATTTAAAAACTGAAACATTAAACATTTAAAACGGCGAATCCGGCAGTCATAAAGACGTATCTGAATCTTCAGCTCTCTCTTAGAAACGGCCACGTGTGTACAAGCTTCACCGTATGCTCGGCCCCCATCTCCAGAGTCTCTTCATTTCTAGGCGAGTCTTGCTCTTCTCAAGCAAGAAATACCAGTTTTACAATCTTAAGATTCTAACTCGATCATAGTTTGCAACACCAAGTCAGAACCCATATAAACCAAAAATGTCAGGTGGGGTTGTTGGCCTTACAGGCAATGACATAAGGCTTCCAAACGAACCAGAGCAAGGGCAAAAGCTCCAAGAAGATGCTGCATCCCTAAAGAACCCCCACAAACCAGCCGCCACAAAGAAAGCTGGTTTTCTGAGCTTCCGCCAGCTAAATTGTCTGACTATTATTGTTGTCCTCGCAGCAAGTGGCATGGTGAGCCCTGAAGACTTTGGTTTCGTTGCATTTTCCTTCATTTACAATGTACTTCCTTTCCAAGATTGCATTCCCGCGTCCGAGTCTAAAGGACGACTCGGTTTTCGATACAAAAGGCTTGATTCTTCGCACTTGTTTGCTTGCCGGTGCAATCATTGGCCTCTATCTTCCCATAGCTTACATCTTTGAAGGCATTTTTGAGGGTGACAGAGAGGGGATCAGGGCGGCTGCACCCCATGTTTTTCTCCTAGCAAGCCAGGTTTTCATGGAAGGGGTGGCATTTTCAGACAGGTTCTCATTACCTATACGTGTGCTTGTGCCAGTTTTTTAAAATTCGAGGAGGATTTTTACGGTTGTGGATTGGCTGATGAATGAATTCTCTAAGGTGGAGGGTGAATATGGAGGATCTGCAAGGAGACAGCGCGTTGGGTGAATTCTCTTGTTACCCCTTTATCTTCCCAAGGCCTTCAACAAGTACTACTCTGGAATCAAGGCTACGGATGGATGGTGCCTTTTATGTAAGGCTGTAAGTTGCTTTTATGGATTTTACTAATTTTGTTCTAATTCATTTATTTATTTTCCCTTTTTCCTTTCTATCATCTTTTCTCTGTTGAAAAGCCGTGCATGGTCAGAAGGACGTGTATTTTGTAGCGATCCATTAAACTAAGTGTCGGAGTTTATGCTCTTACTGTGATGGCCCGTTGGCCCAATTCTGTTATCAAATCCCACTTCTTCTGCCTTGGTCCTTGGGCTATCTTGTATGTTTCCTTAAAGGTTGCTTACCGAAAACGCTCTCTTTTGGATTAAATTGAGGCGTCCCAAATCCAAATCCAAAATAGGATCCAAATTGTGTAAACCCATCACATCAACTAGCAAAGGAAACCGGCCGACCTGGGCCCAAAACCAATTCTCTACCATCCTAGACGATCCGTGCAATCTCGCTTTATGCTTCTTCTTCTTCTTTTTTTTTTTTTTTTTAAGAACAATGTTAATAATTAAAATTTTAAAGTTATGCCTAAAATTTATAAAAATATATTTTTATTACGCGGTGTATCACAGTCTAATTGAATTTTTTTTCTTTTTTTAAAAAAAAAAGAGAGAGAGAGAGAGAGAGAGAGTTTTGAGGCGTTGAAATATTGTCCGAATCCAATTATCTCAAGGGTGATTTCTCTGCCCTTCAGCCACACAGGCATTATCGTGGACGTGCCAGAAGAAGCTGTGCGACTCAACGGAAATGGTAGTAATAAGGCTCTAAAATGGCGGCACTCTGCTTGCGTCTATATAAGAAAATTAGAGAATTAGACGCTTAACCTCCATATAAATTACTAGTCCTGCGGCTACAAGGAACGTGACACAGTGAACGAGAGAGACGCTAACGGAGTGTGAGTGAGGGAGAGAATGTGGTTGTTTAGCAGGAAAGGACCATCTGGGTTTTCATCATCGTCCACAGCCGAGGAAGTAACAAATGGGGTTGACGGGTCCGGTCTCACTGCCATTGTTACAGGTCTTAAACAAGAGGATTATTCATTTGTTTGTTTGTTTGTTTATTTATTCATCTTGGCTATCTTTTCTTGTTCGATTCTGCCTTCTTTTTGTTTTTTTTCTTTCCCCTTTTTCTCAACGAAATTCATTGCCGTTATTCTTTTCTTGCAATTGTACGTTTCATTTGTTCATACACGTTGATAATTGGACGAGAATGACAAAGAAAAAATAATGAATAAAGATTATTACTTTGGAATTTTAGCCTTGCTTCTATTAATAAATAAATAAATAAAATTATTCGTTCATCTAGTTTCTGTTCTGTTCTGGTTTCTGTGATTTTAGGAGCATCCAGTGGCATTGGCACAGAGACTGCCCGCGTTCTTGCACTGCGTGGTGTTCGTGTAATAATGGGGGTCAGGAATATGTCTGCTGGAAGAGACGTTAAAGAAGCAATAATTAAGGAAATCCCCTCTGCTAAAGTCGATGCCATGCAACTGGACCTCAGTTCAATGTCATCTGTAGGGAAATTTGCATCAAATTTCAATTCATTGGCCCTTCCTCTGAATCTCCTGATGTAAGCGAACAATTATACACCGTTAACAGATGATCTATTCAACATTTGAGTGATCAGTTAATGTGGTTTACTGTTGTGCTGTTTGTGTTTCATTTTTGTAGATCATCTGTTAAGGTCGTTTACTGTGGTGCTCGTTGTGTTTATTGAGATTTTTCAGATTTAAATGTACAGAGCAAAGATTATTTCTTTTTTGTTTTTTGTAAGTAACAATGCTGGAGTTATGGCGACCCCATTCAGGCTTTCCAAAGATAACATAGAGCTACAGTTTGCAACAAATCACTTGGGTATGTTTAGTAGTATCTTATAGAGACATTTATCCAGATTATGCAAATGGTTCTTGCTTCAATTTTTCGTGATGACTTCATTGACAATTTAGTGAATGCTGATTACCATGACATGGCTTGTTATTTTCCATACCCATGATGTCACAATTTCTATGATAGAGTTGGCTGTTTTAGACTTAAATATCTCATTACTTCAAGCTTCTCACTTCCCAAAAAGTTTAAACACCATCTGTCCTCTAAAACAAGACTAACCTTCTGTTATCAGGCACATAAGGCAAGATGCCTAAGAGTAGTCTAAGTTGTTTTCACTAACACTATCTGCAGGTCATTTTCTTTTAACAAATCTTTTGTTGGATACCATGAAGAAAACAGCACTTGAAAGCAAGAGAGAAGGAAGAATTGTGAATGTGTCTTCAAATGCTCACCGATTCCCTTATCCTGAAGGAATTCGATTTGATAAAATCAATGATCAGTCGGGGTAATACTTGAATGTAGGATTACGTCAATTTCAATTTTAAGCATCCCATTAAGCAATTCAGGTGTACAGTGTGCCAACCTGACATATCTATTTATGAAAAATACATGCCTGCTTTTGGTGCATTCAGGTCCCCTGGCTTTATAAGAGCTTTAGCATTCCATAAATTCACACTGTAGCTTAACAGTGTTCATTATCATGAAAAATTCTTGTTGAATTTTCTCAATCCTTCACTCATTTTATCGCCTATGTTTCGCATAACATGTCTTTATAGCAATTTTCATCATGCACTGCATCCACTTTCATTGGATGTTACTACATACCTGAAAAATACATCTAATGTGTCCAAGTGAATTGCACTGCTGAAAAAGCTTACAAATGGGGTTGCTTTTCAACTTAAACTAGAAGGCCATTTGCATTTGAAATTCTGATGTGCAAAGGGAATTGACTATTCATTGAAGGTTGGGTCTGACCGATGAATTAATGATGTGATAATTTGCTGCTGAACAGTTATAACAGTTATCGTGCATACGGCCAATCAAAGCTCGCTAATGTGTTGCATGCTAATGAGCTGACAAGACATTTAGAGGTAAATGGGTTTGGTTGGATAATTGAAAATGGTAACCCATTACCTTCTCAGTGGAATCCAGAACTTCGCAACTTAATACTGTTGGATTTTTCTTTATGTTGGTTTCTGGAAGAAATTTTGCTTCAGATACTGGCTATCTTGAAATTTCATAGTTGTGCAAGCACAAGAATGTACATCTATGGATACATTATCATTCTAACTCTATTACAATATTTATGAGAGGATGACTTAAGGTGTTGGCTATCTCGCATGCAGGAAGATGGAGTAAACATAACTGTGAATTCACTTCACCCTGGGGTGATTGCCACCAATTTATTCCGACACATGGGTATTGCTGCTGGTAATTATTTTGTTTGACTCACATAATTGGCATGCTTGCCTTCTGTGTTTTTGGATCTCAATATGAGAAGTCCTGCTTTTGACTGTCTTAGTAACTCCAGGCTTCTTACTTTTTCAGGTCTTGTTGATGCTCTTGGTAGATTAGTACTTAAAAATGTTCAGCAGGTGACTTGTTATCCAAATCAAACTTGTACAAGGTGTCAACTTTTTGCTTGAACATACTAGTTTCATAGTCAAAATTGCTTCTTTTCTCTTTTTTTCTTGGATTTAACTTTAGGGGGCTGCAACAACATGCTATGTGGCATTGCATCCTCAAGTAAACGGAATAAGCGGTCAATACTTCTCGGACAGCAACATTGTGAGAGCAAGCTCACAGGGCACTGATGTTGAGTTGGCAAAGAAACTGTGGGATTTCAGCATGAAGTTAGTTAAATGAGTTGCTTGTCCGATGTTCTTTACTGGTTAAACATAAACTGGAAAGGAGAAAAATATAGCAGAGAGACAGGCTCTGGCATCAAGGGGTTTACCTCGTTAACATGCTACTTTGATATTGCGACCGTACAGGGTCCTTTTGTAAAGCCAATTTTTAAGTAAACAGTAGTGTTTTTGGAATGTCATTTACTGGGATGTTATGTTTGCAAGAAAGCCATCTTCGCAGCAGGTTACTTTGCTCTTTCCAATACAAGATTACATGCATCAAATCTTGAGTCGACATTCCTAACTATAGAATACTGAAATTAGACTTCCCTTACTGAAGAGTAGTGTACACAAAACAAATATGTTAGAATAAGGTATATGGTGACATTTAATCCAAGCCTGCATATAATATAGATAAAACGCGCTAATAGGCAATTCTACAGTTACTCAAACAATTTTCTAATCCCAATTCAGTTCTCCATCTTCTGTACATCAGTTTCAGACTCCTAAAACAGTCCGGCAGTAATTGTGCCGACCAGATTTACCTCCTATGAGCTGATGTAAAAGAATTTACAGTTCTCACTACCATTGTTTAATTTCCTCCCAAAAAGACTGCCATAAATTGGATCATCAGAATTCAGAACCCATGCCCCAAAAGGGAACCAAAATGGCATGACCGGTGCACTTGTCAAAGTCTTCTAGCAAGAGTAGCTTCTGATTGGCCAGGAAGCCAGTATCTTCCATGATTTTCCTTCAAAACTTTGACTTTATTCACAGTTTCTCGCGCAAGTCCTTATTGATTAAATGTATTAGCTTCCTCAGCTGTTAATGTGAAGAAATAAACTAATCCTGCAGAGCCAAAAAGGGTGGGCAAACTTCACAGTGTGATTAGATTGATGGACCCAAAAAATTGATGAAGCTAGATACCACCCGTCCAGCCAGGCAATGGGGAGGTGGGACTAAGATCTAGGGATTGGTTCAGCTTCACATGATCCCTTAAGAGCTGCCGAGACACACGATCAGCTAAGACTGACTGTCCATCATAGGATAATCCATGAACAGGCCGTCCAACCTGCTTTCCTAGGACATCATTTTCATAGGAAATCATCTCTGAGAAAATGTGAGACCCTAGCTGAATTCCTCGAAAAAGGTTCGGATTGGAATCCTGATAAGAGGGGTCATTGCTGTACATACCATTTGAAGGCTTTGGCATGTTCGTAAAACCCTCTTGCAAATGAACTGACTGCTTTAAATGATTAAAAGGCACAGCACCAGTGCCACCTGTCAGGGGAGTAGATGACCCTGAGGTTGCCCGTGAGCTTGATATGGGTGAAGGAGACATTCTCCCATTTAGGTGTTGTGGTGACCTTGAGTTCAAAAGAGGGCTCCCAATGGGCGAAACAGGGCACGATATGTTCCTTGGAATATGAATATCACTAAAGAATAAGGAAACCCAAATAAGATCAGAATTTCATGATGAAAAGGCAACAATTATTGGCATATATCATGATTGAGGAGGGTGGTGGGCACCTGGCTTGTGGACCAGTTCTCAAAGCTCTCCATGAATGAACTGCAAGCCTCTCTGAATCCAAGTTCTGATAATTTTTCGTTTGCTTAATGCCCTGAAAATGATGAATAAGCCAGATCAGTAGTGTGTGAAATAGTGAGACAACTGAAAACAGGTATGAAAAATAATGCTTAATTACAATACCAATGGAACAAGACCGTACCATATATTGACCCTTTTTTTTATTTAGCTAAAATTTATATTGACCTTCACAACTAACAATTTTCTAAACTGTTATTTACCTAGGTTTAATATATACATGAAAGACCAGCATGGATGACAGCACCCACATACTGTGTCCAATGCAAACATACCAAACATAGAATACTGATATATTGAAGCCCAAGTTTACTCGAAAATTAGAAAAACTTCAGCCCAGGTTCAGGTTTATCATTGATTCATCATTGGACAATTTTCTAATAATATAGTTTCATGCAGTTTCATTGTCTCCAAATCCAATGGCTGGTAGTCATAAAAAATGCTTGACAATTTCTTCTGTCTTGAGCATTTGAACCCCAATACAGAGAAAAGAAGCATGAAAAAGAAAGTACCCAAGATTTCACTCCATTTGTAACAGCCAGAGGTGGCGCTGTATGCTCAAGAATCAGAATAGGTCTTTCCAAAGGTGCTGCAGATCTCACAAAAGGATGCTCCAAAAGCTGGGCAGCCTTAGGACGAAGTAGTGGATTCCTTTGCAAGCATTGCCTTACGAAATCCTTTCCTTCATCTGAGAGGTGATCTGGAATTGCTGGGAGATCTTTACTATTGCCAATCTTAAACACTGCAGCAACCTGAAGAGGAGAACATGATAAGAAAATGGCAATAACCATCCGGAAAGAAAAGGATTATGCAACTGTGCAAGAAACTTGAACTGGTCAAATTCTGATCAATTAAATTAATGCTACATAAAGTCAAAACACCCTATATCATTATCTTCATGGTTACCCCTTCGTACTGGCTCCAAGGCGGTTTTGTTGTAGCCATTTCTAAGACAGTACAGCCAAGACTCCATATATCTACTGCAAGGTTGCAGCCACTCGAGTTTTTTATTACCTACATAAAAACAGAAAGATATTTGAGTTGAGTGAAGAATCTTTGTTGAGCAGATCAAGTCAAAATAGGAAAACAAATTGGACCTCTGGTGCCATCCAGTAAGGGCTTCCCCTGAATGATAGTGGACATGATTGCCCGGTGATCTGAAAGAAAAGATTCAAGTGAGCTGCCCAAGCAGGATTTGATAAATGAACTTACAGATACAATCAAAACTACAATTGTGTAGCACAGACAATCAGCCAGGGGAAGGAACTCCAAAAATAAGCAATTCACCACAACATCATATATAATAAGCCCATGTTGCTCCCAATGCATGCATCCAAGACATATAGAGTCAAAAAATGAGGCTCTACGAGGGAACTTAGCAGATAACAAGTAACAAGAGTCATCAATTTGCATATGCCTTAATTGTGTGGCCTACACTGAAAGATGATTTTGTCTAAACTTACATGCTTTGCCATCCCAAAGTCTGCTAATTTAACACGACCATTTGGATCCACAAGTATGTTTGCTCCTTTGATATCTCTGTACTAGAAATTCAGTGTCAAAAATGAGCAATATTCTACTTTCCAATGGACCAGAAAAAGAATAGCCATCTTGATTTTGAGCAAATGTGTTATCGCTAGAACAAAATAAAGCAAGGTAGCTCAACCCACCTATGGATGGTATTTTTTGAATGTAAATATGCAAGTCCTGACAATATCTGCTGAGTATAACTGCGAATGGCTAGCTCTCCTAATTGTCCATACTCCTGCAGAAGCTTGTATATGGACCCACCAGATACATACTCCAGGTATATATAGAGTCTGTCACCAACCTGCTTATGCATCATTACGAAGCTTCGTAAGGGGAATATAATTACATTGCAGATTTCTAATAAAAATGGCAATAAATCACTCATCATCTAGGTTTTGAAATACATCCTTATTGAGATAAGTAGATAAAAAAAGCATCAGTCAAAGAGCTCCAAGAAGGTAAAATAAAAGTATGAAAGTTATAATATCATTAGCGAGAAACAAAATTCATAAAGGTTACTACATCAGAAGGATCAATAAAAGACTCCAGAGTACACTAAAATTTGAGAATCTCAATCAACCATATGCAAGACATACCTGCTCAGACCCATAGTATTGCACAATGTTAGGATGGCTTAAGCGACTCAGTAAAGATATTTCCTGACAGAAGTTAGAAATAACTTCTTTTAAACCCATTTAGAAGGCAAAACTACAATAGAACAATATACAATATTCAGCAAGTATTAAATTTCATAATTTTTAACTAAGCACATGAGAATCAACATACCTGCATTAACTGCTTAGCACTTTCCTTTGACTTGGCATCATCTGAAAACAATGTAACCTCTTTCATTGCACACATCTCACCACTTTCACTGGCAAAATGAAGGAACAAAATCACATATGCACTATTCAATTTTCTTTAACATTTGAAATCTCAAAAGCAGCCTGACACAGCAGTAGGCAAAAAGGTCAAGCAACCATGTAAGATAACACCAGGACTCACTAATAAAATGTTAATGACATAGCAGCCATCCTCTCCCATAGTCACATCTCTATTGCAGAAATTGGAGACCGTATAGTAATTCAATTTTACAGAAAGTAAAGATCCAAAATACATTTAGCATCTAGTCCCTTCAAAATATATACCTGTTAAAACCAACATAAACGTGTCCAAAAGTGCCTCTACCAAGTAGCTTTCCCTTTTTCCAGCGTGACCCAGGGCTCATAGGGTTTTCTGCCCTTCCAGGACTTCGTGGCACAGAGGGAGATGCTGCCGCGGAGTTTGAATGAGAAAAGGGGGAGGAATTGGAGATTGTGACAGGAGGAAGAGGTAATAGGTGGCTCTGTTGTTTCCCATCATCAGGCCAGCTTGCCTGTGAGTCAATGGCCGCTCTAGGATGAATAGGTGTAACAGCACCACTTTGGACTCTGGAACCGGGCTCAGGACTAGTCATTCTAGGACTAGGTATCGGAGAACATTCAGGGCTACCCCTGGTTTGCTGCCAGAATGGTTGTCCTGACATGTCTCCTCCCATTGAATTATGACCAGAATTGTAACCTGAACCAGGACTGGAGCACTGCCCAGATCCTAATAAATTGACATCTGAATATGGTTTCCCCACCCAGAAACTAGAGTTTACATCAGTGCCAAACACACTCATTGGACTTCTAGAAGGACTTGACATGGAGCTATCTGGAGCACTGCAGAAAGCACCATTATATGGAACCTGTAGATTTGGCACATGAGTGCTTAGAGGTCTCCGTTTAAGGGATGCAGGGCAAGTATGATTACCCAAAGTAAGGTTAGCTGGTTTTTTTGCCTCTCTTGGGCTTAGTTGGGTGCCAGCAGGTGCATGATCCTTGAACATTGAACTGCAGCAAAAACAGAATGAATTTCATAGAGACAAGTTAACAGATTGGTAGCAGAAATCTATAAGTTATGCACTGATTACATGCAGGCTCACCTGGAAGGACTGCTTGCAGTAATCCTAGTCCCATGGTCATAGTCAGTTGCCTGTGGACTACGAAGAGTCGAGTCAGCAGGGTCATCACTATCAATGGAGCCATCACTGGAAACTGAAGCAGTTACAAGATCCACGTCCAAATCTGCTGGATTTGGCCTACCACGAATGCATCCCGGTTTTGGAAGGGGCAGAAACAACAGCTTTGAATTCTTCTCAGACCTTCGTTTTATTGGCATCCCAATTCCAGAGTCAGTGCGCCCAACACCTGGAGTATGCACGCCTGGAAGGGGGAGTGGTTGGGCATGGGGCCTCTCAGCAAAGCTTTGACATCTAGAAACAATTTTGGTAGGTGATGCTGACCTGGATTCTGCTCGAGATAGAGATCCCTTCTCTGAAACTGTGTCACTGCAGTGCCTTCGAGACCCACCTGACAGACTATTTTTTTTACCCTCTGATGGAGTCTTAAATTTTCGATGTAGTGTGTCAATGAAACTTTCTTTGCTTCCTTTCTGCTTTACTTCTTTGGATGATGACTTCCACCATGAAGGCATGTCTTCTATTTTTAGGATTCCCAACTCATGCAGCTTTAGACTGGTGGAAGGTTCAGCCTTTTGGCCCAATAAGGAAGTTTATTGCTCAAGAATTCCAATTAAAGTTTACCATACTAGAATCCCAGGTATGAGTGGAATGAGATTCAAAACTTTATTACAAATGATGAAACCTGCAGAGATTAAAAAAAGAAAAAGAAATCACTGTTATTCAAAACTTAGGAGGCACTCACAACATGAAAACCCTTGAAGTTACACAAACATGAGCTTATTTGCACTTGTCAGCCCACGATTTCTTCTACATCTAATTGCACATCACCCCCTTATAAGCCAATCCCAGATGAGGGTCTACGGCAGTTAAATTTCTTCCAGTTAAACTACTTGGTATTAATGAAAAACTTTAAAGGTGTGCAACAACAAAGAATGAACCGGTTTCTTAGCTTTATAAAATGGCCTACATAATGACTGAAGTCCCAAACTTCCAGGTTTTCAAGTTCTAAATCTAAAAACTTCTGCAAGAACCCAATTGACTTCAACGACACAGTCACCATTCATGCTTCCACGAGTCCAAATCAAGCCATTTGAACACGTGAATTCCCACGTTATTAACTTACATAGCCGAACTTCATTTGTTCGATGTCTTCAAAACAACTGTAAATCCCAAAATCTCTGATCTTGAATTAGTCAACCCAACCGTTTGAAAACAATTGTTCGAACAAACTACGAATACTACTAGTACCATTACTACAAGTCAACAACAACATAAGACCCATACTACCAGGAAGGTTCACTCACTTACATTACATTTCCCATTTTCTCTTTCTTTATCTCGCCAACCAAACGAACTGTACCACCGAACAGATCTACAAGTAGATAGCAAACAGCAACAGACAACAACCAAAATTAACAGACAGAAAAAGGGATAATCTTTCTAAATTAGGTACGAGGAAAACACAAATAATTTCTTGAACCTCGGAAGCTAACACTAGAGCAGCAATTCAATCGGCCTAAATCAACGGACAAAAAGAGGGATAATCTTTCAAAGATGATTCGTGAAATAGCACGTAAAGAGAGTTTCGAATCTAATAAAAGAGAGCAGAAGAGAAGAGAATAACTCCTCTTTCTATCTCCGCTTGTCTTTTTTTCTTTTCCCTCTCTCTCTCTCTCTCTCTCTCTCTCTCTTGAACGGAGAGCTCGTGAGGAGATCGCGTGGAGGGAGGAGGAGAGAGAAAGGAATGGTTAAGACTAGAGAGAGTGTGCAGGAGAAGAGAGAGAAAGTATGTCTGGGCTAAGACAATATTGTACGCGCGCGTATGTGTTAGATTTTTTTTTTTTTCCTAAAAAAAGAAAATAAACTGGTAGATAAATTAGAAGCCTGTAAGAATAGAGAAGGCTTCTCTCTCTCTCTCTCTCTCTCTCTCTCTCTCTCTCTCTTTTCAAAAAAGGGTAGAATATTATGTGTAATTATTGTAATTACAGTTTTTAATTGCGCTTTTCTTAAACGTATAAACATAAACAAATTGAAAGCTCGCTTTTTGGAATTTGATTCTATCTGTCTTTTTTATTATTATTTCATTGTATTTGGTTTCTTTTTTCCCAAAGGAGAGAGTGCTGACTTATTTTATAGTTTTATAAATAAAAATTGAAATTTTGTCATGCGGACTTTAATAGATGTCATATAACCCCAAAATAAATAACAATTTATTGGAACGTCTAGGGTCTTTTTTTTTTATTGGTTCAGAAGATTGTTTATTATTTATTAATAGAAAGAGAACAATAATATTTACCGGAGAAAGATTCCGTACGCTTTTTTTATTGGTCTGATTTCGTGCTGCCTCTTCCCTAATTTTGATAATTAAATATGAAAAAAGACATTGTTAAGTTCTATGTTGATTAATATTATAGTTGAATGGGTAGTGATTTGTTCAAACATCACAATATTTTATATTAAGTATAAAGTTTTTTTTTTTACCAGACATGTTAAATAAATACTAAAGAAATAACTTTTAATTTTAACTCATAAATATAATTATCAATATGATTATAATATATTTTTTAATTATAAAAATATTTAAAAAAAATAATTGTGTTTGAAGTGTCAAAGAAAGCTTCAAGCCCTTAAAAGAAAAATATTCAAATTGGCATATATCCTATCTTTTGTCGACATGCGCGGTAATTAAGCACGAGATATTTAACAAATAAAAAAATAAAATAAAATCTCTCGCTGGAATTGGTCTCACGTCGCTGGATGCTTCTGGTTGTATGGGATTAGGCATGGTCAGCTCCCACAGCGTGACAATTAAGCTCTTGGCAATCTATGTGGAATATTAGAAAACATAGGATGAATGTAGGATCCAAGGTGGCCGCATGTTAGCGGACGCGTGGATATAATCCAGCCACCAATGATATATTCCTCTTCTCCTACGCTACATTCTCTAAAAAAGTGTACTCTTATCTTTTTCTTTTTTTTTTTTTTAGCTGCCTATTTTTGAAAAAAATCAAAAAAAAAAAAGAGTTGCATTTCTAAAATATATATAACTTTTAAATTTGTGATGTCAATTGAACTTTAGCCTATGCAAAGAGAAGTAATCGAATTTAGAGATACTCAAAAATAAGATTTTAAATTTTAAATTAATTTTTTTAAAATAAATAAATAAAATAAAAGATGTATGCATGAAAACAAGAACAAATTTTTATTGAAAATCCACTGGAGAATTACAAAGATAACTTCATAGAACTACACCCATGATTCTACAATAGCCAATTAGGGTAAAAATTTTGAAGTTCAACAAGGTCAGCGCAAAAACAAAGTCGGCGTACACTAGGAAGTGCGAGCGTGGGGGTGTGAAAATCTTTGTTTGCGACTTGGCAATGCTGTATTTTCGTTCCCCCTCAACAAAGCGGCGAAGCGGCCATGTTGTGACAAAACAAGAAGGCCAAGCACGTGTTTGTACGCTTTACGGCTCTTGGTTTGTGTGGGGTGGTGGGGCTTGCCTATTTAATTTAACAAACACGTCTTTATGAATTTCCACCAAACCTCCACCGCACATGTTCTCACACCGTGGATCCAAGGTTCATATTTGACAGTCAAGCGATCAAACATAATTTTTTTAAAAATAAATTAAATTAAATTAAATTTTCCTTTTAATTGAATATTCATAGTTAATTTGCGACCCACCTAAACACACTGAATTGAAAACAAATAAAAGATTTTCCATCCAATTAAAAGGAAGGGAGCTTTGATTGACATTGAATCCTTCGCGCTTCACTATTTACGGACCATAATTTAAAGGTAGATTATTTATCCTGTTTGGGAATAATATTTTTATTTAATGGACATAAGTTAAAGAGTCATTATTCTGTACTTGTCCAACATATAAATTGTCTTTTCTAAAACAAGGTCATTTTTTGACACAAATTTTCTTTTGTTCTACTGTACTAATATTGTGTTTGGATAAGAAGAAAAGGAGAGGAAAGTGAATGAAAGAAAAGCTCAAGACAAAAGAAATTTGAATGTGAGAAAAATTTAACTTTTTTCTATAATAAAAAAAATTAATGAAAGATAATATGTATGAGAATGTTTATTATCTATAATAAAATTATTATACATAAAAATAATAAAAGAATCAATAATTTTTCTTTTAAATTAAGTGAAGTAATTTTGGTGAATTAAGGAATAAAAGTAATTTTTTTCTTCCTAACTTTTACTTTCCAAAAATATTTTTTTAAACACAAATATTAAAAAAAAATTTCTCTATTATTTTTCTTTTTTTCCTCTCCCAAATACAATGTAAATGTCTTTTCGAAAAAAAAAAAAAAGGAGTAACGACAATAAATGGACTTCAAAGAAAAGTTCATGAGGTGACGTTTATTAGGCTGATGGGAGGTGAAAAAATGGATGGGATATGGGCGCCTAAACGAGGTCATAGGTCAGACCCACTTAGAAAAAACTGGAGGCCCGTCTGGGTGTAAAAAGGGCCCATTAATGTTGAACGTTAGAGGCCCAAATAATTTCCACATAAGAGCAATTCTAATAAAGGTAGAGGGCCCAATAACCCATTTCCGACAACTTTTACAAGTAGCTAGCCCAACTAGATGGAGGTAGGCGCTGAGTTCGAGTTCGCCATGGTTGACAAACGCTTTTACCAAAATTGCCACCGCTGAATTAGAGATGATTGATACAGAGAAGCTTCGAGACCAAAATTTATTTTTCAACCATTCTTACATCGAGTTATACATATATATATATATATATATATATATATATACGAGAAGAAAAAAAAAAAAACACCATGCTTTGATATATTTTTGGGACAACATTGTACATCTACACTGGCAACATCACCTTATAAGTGTCAAGCCAACAGCAGTAACCAAAAGAGTAGAGGGAACTCCGAATTTAAGATGCTTGAAGAAAGATAAATTGTACCCAAATTGTGGAGCACTTCGAGCTTGTTCACACACTATCAAGTTGGCAGCTGACCCCAACAGAGAGAGGTTTCCGGCTACAGTACTGACCCAAGCTAAAATCAGCCACGCCTTCTTCTCATCAGCTGCCGATATGGCGGCTGCTGATGCTGCAATTCTTTCTCCAAGCAGCAGAACTATGACAAAAGGTTTTAGTTTATGTTAAGCAACCATAAAGCCTTGTGGCATGTACAGTATTCATAAATGGTTGTCATAATCCCACAATCATGATAGTTCGCAATAGAATAGATAAACCGCCGGGGCATAATCGACACATTTTAAATATGTATAGCTACCATGAGTTTTCAGATCAGGCGGCTCAATGAGCTTGATGAAGGGGAAAGAGTTCTCAAACTAGAATCATCCATGCAGAATAAAAATTGATACTGATATCAAATAAGCGCTTATAAACAGTTTTGCCAACTTCCAGCCACGAAGGGTGAAATACGGAAGCTGAATTGGGGCCTGACATGATATCCACCGTTAATTCAACCAATTATAGAGTTTTATAAGATTCAAGACAACAATTTGCAAATTTCAGCGTACCAGTAGGTACATTTGAAGCCAAATTTGACAGGATAAGTATGACAAGGGCAAGAACTGCTATTCCAGATGCATGGTTTATTCTTGCATAGGGCTCCATCAGGTCCCACAGGGTGCTTGGAATTCCAGTTTTGTTGAATCCATCGACCGTGATAAACATTCCGCAGAAGAATATAAGAAGTGAATAGGAGACCTGGTCAAAGAGAAGATTCGAATTCAAGTCGCTACCAATTCTTCAATAAGAAATTAGAGTTTTTAACAAAGTTGAATTTGTGACTATAAGGAAAAGTGGCACTCCAGATATTGGCTATAGAATTTACCTTTTCAAGGCATGGCCGAGCATCCCTGAAATCAAGGACCACAAGAACAAGTGCAGCAGTAAGTGCAGTCCACGACATATTTAGACCCAGAAGCAAAGCAACGAGCATGCCTACAGTAACTAGGCAAACACATATTTTCCACAACGTCACTTTCCACCCTGAGGTAAAATCCTCCCCTATTTCCGGCAACTGGAAAGAAGATGCATTTCTTAGTCTGTCCATTGAGGCCACCCTGTCCGACGGAACAATCTCATCCCTTCTCTGAGAGAGATTGCCAGTCGTCTCTTGTAATGCACTTGAATTCCTTGCGGACTCGTCTACGCTACTAGGCAACCTGTGGATTTCAGTCTCCGTTGAACTTACTCGGCTTCTCAAAGTCTCAGCATGGGTTGTGTATTCAATTATATTGGGGGAGCCATACACATCTGTAGGTTCCAATCTGGAGTTCCGTTCTGGAGAAGTGGAGGAGGAAACATGCCACATGGTAGCAGGAGAAAACCGATGAGAAGTTACATCCCTATCGGCAACAATTTCTGCAATTGCATCTTCTTCATCCTTCTGAATAGAAGATAAAAATCTCCAGTACATGGACATAAGAATTATAATGTTCACAACAAACCCAATTAGCATTGCAGGAAGTATCCCAACAACAAATGCCCCAAAAGAAATCCCACTCTGAATGGCGATGACCAGGTTTTGAGGGTTACCAATTGGAGTGGCTGAAGAACCAATGTTAGCACTAGAGGCAAGGGCAAGCAAGAATGGATGAGGTGGGAGATTGTGTTGCCTTGCAACTTTCAGTACAAATTCAGTCAAAACCACACAACAGGTATCATTGGTGAAAAAAGCACTTGAAATGGCAGAAATTAGGCAAATTCGACAAAGCAAGTCCTTGGCTCCTCTACTTTTCCATGAGAGAAATTTACCCAAGTACTTGAACATATCTGCTCTCTCAAGATAAACACTAACCACCATTGTCCCAAAAAGAAGACCAAGAATTTCGAGATCAATTGCGGCATATGCTTGTTCTGGGGTAAGGACTTGGAATATTACCATTAGCATAGCCCCCAGCAGGGACCCTGCAGTCCTCCCGATTGGAAGAAAGGGGACAGCAGGGAAAACTGCCAAAACCCAGAAAATGACAAATGCAATTAATCCTAGAACTTCTTTCACTATAGTGGCCATGGCCATATTTTTTTCAGCAAAGAAAGCTTGAAAGTCCAAGTTCTCAGATGAAAGACTAAATGGTAAAAATTTTATTCTGAAGAACTTCCGTTGGGACCATCACATACCCAATAAGGCATACTAGCGCCAGAAAAACCAAACAATATCTGTTACCCCACCAGAAACTGTCAGAAGCAAATATAAGAAATTGAAATGGTACATAGAAGCATATAGAAGACAATAACCAGAGATAGGCAAAAGGAACATTGAGCATTCAGAATCAGGCACATGGCAAGTGGTAAAAAAATGAGTTGTCAGGTTTACGTCGATTAGACGCAAGAAAATAAGAAGGAACTTTTACAAGAAGAATTTAAAATAAAAAAATTATTAAAAATTTAAGTATAAATGATATAATTAAATAATTATATATATATATATATATATATATATATAATATTTAAAATATAATATTAAATTTATCATCTTAAATACTTCTCAAAAAAATTTCATCCATTTAAGTTTCCAACAAGTCATATCGGAACGATAGTTGGACAAAGAACAATCTGACAAAAAAGGAATATAATGATGGACGTTTCCCACGGCTGCAGTCCATGAGCAAGAAAGAGACTTGGTACAATTAGCCAAGAACCCTTCTCCACCAATCAATCAGCAAAAACACTACCGTGAGCAAGAAACAGACTTGATACAATTAACCAAGAGCCCCTTCTCTATGAATCAGCAAAAACACTGCATACAATATAATTTCACCTGAGCAAGGAATTCTCGGGTGGAGCTAGCGAGTTTCAACTTCAGGTTTTCTCTCGGTGGATGGTGAAATGCAAGGCCATGGAACTGGCGGAGACTATGCAAAAGGGTCTTAATTGCATGAACCAGAAATGTCCGATAAGTGGCCCCACGAATAGTTTTACGTTGAAATTTTAAGTGAATCTAGGAGTTAAATTTTTTTTATATATTAAATAATATATAAATAAATATAATTTATAAAATTTAATATTTTAAATGTTAAATTCATAAATATGTTATGTGTTTGATTTTTTTTGAAAAATAAAAAATAAAAAATTGAGTTCTCACCTCTCAACGCTCGACTTCATCCAAAATGTAAACTCTGTTATTTCCAAAATTTCAAGTTTCTTGCCAAAAGATAAAAAAGAAAAGAAAAGAAGCTTTGCTAATTGACCATTTTATTTTTGAAGACTTTGGTGCCGAGCGACTTTACTTGCACCAGATGAAGCTCGGTTTTGTTTGTTGTAAATTGTTTAAAGAGCACGGGTACGTGCCTGTTGTCCGCTGTGAGGTATTCGAATGAAGGGAGGTGATCTATGCTGCATCTAAAATTTTGGTGATAATTAACTATTAATCCGACCTTGGGGTTGGCGACATAATTTTATAGCTTGAGTTTTAAGGTTATAGTCTTTTATCAATGGCAAACAAGAAGAAGAAAGAGAAGAAAATTGTACAGTGTCTCTTATCATATTATGGGGATTTTGTTTGTCAATAAAGCGGTTTGTTTTATTTTATCCATATCAGTAGGCTTTTTGGATTCCAATTATGGTACTTGTTTTACTAGATTTGTTCAAAGTACAGGCCAGGCAAATCAGATTAAATGTGAACTATACTCCTACTAATATTCCTAATCCAATCTGACTGGTAGAACAAGGCTCGATGGCTAATACTCAAAACGGAAACTGTCACAAATTGTATTGGACTTTTACCAGATGAGTGGTGAACTAACTCACTCTGATGAATCTCGAGTTTGGCTTTTGGGGCAGCGTTATTAAACTGGGGAAATATTTTGTCAATAACTTCGACAAATTCACGCACAAACTTGCACATCAAATTGAGATCAAATCAAATTCGAGAGATCTCAAGCCCCTGCACATTTCTACTTGTCATCAGTAGAGCTTTGACATGAAATAAAGTTACCGGAGAAATGTCATAAGATAATAATGTCGCCGGATTATTAGATTGAATTTGTTTAAAATCCCTTTTTTTAAGTCATATATTAAAATTTTAAGCATAAATTATTTAGTTAATAAATTTTATATTAAAATTGAGAAAGAAGAGTAAAGAAATTGAAAATTAACTTATAAATTATGCATTTTAGATTAAAATAAAGGCATAAAATTATTATTTATTTGAAAATTATCTCAAGTATTGTTTCTACCTTTTAGATGATATCAGGATGGCTTAGAGCTTGGAATCCAAACTTCAACAGTTTTACTCGGATTCAGAGAGCAAGCCCTCCTAGAAATTGCGGGTCTGATCGATTATTGAATTTCTTGATACCGACCCGTTGGAGGGAGCTATCCTTGGGTCAAGTATACATTTCGATCCCAAGTAAGTGCACAGAGAAAAATAGTTATCACCAAAATGGACCAATCTTGTCCATAACCTTTTGTTAGTTTTTGGTGTCAGCAAAATTTACCTCTTGCTGATCTGCTGACATCTGAGCAATTATTTTTACTCATCAACTGCACGCATCGATAGCGACCAGAGCATATAAACGAACTGCACCCAACATTCTTCATGTTCATTTTGGACCGACCTGACCTCATAGTCCTCCGACGGGACATCCATGCATAATTTTGTTGCATTAGCTGGCTGCTTTTGTTATCATATAAGTTCTCCAATTATTCTGAAGTTGACAATTGAAAGAAGGAGAAGAAGGGCTGAAAATAGCGGTTTGTTATCTAGAGAGGTATAATTTCCTCTTTTTTTTTTTTTTTTTTTTTTTTTTGGGGGGGGGGGGGGTAAAACCAATTCCCCCATCTGTGGGAATTTAAAAATTTGAGAATTTGAGGGTTGCTCGGTTTTTTTTTTTTTTTTTTTTTTTTTTTGGGGGGGGGGGGGTAAAACCAATTCCCACATCTGTGAGAATTCAAAACTTTGAGAATTTCAGGTTGACTCGTATTTTTATTTATTTATTTATTTTTAATTTCATAATGCCCCTTTCTAATTCTCGTTCCTATGGGCTTCTCCGAAAGACTGCATTGCCTAAAATTAACCCTAAACTAGGGGACACAGAGCTTCAAGAAGACAAGGCCCATCAGCCCAAATTCCATTTATGGGGTGCTACGGGAAATCAATACTAGTTTGATTACCTCTATATACGTGTGGATGATGTTGGAGCGAACACTTTGTTCAAGTTTGCATGGGTCCCAATCTTTCTTGGTCTCGTTCCTCAATTAGTGATAGTCCGGAGATTCAACAGCCGTAAACAGTATCTAACGACGTAGCAAACTGACTTGTTTTACTCTGAATCATCAAATTAAATTCCAAACTCTAAAAGGTTACACCAATGTGAAGGTTTTTTGTTTTGAGCTATAATTTTTCTGTCGGAAGGACCTATAATATGTCAAATTTCCATAATCCCAGTTTGTGAACCATACCTCAGGTATGTTGGTTGCAAGCTGCTTCTCCTTTTTCTGTTGGTTCATTAGTTTGGAAAGACGAGAGACTTAGCCGTTACCTAACCAGCATAGATTTGGCTTATACTTAGCCAGCATGGCAGAGGCTGGCACCTGAGGCATTATAACGTGCTACACCTACATTCTATTCCTAAAATCAGTGAACTTGTTATTTTCCTATTAAATAAATACTCATTTATCAACCATCGGACCAGCCCTGTTTGTACGAATTTCTGGCTGTTACGGAAGGTGGCACGTCGTAAGTTCCCACATGTAACGAAAATTGGCAATTGCAAAGAGGAATGGAATAACGCTGGCATAGAGTACAATTCTTCAACAACCTTTCCAGTGAAAATAACAGAATTCAATGTTGTGCGCATCAAGTGCATCAAATTCGTTTAATAGGAACTCAGCTGCCAATGGAATGGTTCATACGCATCCAGAGACCATAACAAAGCTCTCACGCCCTTGCTGAAGAAAATAAATTCTCTTCCATAACACACGTTGAGAAACAAAACCAAAAATTATAGGAAAACAATGCCCGTATATGCAAATGCTATTTTCCCGTCACATAAAAAGGGAAGGGAAAAAGAAAAAGAATGCTCTATCAGTGCCCACATAATGATCTCTAAAAGTTATTTCCTCTTGGCTTTCGGTTCAAACAAGATTAACAGAGTTCAGATTATTGCATCTTCACGAATTAATTTGCCTTTTGTAATTGCATCTAACAGGTAAGTCATTCAGAAATACAAATTTGTTTTTTCACCAGTATAGACTGGAGGCCATATTCCATAGTTTCACTGTCAGCTGACCTCCGGTTGCAGCATTGGGAAGAAACTCCAGTTGCTCATTTGCCTAGCATCATTTCCAGCAATTGTTTCATTAGCCCACCACTCAGAGCTAATAGTAGGCTTATTGGGAGCATCTCCTTTTGAGCTGTCAAAGTTGAACTCTTTGATTGACCCAAGAGTGATGGAACGATGCTTTCTATAGTAGTGCTCTTCTTCTGTTTCTTCAGAAGGTTTCTCAGAAGTTTCATTGGAACTTTCAGCAATATGTAAACAACGTCTGCTGTTAGTGCTCTCACTCTCTGTAGGTTTTTCTGCCTCCATGTTCTGCAGGTGTTCTAAGAAAGATCTGTTAGATGCCACTGACTTGTTTTCAAGACAACGTGCAACTTCTTCACCACTCAGCTCAAATGATACCCTGTGATCAACTATTAGGTCCTCAATTTTCATTCCATTATTGGAATTGGCAAGAGATGCAACTTCGGAAATGGGATTCTCTGAAGGTCTGCCACAATCAGGAGTCATGCATCCTGAGCCCAGTCTTGAACGCAGCCCCACAGCATCCGGAGTCACTGATCCAGAACCAAGCCTTGAACCTAACCCAACACCGTCCGGAGTCACAGACCCAGAACAATGCCTGGAACCCAACCCAGTACCATCTGGTGTCACAGAACCAGAACCCAATCTAGAATCCCATTTACGAGTTGTAAAATGTTCAAAGGGCAAGAATCTTGGGGCTTCTCCCCTACGGATTTCGAGAATAGGATGTTGATCAGGGAGAGGAGAAGAGGTGCCTGAATTTGACAATGCTGAGGCTGGTGAAATGATCTGACCCCCTGGACTTCCCGGGTAGAGTTGATAGGACTGGAATTCACTATGGGATAATGCAAGCTTTTGATTGGTCCCACTACTCCTTCTAGCACGTTCCAGAGAAGATGTCAGGAGTTGAGCAAATGGAACTTCAGGGGATGAAGGTGTAGTCAATTGAACTGATTCTGGAGGAGGAGTGAAAGAAGCAGTGGATGGTTCAGTGGTGAAGGCTGAAAAAGCAGGTGGTGTGACTAACTGGGTTTCATGTGCATAAGGGCCTGTAGCAAAAATTGAAGCAGGACCACCAGGGGAAAAAGAATTGACAGAAAGTGAGGCAAGAGACACCAATCCTCCAGGTGATTGAGTGGAGGAAGGGGGATCAGATTGGAGGACTGAAGCAGGTGAAGATGGAGGGGCAATGAGGGGAAGTACAATAGAAATCGGGTGAGTTTGATTTTCAATGACGGCGGGAATCACAGGCCTGAGTACCTCAGTCTCAGAAACGATGACAGCATGATCAACTCTCTTGCTAGTTTTATGGTATCCAAAACACCAGTAGAGACTCCAGCAGCCTCCCCATCTTCTCTTCTGTGTTGCAATAAACAAGAAAGAAGATTGTTAACAAATGCTTTCAAATTCAAAAGGATTGCACTAGTTAGTCTTTTCTTCTTACTTTCAAACATTTTTCAGATAAGACTCGAATGCAGAAATGTTAGTTTATTTATTCAATTTTCTTCTTGTCAACTTAAAAAAAAAAAAAAAAAAAAAAAGAAGAAGAAGAAGCTCCCACTGCCCCAGCACCCACAGACAATCTGGATTCCACTAAAGCAGAAAATAGGCTTAAGGCGTCTCTTCTTAAGAGAGACTCTTTACCAGCCATTTGAATCGCCATTTCCTCATTTATATCTTGACTTTTAAAATCCCATGAAAGACAGAAAGAATTATCTCTTTTAAAAGCACTGCAAAAGATTTCTGAAATTGTGATACCAACCCCAAGATCCAAACTTTTTTTAAGCTTTCAAAATAAACATAAAATTGAATGGACTCTGAATTCTGACAGAAAAAAGAAAAATTCAAATCCTCGGATGTCTTCTTCATTTCCTCCATTTCCTATAACCAAATATTATTATGGACATGGACATAGTTGAAGAGTAAATGAAGAGAAAAAGAATCAGATCCACGAGCTTATTTTTAGACTAACTTGATTCTAACTTTCTACCATGAAGATGTTTACAAGAAAGAAGGGAAAGGAAAAATTAAGAATCCAATTTAAAATTTTTGATCCAGCAAGTTCCTACCACAGCCCGAAACCTCTATTCAATTTTCTGAACAGTGCTTACTAGATTACTCAAAACCAAACTTAAGATCCAGCAAGTTCTTCTCTTTCCTTCTCCAAATTGTTCCCAACCGCCAAACAGAGTGGGATTTTACTGCGTACGGACTAGGAAAACAATTCCAAACACAATCAAAGGCAAACAAACCAAGCTCAGATTCCATTTCCCCTACTTTTCCAGCAGTTTCTCTCATTCCAAACAGAGATTAACGTCACGACCACTTAAAATAATATATTAAAAAATAAACAAAAACAAGAACGAAATTCAAAACGTCAAACCATCCGTTATTGTCGCTATGTTTCTACAGCAAACAAACAAAAGGCTTCAGTATTCGAAAGAAACGCAACCAACCAAAGACAACAGAGCTGCTAAAGCTACACATGTATGATGCCAGGGTTGGCGTGTGCAGTTACCGGAACAGCGGGAGGCTGGACACGAGACTCGGCGGAGACGATGGCGGAGGCAGCAGCGTTTATTGTCTCGACGGTGTTGTTTCCGCTTCTCATCTTCTGTTCGGAAGTAGAGTTACAAAACGGAGCTCCGATAACATATCAGGACTTGCTGTTTCGATCCGGAAATGGATAACGGATCGGATCACTATCTAGAGAGAGAGAGAGAGAGAGAGAGAGAGAGAGAGAAGGAGGGAGGTCAAAAACCGTGACTTATATCATATCAGCGCGCTATTCTCTCTCTCTCTCTCTTCGGTTTCCGTTAGTCCTGCGGCTCTTGTCCTGCAGTTTTCAAACCCCCTTTGCAGCTTAATTTTTGCCACGTCATCACACGAGATGATTGGGACCCACCAATTTTGTGATGATTCGTTCATTTGTTGAAGGTCGAAAGACTAATAACAATACAAGGACGGCTAATACTTTATTGCCTATAGCGCGTCTGGGATGCAATTTAGCAAATTGCCGTTCAGACTCCTCCAAAATTACGCGGTTATGTCAGAACCAACCAGCACAACAAGAAGGGAAGAATGGGACGCTCGCGACTTTCTTGTTGATGTTGTGTTCCTTTTCTAACAGGCGTGACTCCCGTGACTTTCACTTGTGTGACTGGTCATGGGCTGCCACCGTAGACCAAAGAAGCATGATCAATTCTGATCGCATCATCGTACCCGTTAAAGAAGCTGACCAGCTTTATATTCTAAATATTATTAATTTGCTAACGCCTAGAGAAGAGAGAACGGGACAGATGCCGAGATGGTTTTTTCATGTGCTGTTAGTCGGGACAATTATTCTATTCAATTGTCAAACTTTTTGCATGGGAACAATCTATCCTTCCGTTCCCAATGGCCCGTGTGACGCGGGAATCGAGAGATGGATCGAAAACCGCGTTCTGCTACTCTTTGGGAATGTCCTCAGTCACGTAAATTTTGTGCGGGTTTAAGGGCATTGGATTTGGAGAGTTTCTTTTTATAATTATATTTGCCTCTTTGTTTTTTTTAACCTTTTTTTTTTTTTTACTCTGTTGTTTGATAATTGATATTTACTTTCTGACAACTTTTTTTGTCAAAGTGTGCACGTGTGCTTACCCACATGTTTGATGGGTTTTTGTGCCCCAGTCCCACATGTGTAGCCAAGAAAGTGACATTGTAACACCCTCTCTCTCTCTAAGTTGTATAGTTCCTTGCTTTTTACTGCCATCCCTTTGCAGCTCTCTGAAAACGCTATCACGCCCCCCCCCCACTCCCCTCTTTTTTTTTTTTTTTTGGTTTAATTTACCCTCCGTTTCTCGCAGAATAACTCAAAAAGGAACCTTTTTCTTGAGCCCAGCCTTTTCAACTTTTTGTGTCTCTTATTCTAAACTGCTCCTTTTCTGCGTCATTCATTAGATATCACAAAAAAATTGTTCAAGATTACAATGATTGACTCCCCGTCTTTCTTTCTTTATCCTCATCCCACATGGCACAGACACACATGCCCGCATAATAAAGAATTGAAATAAAATCTTATTACCGTATCACTCAAAATAATAACCTATTTAATAATTTAACATATTTCTTTTTTATTAATTTAATTAATTATTAGTTATTTATATTAAAAATATAACATTAAAATTTTCAATTTATTAATATTAAAATTAAGTATAAAAGAGACTTATTCAAATTAAATATTATTATAGGGATAAATTTTTTATTAAAAAAATTAAAAATAATCCTTCTTATCAATCCGCAAATACCATAATTCCCAGCAACAACAACAACAAAAATCCTACTACTGTATATCAGATCTTCCTTTTGTGTGGTCTGATCATTAACTAATTAACTGATAAAGTTTACCATAAATTGATTTGATTAGCTTCCAACTTAAGCCTCTTGTGATGAATATATCCGGACATTCATCTTATGTATCTTATATTTGAACGTTAGGAGGAGGAGAGAGTGAATTGATGAGAAATGAAAGAACTGTATCTAATGGTCGACTATGTTTCTTGGCAGACAATAGATCGATGTAAGGTGTTTATTTTAACAACCGATGAAGGGGATGTATAATAACGAGGCTGATTAGATCTAAAATGTGGAAAATTGATTCAATGAAACACGATAAAAAGGGTCAGGAAAAGCAGATGAAAAGATTGATTGATGCGTCCAGTGGGAGGTTGCAACCACTGGATATTTTTCATAGTTTGGCCCCCTCATAGCGTGGTTTTGTGCGGTTGTGGACCTACATGACAAATGCCGAACCAACACACCACATGTTCGAGTTAATCTTAGTCGGTCAGAGTTCATCTAAAAAATCTTAATTTACCATGGGGAGAACTTTTCGCTACCTAAATTGCAAACTCATGCAAGGTTCCTTCTTCTTCTTCTTCTTAATTTTTAATAAAATCTTACTACTCCTTGGCCTCCTTCAGTGGGACCCTTGCAAAGTTCTCATAAATTTGAAGCTATTTATCAAATGTGGTTTAAAGTCGTTTTAAAAAAAGCTAATGGACGATGGGGCATCCAGTGTTTTAAAAAGGGGGTGGGTCCGTTCCACTAGTTCCCGAAGACGTTGTGGGCCCAAAATTGAGAAACAGTTAAATTAGAACTGGACAACTTTAAATGGCTAATCTGAAATGGATCCCAAAGAATCCTTAGAATTTCATGAAGTTGTCGATTCTTGCACCAATTGGGCCAGTGGACTGGGGCATAAATCCCCAACATAACCATTGGTTAGTGAGACAACCCCCAAACAGCCGTGACATTTGCTTAGTGAGCCCAATGGACAACATTGGAACCAAACCCACCATTAACTAACTCAAAGACGAACACGTTAGACCGGTTTTTCTTCCGGCCAGCGGACCTGTAAGCCGTGATATTTCGGAGAACCGACTTGTCGTTCCTGATTTTGGGTTTTTCGGCCCTTCTTTTAAGTTTAAGGTCATGGTATTAATATTGTCACACTTAATTTTTATTTATAAAAATATATTTATTAAATAAAAAAATATATATTATTTTTCACCATTTAAATATGTTGTTGAAAATATTTTCTTAAATATTAAATTACTTTAATTTATCTGGTAGAGGAGTAAAATTACAAATATATATTAAATTTAAATAAATACAGTCTATCGAATGTCCTAATGTCTCCCTGGTTCTGGTTTTCGTATTTCACCCTGGTTTTTGAGGATATCGTGGGTTGGTGGTTGGTTGCTTTTTTCGTTACGCGATAGATGGTAGTAAGAGTAAATCGTGGGTAATGGCAACGCTAATTTTGGCCTCAACTGCTACAAGCGCAAGGGCAGCTTTACTCTCCTTGTCTTCTTCTTCGTCAATTCCATTCCATAAAACCGCCGGAATCGGTCTATCGAAACGGATTCCTCGACTGGGTCTTGCTTCTCTCTCGCATTGGAGTGGTCTAAAGCGTCTGGGTCTGTCAATCACGCCAAAGGGTCTTAAGACGACAGGTATTCCTGTTCACTTGGTCTCTGCATTTCCTTCGAGTTCATTGGGACAAGGGGGATTGTTATATTCTGTTTATTTTATCATTTATTTTTTGGTGTGCTGATCTTTTCTTGATGGTGGCGCAGAGAGGAGACGGAGGTGCAAGGGTAAGGCGGTTCAAGCATCCTTGTTTGGGGTTGGAGCTCCTGAGGCTCTGGTTATTGGAGTGGTGGCTTTGCTGGTTTTTGGCCCTAAAGGTCTTGCTGAGGTTAGTATGCTATCTCTGAAATTGAACAGGTTTGGCTTCGTTTCTAATAAGTTGTACAAGGGCGTGCCTAAATTATCTGAATGTATTTAATGGAAATTTAGAATGTTGGGCTTTTTTTTTGGGGGGGGGGGGGGGGGGTAGGGTGTGGGGTTGGGGTACTGCTACTTACTGGGCAGTAGTATTCTTCTGCTTGTAGTTGCGGAGTGCGGACTTCCTGAAGCATTCTAGAGCCCAGATTGCTGGATGTGTAATCTAGACGTTAATAGGTTCTCAGATATCCCTTTATGCTAATCTTTTATGTGTCCCACATGAATTGGTGGCTTTAGCAGTCTTCTAAATTGTTCTGGACTTCTGGCTTAAATCCCAATTCTTAGCTGCTCTAAATCGAAAGACTGTTCAAAAGTAAAAAAGGATAATTGAGTTCACATTTCTTGCTTCCCCCTCTTATTCATAACAAATAGGAAGATATTATTTCTACCTGCTGATTTATGGGATAGCAGCCAGCGGCACTATGTTGTAGGTTGTCTTGTGGGAGGGTAGAAAGGCACAGGCGAGTATTTTTTTAGGGACAAGAATGCTGACCTTTCTAATATTTCTTCACCTTGGAACGGTGTCTTTGGGTGGCTCTGGCACATTTTCTTAGTTTTAGAGTTCATGGTATTAATTTCTTTTAAAAGGCTATTTGCTAATTTAACTGCAGGTTGCACGCAACCTGGGGAAAACTTTGCGTGCATTTCAACCAACCATTAGAGAACTACAGGTAGGTTATGAGCATTTGGCTTTGTTGTGCAATTCCTTCTATTTTTTGGTGGATGTATGTAATGAATCTGTGCAATCCTTTGTGTTTAATGTAGGAAGTTTCAAGGGAGTTTAAAACCACACTTGAGCGAGAAATTGGTCTTGATGAAATTTCTAGTCAAAAGCAAAACACATACAACTCCAACACAGCAAGTACTACCTCAACCACTTCTTTGGCCAACAATGAGAATTCTCCACCAGCAGTGGATCCCAGTGAGTGATAAGACCTTTACTTCATACACCTTGATCTATGTTAGGAATGGAATTAACAATGCCAAAAAATATTTGAGTTTGGTTTCTAGACCACTTTAATGTTCCGTTACTTGTCAATTTGGTGCTTACTTGAAGTTCTTGAACTTTTGAGAGGGAACTTAACTGGTTGTTCATGCTATTCTCTAGCATGAAAAAAAACTTTGTATATATATCTTAAAGGATTGATGTGCTAACAGAAGTGGGAGATAGAAATTGGTGATCTTGATAAAAGTGTATAACTAATGTTTGGTGATCTTTGAATTCTCAAGAGGAATGTATTTTACAAACATATTATTTGTTGTCATTTATTAACACCAGTACTGAAATCATCATCCCAAGTGGGTGGAATGATAAGACTTCATAATAAAATGTCTCCATTTATACACCTGAAGTAAATATCATGCTTGGTATTTTCCTCTAAAAAGCTGGTATTTTTCAAATAAAATCTGATGAGATGTTATCATGTGTTCTGAAAATATAGATGGATCTCCATCTCCAAACAGAGCATATACAAGCGAAGAGTACTCGAAAATTACAGAAGAACAACTAAAAGCATCTGTAGCCCAACATCAGGACCAGACAGCCCCTCCAGAAAGCATGTCTGAATCCCAAATTAAGTCTCAAGGTGAGCCATTCTTTCCTCTATCTCCTTCTCTCACTGTGTGTGTGTGTCTTAACACCTTATGCACAAAATGTTATCAGCTGCTGTTGAACAAGCTGCTAATGCAATATCTCCACCCCAAAAGCCAGAAAATGAGGCACAGGACACCATGGGAAAGTCCATGCAGTGAAAGAACTACAACAGCTGTCAAACTTTTGAGGAGACCAGATGGGTCCTGTGAGACACGAAAACTCATAGAAGAGGGAAATGGAGCTGGACATATTCTTTAGTCCTTAGAAAGTCTGGCTCGAGGAGGAAACTGTGACTCATCCAAGGGGTTCTCAAATTTGTTGTAGAACTATGATTTTGTGACTTCTTGGCAAACAGTTTTTTTTTCATTAAGTTGGGGTCTGCATGTACTTAGCCACCGCCACAAATACAGCATACCTTGTTTCAAGATGTAGTTGGAGTTCAATAGTCCCGTAGGATAGCTGTGTAGTTTATTTTTGGTACTAGGCTGTGCTTCCACTTTCGACCAAAAAATAAATATGTGACCCATCTTTTTTTTTATTTTTTGGCAAATTGATCAGAATTGGAGTGAGTTTGGAAATTACACATTAAAATGTTCACTTTTTTAAAAGAAATAATATTAATAAGATATCCATTAGTCATGGAGTGGTTCAGTAAGAATCTTTCATCTATTCATAAGCCCTCCCTCGGACCATCTAATCCAGTGAAATTGAACTTAAGACATCCAATTTAAGAGCGCGAGCTCTTTGTTCCAATAAAGGCACTCCACTATAGTAGCCAAAGTCGTTGAGAATTAAGGGAAGAGAAAAATGAAGATGACCTTGGCAATTAAAAGTCTCGGTAACTTCTAATTTTCTAGTCCTAGATTAGACGAAATATTACTTTTTTGCTTCAAAGCATCCTTTGGATCTCCCTTAACTTGCACTACATGCACGGATCCACTTTATGGGCGATTTTTTTTTTTTATTTTATTTTGTTTTTCCTTGGAAGCAAAATTATTGGAGGAACTCATTTGAATATAAAGTCCATTATAAGTCGTCCTTTTGTTCGGATCCCTTCCCAACATCGAGAGGTACCTAAATCCCAACATTGTTAGAATCTACAGACAGGAAAGTATATACGTTTCTCGACCATTGTTTTCATTATTTTCACATTTAATCCGCCTTTTATTTTAACCTTCATCTGGGTTTTGTTTGCAGTATCCGAATTCCCATTTTACAAACCCAAATGAAGAGACGAATTGGAGCAGCCATCAGAAATTTTATTTCATGGCTTGGTACCCCCTTTTTTTTTTTTTTTTGGCCTTTTTGACTCCCACGGCACAGAAAAGTACATCGATCATCGGACGGTGACTTCGATTGATTCAATTACGAACAAGGAAAATGAATAATGCATGTCTTTTTTTTTGGGGGGGGGGGGAAAAAGATTTTTTAAATTCGTTTTTAGTTATTTTTCTCTCCGGATGGTGCAGCGTTTTTTGATGCAAACAATCCCGGCGTTCCGGTGTGGGCAGATGTTAGCGAAGAATATGCCAAAGCATTTAGGACAGAGTCTTACATTGAATTCTGGGCACGTGTCCAGACCTTGCAGGACACCAATTTTAACCCTCATGACAAGAGAGTTGAGTCCACCACTGCGGCCCGACTTTCTTCCTATAGGCTCTTTGTTGAACATCTTTTGGATCCAAACCAGACAACCGTTGCTGGGATCCTGAGGTCAGCCCAAAATCCACCGGCGGCCCACGCTCTCCTGTCCGAATATTTCTCTCAAACAGCCGACGCCTCCTTCCTATGTGGCTCGATAATAAAGGACGTTGGCCATATTCGCGCTAAATACGAATCTCTTAGAACCGCCGTAAAATTGTTTCAAACCGCCCCCTTTCAACATGCCAAGAAGCGTTTCATAAGCCCACCGAACGAATTCATCAACCCGTTTGCACAGTCCGCTTCTTCTCCAAACCAAGTTAAAGTAATCCAAGCCAATTGCGCCGAATTGCTGAAGCAGCTTGAGTCCAGCCGTGACAAGGCCACAGCCAAGCTGCATCTACATCACAGGCTTAAACACTGTTCAGCTATATTTCTTGTGGCGTTAACAGCTTCACTAACTGTGATAATTGCCACTCATGCTCTTGCATTACTGGTGGCCACTCCGAGTCTCGTCACGGCTTCACTAGAGTTGGCTTGCACCAGGAAGCTAGCCAAGGTTTTGGCTCAGCTAGATGCTGCTGCAAAAGGGACGTACACAGTGATCAGGGATTTGGACACAATTAGTCGGCTCATAGCTCGACTAAGTGATGAGTGGGATCACATAAATTCAACGGCCAAGTCTTGGCTCGAGAGGGGAGAGGATCGGCTCCAAGCAAGCGTTGAAATGATGCGCCAGCCAAACACCAAGCACTGTAACTTTAGCGAGCAACTCGATGAGTTGGAAGAGCATTTGTACCTGTCTTTCATGACAATCAATAGAGCTAGAAACCTGGTCCTCAAGGGAAGTTTCGATTCGGCTCAACCCGACAGAACTCCTAATGTTTGATGAAATAGACACTTTATGTACATAATCCTATTTATGCTTCTGATCTCTGTTACAAGCCATCCTTTCTTTTTTCCTTTTAAGTTTGTTTTAATTGTTGTTGAAAGATCAATACACTTAAATTATTTATTATTTTAATCATTTTTTTAATTAATAAAGCATAATTTGAGTTATAAATATAAAATTAATAATTCAAATAATTTTACTCTTATATCTTGTAATTAACTGTCAATTTTAATAATCTTAGATTAGTATTAACATATCATTGGCGTTAATTAATTAATATCAATAGTAAATAAAGGGAAAAAAAAAGAGAGAGAGAACATGTTCAAATTTTTGAACTTATTATATTTATGCATAAATAAATATAATAAATTTATTATCTTAAATTATACAATTTTTTATTTTAATTAAATTACTCTTATTTTTTCATATATAATATTTATTTATTTTTTTTATAAACGTCATATTTATAATTTCGTCGAAATTCTTTATCATTATTAAGCAACCAGACGAAAATGAGATGGGCCACGCATAATACAACCAACAGGACCAAATACATGCTCTCTTTGGAATAATCAGGAAAAGTAAAAGAGATAGTTAGGGAAGGACCCACGGAAGTGCCCTTCTAGAAGTCATCGCCATCGTAGCCAAGATCGTCCTCCACTTTGTCCGCCGCGTCATCAGCAATCTTGTCCTCCAGCGCATCAAAGCCCTCCGCCAATGCCAGTCCACCTAAAGCCCCAGCTACCGCACCCACAGCCAATCCCGTCCCCATACCGCCGAACTTGCTTTTTTTCTTTTCCTCCTGCACGTAAACTGGCTGCTGATATTGGCCGTAACTTGGCTGACCATCATAAGCCGGCTGTGGCTGGCCATACGCCGGATGTGGCGGCGCCCCGTACGGGTACCCGCCGGGTGGAGCTGAGTAGTACGGATTAGGCGGCGGAGGTGCGTATGAGTTTCCATAAGACGGCGGCGCAGCCTCATACGGGGAAGCATACTCTCTTGAAGCGGTTCTCTGGAAACCGTAAGGCGGCGCGTAGCCGGGATCGGGCGCGCGGTAACGCGGCTCTCTGATTGCAACCTTGACTTCAACTTTCCCGTGGGGCCTACCCGAAGGACGCTTGAGCTTGAGAGTGCGGACGGCGCGTTCTCCGTAGCCGGCATCCTCGACGACGTCATGAAGTTTGAGCTTAGCCGATCCGATAAGAGGTTTAGTGTCCGCCTCCGATCCGGCGTGGACGATGTCGATGTAGAGAGTCTGATCCTCAACGGGACCGGGTGGCAAGGGAATAGCCAGAGTCTCATCCCAAACGGGACACGTATCGCCTTCCTCGTCGACCTTGGTGGAGCACTTGCTCTTTGGGTCCACCCACAGGACGGCGTACGGCCTCACCGGACCGTAGCGCCAGTTCACATTCTTCAAGTCCTTCGCCGACGAGATGGTGACCTGTACCTCGCGAAGAGCCATTTTAGCGGCGGGGTAAATTGGAGAATTTGAAGCGACACTGAAATATTGGACTGGAGGAGAGCTTCTTGCTCAGTTGATATCGATTCCTCCTTCCGGCTCGGTTTTTATGGTAATTAAAAAGGGTGAGATTGGTTGAATGGTCCAAAATGCCCTCTATTGCATGGGGTATTGGGATCATCATGTGTTGGATTCCCTGATAAAGACATAATTATTTATTTTTTATATCTTAAAATGAAATCGTAAGTTTGACTTAAGTTATGTATATTTATTACTATTTAAATTATAATTTTTTAAAATATATAAAATAAAATTATATTATTAATAATTTTTTAATAAAAATATGTTAGTATTATTAATTAAGAATTTTGGACATTATGGTATTGTAATTAACATGATTAAAAAGAAAAAGGTTTTGAATGATAGGTCTTGGAGTCTAAAAGGTTATTTATTTATTGTAAAATACATGATGTATAATAAAATTAAGTATATAATGTATGAAAATTATGCATAAATGCACAACAAATATAGTTTTATATTGTAAGACAGCTTTTTCACATTTGACGTTGGATGATAATTATTGTATATTTTATATTTAAAAATAAATAAATATAAAAAATTGAGCGTGGGACCCATGGATTGATGTGCACGGATTACAACATCGCAAGAGGATTGCTCAGGGACTAAGTAATCGTAGAATTAAAAACCCAAGTCTCTGTCTCTCACACACGAAAAAACAAAGGAAGTCTCTATCCAGGGGCGGGTGGCATTTTAAAAGTGGCGAACACTTCCAGCCGATGCCAATAGAATCATTGCCTTCTTGGCCGTGAGCAACTGGGTGCAGGCGACTACTTCTAGAGAATGGACTTGGCGTGTTTATCTGAGTTAGGAATATCCCTGCCACGTGTAGTAAGTGATGGGCTAATAGACACTTACGCGGAGCGAACGCGGCACAAAGATTGGGCAGCCCGTTGCCTATTGTGAGGCTCGGCCGGATCATTTAAAAACTATTAATAGCGTTAATATAACGAGTATCTGAGATTTTGGATTAATGATTTAGATTTTTTATTTTTTATTCTTTATTTTTAAATCTTAATTTTAAAAAATAAATCCCAATTAAATTAAAAGAACAGGAGTGGAAATACAGTTAGGGCAACAGTATTATTAATTTGAATTTGAATTTTTTGTTTCTGTGTTTATTGCACTATATTTTACTAGAGAAAATAAAAATTATGAGTTATTGAATGCTCGAATGATTTAGTATTCTCTAAAAAAATATTTCATTAAATAAGAAAACACCTAATAATAAATCAAAATAATTTTTTTAATTAATTTACATAATTTCTTAATAGTACACATAATTCTTAAATTATAGAATAATATTTATGACTTATACTGCACGCGATCTTTTAGTTTCTGGTTAAATTACGCCCTCAATGGCACCATATGTCTCTCATTCACGTGAGTTACACATGTGGCTTGTTACTACGAGAAGAAACAAAATTACTCGCGGTTAATACAACTTTAGTGTCCAATGTCTAGTCCAGGTGGAATTTTAATTATGCTGTTGGCCGGTCGGTGTAAGGAGGTCCGGAATGGGCGGCCGGGTAAAGGAGAATGTCAAACGGAGCCGAAGCAAGTTGATATCTTGTTGTCTTGGTACCGGTGAGTCTTTCCCGGAGTGCGCGGGCCGTCTTCAATTCGGACCAACTATTAAACGTTGACTTAGGATTACAAGATCGCATGGGCCATGGAACTGAACGTGAAAGATGAGAACCCGTTGGTCTATCATATTAAAGTCAATAATAAATGTATATTGACTAAGACGTGTGACTTCGATTACAGATCCCATCATTTTTTATTAGCAAGGAGACATCATGTTCAATGAAGCACTTACTGAGAGAGAGAGAGAGAGAGAGAGAGGATAATAAGAATGGCAGAAATGAAAAGAAAGATGAAAACGTGTGACAACTGGGAAAGTAATTAGGCAAAAGATGCGGCCATAGCCTACAAAGCACGAGAACAGGGCGTAAGAGTGTAAGAGAGCGACGCACAAAGAGAGAGAGAGAGAGAGAGAGAGAGAGAGAAGCTACAAGCATTGGAAATGACAAACGGTAATTGTGGATATACAATTGAGGCCCAATTTCCTGGAAAGTGACGAGGCAATGGCAGGTGGGCCAGCGTCAAGCATAACATATTGAGCAATGAATCCGTATTGGTCAGAAGTCTACTAGTCATTAATCTGGAATTCTGGACTATGTTCCAAGAAATCGCTTGGAGCATTCTCTATCCGGTGAAAATACAAAGCGTCTGAGCAATTGAGTTATCGCCACGAGAAAATTAAGGTGAAGAGGCCACGGTAGAAAATGACCCGCTGGCTTATCCGGCGGACGAGGCCGGATTACGTTTTTTTGTTTTTGTTTTTGTTTTTTTTTTTAACAAACGGAAAACTCGTATTATGACCTTTCAACGAATCAATGTTTCGCAACACCACTTATGTGGGCTGAAGTCAGAGGAGGAGGGATCCCCAGCAGAAATAGAATGTTAAATCCACTGCAGCCCATTTGGGTTGGTGCGCTGGTTGGAAGCCCATGTAGAATTCAAAGTTCAAGTGCAGTTATGTTGGTATCGGCTTGCAAGCCCATGTAAGATTCAGAGTTCCAACGCAATTTGATTTGGTGATTGGTAAAAGAAATATTTTTGCAGTGCAGAAGGAAATGCACTATTGTTTCGCCAAATATGAGCTTAATGCGTTCTCCATTACTCAGCTGAGAAAGTAGAATGACTTCAGTTCAACTGTAATATACTGCAATATATATATATATATATATATATAAACTCGTTCATAAAGTAGTAATCAAATGGTGATGAAAACAACATGGGTGGATTCTTTTCTGCGATAAATTGCAATTATTTTTAGGGCACAAAAAAATCGATCTTAAATGGAAATTTTATATTATGTTTTGTTTTTAAAATATTAAATGTATGCTATTCCACCATTTTATTTTATTTTTTTAATTTTTATCACTTAAAATAAATTGTTTGGCAATAATTCGATACGTTTTCTCCAATTAACAATCAGTCTATTAGTGAAATTTAGATTTGATTAAATGGTTTTTATCAACCGTGATTTTCATGTCTACTTCAATCTATATAAATTCTTTTCAACTTGTTAATTGTAAAGACTTAATTTGGGATAGACCAATCTTCCATTGGTGCTAAAACAAGGCCAACAAGCTTGGTAAGTGCATTTTCGCTCGTTCCAAGACCGGTCAAAATCTCCGTAGAGCAAACCGAAATCTAAAACCCTAATAAAAAAGCCAGTCAAAAAGTCTCCATCTCGTGCTGGGTTTTTTCAGCTGCCCTTTCCCCTTCCACTGTTCAACAATGCTCTCTCGTCTTTTGCCTAAGCCTTCCCATTTCCGTCTCCTATCCCAACTTTCTTCAAGACCCCAATCGTCTCCTTCCTCCACCAGTTTCGCTTTCCTCTTTAGTAGACCCCTTTCCACCAATCACAACAATGGTAACAATAACGGCAACGACGCCCCCCAATCAGCTTCCAGCACATGGAAGCTTTCTCCAGAGACTGACGACAAGTTCGATTCTTTTTTCAACCCAGACCACACCGGAAATCTCGGTGGAATTTCAGACACTCCTCCCGGGAGAGAGGAAGAGTCTTGGCTGGAAGAGAAAGCCGACGACAATGGCGGAGACATTTTTGAGGGAGTTTACAAGGATATTCAGCAAGGCGGCGGCGGGGACGGCACCGGCGGATTGGGCGGTGAGAACGAATGGTTGACTTCGGAGGAATACAATACGTGGAACCTGGAGGAAGAGAAGGTGTCGGATCACCTGTTTAGCATCGAGGAGAGCGCAGGGGACACCTTGGAGGCTCGGGATGAGAATAGTGTGAAGGCGGAGATGGAGAGGAAGGAGAAAGAGAAGCTATTACTCCAACAAGAGGAGAAAGAGCTGACTTCTCTTCTCAAAGGCAAGCTCTTTTTATGTTATTTTAGTATCAATTGAAAGTATTTGAGGGCACTGAGAATCTAATTGGATATTGCAAGAGTAGAGAATTTTATATCTGGTGCCGGTCTACACATTATTCTGAACTTTTGTAACATAATAATACATTTCTGGGATTATTGTCTCTGTAGGCTTCAAATTCTGATCTCTAAATTTCTGGGCTTATTACCATAACTAGTGCTTCTTGACAATCTACTCCAGGGATTGGTATCTTATAAATTTGGAAATGAGGAAATTTTGAGTTTTGAATTCCTGTAGAAGTAGAACTATACTCCAATTTCTGTTTGAAAATTGGCTGTATTAACAGTAAGGTATCTTGAGACATTTGCTTGTTGGGTAGAAAAATCCATGTTATAGGAGTTCATATGAGGTCTTAGGTTAGATAGCTTTAAAGTCATCAAATGATGGGTCTGCTTCTGGCATTTTAAGTGATTTTATCATATTGCATTTATGCGGATCAAGGCTGGTCGTGTTCAGTTTTTTTTTTTTTTTTCTTATGGATTCTCTCTGAAAAGATGTATTTGTTTTATATTTCCATTGCAGGTCCAAACCGTGCCTTTGGTGACCTTATTGCAGTATCTGGAATCACAGATGAGATGCTGGATAGTCTGATTGCCCTAAAAGATTTTGAAGGGATTGAGGGGTTGCCCCCTCTCAGTGAAATAGAGGACATACGATATGAAAAGAATACTAGAAAATCCCTTAGATCTGAGATAGAGCGCCAGAAACAGGAAGAAGCTGCAAAAGCTAGAGTGAGACAAGTAGATGAGAAGGGAAGAGCTTATGGAACTGGAAGAAGGAAATGTAGTGTGGCTCGTGTTTGGATTCAACCTGGCAAGGGAAACTTCACAGTCAATGAGAAGCAATTCGATGTATATTTTCCTATGCTTGATCATCGTGCTGCCCTTTTGCAACCTTTTTCTGAGACCAAGACCTTGGGTCTTTGGGACATTGATTGTACTGTCAAAGGAGGTGGTGTTACAGGTGATGTTACTTTATATTTTATATGTACACATGCGCACGTGCACACACACACTCTTTCTCTATTTGTGGATGTCATATCCTTTTAAGAAGGCAATCATTCATATGTTGATTTGTAGAAGATGAAACTTTTTTTCTTTGGTTCTAAATGGTCTAAAGTTCCTTTGCTAATTTTCTTAAGCAAATATAACTTTTCCTTAGCTATATTACATTATTTAGCCTCTATTATTCATATGCATGTAAATATAGAGGTTAATATTTTTCATATGAGAGGGTGAATTCCATTGAACATTGATTGGCCTGGTAATGTTTTACAGAAGTGAGTGTTGAGCTATTAAGAAAAATAAGTGTGGTGGAGATGAGAATGATTAAATAAATTTGTGTCCACTCTAGCAAGGAACACATAAAAAATAAGGATATTCATAGCAAAGTAGGTGTAGTTGTGATTGGAGACAAGCTGAAAGAGTGATGTTTATGCTAATTTGGATATGTTAGAAATGCTCCAATCAAGAGAGAACCAAATCCAGGTGAATGGTAGGAGGAGCTGAATGGTTAGAAGAGAGGGAGACAACTTAAGTTGACTTAGGAATCCTTGATTAGGAAGGATTTAGAACTATTAGTCTATCACACATCACATCAAATTCGGTTCATAATAGAATGAAACAATGATAAAAAGATAAGATTCTTGTAGCCAAGACCAATTAAATTTGGGATAAAGGTTTTGGTGGTGATGGTGTAGTTTTTGAAATACTTCAAGGCATGTTAACTAAAGACTGAAATGTGTGGCGGTTACATTTATTGTTTCTGAGATGTTCATAAATCACAGTAGAAATTGATCATTTGTATGGTAAACAGGTCAAGTTGGAGCTATTCAATTGGGGATCAGCAGGGCCTTGCAAAACTGGGAACCAGGCTTGCGTCCGGCACTCAGAAATGGTGCAGCCTATGAAACTATGCTTTATTTGTCCTTAGAAATATCTGTTGTCGTCATTGCTTGGCATATTCTAATTGACTTGTTGCATTGGCTAACAACTATCTAAATTTTGAGAATTGATGGAGAAAATATAAGAAAACTTACCCTTTTCCTTGCTTTGTGTTTGGGCTAGGTGGTGCTACATGCATAAAGGCTGAAGCCTACCCTCATTGTCTTTGGCTTCTGTTTCACTGATGTGTTGCATATATTATATTTCCTTGTTATCGATGCCCTGGCTTCCCCATTGTCCATCTGTCAAGAATTAACAGAGGAAACATTCACTTTCATAAGCCTTATTATAGTTTGGCAGTATTTATTCGTTCGTCTGCCGTCGGCTTCTCCCATGATCATGAGCTCTTTGCCTGTGTCATGTAATCTTTGTTTTATATGTTCATTCTTTTGTCAGCTGGCTTATTGACGAGGGATGCACGAGTGGTCGAAAGGAAAAAGCCTGGAAAAGCAAAAGCAAGAAAGAGCTTCCAATGGGTCAAGCGTTGATCAAGTCAGAAGCTTGCACCTCTGCAAACCACTGTTATGCCTGAAAATTTGATATGGTTTATGAGGCAACACCTCGACGTTCACCAGCTGGCTTATAATTTTTTTTGTAATGTAGCTTGTAATCTATATATGCATGCGGTTGGTCTCGAAAGAGCCTAGGGAGATTCCGTTGTCTTTTGCAAGTGATTTTGTCACAAGACATTTCATTAAGAGGTAAATCAACGCAACACTCAGCCAATTTTTAACCATAATTTTTATTCTAAACAAATTATATTATGTTCTTTTTAAGTTGTAAAATTTCGTCACTTAATTGTTTTGGCCATTGTCGGCAGAAAACTAATTCAAGTCGACCTGACGTGCTGCCTGCATGTACATTAAATATAAGGGCTTTAGGACTCACTCTCATGTGAGTCGACCTTTAAACGGGTATTTTGGACCAAATTGAACGGGCGGAAAGTGACTTCAACAGGTTTAAACACTTCGGCGCTTAGCTGGCCCATTATAAGTGGGCTTTCTCTCAATTTAAAATCACAGCTGCGTCCGCTTATCACCTGCCTATAAACCCTAGAAAAGACATCAACGAAAGCCCTAAACCCTTACAAAAAATAAAAAAAAACATCCTCAGTATAAAAACTCTTTCAGTTCCCCTGTTTCAGTTCACTTTTCCTTCCTCCGTTTTCAGAGGCCGCAGAGACGCCACTCTTGTACTTGATTTTCGGGTTCTTGCAGTTCCATAAAAATGAGACCTCCCAGAGGTAAAGCACACGAGTATCCCTTTTGTTTTCTGTTTGGTTTCTGAGAAATCTTTTAGTAATTCCAAAGAATTGCAGAGCTTTTGGTTGTCTTTTGTTTTCGTTTCTCCAGCTATACGGTCTTTTAAAGAGCATTTGGGTTATTATTAATCGTGCAAAACTAAGCGATATTGTGAGGATTTCGTTAGGAGAGATTTTATTCTTAAGAGGTTCTAATCCTGTATGATATTGTTATACTGACTGTGTGATTGTGTGAAACATGTTGTGTTATTTGCACGTCAATTTGTTCAAATTAAATGTATTTCTTAAGCATTTAGTTTATCGACCATTGTTTCTGTGCCCAATAAGTGTTATATCAATTTAAAGTGGTCTTTTTAGGTTTTCTTTGAAATCCCACTTAGTAAAAAGGACTATGTAACAGTTGGATACGTTGCATTTTCTTGGGATAGTACCTTTTTTTTTTTTTTTAAGATTACAATTGTCTGCCTAACTTCATGCGATGGGAAAGGTATTTTTGGGAAATTTAACATACTTTTATAAATGGTTTTTATACAGGCCGAGGTGCTGGTGGTGGATTTAGGGGTGGCAGGGGTGATGGAGGAAGAGGTAGAGGTAGAGGCGGAGGAAGAGGTGGAAGATTCAGTGGTGACAGAGGCAGTGCCATGAAAAGTGGCCGTGGTGGAGGAAGAGGTCGTGGTGGAGGAAGAGGTCGTGGTGGACGTGGTGGAGGTGGAATGAAGGGTGGGAGCAAAGTTGTCATAGAGCCTCATAGGCATGAAGGAGTATTTGTTGCTAAGGGTAAAGAAGATGCCCTTGTTACAAAGAACCTAGTTCCTGGGGAGGCTGTCTACAATGAAAAGAGGATATCTGTCCAGGTCATTTATATTTTCATGCTTTTCTCTCTTGTCCAGGTCATTTATTATTTTAGCTCTCGTCTTCCAGGAAACATCTTTATTGTGGATATTTATCTTATTTCATATACTTTCTTTGTTCCTGCTAATTAATTTTGTTGATCTTAATTCTATTACTTTTCTGTTTTTTCAGAATGAAGATGGAACTAAAGTCGAATACAGAATTTGGAACCCCTTCCGCTCAAAATTGGCTGCCACCATTCTTGGTGGTGTTGATAATATATGGATTGTAAGCCTCATTTGTAGGTTTATTTATTTTTTCGCAATGTTTCTAGTCAAGTTTGATTGAGACACCTTTGGGCTTCCATCCTGCCTAGTAATAATGTCTTTTTGTTGCGATTTTGTACTTGTATAATCTAGAAACCTGGTGCTAAAGTTCTTTACCTTGGGGCTGCTTCTGGCACTACTGTCTCTCATGTGTCTGATATTGTTGGCCTTGTAAGTAGTCTTGGTCAAACTATGGTTTTATGTTCTCTATAACCTTGTTAAATTATCACTTGCTTATTTATTATTGTTATTATAATTTTTTTTTGGGTTGGTAGACAGGAGTGGTCTATGCAGTTGAATTTTCTCATAGAAGTGGTAGGGATTTGGTTAACATGGCAAAGAAGCGCACTAATGTTATTCCCATCATTGAAGATGCTAGACATCCAGCCAAGTACCGCATGCTTGTTGGCATGGTGGATGTGATATTCTCTGATGTTGCTCAGCCTGACCAGGTTATGCTCCTTGCATTCTTCTGTCTCTGTGCATCCCTTCTAGGAAACATTTATATGCATATGGTTGAACAGATAGCATTATCAACCTTTTAGGATGGCAAGGAGTTTCTTCCTCTGTAGACCCATGTCATTTGGTTTTACAGTAGTACTGTGTTACCCTTCAACCCTAAATCCACTATGACATGTTTCCTTTACGTAATGATCTTTGTTTGCTTTACATGTTCTTTGTGTTCTTATTTTTATTGCCATGTTCTGCAATTTGTGTAGTTGTCACCTTCGGTTTGCCTATTACAGAAAATTTTAACCTTTTTTTTTTCGCTTTTTTATATTTCTTTTTCAGATTTGAGAAATGATTAAGCTTTTCTACTTGTGATGTGATGAGTTATACTTGGATTCACATTCAGGACTCCTTGGATGATGCCAAATTGAGCTTCTGATGCAATATTGGTTTTAAAATTTTCATTTCAAGAATTTGTGTTCTCTAATGGTAGACATGCTTCCTTGCATCCAGCATGTGATGAATTACTCGGATTCCCCTTCAAGACAGCATGGGTGATGCAGACCCGAGTTTCTGATGCTTGTATATAGTATTATTAATTGTTCTGTCTTGCTTTCTTTAAAAATGAATTTCCCAAAATTTTCTTCTATTTTTTTCCCCTTTTAATTTGAGCATTTTTCTTTTTGATGGTCTACTGAATAGATTGATCCAATCCTCCATAGGGGGCATGTATTTGAATAAATCATGGATTTTTACTGCATATCTGCCAAAGGTGTCTCTGTCATGTCTAATGGTTTCAAGATGAGCTCAACTAGACAATTTCAGGCCCTTTTTCAGCAATGGAAGGTGCAAGTTCTCAAACTTTATATGAAAACAAAACATTCTTTCAGTCTGTGAGGCTATGCTTGGTAAGGAGTTAGAAAAAGGGAAATGATGGTAAAAAATGTGGAGAAAATTGTGTTCCCTTATGTAGTTATCACTCGCTGCAAATTTAGATTATCCAAATGCCACAATCATTTCTACCTGTTTTTTCTTTGTTCTACACTTACTTTGTTGCTGTAAGTGCTTTACTTGTAACTGGGAACATTCTTTTAATTGTTAGTTATCTAGTTTTCGTTGTCTAAATTTTCTTCCAAACTATTGGTGTTTAAGTGTTCATTGCCTAAGACATGTAACCGTTTGAGAAATCTGTTGTTATGAACCTTCTATTCTCCATTACCGAATTCTAATGTGAAACTGGAATTTTTTTTTCTTACTTTTTATCTGACTCTCTCTATCTCAATATTGTATGCACTGTGAATTCACCTTGACAGGCAAGGATTTTAGCACTGAATGCTTCTTACTTTCTAAAAGCTGGTGGCCATTTTGTCATCTCCATTAAGGTTTGTTTCTTAAACATGCAGGCAATAATCAATGAAAATTAATATAGGTTTGATAACATGTCAATGTGACTGAGTTTTCCATGTTTTTCATATAATTAGGCAAATTGCATCGATTCAACTGTTCCAGCTGAGGCCGTATTTGAAAGTGAAGTCAAGAAGATGACGCAAGAGCAATTCAAGCCTGCAGAGCAGGTGACCCTCGAGCCGTTTGAGCGAGACCATGCTTGTGTGATTGGTGGCTACCGGATGCCAAAGAAGCAAAAAGCCGCTGCGTAGCAAAGTTGGGTTTGATTACCAGGTACATTCCCTCTCGGGAAATGAGGGATAGCAAAAAGCCGCTGTATATGCACGCTCCTCCTTTGGTGTCTTTTCGTGTATTTTTATTTCTTTAGATTTTTGCAATTTATCTCAATTTCGAAGCTAAATTTGGATGACGATTTGGCTTTCGAAGTGTTTTTTTTTTTTACCCTTTTCTTTTAATGATTCATTCCTTTCAAAATTTTAAAGCTGAATTGCCCCGAAATTAATTTAGCCTTCACGGATTGGCAAGTAGGTGTATATGGATGGGTTATATTGGGCCGTGTGTTATTTTAGTGGGGGCGTCTCTGGGTTCATTACGAACATAATTTAGGAATGAGTGTAGGAATTTTATTGGTGGGAACTTCAGAAACAAAGAAGGGCGACATTAAAACGGATTAGGAAGACTCAATGCTAGTGAAAAGGCTCACCCCGCCACTGCCGGGAAGGTAAAAGGGTGTTCATAGGGATCAAGAAATACCCCAAGTTGTGATCTGGGGATGGTGCCTGGCCGTGTCAGTGACGATATGCTTGGGCGGATTTCTTGATTGAAGTATTAACGCTCAAATTTTAGGTCTTACAAAAAGTTAAAAAAAACAAACCAAAGATTGAGCTATAAGCTCAGAGGGGTTCTACTAGAAAAGAAAATGCGAAAGATTCATTGACTTTAAACAGATGTATACTTATTTAGACAAATAAAACGGATCAACGGTCTTTGGGTTGGCCCTGCATGGGCCAATATGGGCTGGCCCAGACAATGACCTGCCTATAAACAGTGTTAGGTTGTGATGAGCAGGGTTTACCACTCAGACCTGCATTGAGCCGAAAACTTTTGACTCCTGGTCCAAACATGACACGACATGTTCTATGTCTGGGTTTAAACACAACACAGTGGGTTTTGAATTCGTGTCTATTTTTTATTATCTCATTGGATATTAATACACTATTTAAAAAAAAAAAAGTTTTGTGATTAAATTAAAAAAAGTTACATATCAATATTTATAATTTAAATATAATTAAATTATTAAAGAAAACATAATACATTATCCTCAATTATTTTTTTTTTTTTAAAAAGTGACTAACTCAACTAATTTTAATTACTAAAAATTTTGTAAAAATTCAATTAATAATACAATTACAACCCACATTGTACTTGAACAATTTCAAATTTTCAAGTATGACACAATATAACAATAAAGACAAAAAGGCTGTAGCTTGACACGAAGCAGAGAAAAAATGAGGAGAAAAATGGAGCTGTGTCGGTTGCGTCTCCATACATAAAATGTTACATTTCAAATTCTTATTCGGTTTGCCAAAACCAACAATTTGCAAATTGCGTTTGCTCCGTCTTTTCCCTCCCGCCGGCTCAATTGCCAGAAAAATGTTCCCGTCAGCACGGAACTGCAACCGAAGGACTAAGCTTCAGCTGCCCAGACTCCAAGAAAAATCGAGAGTTGTGGGAGATGAGCCTACGGGATAATTCGCATTCATTTAAAAAGGAAATTAAAGACAACATTTCAAGCGCCATTACTATCCATCTTCTCGGGGATGATGTCTTGCCCTCCCCATTTGCGCATGCGTTCTGTTGTTTGCTCTACCTGCAAGAAAATTTACTATTAGCAATCATATTCATATGCTTTCCACCAATGATTTTTGGGTTCACTGGCACGTATCTGAAGACAGTGAGTTCATCAATGATTCAATGCAATTATCAGATAAAGAACGAAAAAAATATATATTATTTTTTACCTCTGCGTTCCAGTTGGTTTTGTAAAGTACGTATAAAAGCAGGAATGTCTGCAAAAACGTTCCAGCTAACATTCCTCCCCAAATTCCCTGGAACAACTCAATTCTATTAGCAAAAATGTTCGTCTTTTAGAAATCAACAGGAGAAATGGGGAGCAAGTTTGAGAATTCAAGTCAAGAGGCCAAATGATTAGAGCAAAATTTCAGCCAGAGACCTATGAAGCAAAAAGAGACGATGGAAAAGAGCTCATGTACCGTGACACCCAGTTTGGCTTTGTAACCTAGCAGGAAACCAAGGGGGAGCCCAAAAATATAGTAGCAGCCTACATTGATATAGGCCACCAATGCTTGCCAGCCAGCTCCAATTGCAACACCTGTTAGAGAATGGAAAAGGAATGATCAAACGGGGGCGCTTGCTGTGAACATTAGGCGTGCGTGTCTAGGATTTGACTTAAATCTGAACCTGATAGCACTGGCTGGACACTGTTAGATACCATGGTGATGCCAAGGATAAAGGCTAACTTGGACGCAGCTACTTGTAGCTCTTTGCTGCTCGTGAAGATGATAGAAAAATAGTCCTTAGCAATTAGTATGACAACCATGCAAAATAATCCGATGACGAAGGACTGGGATACTATCACAGTCACGGAGTATTTAGCAGCTCTTGGATGTCCGAGTCCAAGCTCGTTGGAGACGCGGACACTGGAAAAGACAAGATGACAATCAGTTAGAATGAGAGACATAGAATGACAGACAGTAAATATCACAATATCAACAGGTTTAAGGTCATCTACCTTATGGCAGCATTTATTCCAATGAACAACATAGCTTCCCAACCGTTAAAATTCATGCTGCATTAAAATATAAATAAATAAATAATGATAATAATAAAAACAAAACAGCAAGAGTAAAGTCGAACCCCACATGTAAGCCACATGATTCATATTTTTAGTGGAAAATTAACTGATTTTATCATAAACAGGCTTACCATATAGATAGGGAACCAACTGCAACGACTGCGTTGCTGAGGTGGCCGGTGAGAACAAGGAGAGACATCATATACCAAACCTCTAAGCAAAGCATTATGGCAGAGGCAAGAGATAGCCTAACAAAGGCCCAGATATCATTGAAAGCTTGCCATGACAAGCCGTGCCACCCTTCTCTGCACCAAACTACACAATAAACAACTTGGGCTATCGCTACTGCCCAGCTGGAAAGGTTATACGCTATGGCTGCACCAACCAAATTCCAACCAAGCGGATATATGAAAAGCCACAGCAGTAGAATGTGAAGGAGTAGGCCCACAAATCCAATCCAGGCAAGCACCGCAACCTTGCTCTGTGCCTGAAGGAACTTTGTGGAAGGGAAATTGAAGGCAAGTGAAAACAGCTGGGGTATAGTTAGTATGGTGAAATTTCCTGCGAGATCAGCTATGCTGTCTTCTTGCCCAAGAAGCTTTAGAATTGGAGAGGCAAATATGTAAATTGGCAAGAGGACGAAACAAAAGGCTGTTAGGACGATAATTGATCTCTGCATGTAGACTCCAAGCATTTGAACTTTCCCTGCTCCAAAAGCTTGTCCACATAGAGTTTCCAGTGCACTCCCCATGCCAAGCTGCAGTATTCGAAAATTCATTCATCCAAATAGTACATCTCCAAATATTTAAATGCTTATAGCAATGGAAAGTAACAAAAAACAAAAGAAACACTTTTATTTTTTTTTCTTGTTTGGGAGTATGGGAATTTCCTCTGTACATCTGTTTTCCTTTATAATTATTTTTCTCTCTTAATGCCCAGAATTCTGTATATTTCACTTATCTGAAAGAAAAATCATTTGGCCCGAACAAAATTGACACCAACAAACGAGTAGAATGCAAGAAGAGCAAACGGGGTTACTAACCATGAAACCAAAAGAGAAGATGCCAATAACAGAGAGAGAAATGGAAACTGCAGAGAGCTCAAATGCTCCAATATGCCCCGCGAAGATGTTGGTAGCAGAGTTTATCCCGTACTGGCAGAGCAAGGTAAACGCTATTGGAGCCGCAATCCTCCACATCTTCACTGTCTCAACCCAAAACATCGACTTTGCCAGCTCGAAGTTCTTCACTGGCTCATAGTCCCCGTCGGCGGCGGAGCACTGCCCTGTGAGCAGAGGCCTCGTCGTGGTCTCCTCCATGGCTGGCGAAGAGAAATTTTGGACTTGGTTCTCTCTTTTGATTGAAGCTGTGTAGTTTCTAATATATAGTCGGTGGGAGTAAAGGGGCTGTTTTACCTTCCATAACCGGTGAGACACGTTCCAACATTTAGTACCGATCAGTGCATTTCCTAATTGGTTATGCGGCTTTGAATTGGATGTAAGCACCAAGAAATAATTTTTAAAGACCAGAAGAAATACACTCTTAAAATCGAACTGACAGAGATTTACTCTCAGTTAACGTTTAAATTGAGTCTAAAATACCCTGTTACCAATACCGACACAAAATAATAATAATTATTATTATTATTATTAGAAAACTGTCAAGCATGGATGGATAACTAACGTGTTGAAGTTTAGACTACACGTACTTGCAATGGTTCATCAAGTTCAAAAGGGCTTACTTAGTTGAAATAACGAAAATACGGGCTGAAAATGGAAACTTGAGATTTTTTTTATTATAAAAATAATAATAAATTCAATTATAATGGTGATAAGCTTTACTTAAAGTTTGTCTCAAAGAAGGAAGTATAAGTAACATTAGAGGGTATAATTGTAGTTTAAATGCGAGCCTTTCGACCTTCTTTTTATGAGATTTCAAACAATGTGCAAACATAATGTTTTGTATCTGTAGGGCACAAATCCTGAAAGGTTACTTTAAAGTTGTAGCCTATCCTAAATCTTACGGCAGCTCTCTAGAGTAACTTTTTCATGATTTGTCATATTATTGTGGGCTACTCCCCGGTAATTTCTTGGGTTCAAATTTTCCTTTTTTTTTTTTTTTTTTTAAGTCTTGATACACATGACTTGCCTTTGATTGAACTGGAGATAAAAATTAAGGTAAAACTCATGAGATTAATTTTTCTAAAATCTCTTAATCCTAACATAAATGATCTGTCTTTGATTAGACTAATAAGCTAGATTAATTGGTAAGACTCTCGTATTGACTCCAACATCACTCAAAAAAAAAAAAAAAAATGGGGATAATGACAGATCATATTGGTTATATAGTTTCATGGTCGAGAATTGAGAAGTGTGAGATTCTACTGAAACTCTGGCACTGAAATTGAAAGTCTAAGTTAAATTCCTACAAAAATGACAGTTTTCATTCTATGGAATGTTAAAAAGAAGAAATAAGAGTAACCAAGTTGAATCCGAATTCCTAGGGTATTTCCTGCAGCAGCGACCTATGCCAGGACTCCTCCCATCTTGGTCATCTGCTTGCGTCCTAACGGCCAAGAAACTGAAGGGTAGTTGGCACGTGGTTGTTTGCTCTAAAGTAGGTGGGGGCTCGGGCTCTAGCACGATTAGTTGACTAGCCGCTTGTTTTTGATCATCTGCTCATTAACCACCCGTAGCTACATCACTTTGGTCTCTTTGTGCCATTGATATGGTAGACTACCTATAAAAATATGCTAATGAATGGAACACACAATTTTTAACTTTTCTTCTACCTAAAATTTGGAGTGGAATTTAAGGAAATCGAAGATTCTCGAAATCGGTAACTTTCTTATTTTTTGAGGAACTCGAAATTGGTAATCTGATACGCAAGAATGAAGCCAAAGACGAACAATATTGCAAGTTGGTTTGAAACATATCTCGTTATCTCAATCGGCATGTAATCAATGGTGTTTTAAAACTAAAAGCTTTCTTAATTGTCTGTAAATATGGGATTTGGATTTGAAGATTGAGAATTATCTAAGACACCAGTTCCTTCAAATTCCCATCAAATGTGATATTCAATTTCCATATATATATATATATATATATATATATATATATATATATATATATATATATATATATATATATATATAGATAGATAGATAGATTGTTGTAAACATTTTTTGTACTAACTAATGTCGGATAGCTTATCCCAACAACTCATTTTTTCCACTTGAACTCTAAATTTTGTGGGTGAATTTGTGAATGTGCGCGTAATCATTATTTTTCACTTGAAAAATATGTTATTCGAAAGTTGTGACGTTATGTATATTATGGGAGCTACTTTCAAATATATTTGTTCGGCTGATCGATTGACCTGGGAGAAATGAAGAAACAGTGGCTTAATTAACAAATGATTTCACCATTAAGAAGCATGCATACACACTGGTCCCTCCACTAGAGCAAAAACAATACATCCAGGAATCAAGCGTTAATCCTATGTATCAAACATGTGTGGAATTGGTCCATGCGTACGAGTACCACTGACCGATACCAAACCGTCTCGCCTCACATTGGGCTTTATATCTCCACTTACCAGGTAGGCAGGTTTCAAACGGTCTTTCTCGGTCCACTCTTTTCACCATACTTTTTAATATGAGCAACGTTTCATCACCCTCGATCCCGGATAAACTATTCCAGGAGTTACATCGAGAACAGGCTTCTATTGCCAATATTTTCGAAAGATAAATGCAAAGAATTGGTGCCCCCCAGTGAATGCCTTCTTTTTTACTTTATTAATCAAAATTTTCTTGTCTAGCACCTGACACAAAGCAGGTAAGGCTTTCTTTTGAACGGAGTAAGAAAACATATTTAATATGACAATTCAATACCATACAAGCAAATTAGTTTACAATGACATTTGCATTACAAAATATTTATAGAAAAACAAACAAACAAATAAACAACCGTTGGCCATCTTTGTCATGGGATAATCTTAATTCTAGATTATATATTTTTTTTTTCATCTTAATATATGGACAACCTCATTTCGTGCAGAAAACAAAAAAAAATATATTACTTATTTATTTTTTTAATAAGATAATTTTTTTAATTACATAATTTATATATTTTTATTTAAAATTTCAACAATTGTCAGACAGTGGAAGGAATAGAATAATAAATGAAATTGTTCAACGCCATCAGCCCAACCACTAGGTCCAAAAACGCAATGAAGACGAACGGTTAGTCAATGGTTGTGGGAGCTGACTCCCAGGTCGCCTGCTCTTCATGATATTTTTCGCATCATGTACGGACAACTCTCCATGAATAATGAGCACGATCGGCCGAAATTAGGAAAGAATGAGTTTGTAAAGAACATAATTTCAGTCAATAATCGAGTTGCCGAAGAAAACAAACATGAATAGGTGCAGGTCCCCACCGGACCGACGGAAAAAAAAAAAAAAAAGAACAAATGAAATGCCGAAGGAAATAAGGAGGAGATGAAAAGTAAGTCAAATGGGGTTCGACATCTGAAGAAAAGCTTGACTTTTTTTTTTTACTTATTTTGTCAGTAGCTTGACATTATTTATTTAAGAGGGCGCTACGTAGCTGCTTCGGACAAAGCCCGGTGGAGAAATCTTCAGACAGCCTGCAGGCTGAGCTGAAATGTTCGGATGTGGGAATGGATTGACTGATAGGCCAGCGAAAAGGTCTTGGGCTAAGTTGTGTCGCGTCCCTTGTGCTTAACATTTGGGCTTCATCCATTGTAGCTGTCAAAATTGTAGCCAAGGGGGCTCGATTGCTTCTATGCCATATTCACAACTAGAAAAAGTCTAGTGGGGTTTTGAATGCCCAACCGTGAAGCACGATCGCTCCCCCTTCGTTGCCTCGCCTCCTCAAAGAGGTCATGCGACCCCACCCACCCAGCGGCAGCCGATTGACCTGGTACTGTGGATCCAAAGCTTTACCATAAATCATAATGCCATGGCCCCAGCATTTTGTTGGAACAAAACTTTTGAGAAAACGTCCAATGTGGTAGAGTTAGCCCACTTGGAAGAAAGGTTGTCGCTGCCTATAATTCCCTGTCGAGTAGTTTTTATTTTTTATTTATTATTTTTGTTGCGCCATTAGTCGAATATTCTTTACTTTACCATTCACAGGCATCATATATTCTCAAGCTCTGTTGGAGATTATAATTGAATTTTATTACAAAATTACGTTAAAAAACCTAATTAATGGCTGAGTAATTGTTTTCAATATTTTAAAAGAAAATTTTAAAAAATTAATAAATAAAAAATAATCACAAAAAATTTATTTTATATAATTGAAATGTAATTATTTTATGTAACAGTAAAAACTATTTTAAAAAAATATATTAAAATATAACGCACTTATTGCACTTTTTTTTATTGTACTAACAATAATGCATTTTCAAAATATGAATTTAAGCTGTGTTGCACTCCCACCAAATATATTTTTTTTAATTTATCAAATACTAATAAAATTCTATTTAATTCAAAATATAAAATTTTAAACTGCAATTTTAATTTCAAACACATCCTTCGTAGTTTTTCTACCAAAAGCATGTCCCTACCTTGATGTCAATATTAATTTTATTTTTACAATTACCTTTTTCCTGAATAACACGTTGAAAAATGTTCCCAATTTAGGAGCTTTTATATCTCACTAAATTATCATAACTTTGGGCGAGATGGAATGTCACCAAAAAGAAAAAGAAGATTAGTTAGTTAAAAGAAAACAACCCGCAGCGTTGGCCACACACAGGGATTTAAGTGGGACAGATCCCTTCGGTCCATGCAAGAATTTCACCAGCTTTTCGCCAAATTAGTGAAATATGTGGCCACACACTGACAAGTGCACGTTCAAATTCACAATTGATCGCAGACACGTGTTATGACATCGGCCGAAGAGAAATTCAACGGCTGTTATTCCCCTACAACCTATTAAAATTCTTCTCCAGGTCTCTCCTCCTACATTACTCGCTCGGCATAAAAAAATGAAGGCAAAAGGTTGGCTTTTCTTTTTCATATTACGTCTCCTGACGCTGGGACCCTCGCAAGATCAAAGATTTGACGACACACCGTTCTCACGCAGTCTGCCACAGGCTATAAGCGGTAAGCAAGGTCAACGATTTTTTTTATTTTTTTTTCAGACGTTTATTGTCGTATATCTTGTTCATTTAGTTATTTAAAAAATTTATATTTTTTTCCTGGAAAGTCATAAGACGTACTAAAATTAACCAAAATAAAACAATTTCAAATTCATACACATTAATATTAGCCTTTTTTTTTTTTTTTTGGGGGGGGGGGGTGTACTTGCAGTCAAAGGTTCCTGAACCTTCGAAAATGATTTCAGTAACCCCCTGTTTGAGCCAATTTCCGTGAGCAACACTAAAATTGCCATAAAAAAACACCGTGATTGCTATGAAGATATATTAAATAAGGTCACTTGCGTGTTCATATTCGAATTAAATCAATAGTAAGAGCTCGTACTCTCCTTCAACTTGTCATTTTCTAAATTAAGCGAAAAAGTGGTCCATCATCTTTTTATTTAATCTGTTGGTTTCGTGGGATTGTTTACAATGGGATTGTCTACCTACCAAGTAAAATGTACAATAAAATCCATTGATGCCTCCAAATCTGTACACTGTGACAACATTCATGCCTTCTATTGATAAGATAGATGGGTGTCATCTTTTAACTTTTTAGATTTGGTACAAGATCACATAGCATGTGCAATGCCGTACATTCCTCTCCCTCTTCTTGATTAATCTCCATCTCATGTTCAATTTGCGCCCCTATAAATGGTCCTATTCCCTACGAGCCTTTTTCTTTTCTTGCAGTTTCTGGTACCCCTCAAGTTTTGCTCTCCAACATGCATGCATCATACGTGAATATATATATATATATATATATATATATTTTTATACCAGTAATATTTAGTCATCATGACCTATAGACATGCATTAAACGAATTCTATATTGCTGTAACTGTCGCAATTAGTCAATTATTAAGAGAAAACCCAACACGAGCAAATGGACCTTAGGTCCAAAATTAGCTATAACTTGGTATGGACTGTAAAAGCATGCGGCGCCATCTGATAAAGAAATTGAATAGGCACGTATTCAATTTGGGAAGAGAGCACGCATGCTTGCCGTCCAGTTTTGGGGCCTAAAGTCTCGTCGATGCAACGTAAAACTAGACTAGACGCGTATGAGGATCCAAATACGATATTGACTTCTTTCATCTATTCTAATCATTTTTTTTTTCAGTCACTTTACGTGACATTTAAATTTTAACAATTCATTCAGCAAACCGTCATTTTAAAGCGTATAGACAGACTTTTTTAAGGTTTTCGTACAAAACATGCAGCTACAAATGCACCTTAATATTCAATCTTTTGTCTCTCGTGAAAACATGTTTTCTAGGGGTATGATGATCAGTGACAGCACTGTGAAATGGTCCCATGATATCTGGTTAATAGTCTGCTCTAGTCCCTTAGTATTAAAAAACTCGTGATTAAATAAATTAACGTTGAAAACAGATTAAAATTATGTAACCAAAACGAACACATAAATGAATGATCGATTTTTCAATTTCGAACACACACAATTAGCGAGGCATCGTGCGCAACTAATATCCTTGACACCATTACAAATACGTACAATGCTATACCCCATTTTCCCCTCTTTTAATTTAGTAAGCCAATATAGCTTTTGGATGGTGAAAGGCAAAATTAGGTATCAATCTTCAATTCGTTGCAAGATGAGATTAATTATTATTGAGTAACCACAACATTATTAACACATTTATTGAAAGCTCTCGACCAAGCAATGTGACAAGGAAGAAAGAGCAACTTGACCAAACATATATATATATATATATATATATATTACAGGGACTCCGCCTATTTATGACGAGCTCAATAAAATATATCACGATTGAAAAGTATATCTAACTACTTAATAAAATATTGGGTTAATTATATAAAAAATCCCAATATTTGGGGTTCATTGTATTTTAAATATTGATTAGTTGATTTTTAAATGCAACACATGAAACTCTAAAGTTTAATTCTGTTAAAATTCTAATCCTATATACATCTTTTGTTAGAAAATGCACAAAAATTGCTGTAGGCCTAATATTTCCATCTATTGAAATGGCATGACAAAACAAACTTTCCTTTTACAGTTGACTCATTTTTACTAATTTAAAAAATTTAGGTAAAAAAAAATTATTTTTCCCCTTTAAAATATAGAAGGCAAAATGGTGGGACTTATGATAATTTATGTTTATTTTTTAATGGATGATGCAATGGTTCAATTGTAACCCAATTAGGTGTTCTATATGTAAATTTTAGAGGGTTAAGGTATAAGATGAAAGAAGACTTCAAATGTTGGGTTTTCATATCATTAACCCGAAAATATCTAGTAAACATTTGAGACTTTGCTAGAATATAAATAAATAAATAAATAAATATAATAAATACATTTCTTTTATTAAAAAAAAAACTGGTGGCCCCACAATACTTGCCAACTCTGCGATGAATGGAAGGAAAGCCATATTTTGTGGGGTGTGATTTCGTGTGGCACAGGTGGCGTGTGCGCGTGAACACTCTGTATGCGCGTGGCTCCCATCCAATCCTATAAAATAATAAAAATATCTCTTCCAGCAGGCGTGGCTGGATTCCGGTAATGCCCGGTTATCTGATCCCCTCAACCAGATACGGGCCCACATTGTTTTTGTAATGGCATTAATTGCCGCGAGATTGAAGGGACTCGTTTTCCGTTAGGCAGTTTCTGCCAACTCACGACCAGCAAGCTTTCAAGTTTCCGCCTTGTGTCTCGAGTGGGTGATGGTGGGTTTGAATCAACAAATTTGTCAAAAATCTATTGCTTGCTGCATGCCATGTAAATGCACTCTCCACGTAAGACTATAAGAGTAAATATTGTACAAGTGCATATTACAATAAGGGCAGCAATCAAATTTTAAGTTTAAGTTTAAATTTAATTGGGATCAATTAGATGGAATTTTTATTGTTATCTCACTTTCAAATTATTATTTCAAATCTGTTGTAACAAAATATTTTCAAATTAATTTCAGTCTTTATTTTGCATATTTTCTCAACGTCTATCTAAATTTAGACACTCTCTTAATTAAAAATATTTGTTAATCTATGCGAGACATGTACAAATGAACACTGACTCCATTTTCTCGATTTATCTTCAATAAATACTTCACTCACTTTGTCATGAAATAAAAAATGTAGTGTATTATGGACGTGATTAAAAAGATTGCAAAGCAATATAATTTGAGATTGTTATAGATGCAATTGGAGTAAAATATGCATAAAAAAGTTTATATGTGCAGTAACTATGTGTGTTTATGCACATATTTAGAGAGAGAGAGAGAGAGTGAGAGGCACACGACGTGTGACAATCGTATTTGTGTTTTAGGCGTGTCTGTTTGCGAGAGGTTTAAGACTCAAAATCTAAGAAACAGAGGACTATAAAGGCCGTTTTGCCTACACTACACGCAGCCTAGTTGCCGTCCACCGTCAAAAGGAGGCTTTGTGTAAACGAAATGTCATATCTCGCAAGTGATATTATTTGACATAATGATCCACCTTGGAATATATGCTAATTATGCAGAACATGTTCAAATTTGCTTCAATTTAGTTATTGGGGTGTGGTTGACCAGTATCTCGCGTCATTCAAGCTGCGAGGAATTCATTGGTCAAAAAGGTCAACCATGGAGTCTCAGCTGCAGGGTCGTATTTTTAAAATAGATTTTTATTTTAATTTTTTTTTTTAATGGGGGAAAGTTAGCGTACCTTCATAAATTAATTCAATATCCTCCTTTTTGTCCAGACAGAATACCCCTTATGATAAAATTTGAAAAAGTTGCTCCAATTTGGACAAATAAGTCAAAAACATATACTAAAAACAAAACATCCTTCAAAAGGTATATGCCAAAAAAAAAAAAAAAAAAGCTTAATATAATAAAACGAAACATTTCGGGTTTGGAGGGGCAACAAAAAAACTTGGTAAAATTCCATCTGGGCGTACCCACTGCAGCCTGCAGGCGTAACTTTATCCAGGTTATCGAATGTAATTGAATCCCAGTGATGAATGAGACTATCTATTTTAATCAAGCATGGTTCTCCACGAAATTGAGGAAGCGCAGCGATCAACTAGAGCGAGTGTCCGTTTGGTACATGAGACACGACACTCTTAGACAAACTAGTTTTATTTTATTATTTATAAAATAAAATCAGACTGATTTATATGATACTATTCTAGCCTACTCTATTTCATGTACCGAACACATTCTGTTCAGTGTGTAGAACCTCAATCAAGGCACGGTGATTGCTGGTTTCAGGGTTGAGTCTTGAATCTGGCTGCAGGCTCAATTGTAATTGGGTACGCATATAGTTAGAATTGTTGGGACTATGCCTAGCAGTGTTCGATTTCATACCTTTGTTTTTTTTTTTTTTGGTTGGAAACACGATGAAAACAGGCTTACGTAATATGCGGTATAATAACTTTATGAGATTCTCTTCATTTGCAGATTTTTCACTTCCACGAGATACTATTATCCAGTAACGATAGGATTGTAATTTGGGAATTATTTTTGAAAAAACTAAAATTACGAACATATATTTGTAATTGCAAGAATACCAAAAATTTTACTACTAATTGATGCGATTAAACACACATAATAAGGTAATAAAGTCTCCATAAAATACCCAAAAAAAAAAAAAAAGAAGAATAAAATTGTTGAACCATGTCTTAGTAAAATATAAGAACGACTCATTTCTAAAATAGGAATTTGTTGGGCGAACCAACGGGAGTCATCTAAGTTCGGAGAACACAACTTGCACATTTTTGGAAATTTCAAAGTATACATTGCAAACGAGAGACTGGATTATAAGCATTTGGACACTCCAGTGCATATAAAATTAGGAAACCAGTTTGGCTGTTATTGTTGTTTCTTATTCGAAGTTGTCTTAACTAAAACAGTAAAGATTGTTTTTTCGAGTAGAAAGGCCAGTAATGTTAGTCGATAACAATCAGGCTTCTGTAAGTTGCAAGTATATGAAGTATTAATTCATCATCTGTACATTCCTCTGAATCCCTTTTTCTAACGCATCAGGCCTCAAGCTGACCAGACTCAAAAACGGATCCTATTGCGCATTTGCACATGTCATCCATTCACTGCCCTGTACCCATTTATTTGCTGCCTTTTTTGGACATTGAAGGTAGTGGCGTTATTGCATTAAAGTGGCCAAGATAAAGTTGGGCAAAGAGGGAAATATCTACGGGCGCTCCTGTAAGCAGGTGGCAACAATAATGCCTGATAAATTGCTTGTCAACCGATATTCATCCTAGCATTATTTAATTGAGGGGATTAATACATGAACAGAGACAGTAGACAGAGATTGGAGACATGAGCATGACTTTATTAAATCTAAAAATGTTATTTATTTTTTTTCTTGAAATTCAAGTTTTTTTGCCAAGAAAACTTTTAAGTGTGTAATATGCAACAAGCTGTTAAATATATATCTCTTTGGTTTTTTTACACATTCAATTGATTTTGTTGCATATTATTATTTATTTATTTTGCAAGAAACTTGAATTTGAAAAACAAAAGACGAGTCCCACAAAATTCTTCCGGCCAACCTCTGCCTCGAAATTTTCTTCCAGCTAACTTTTTCTCCTTCGTTGAGTTTTAGAATCGAGTGTTTCTTTTGAGATAAGGGTATGACATTGTGCAAGGTTGAACATGTCAAAATTAGACTAGAATCGCAACTTTATACACCAAAATATTTTGACTCGCCATCGCTGGTAATGTTTTGTTTTTTCTTTTCTGTTTTTTTTTTCGTCTTTCGGAGCAAATCGATTGTAATGTTATTATTCTCACAATTCTTTATGCTTGCAACTAAACACTCAAACCAAGTTCGTTACTTATTGCTCAAGTTCTGTATACGCAAGTTAATTTTAACTCTATAGGCCACAAGATAACCGTTTCAGGTAAAGATTGCTCTTGGAATATAATAGACCGGTATTATCATAAGGTAAAGGTTGCTCTTTGACTCGCCATCGTTTTATTTTATTATCATATTAAAATTCAGTCAGTTTTGTGGTAAAGGTTGCTCTTGGAATATGGTAGACCGGTATTGTTTTTCTTAAGAAATAATTTTGTTTGAATTATCTTTCATCTTATGCACCAAAAAATTCATAATAAGAATTAGTTTTTAGAGAATCAGTACGTTTCAAAAAATTCTTTCGGAAAACCAAAAATTTATTATAATTAGAAGTAGCAGAGGCAAGTATTTTGCTTGGCAGCAAGCACGAACTGTCCATTGTTTTCTTTTGCTGTTTATTATTATTATTATTAGTCCCTTCAGTGCGTATCGGAGATCAGTACTTTAATGGTTGGGGATTGGGGAACGTAGCGCTTTCTTCTTTAGAAATTCTCCGCCGGAAGAATATAAAATTTTTAAAAAAGGGAAAAGAAAAGAAAAATCTCTAGCAGACGTGAAGTAATGACCGACGCGTGTGAGCTAATTCCCCAGAAGCAACTGGAAAACGTCAGTTAGGACAAAACAGCTACTAGAACTTCGAAGCCGCGAACCCAGCAAGAGCCATTTGAAACCAACGACGCAGTCACCCAGAACTGTCTCAAGGTTCCTCAAAGCCGTCACACGTGTCCGATAAATTGCTGTCCGTTGCCTTATGGATTGCATTTCTTGAGTTGAGTTATTGATTGTGTTTAGCTTTTTAGATGGTTCATAACTGTTCTGTCAGATGATCACTTGCACGTATGAATAAATGATCGTCTCATTCACACAAGGTAGCACAAGGTAGGTTCTATCTTCACATCCCCAAGAAGAGCGTGTCCGCACGCTGTTGGATAGACTGGGCCCTACTCGTGTGTTTCTCACGATCTTATTGCCTGCCGTTACCAACGCTAGTGAAAGAGGTGTGGATGGTATTGCGTAAAATGTTGAAACTGCGTCTAGGGGACAGGAACCGTCTAGCCAACTAATCACCGTCGATCTTTTGAAATGTTTGGAAACCGCCAAATAAAAAATAATCAGGCGGTGGAAAACGCAGGCCAAACATACTTATTCGGTGATTTCTATGGTCATTATTATTTTTTAATATATGACAGGTATAATTTTATATTATACCAATTTATTTAATTTAATTAAAATTTATTTTTATAATAACAATAACAATAATAATTTATTATTATTATTTTTTAAAATTTACATCCCGAACGAGTGAAATTTAAAATTTCTTTTTTTTTAAAAAAAAAAGAAAACCTAAAAGTTCTCTCATTGGGAAAACTGAAACCAGAAAGAGTTAGATAGCTGGTTGGTATTGGGGAAACTTTGTCCATATTCAGCAGAATCATTCCAACTATAAGAGAATGAAAATCTCTCTCTCCTCTTTCCTCATCGCTTCACTTGCTCTGTCTTTCATGCGTTTCCCAAAACACCAACTCTCGTAACTCTCTTTCTTTCTCTCCCACAACCTCCACAAAAAGAAAAAGAAAGAAAGAAAGAAAAAAAAAAAAAGTGAGAAAGAGAAAGGGAAAGAAATGGTGTCTGGATTTTCCGGGGGTGGCCCAGATTTCTACAGGGGCATCTCAGGCAGATCTATAGCAAACATGAACGCTGGCAACAACCCATCGCAATCCTCTTACAGAAGTCAGGTATCTCAAATGTTTTCGGACCCTTCTTCCCATCAGATCGCCCAAGGCAGAACCTTAACCCCGAGCTTGACGCCCACGGCTGGCTTAATCGGGAAGCGGACTCTGGCCGAAGTCCAAGCGCATCAACAGCAGCCAAACCTAAACCCACTGCTAAACGGCTTCATGCTTCGGTCCGTTAAGCCGAGGATGTATCAGCACACCTCTCCAATCTCCCCTCTCTCTCCCATAGATTTTTCCGCTAACGTGTCGCCTGAATTGCCGGCCTTGTCCCAGCGGTACGGAGCGCCTTCTCTTCAACAAGTAAGGCCCCATCCCATGAATCTCGGCGCTGGGCCTGCTATTCACTCCACAAATCAGGCTTTGCCTGGTATACCTTTCATGAACTCCCTCCAGAATCAAAACGGGCAAGAGTCTGACAAGATGATGAATCGTTTACAAGAACTAGAGAAACAGCTCTTGGATGACAACGATGAAGAAGAAGGCGATGCAGTTTCTGTAGTAACGAACACTAACAGCGAGTGGTCGGAGACTATACAGAATATCATCAGTTGTTCGAGTCCCAAGCCTATTGCGCCGTCGCCTACCTCTTCGTCCTCGTCTTCCTCCACATCGGTGACAACTCCGGTCCCAACTTGTTTGAGGCAGACTGTGTTAGATGCTGCGTCTGCAATTTCAGAAAGAAAGTTTGATTCTGCAGCTGAGATCTTGATGCGCATATCTCAGGCTTCGAATCCAAGAGGGACTTCTGAGCAGAGACTGATGGAATACATGTTGATTGCGTTAAAATCTCGGGTTAACTCTGCGGAGTGCCCGCCTCCTGTAGCGGAACTCTATAGCAAGGAACATTTTGGATCCACCCAGTTGCTTTACGAACTCTGTCCTTGCTTCAAGCTGGGGTTTATGACTGCTAATCTTGCAATCGTCGAGGCTACTCTAGACCAGCAGCCCAATAGCTGCAACGGGCTTCACGTGATTGATTTTGATATCGGCCAGGGGGGCCAGTACATGAATCTCCTCTACCTCCTCTCTGAGCGCCAGGCCGGCAAGCCATCCATTAAGGTCAAAATTACGGCTGTCTCCGACAACGGTGGGGACGAGAAAGAGAGATTGAAAATGGTTGGAGATAAGCTGAGTCAACTCGCGCAACGAGTTGGGGTTTCGTTAGATTTCAGTGTTTTGTGCTGCAGACTTACTGATCTGAGCCGTGACTCGCTAGGTTGCGAGGCTGATGAGCCATTGGCCGTCAATTTTGCATTCAAATTGCATAAAATGCCCGACGAGAGCGTGTCAATGGAAAATCTCCGAGACGAGCTGCTGCGCCGCGTGAAGAAGTTAGCGCCGCGCGTGGTGACGCTAGTCGAGGGAGAGATCAATACCAATACGGCTCCATTCGCGGCGCGTGTAAGCGAAGCGTGCGCGTATTACGGGGCGTTGTTTGAGTCCATCGAGTCGACCGTGCAGCAAAAGGACAACGTGGAACGAGTCAAGGTCGAGGAAGCACTGGGTCGGAAACTCGCCAACTCGGTTGCTTGTGAAGGGAGGGACCGCCTGGAAAGAAGCGAGGTGTTTGGGAAATGGAGGGCCCGGATGAGTATGGCTGGGTTCGAGTCGAAGCCACTGAGTCCGACGATAGCCGAGTCGATGAAGGATCGACTCAGTTCTTCAAGCCGAGTCTGCCCAGGTTTCTCTGTTAAACAAGAGAATGGAGGAGTCTCCTTTGGTTGGATGGGAAAAACACTCACCGTGGCGTCCGCCTGGCGTTAAGGTCACCATTTTTTTTTTATATAAAAAAATCTCTAAATCTTTTTCATTGTCATTAGAATGTACTACCGATATATATATTGCTTTTTAATGTTTCCATGGGAAAATGGAATCATGGAAAGGCAAAGGAAGAGTTGAAAAAAAAAAAAAAAAGAGAGTAAGAAATCCACTTAACTCTAATTAATATAAAAAGTGAGTGTTTGGTTTAGAGGAAAAACTCTGCTCACTTAACCTTTTCACTTCCGTCTGTGGGCGTGGGTGGGTGCGTTTGTGTGAAACAGTCGAAGTTGGATCAGTATGTTGGTGGGTGGTGGCTAGCTTGTGGCGTCATCCAAATATTGTAGAAATGCAGGACTCCAAAAAGATTGTGCCGAATTTAAGTTACTTAAAGGTTCCGTGTTGGCAATTCTTTGGATTTTTGCACCGCCTAAATTACGGGGGTTAGGGTAGGTGTTGCCCTAACAATTGGAGAATCCCCACTGCAATTTTTTCGCTTTTTTTTTTTTTTTTTTTTATCTTCTTTTCTTGGTTGTTATTAGGCGGAGATTGAGCCATCAAGCTGGCTAAAAGAAAGTTTTATCTATCCCACCACCCCGGGAGAAAAAGAGAGGAAAGGTCTTCACCGTTGTTGACATCGTGTAGAGTTGTAGTGTGGAAGAATCGCCGGCTTTTTCTAATAAATTTTTGGTCCTTTTGGGTTAGGAGGGCGACTTTAACTGCATAGTAGACTAGATTTCTTTAAAATATTGTACATTCCTCTCCTACGGTATTAGATGGGATTTTCAGTTTTTAGTGACGAAAGTGTCTTCATGATACTGCCAAATTAATTAATTAATGTCACATCCTTTGTTTTTAATTTTTTTATTAAATTATAGTGATATAATAAAATAATAATTTTAATTTTCAAAAAACTCTAATTACTTTTTAAAATTAACACTTACAATTTTGAAGATAAAAATTTAAATTTTTAACATGAAATAATTTTCTTTATTTTTTGTATTATATATATATATATATATAAACTCAATTTTATTTTTCATTTGAAAAAATATATTATTTGTCGTCTTAACTTATAATTTAAGAAAAACGAATTAAATTTTAGTTTGTCAGAAAACAGAATTATTATATAAAGTATCTAATATATTTGATAAGGTCAACTGCAACATTATATTATGCAATAAAGTATAGTTTTTTTTTATTAGTTTTAGAAAATTCAACTCAAATCACAAATTATTACACCGTATTACGTTTTATTAAAACAGAAAATAGAAAACTTATAATTTTCATGTCTTCTCGCGCGCGCGTGTGTATATATATATATATAAATTGCCACATTTACTTCAGAACCTTTTTTGAATGATTAACAATAATAAAACCAAGAAGGTTGCGACAGGAGGGACAGATAATTATTAATTAGCACGTCATCTCTACATTCCACACGTTGCAAAAGCTTATTGGTGTGAGGTAGCTTTCTCTTGCTATTATGAAGCCTAGCTGGGGGCGACGAAAATGCCACACCCCGCACATCCGCTGGGGTGAAGAAACATTAACGTAGACATGGCAAATTATTTTCAGAAGGTTTTGACATCATGGCAGCTGATCAGTACTCGGTACTTGTGTGTTGACGTCCAAAATGGCAAATGTAACGATTGATTGTTATCGAAAACTTCAAGAGGGAAAATGCAAAAAAAAAAAAAAAAAGAAGAAAGATTTTTCTCGTAGCGGTTTATACCAATTGCAATATTATTATTATTATTATTATTATTATCATTATTATTATTTCTAATTTTGCTCGCTGTACATGATGTCACTGTTGTCCAAAGTTGCAAAGAGTCCTGCGGACTATACAAAGTTATTCTCCATAATGTAATGATCGTTAATAAACATCTGTCCAAAACGTTGTTGGGTACGAGGGATCACAAACAATGCCAACCATTCAACTCAACCATGCATCAAGATAAAAAGGCATGTCTTGGCCAATAACATTTTTTTGTCTCTTAATAATTGTTTTATAAACTCCAATCTTATTCGATTGTTTTTTTTTTCTTCTTGTTTTTTTTTTTTTTTTTTACCAAAAGCCAAGAACAAAACGGCTTTTATATTGGCCCCATAACTGAACGTTGAATCTTGAAAGGCACCGTACATTCTCAAATTACATATTGAGAGTGTTTATTAAATAAGCTTTGATAATTTTTAACATGTTTTAAGCCGGGTTTGGAGCCAAGGACCCGACATCTTTCACCCGCCCTCCAAACAGAACTGATGTTTTTATAGTTATCTATGTATTCAGATTAAAGAATTTTACAATATTTTTCTCATAAATTTGTACGCCTGGTTGTTATTTATACTCATGAAGAAGTATATACTTAATGCATCACATGTTTGATACATTGCATTTGCGGGACACTATAACGCTTTGTTTTTAAAAAGACTCGGGCCAGCCAGTACACTTTGGATTGGGCCTCGTCCCGTCTAGTGCACCGCCTCATATGACTTTTATTTTGTTTTTGGTAATTTAGCTTCACATTAAAGGGCATACATGTAAAAGAGTAAAAGTTACCGTTAGAACCCCACGCAATGGGACTCCCAATCAGGCATATTATATCTATTCTATCAAAACTGCCATATCCAAGAAAATACTGAGAGTTGCCTGCAGAGAAATTTTGGAGGTTTAAAGCAACCAACTTCTCGTTTTCTGAAAGTCCTGCGATATTCAGAGATCATCCATACAATCAGAGGAACCCAATTTTGTGAGTTCCCTCTTAAATCCTCTAATTTTTTTCCCGTCTCCGTGATTTTCTTTTATTTTCAATCCATTTTTCTTGAAGAAACAAACGGCGAATTTTGATTCAAAAATAGAACTGCGAAAAAATGAGTATTTCCCAGCAACATTAATGAGTTTGTATTTTGAGACGGTTTGGGGATTCAATAACTGTTTTATTTCCTTTTCCTTTTCTTTTTTAATTGACCTGAGTTCGTACATCATTTCTTTTTATTCTTTCTTTTCGTTTATATATATTGCTTCTTAATTTCTTGATAACTTGTGGTTGCGTATCATTGATTTTGTAGATAGATTCAATTGGAACAGAAGTTAATTGTTGGGTTTTATTCTCGTAACGGACACAAAAGATGGATTCTTGAAGATTTTGGGGTATCTGGTTTCACTGTGTAGAGATAAGTCAGAACGAATGTTCAGATTTTAGGGTAACCCCTCCCTCCCCACAAATTATGGATTTCAGTAAAACAAATGGGTCATATGTGAACGTTTTACCAATGACACCATCTTTGTTACTGTATTGGGGTTTGTCCGTTTTGTTCTAACTTGCTTGGCATATGTTAGTATTTTGATAACATTTTTATTTCTGCCTGAAAGCTCTCTCAGACAATTTCTCGTCCCTTGGCTTCTGAATAACATTAATTTTTGTCCCTACATGAATGGTTTGCCTTGTGTTCATTACTTTCCTTTGCAGAAAATTGATTCAAGCTTCATTTACTAGAACACAGGAATGGCATCACGAACTGGTGGTGTGGTTCAGGATCAGAATCTTAATATTCACTATAATGGTACTTGGTTCCTGTTGCTTAATCCTATTAATAGATTTCATCTGCTTATATCTTGTATTGTTGAGCTCTAATATTGAAATCCATTGCAGAAGCTTCCGCTGGCTGGGTATCCAAAGCACCAAGGAAAGGAGGGCTTGGCCGAAGGATGCCACTTGGTGACCTGTCCAACTCAATGAAGCCTTCTTTAAATCAGAAGACATCAAAGAAGCATAACTCTGGCATTTTCTCTTTCACACCAAAAGAGACTCGTGCCTCCCAAGCAGCACTGACTGCAGCTAAGAAGAAAAGTACCTCTAAAGCTGCAGAGAAAGGGCACACTGGGAGTAGGAAGCCACTTTCTGACATTTCGAATTCGGGGAAGCCAGAACTGAGTGAGGCATCAAAGAAGAATTACCCCGCAAATTTAAGTATTCTTACTGAGGAACCAAGTCTTCCCATCACAATTGCAGAGGAACAATTTCTGCACAATCACCAAGAATGCATCAAAGCACAGATGAGAGCTATGGACGTAGAACAATTTATTCAGATGATTGGACTGAAAAATGGTAATCAGAAGTTGACTGTATTCTTTCTATCTGTTATATGCAATTTTATGTTCATATCTTGCACATCATTTTCAATTTTTTTTTTCTCTGTTCAGATTCTTCCGAACAGCTGGCTTCTTCACAGGCACATCCACCATCAACCAAGGTGAATGTCTGTCGATATCTTTTCCACAGATTTCTATTCCAAACATTGTGCAATTCCTTTCTTGGTTTGGGAAAATTTCGAACTTCATTTCATGGATTACATTTTTCAGGTTCAGAGTCCCTCTAGGAACTTGGAACTGGAGGAGATAAGTGAACAGCTAATTGATTACCGATCTTACAGACTCAATTCGCCACCCCTCAGTAAAACTACAACATCACCAAAGCACTATCCAAACTGGAAGGATTATGAGAACATCAACTTTATGTTGATAGAAAGCCCTTGAGTTGCCAACGAATTTCCTCTGCATCAAACCTTGTCTTAATAGGTACTAAATTTGCTGCTGCTAAGTGGTGCAAGTTGTTAGCTTCTTGTTTTGATTGGAGGAACCAAGTGCATTGTTATATGATGGTTTGATCCAAGAAACCAAAGCATTGACCTTCTCTCTGTCGATCTTTGCACTTATAGGTTATGATCTTGTAGCTGCTATGTGATGCAATTCATTTGCTGTTGGTTTGATTGGAGGAACCATTTACTTTATTATGTGTTGCAGAATACTTGCTGATGGGGTGATGGTTTGATCAGACGAATGAAAGCAACGTTTTCATCCGCATAAATGATTGTATTTGTAGGTATCGACTTTGCTGCTGCTCCACAGACTCAATTCATTTGCTTTCAGTTTTAATTAGAGGACCTATGTGCTATCTGATAAGCTAGCTACCTACCATAGAATACTTGCTCAAAGGGCAATGTCCTTTTTGCCATTTTTCTGTTGTTGGATTCTATGCTTGAAGCACCTGCTGTTGTGCGGAATTATGTCATAAGGTATTTCATGTGCAAAAGTTCATCATTTCCTATGATTTTAAAGTATTGGTATTTTTCCTACAGCCAACATTAGAATATTCTATTCAGACGATTGCTTGTTTCACTTATGTGTGACCATAAATTCATGAGAACTAGTAGTCATATTTGGTATCCTAGAAGGTTTAAGAACGAAGGAACATCTGGCAATTTCAGAACCTTGAGGAAGTCGACTTGTCTTTTGTTTATTTGGCACCTTTTCTTGACAGGGGATTGGGTAATATTTACTTGTTTTGAAAGATAAACTCAAGGCTCATTTTTGCATATGGGGGAACAAGAATGAGAGAAGAAGCAGCAGAAGAAGCAATCTGATAATGTAGTACGAACGTTGTGTGACTGGAAAGTTGCTGTTTTTTGAATTAGAGGGGTTGAAAAGGGTTGGCAATGGGAATGAATTGCCTCAGCGGTGAGTACTGGTCTGAATGGGCAAGCCAGGCAAAGATTGTACGGTTAGAGGGTCCGCCCAAAGTCTCCTGACTTGTCTGAATGCGCAACCGATATGCCATGCATCTGGCCCACAATCTGGAAACATGACATAGACTTGGGCTTTCGAGAACGTACGAGGTTATTTCACTTTACTGTCAATAACAAAAAAAAAAACAACCGCACTGCGGCCCCACCTTGTAACTTGGTTTGGGTTAGACTCATAGTCGCAACAGCCGGTAAGAACAGGGAAACAAACCATCTGTTGGACAATAAACAACACTAAAAGACTGGCCCAATACTATTTCTGAAAAGTCGAGACCTAGAGTACAGAGCCCTAGGAGGCTCCATTGTAGCCCAGCATCCCTGACAAAAACCGTTCAACTAAAGTCAAGCCCAAGACCAAGAGCTACAGAGGCCCATTCTTGGAAATCCATTAATTAAAGAAAGCTTAAGGAGCTCGACTTAGCAGAATGACATGAGATGTTTGCCGCACGAGGAGTGACGGAAATTCGAATCGCAACACTCCATCCTCAGCCTCCCCCTCCCTCTGGGCCAAGACGCTCTTTGTAGATTTAAAAAAATAATAAAATAAAAGCCGGAATGGCCTACAATGTGCGCCACCACACAGGCACACTCAGAGGCCACAGTAGCCTCATCTCGTTGTCCCCTCTTAAACCCGCCAAGACAAAACAAGCGGGCCGGCTGCTGTCTCTCGCCTCCATTCTCTTCTCATTTCCCTTGCAATACGCGAGTTGAAAGCCTGAGGGGCCGAGTCAACCAGGAACGAGTCATCATTCCTTCAGTTCTTGGTATCTCGATGTTATAGCCAATGCCGAACTCGCTGATTACGGTCCGGTTCGTGGAACTATGGTCATTTGTCCCTACGGTTATGCTATCTGGGAATCAATCCAGGTATAATTTCAATAGAAGCCAATGTTCTGTGTCTTTTCGGAGTAATTTTTCTCATTGCTGCAATCGAGAAATTTTCCGATTGGTTTCTGGTTTCATTTTTCTTCTTTGATTTGAAATATTGATCTATTGCTTCGGCAGGATTATTTGAATGCCAAGTTCAAGGAAACTGGGTGCAACAACATGCATTTCCCACGGGTAAGCTTCTGAATCCACCGGTTGGTTGCTGCCTGCTTTGTTGGGATGAGTTTCGCTGTAATTCTTCTTCCCGAATATTCAGATTGACGTTTTACATTTCATGCTTATATGATTCAATGAGTTGTTTGCTATTCTTGAATTTGGACCAATTGAATCTCTCTCTTTGATCTTTTGGCATTCCTTGGAACATTTTGTAGAGAATTGGAATTACAATTATGAAGCAAAGCTTGGAATTGTGTATTTGTTGTTTAACCTTGTGAGTCGTTGCATTTGTAATGTGCTTGTCTGGTCGGAGGTGTCTTTTTGGCTTTTTTTATTTTTAGTTTTTTTATGTGTGTAACATTGTTTATCTGATGCAGTTCGTATCATACTCCTTTATAGAGAAAGAAGCTAGTCATGTCAAGGGCTTTTGCCTGGAGTTGGCTCTCACAACTGTTGGAGGAGGGGAGGAACTTGAAGAGAAACTTGTGGTAAATATGTTCCTTAGGAACAATGACATGTGGGTCTACTTTTGTAATTTGTTGGACCTATTTGGCATTACAAGTTAACATTCAATCCAAACTGTAGTTTAAGTTTGTGAAAAATGATGACCTGAATTCTGGCTTTGGTTGTTGCAATCCTGAGATTGTGGCAGGTTAGACCTAACTATAGTGAATCACATGTTCACTCAGTGGATTCATGGTTATCTCAATCTTCCTCTTATGGTCAACCAGGTGGGAGTTTTGTTCTGTGCTACACATATTTGATAAGTTTATTCTTTCTTCTTATGGCATACATTTTTATCATTTTCATTTGGTTATTTTTCAGTGGGTAAATATCACAAGGTGGGAGTTCTGCACAAAGCCATTTGTGAGGACCCTTGAATCCCTTTGGCAAGATGGTCACACAGCTCATGCAACTCCAGAGGAGACAGAGAAAGAGGCTAGCATCTTGTTGACCTGTGGCATTGATTGAATTGTGATGTTAAAAATATTGTTCCCAGTTATTGAGTTTGTGGTGTTCAACTGCAGGCATTGCTGATGATTGACATCTATACACAATACGCTTTTGAGCATGCTGCAATAGGTGTCATTTCAGGTAGAAAATCATTAGTGGAAACCTTTGCTGGTGCAGACAGGACATATACAATAGAGACTATGATGGGACATTTTATGGTACTCTCTGACAAGTCTTAACCTTGGGCAAAATTTCTCACAGGATTTTGCAACACAGGTTATTGAGTCAATAGTTAGTGAGCTTTTAATACATATCTTGGCAGATTTGCTGCAATCTGAGGATTGTTCACTTTCTTTCTGCAATGTATATATATACTTTCCCAAGACACCAGAAGCTAACATAAACAGTATGTACTTGGGCATGATCCTCGCTGGTTAATTATTCATTGAGGGCTTTGCAGGTGTTCAGGAAGGGCTTAAGTTTCTTTTGTCTGACCTTCTAGTAAGGGACGAATGAGGACATATTTTCTTGTTTTCCATCTTTCTCACATTCTTAGCATTCTTTTGGTGTTATCATCACAGAGCTGCTTGGTCTGCTTGATATTGTGTGGATGTCTATAGTTTCTTGGTCTAACTTAGCGGTTGCACTCTCACATTCCTGGTCTTCTTTTTGGTGTTATCATCACAAAGCTGCTCAGTCTGCTTCAAACTGTATGAATGTCTACGTTTTCTTGGTCTAACATGTGTGACAGACATCATCGGCTATTAGCACTTGTGTTGTTGGTGGCATTATCATGATTCTTTCCTAATGCTTCCTCCTAAAATTGCTCCAATACAGATATTTGTAAACCCCAGTTAGTGATTCTGAAGTCAGAGCGTACCATGCTTGTTGACAACATTTCATTAGAGCATAGGATCTAGAGGACTTTTCATCTGGAAATTATTCTGGAAGAAGCTGTTCGTGTTTGAATTTTGATTCTGGGAATGAAACTGATAACATTTCTAAAGGTCTTCCACTCCACAATTGGCACGTTTATAGCACTTTACTGACAAGAGTTTGGTAATAATCGTCCCTGCTAATTCTTGTTTCTTTCAAATGTTTTCAAGGAGTGATGTTTCCTGGTTGTACTACATTTATATTTGTTCCTCAAGCACATGATATTCCTTCCAGGTGGTGATTGTTCCCATTTGAAAGAATGAGGATCAAAGAAATGTGGTCTGCAATGCAGCACCGTTTGTGAAAGAACTGTTAGGCACTGCTGGTATCAGAGTTAAACTTGATCACTCAGATCAGAGAAACCCAGGGTGGAAGTTCAATTTCTGGGAGACGAAGGTATGTTTTCCTGTCATCTTAGGTTCCCAGGACATATCAGAATGCCATGACTCATTAACCATGTCATTGAACAAATTAATTGTGACTTATAGGATGGTGATCAAATGGGTCTCGCATTGTAGCACATGCTTCACCAACAGCCTCAACTGAACCATTTCCTTGTGCCTAGTTTTTGGTTGTTAACAATTGGTGCCTTGTAGAATGTTTTAGTGCTTATTCTTTTTCTGAGGAGCTGTTTATTTCTTTTCTTAATTTTAATCAATACACCTCTTAATTTAGAATGGTTTCTTAAATGTAAGAGATGATACCTTCATGGTTAGGGTGTTCCTTTAAGGATTGATATTGGTCTTCAAGTTGCTTCAAATGATAGCTTGGTGATATCCAGGAGAGATGTTCCTTGAAAGCAAGGGAAAGAGTTTGGGATACCCATTGACTATTCTTTGGTAAATTATGTGGAAGACAAGCTGGAAGGATTCCAGGGCTATCTTATGCAGAGGGCAACATCATTTCATTTCGAGATGCTTAATGGTTAGGTGTTCCTTTAAGGATTGAAATTGGTCCTCAAGGTATGCTTTAAATGATAGTGTGGCGGTATCCAGGAGAGATATTCCAGAAAAGCAAGGGAAGTAGTTTGGGAGACCCATGGACTCTTCTCTGGTAAATCATGTGAAAGACAAGTTGGAAGGATTCCAGGGCTATTCTGCAGAGGGCAACAACATCATTTCGAGATGGGTACATTTGCTTGCTTTAAAACTGTTATGCATTGGAAACCTAATGGCAAACATTGCGATCTTCTGATTCCTTTGGTCTCTTTCTAATTTAAAATCGTTCGGACTTTCTTTTGTGGCAATATCGTGGATGTCAGCTCCTATGAAGAGCTAAAAGCGGCAATATCCATGGGCAAGGGGTCCTTGGTCAGCTAGATAGCTTATTTATTATATATATATATGTCAAGAATATATATATATCAAAGAGACTTGCTTGTGTCCTAAGTCTTATCCTGTGCCCATCGGTTGCAGTGATGCCCATGAACTGAGGATGAAAGAAAAGACACGGGCAACAAACAGTCCGAGGCAAACGAAAAGGTGTTTGATGACGGGGCAATCCAGCAGCAGAAGTTGCAATTTTTGCAAAATCTTATTAACCGTTTTGGCGTCGGTCGGTCAGGTCACTTGTCTTTGAAATCTTTTAAGTGGTCTGAATTTGACGAAGCATTGGCCCACGAGAAAATTGCTGCAGGAATTTTTTTTTTTCTCCCTTGTCAAGCTCCCCCCAAGCACGTGTCTTAATTTATTGGTCATATTTTTTCTTCTTAAAACTTTTTCTGAAATTTGTTTCCTTGCATTTTTCATCGCTTTTTTGCCTGTTTATTCTAACCTACTTTTTTCGCTTCTCCGATTAGAAACGTGAGACAAGGTTTGCATTGAAGAATGAAACATTTTACCCTATCGGGGAAGTTTGGCCCAATATCTAGTGGACGCACGTGATGATGTGGCGAGATCGGGTGCAATTGGGCGTTTGAGGAGGGCTGGAATCGTTTGGGTGGTGGTGGGGTCTGTTTGGCCATGAAATACGCACATTCTTAAAAAGGTTTGAATCTAATTAATAAAAATATTTTTAAAATTATAGTTAAATTTTATTATTATGGATAATAAATTGATAGTTGTAAAATTTATTGTTAATATACATAATTAATTGTTTAGCAATTATTTGTAATGTTTTAAAAGAAAAATAAAAATAAAAATTCTGATAAATTTAAAAATAATTAAAAAATTTCTTCTATATAATTGTATTATAATTATTTTATATAAAAATAAATATTTATGTCTTAAAAATTATTGAATTGTGATATATTCATTGTGTTTTTACATTTGAAAATATTGTATTTTTGGGATGTAAATTTAAATTGTAGTGTGTTTTATTAAATTTATATTTTATAATTTATCAAATACTAATAAAATTGTGTCTAATTAAATGCTATATGTATTAATAATATTTCTTATAAACATAAGATTAAAATGTATGACTCTAATAAATAAATAATTCTTATTTTAGTAATTATATTCAATACTTCTATTTTGTTATATATATGTGTACAATATATTCTTTTGAAATTTTTATTAAAATATAAATTAAAGTATAAAATGACACCATACCTTTTCTACATTAAAATGTTGGAAAGTTGTTCAATTTACTTAAAATATTTACATTACGCACATATTATCTACATGCAATATATTTAATATATATTCTTCTATTTGTATTTATTTTTTAAAAAATTATTTTGTGTTGTATCTATATCTGTATTCCTGCATAACAGCTAATACATCGTAGAAAGGGATTGTGGGGTTACTACCGTGGAATAAAAGTCACGCGTTAACGTGTGGGGCCAATTAAAATGCCAAGGGGAATGGGCTAAAAACAAAAAGAGGAAGGAAACGGAATTGGCAAGTATTCTTTTATTCTGTTTAGCAGGGAAATGTCCAAGGAAGAAGACAACCATGCCAAGCACAAAGCAATGTTACCATGATCCACATCAAGGTTTTTTTTTTTAAAAAAAAAAAAAAAAGATAAAGTGAAAAACAGTAAATAGTTCCCGCCCGTAACGTTTTCCAAGGTATGCATTTAAGGCAGGGACCAGATTTACTGAGGACCCGATTACGATGGAAGTTTGACGTTCAGATTGCTTAAAAATTGGGCAAAATCTGGACTTTTTCTTTTCCTCCTATCAGAAATCGAGTTATTTCTTTTATTCCTGTGGTTTGGTGCAACTCAACAAAAGTTCTTTGAATATCGGATCTCACTATTATTATTTCAACCACTTGGTTATTTATTTTTATTGTTTTAAAAAAATTATTAATTTAGGAACAACACAAATGCGGGTAGCCACTTATATATATATATATATATATATATATTATGAACAAGGAAAGAATAACTTTAAATTGGTATCTGTTTGCCCGTATTGTACTATTTCTTAGTCAATGTCCAAAATAATAATTAAAAAAAAAAAAGAGTTGTCTTCCTTCTTGCATAATGAAAATTTGCAGAGTAGGATATATTGTGCGCTTTATTGCTTGTTGCCCGGCTTTGGATTCAATCACTCGTACAATCGGCTAGCACTTGGTTATCAACTTGGATCTTCATTTTCTTCTGCATGGCTTCACTCATCCACCAACGCCAGGCGGGACTTCGCATGTACTTGTGGAAGACAATAGTGTTGTTAGCATTTTGCATTATAAATTTTCTTTATTTGGGGGATTAGGCATTCTCTTTAACCCAACCAAAAAAAAAAGAAAAAAAAAATTAAGATCGTATATAATTTGATCGTCCGATGAGAGCCGTCTTTGATGTGCCTTTCATGTATATTCTCTTCCGTGCAATTCAATGTTTTGAGATAATTAAGGTTTAAGATCGTATGCAAGGCAACATCTAACGTAGTTGGAATCCGAATCCCTTTTAACAGAAAGTTATCTGGTTCTCTCTGTTTTTTTTTCTTTTTTTTTTTCATTTCAGGGAAGTTATCCCGTCCTTCTCAAATATATACACGTGTGTTATAACACGTTTCGTTCAGAAAGTCCCAACCCTTTCCCAGGTTAATGGTGTCTCGGTGATGAAACCAATTCAAAAACGGAAGCAAAACCAAGAGGAATAAGGACTATACGAGGCAAAACATCTCAGGCCTCACACGCCGAAAATCAGGAGACTTAAATGCGGAGATGATCCTAATCCACGAGAAAACGACAAGAATTTAAAAATGGCATGGAAATTGCTTGCCTCAACAAAAAGAGGACAAAATAAAGTCACTGGGAGAAAATGAGGGAGACGAAGAAAAAAGAGTTAATGCTTTGTGTTTTAGAAATACTTTTGAGAATAGAAAAATAGTATAGAGTAAAATTAATTATTTTTAACCCATCAGACCTAGTTTTTTAAAATTGAGAAGAAAATTTTAAATTTTTATTTATTTTTCATATTAAAAGAATCTACTGTTTATATAGTAATTTTATTTAGAATAATAAATTTGAAATTCCCATATATATATCCTTAATTTTTAAACAGAAAAATTTTAATTTTTTTCTTTTATTACTTTATTTTTTAAAATATAAAAGTGTATAAAAATTATCCTTATCTACAATTTTTCTCTTCTTACTTTCTTTGTTACGCAAACACAATGTAAGAAGGTGAAAAGGAAATAAATGAAAAGAAAAGAAAAAAAAAAACTTGAATAATAGTTGCCGTGAGCATGGACGAAAGACACGATCATAAGTCAAAATTACCCTTTGTATTTGGAATTGGTCACTGTTTGACCATTGACTTTAATGGTGGCTGATTGGGCGGACATCCATATCGAGAACTCGAGACTCCGAGAAATTTTGTTATTTCACTTTTATCATTATTTCATTCCTAATCAAAGGCAGATTGGGAATGGCAATTCGGGTAATATACGGAAATAAGGTAAGGGCGGTTTGGGCATAAAGTCGACTATATATGCGTGGCGATAGGGCTTTCGTGGAGCTGATGCACGCAGGCTAAAGCCAAAGGCTCAAAGGTTGTCATAAATTGGGTTGGGAGCATTGGGAGAAAGAAGGAGAAAACAATCCGGACGTCGATTGGCGTTGAAGGCCTATCAATCCTACGGTCTATATTCAGCGACTGGATCGCATCTTGATCGTCGTTAAAGCGGAGCTTGTGAAACTAGAAGAAGAAGAAGAAGTTGTTGAATCTCTTCACTCGTTTCTTCTTGGGAATCGGAAGGATTTGAAGTCACTGTTTGATATAAATATATCTTTCAAAAGTATCATCCAAATCTGATCGGACTACAAGAGAGAAAGAAAAACAACAACAGGTATTGAAAGCCCCTAGTCTTTGATTTCTGCGCTTTTTTGCGGTGTTAGTCTTTCTTTTCTTGGAACCAGCGGGGGACGTGTCTCCGATTTGACTGTCACTCGCCGGAACGGCCAGATCTAGTAGGAACACCAAGTATTCTTGAAGATTTTGAATGAGAAGCGGAGATAATCGATGGATTTTTTTATTTTTCAAAGGATTTAGGGCGATGACGAAGCAACTGAAGACGCCTCTTGCTCTCTGAGATAGCCTTTCTTGATTGCGAGCGGAGCTGAGCCATCCGTCATCTGAAACTTGTGGGCGATCCCCATAAGACCTGGAGGATCTTTAGATTTTTTCATTTTTTAGGTTTTTATGACTAAAGTAGGAATTAGAGTGCTGTTTTGGACGTATGTACTCCAACTATGGTGCTGAATGTGTCAAGAAAAGCTTCAGCTCTGCGGTGGCTGTGGCGGCAGATTCCACGTCGGATATGGTCGCTTAATTACCGCCCCGCAGGTGAAACTTAGTATGAAGAGATCGGCAGATTTGACTTCGAGTCGCTTTCTTTTTCTTTCGATCCTTTGATGAATCCTTACGGTGCTGATTTGCCAACTAATATGTATTTAGGCGTTGGATCTACAGATCTTGGATTGTAGTCGAGGCCAGATCATGTGTCCTTCTTTTTGGCGAAGGACATAAGGGCTCGGTAATGAGCTGGGTTATTTGCTTTGATGTATTACTTCTGTATTTCTGGCACTGTGGTGATTAGATCTGACACCTCAACTGTTTTGCTCGCTTAATTTACATATAGGCTGAAGTAGGTGTGGATCTCTTCCTGATGAGATAGTGCTCTGGAATTAGAATTAGGAATATTTGGTGTGCTGATTAGCTCTCGTGGGTGTTTGTCTTGTATATGATAATGATGACATGTCCTGTTTATTTTCGCGAGTTTATTTGGTTGCAAAGAAGCCCTGGTTCTGAATATCACGAACCAGATCTACAAATCTGGTTGACTTTTGTCTTTGCTGACTCTGAAATTACTTAACATCATCTGCCTCAAGGTAAATGGCTTAGAGCCATGTGCTGCCAATCTTATTGTGAGCTCCTGGGCTTAGACAGCAATCTGTGTAGACAAAGTAATCTGGGTGGAATAGTTGTTTTCTCTTTATATATTTAAGTTCTTGGCTAAATATATTATCTTTATGTTTGCAGGTGAGAAGTGGGAGACTCTGAGGGCTTGAATGCTTCATAATTACTTGGAAGAAAAGTCTGTTTTAAATATCTGGCAAGATTGGGGGCGCTAAATTAAAAGTGAGTTATTGGGACATCTCATCCTTCTGGCTTTGAAATTCTAGTATGGAGATTATATGACATTGACAGTAATGATTCTTAGATGCTAGGGAACAATAAATTGTTATTAAAAGTAAGTCTGTGAGTCTGCTGGGTTTATGTCAGGTGGGTGAATGTATGATATCTTATCTGTATTTAATTGAGGGTATACTTTCTACTTTTGCAGACTAGATTCTGTACTTGCACCAGGGATAATCGCTTTCCTTTGGCTGCAAGTAGAAAGCAAGGAGCAACTGCATCCTGCAAGACTTGTGGTGGCAGACCATCTGTTGATGGGATAGAAATTGTAGGATCTGCAAGCACAATGAGCGCAGTAGGTCTGGAACTGACTAAGTACATAAATCCTGATTTGACTTGGAAGACAGTAGCGAAGGGCTACAGGAGTCCCCTAAGGCGTACAAGGAAAGCAGCTACTAGAAAATCTGATGTGGCTGTGGATCTATCAGATGAGGTCAGCAGAAAAGCAGATGCCATGTCAGTCTCGGATAATGAGAAGGTTAATATGTCAATTACTTTCTTAAGTGCTTTGCATTTAATACTTATTTATTTGAAGTACTATGTGTTCTATTTAAGTGTAAGTTTTATTTGGTTATGTTGCAGAATGGTGTGGCTGTTCTTGGGCATCACTTCAGTGAAGAAATAGAACACGTACCAATTAAGAAGAGAAGAATGATAACACAGCCTCCGGCGTTAACAACCCAGATTGAATCTTCATGCTTTGAAGTGACTGAGCCTAGTTCAAGTGGAAAAAGACGTCACAAGGGAATGGATCCTTCAAAGATAAATTTTGCTGGGAGAATATCAGGAGTCAATGATAGTACTTGCGATTATGCTGAAGACTTCTCAGGAATTGAGATACTTGCAGCTGTGGCTTGCAATAATAGCTTATTTAATCATATTGATAATGGTGAAGAGAGTTCACCAAGGGAGGAATCAACACAAGAAGGAGTGGGTTCATCAACTTCTGCAGTGCCCACTGAAGAAACTGTTGCATCCTCAAATGATTGTGCAAATGTGGATAAGTTTGAAGCTTCAGTGCCTGAAGATAGTTCTGCTGTGATTTTCCATAAATCTCCTACAACCAAGGACACCAGAAAAGTGGAAGCAACTACATCATTGCTGGATGAGAGGTTACTTTGGGACTTAAATGCTGTGCCTTGTGATAACTTAAGTGTTGATTCCCAAGTAGATGCTCAGCATAGTATAAGTGCGGGTGAAATGCTGCAAGATATAGGAAGTAATGAGGTACCTGGGGGACCTAAAGATTCCAGAAAAAATCCTCTGGATGGATTAGTGCCTCTTGAAGCTCATGTTGATGGTCCATCATCTACCGTTTTGAAAGGTTTGCCTTGTTCGCCTTACAGATTAAGCATTGACCAAGTTGAAGCAGAATCTGTCCTTCACATAAACTGCAATAAATTTGCCACATTGACAAGTGGTATCACTCATGAACCCCCATTGTGCAATGTTGCTGATGTGCAAGCATCCCATGAAATTCTTGATATGGATGATTGTTCCAGAGCTGGAATTTTCATGAAAAATGAGGGTACATCAGCATCTGGTTTAACTGTCAACCAGAATACAGAAGTCTATTCTTCTGTTGCACAGGTGGGAAATATTTCTAGCATAAAAAGTCCACAGAAAGAGGGGTGTCATGCCCCTCTTTCCCATTTACCTGAATTGGAGAGGGTTAGTAGTGAGATTGGCAACAGCATTTTGAATGAAGAGGGGGAGGAATCTAGGAGAACGCCTGGCTTGCATGAAGATCAGAAGTCTTTTCAAAGTATGATTCATCAAGAAGATGAATCAGGTGATCATCGTGGTTCACCAAATAATGGAGATGTTTCTGCATCTAGTGAGTCAGGTGTGGAAGGTCAACATGTGGTTGCTGTAGATGTTGACAAACAGGCAAAAGGAATTTCTGGGACAAATACTGCTGGAGTCGAATCTCCTGAGGCTACTGGTTCTGAGGAGCTGTTTAAGAAGTCTTATGTAGATTCAACTGCCACCCATAAACAAGCATGCAAAGGGCACGATAATGGGCTTATTGGTAGCTTGGGTAAGGTGGTGACTGAAGATCCTTCTGATGATAGCTATGGATCAGATGTTTGTCAAGCTGATAAGGTTGAGATATCAGTCACCAAAAACAGTGTGGAGATTCAAGATGGTTATGACTCTCAGTTCGAGGATGGAGAGTTGAGAGAATCTGACACCCGATATTACTGGGATGAAAATGAAGAAGAGGAGATTGAGCACGTGGACTATGGTTCTGAATGTGATGAAAAAACTCCTTGTAGCTTTGGTGGAGAGGAGATGAGGGTTGAGAGAGGATCAAGTCCAGGGTCTGACAGTGCCTGTATGAAAGTTGAAAATTGTGGGACTGGAGATGCTGCAAGAGATAATTCAGTGAGCCCAAACACAAGAGTTTCACATATGAAAACTGCTAAAGATTTCCCCCTCGTAGTTTCTGGGTCTAGGGAATCAGATAGGGAGTTGGTTTCCAGTGTTAAAGTGCCTGATGCCAATCACAGGAAGGATGTTGTACTTACCACAAGGTGAATCCTGGTTTGTTTATTTAGTTCTTTATTTTATTTTATTTTTTTCAAATTCCCAGAAATATATTTATCCTAACTGTTGACTGCTAATATTATCATCTATCAGGGATGGTGGTTTTTATGATATACATCGGATAGATGCAAGGGAAGCTACTCCAAAAAAATTCGTTGGAACAGACAGGGTTGCTTCTCATATGCATGGCAGAAGCCCAGGAGGTCATCGTTGTGTCAATCCTTCAGCAGGTTCCTGGGAGTCCCAAGGACAATATTTGCCTACTTATCATGGAGCTTATTCTTCCAGATCAACTAGACCAAAAAGTGTTATTGGTAACCATGGGTATATGATGGATTCAGAGCATATTGCTTCTCCAATGGCAAGATTTGGAGGATTTGATCACCGCAGCCACAAGCAAATAAATTATTCTGATTCTCATAATGGGTATGAACGAAACATGCGGAGGAGGTCGCCAGTCAATAGGGATTATGTTGACTTTCACAGTGGAAGATTACCTCTTGGGGAAGCAAGCCCTGCTAGGAATAGGTTTAGAAGATCTCAACAGGTGTTTGGCAGAGGCATTAGGGAGGAATACCACAAACGTTTGCCATTGGAAAACATTGGATATCCTAATCGTGTGTCACATCGTTTGGCTAGGAGGGAGAGAAGCATTTCTCCCCTTGACAGAGTACCACTTCATTATGCTGCAGCTTACAGAGAATCTCGGTCGAGGTCCAGAAGCCGCTCCCCAGCTGCATATGTTCTGAGGGAACGAAGTGAGCGCTCAAGACTGCAGAGCAGGTCACCAAACTTCAGATCAGATACTAGAATGGAGAGATCGAGGTTGCCCTTTCATAAGCATTTCACTGTGGGTTATGAAGAGGGCCTTTTTTCCCCAACAAGGAGCAACTTCTCGTCACAGCACAATCCTAGGTGGTTTGATGATCGAAAAGGGGCTTCAGATGGTTATAGAGGGAGGAAATCTACAATGAGAATGTTTCAGCCAAGTCAAAGGTTTGAAACTGTGCATTCCATTCGGAGATTGAACACTAACGAACAGTTGAGACCAACAAGGCAGTCTAGAAAATTTCCTGGCAAGGAGGTTACTGGTAGAGAAATTGAATATGAAGATAGTGACAATGATAGAAGGAAACGAGGCAGCAGATATGAGGTGGCTTATCGAGCAAAGCGTTATGATGCTGATGGTACTGTGCGGAGGTTTCAGCGCAATGCAGAGGATTCTCTTGTGGCGAAGGATGCTTTCAACTCTGTGGACTTTAGCAGGGTAACCGACAGAAGTAGAGATGCACTTAAGAGACCTAGTGAAGAGTAGTTTCTAGAGATGAATGAGAAATGGTGTACAAAGTCCATCTGCTGAGAGGAATGGGAAAATATTCAATTACTTTGTTATTGAGAAGAGGGCAAGCTTTGCAATTGTTGATCTCATATGGCTTGGGTACGCCATTTGCATGCCGGGAGATTAGGAGTTTCTTTCTAGTTGTTGACCTTTTCCAGTTTTTGGGCAGGAAGAGCCTTGATTCTATTGGTTTGCCTTGCTGGTAACACGTGCGGAGGCTTTCTCCCTCTCTGATTTCTCTGAAAGATTTCAGTTTTTTTTTTTTCGGTTCTTTTAATAGACTAGAAATCGACTTTTTTTTTTTTTTTTTTATTTTAATCTCTGCTGTTTTTCCTGCCTTTTCTCCTATTAGTCTTCTTCCAGCCAACACTGGCTATTGTAACCTCTGGCTGAGGTCTCTGCTATATATAATGGTCAGTAGTGATTATAAGCTGCTTATTTTAACATGCTTTTAATCAGAGTGATTCTGCCATACTTTCAATGGGATATATTGTTCTTCCTTTTATAGTTTTTTCCGTAATGCTTGCAGCATACAATTCTCATTTCTACAGTAAAAGGTATTGAAAGAATATGTTAAACTTCCCGTAAACATTTATAATCCCTCCGCAGATAAATGCAGGACAAATTGACAGTGATTTCTGTATTTGTTGCAGAAGATCACCGAGGATTTATAAACTATTGAAATGTTACAAATACTTGGATATATGTCTGTATTTAGGGCAATAATGTCACCAACTGGAGCAAGATAACCCAATTGTTTTGGAAACACTGTAACACTGTTGCTAAAGCAACAACAATAAATGATACTGCGGGAAGAGTGCCTCCTTCAACCTAAGTGAACTTTCTGCATAAAAGCCTAATGCTAATTACATAGTAATACGATTCATAACTCAAAATAAAGCCTCTAGTTCGTGGATCAATAGTAAAAAGAATGATCTTTTAGACATTAATTTGAGGGGTCGTTATTTATGTCTAGACGCGTAATCACAAGAACATGTGTGGCCTGGCCTTTAGATTACATTTATCGGTGCGTAAGATACAGGAACTTGAATAGGAATACCCTCCTTTCAATTCTCCTGCTTTTGACCGAGAATCAGCTATTCCTAGCTTTATCCTGCATGATCACTCTTTCTCAGATGAATGCTTCCTTGTAAATTCACAAGCATGAAGGTCATTACAGGACAATTCCGAGAGATATTTGGCTGCAGCGCACGGATCTTGCCTTCAGTGTTAGACTCCATCCCCATTTTAACATCTGTCAAACGGTATCAGATTTTAAGGATCTACACAATGACACACAATTTTTGCGAAAGAGGGAAGTGCATACGGGTGTATGCAGTCCAACAAAATCAAGTGAAAAATCCATACCATTAGTTGATATTTTAGGCTCAGGAGATATTTTAGATAATAATGCAAATAAAACCACGAAGTATATTGCACATATGACATTGTCAGTAGCTACGCTTGCAACCACAATTGCGGGAGAAATGCCAAGAGCGTCCGAGATTGCAGTGTAATTAACAGCTACGACAAGAAAGAAAACTGTAAGCCCTGGTACTGAACTTGGTCAAAGAAACGCACAGCCAGAAGAGGCATTAAAACAGTTTCCTAGAAAGAGTTATACAACTATTAATAAGCAGGTAGCAACATGGCCCAGCAAATCATTTTCCGGCCTTGAACGAGATGCCACGCACATTAGATTTCAGTATTAGACTGAAACTTTTGTCTCGCGGAATGAAGCATGGGCGCCAGAAATTTGTGAAAGAAGGGGTCCGCTGCAATCTCTAAAATAGGATATCCAATTATTTAACCCCACAAACCTCTAACCATTTTTGAGATGCAAAAGCATTCAGCAACAACTCACATCCACCAATTTTCCATTTTTCTTGACCAAGGGATCGCAGAGGCATAATTAGAAAAGCCACCAGAGTTCCAATAATGGTTGCAGCTGCAACAGGGGCATATAGTTACTCACAGGTTACAGAAATTGTAAACTGAACGAGAAAAAAAGAACAATCTTATACCTGTTAGTATACAAACTTCTATCTTAACATAGTCTGAGTTTAGCATCAGATAAAGTGATACATGCACCGTCTCTCTAATTTACAGCGGAAAAGAGGACAGTTTCACATAAAAGCGAGAAATCATGTGATATGGAGACTTACAAGAGTTGATAACATACTACACTTTCACAACCTGCTCCACCATTAACAAACTTGAACTCATGGACGCCTTAAGTGTTACTCAAACAATAAATTTCCCATCGCATCTGTCAGCCAACCAAAATCAAATCCAAGAGAGATAAGACCCTTTGGATTTGTAAGTTCCAAAGAAGCAGTAAAATACTTATTGCTCACAACTCTTACATCATATTCTCAAATGCGCTGGTTTGCACATATTGTGAACCGCCAAACAATCAACGTTATCTCAAATCCCCCCCCCCCTTAAAAAAAAAAATAGTGTAATGCTTGCAATGCTCATTTTGATTAGTTTCATCTAACATAAATGTCTCGTAGCATTGCTGCGCACACCAAGATCGATTTAGAATTCAAATTTCAATGACTTTGATTCTTGATGTACACCAATTACATGAGATTCCAATAAACAGAAATGGTGATATTATCGACTTGACAAGATCGATTCAGAGAAAAACCTGAACCGAGCAAGAAATTGAAGAGCCCGTTGACGGTATCACTTGACGCAAGTCAGCTCTAAAGAGCAGCATCGAAACAGCCAGCGGCTGCAGAAACTCCAGGACGACCGAATACGCATCCGTTTGGTAAGGAATGAGTCGTATATTGCTTGCAGCCAGCCCAAGCAACGTGCTGACCAAGGCCTCACAGACCATGCTCCCAATCGTAGTCCTCTCCAACCTCAAAAATATTCAAAACAAAGAACACATCAGGGTCAGAGTACTGTTGTGTTCCTGCGCACCGCACACGGAGACTGAAACAGAGGTTTACCACAGAGCAGTCCATATGCCCCAGTGGTCGTCAGGGCTCAGCCGTGACGAATGTTGGTGGCCCAAGGGCTTCATCTTTTGCGACATGTTTTGACTTTTGTGTCGTATTGGGCCTCTTGGCCGCTTCGGTTTGGCCTCGCTCCGGGGATACTGACGTGGCAGGCGAGAACATGAAGTTTGACAAAAATAAAACGTGTACCGAGGTTCCCGGTCACGTACCCATGGGTCACTTTAGAAAAAGGAAATGAAAGAAAAGAAAAGAAGATTCGAGAAAAGGTAACAAAAGTTCCCAAAGCGACGCCGCTTCACTGGTAACTAAACTTAGGTCCAAGTCGAATCAATTCCTGGAAGGCTCCGACGGGCTTCTCGCTCTCTCTCTCTCTCTAGCCACGATTGTTTGGGTTCGAAAGTTCCAATAAAACCCCGTAAAAGGGTCCACTAGCGAGTTACGTCATTCTCGCCCGAAATCCAAACATAGAACGGTATCGATTGCGTTCCGAATCTTTGATCTGTAAGTGAAGAGAAACCCTAATTCTTTTCTCAATTTCAAGTTTTTAATTTCTAGGGTCTTGATTTTCTCTTTTTCTTCGTTTTTTTATTTTTTATTTTTTCCTTTTGATTCGTGCAACAAAGGAGGTAGTGAAAGCTTCAGTTAGGGAGTGACCATCTCGAGATGTTTCTCTTTGTTTAAAATCATTACGTATTGATGATAGTACTATGGTCCTTATCACGCAATATTGGTGTGGGTGCCAATTGCCACGGCTGAACGAACAACTGTGGTGGGTTTCTTCAAATTAAAGCGTAATGGGACATGTTGGAGTTTGTTTATGTTCATTCTCAGATGGGCAACAATTTGGTACTTGGTTGTTGATATGAGAATAGTCTTAGCTTTTGTTATATAGCATCTTCCAGTTTTGTAGGGATTAAAAATGCTAATTAAATTTTCGTGGGATGTAATTAGGACAATTGTTTAATACAATATTAGCTGCCAGTGGTCTGTTTTGTTTTTTTATTCTGAATGCCTGAGTATAATCTTGTTGGTCTACTCAAGAGTGCTTTTGATAACCTTGTTTGATTTTATCTGAAGACAGGTTTATGCAAGATTGGATGCTGTGAAGTCATCATTTCCTTCTTTGCAAATTAATATGGTAATTTATACACCAAAGTTACGTACTTTTTTCAAGTTTCTTGAACTTTTGTGCTCATTCTCCGAACTGTTTGATCTCCACATTGGTCTGAATTGCTTAATGCTTATTTTCCCAACTCTTTCTTGGGGATTGGATTAACCTGATCAAATATGTTAATTGTCAACTGAAGTATAGGTGCTTAATGGAACAACAGCTCTGTTTCCTTGTAAGTTGGGCATGGACCACTTTTATCAAACCTTAGCATTAATGTGTGCAGGGTTTTGTCTTTTTTATTTTTTTGAGGGGAGGGGGGTGGTGTGGATAAATTGTGCAAGTTTATTTTAACAACCGTGTATGTTAAGCTAGCTAAGCTTTATGTCAATTAAGCATCACAAGTGAAGCTTGTAATCTGCCCTTGCTCAAGCTGAAATATTTTGGGAGTTGGGACTGACTTTTTTTAGATCATCAGATTGCAAGATAGGCATATTCTCTGGTTTGTGAGTGGAATTAGATTAATTGATTCAGAGGTCCGTTAAAGTTATTTCACTTTGGAGTGTGAATTGTTAATATCTACCTGAGTTTGTTGGAGATTGGATTTTATCACTGCATCTCCACTGTGTTTATTGTTCTCTGATACTCAGATTGAGATTTTATGGTATTTTTGTGAAAACTCGCATGGCTTGTTACTGGGATTTTAGTTGGATTTGATAACTGGATACAGGAACGCTCTTTCATTGATGAGAAGGCTGAAAGCAGACTTTATGTTGGTAACCTTGACCTGAGAATAACGGAGTAAGGCAATTGACAGGGTTTTGATTCTTTGTTTCCAGACTTATCCTGTGTGGTGGATATTACTAATGTTTGTTATTCCATGTAAATTTTGCATTATCTTCAGGGCTGCTCTGATTAAGATGTTTTCTCCCTATGGTAAGATAGTATCTGAGGACTTTTTGTGGCATACACGTGGTCCCAAACGTGGAGAGCCACGGGGCTATGCTTTTATCCAGTTTAGCACCAAAGAGGTAAGTGGTCTGCTTGCTTTGCTTTGTTGCTTGAGCAAAATCCTGATTTCCAACTTTAAAGTGAGTATGCAGGAAGCTCAATTGGCCAAGGAAAAGATGCATGGGAGATTGGCTTGCGGACGCCCTTTGGTTGTTCGTCTTGCTAGCGAAAAGTACTTGGAAGAAGCAGCACAAAATTCTTCCAGACTAGTAGGTGAGGCAAACAAGACACGCCTGGGGGGTAACCTTTCAGGACAGTTGAGTCGCAGTGCTAAGGTAGCTGCAATAAAGAACAAATTGAGAGCCTTGGAAGAAGAGAGCTCCTCAGTGAAGAAGCAGAAACTAGCTGATAGTGTTTCTTGCAATGACAGTGTCACTGTGGATTTGTCTACCAAAGATGATGATTAGAGAATTGAAGTTACTGAGAGGATATTGGGATTATATATCTGCCAAATTTTGTGCAAACCAAAGAGCATGATAACCTGGGTTGTACTGAGCCTGAAACCCACTGGTTTATTTTTTGCCCCATAATCCTCAAATCATCTTCTTGTGAAATTACTCAATTACTCTGAATGTTCTGAAATTGTGTGATTACTTTTTACTTGGTTGACGACAGAATGGATGAAAATCATGCACTTCTTGATAGCAAGTAAACAGGTTAATCGGATCGTTTAAAATTTATGTTTAAAAACACCCTTCTCTTTTAACGAGGCTGAAGAATGCGCCATATGGGACGGAAAGGTGGCATCTGGTACAAAGCTTCAATTCTGAGCTATATCAAGATTTAATAGGAAGGCTTGGTTCGTGGTCAAGACTCTAGATTTAAGAGTCGGTGTAACAACAGACACTAAAATACATGACCTCGTAGAAAAGTAAAATCAAGGCAAAACCTATGGTAGAGAATGACCCTAAAATTGACGGTATAAGAGCAGTAGTCGACGGTCCATCAACAAGGGCATTGATAGTACATGCCAATACAAGCAGCGGGTGGTAAAAGGGTTAAGATATTGATAACCCCTGCGTCCCATAGCATTACCATTCCTTTTTTGTGTGTATATATATGTATATAGCATAACCATTTTCAATTGGAAGAGTTCAGTTCTTGTTTTTTAGTTTTTTTTTTTCCTAGCGAGTTTAATTACATTCATTACTTTGGGGATAATGAATGCACAGGTCATTAACTTCATGAAATTTTTCAATTGAAATCACTGATTATTCATTTTATCTAATCGCAGTCGCCAATTTTTAGAAAAAAGGATCATCCATTGACCTAATTAACTGAAAAAAGGGTCTCTTTGTGGATCCCATGTGTAGAGTGGCTCGAACGATACCCTACTCGGACGAATTACTCGCATTAATGTGTTGTTAAAAGATGGTAATCCGAATTGTGCTTGTAGTGGATAAACAAAGTTGACAAATTTCATAAAATGGGTAACCTAACTATATACTTTGTCCGGATTGTTCACTTCGTTCATGAATTTGCCAAGCAGCTTGCGATGTTTATCACAAAGTAACAATGTCAGCTCCTGAACCAAACAGAAAACCTTCAATTTCTGTTATTTATGGTCCCGATGTCGGAATCAATTTGATGGAGGGATCCAGTTGTTTCCTCTCTTGACTGGGTAAAGAAAATGTTCGCACGGCTTAACAATTTTGAATATTGATGATCAGTTGCTGCTCAACCCTCATTGAATCCAAGGCCTAGATGGGGCCAAAGTCGATGCAAGCCTAGCTCATTTACGGGTACGAATACTCAAAAACCACGCAAGGAAAATTCAAAATCGCTGCTAGGCCCCCCCCCCTTCTGGGACAAAACGATGGCATGACTAGGATGGAGATGCTTTTTAGGAGCTAGCGCGTTATTGCCGGACGTGCATCGCTAGTGCTACACAGCACTTGGGGACAGTTTCAGGGCACCATTTGTCAAAGGGTGATTTTTAGGCAACATTGGCAACGGTGGAAGTGGAACCCCACCACTCACAGCGCAGAGCAGGAAAAATGGTGCTTTTGAATTATCCTGGAAATTTCTATATTCTGTCGGGAGGAAGAAAGGTGCGTATTGGATGCTGACATATGTCATCCAATTAGTTCAGCTAGTGTGAACTGGCCACTTCCGTCGGGCCACAACAATCATTCGCGAACGCATATGGTACGCTTAATCGTGTAAATTAATTAGTGATTATAAATAAACAAATTTAGAATCGAGCTATCCTCCTAATTTTAACAGGCAATTTAAACGATCCAACAATAAAAGCAACGTCGGCTTTTGGCATCACGTGGGTTGGTTTCAATTTTCAACTTTCAACCACCAGAACGAGCTTGGATTGAATGCACGCGTTGATCAATTCCTTCTCCAATCATTTTCAGACCAGGGAAGCCAAGCACCAACAATTGTGAAAGTAAAACTACAATTGATCTGACAATACCGTATTTGACATGACTAATCTTTCTCTTAATCATTTTTAACACCAACGGGGATTTCCCCCTTCTTTATGGAAAACAGCCTAAACCCAGATGTTATCCACTACTTGTGATCCGATCAAAACGGTTGGAAATTAGTGGATTTCATAATAATTATTATTTTTTTAAGAAAATACGAAAAGAAAATAAAAAGGTCCTGTCCAAGACCAGGCTCGCCCTGTGCTTCAGAGATCTTCACTTGAGAGAGTCAAATCCGAGCGAATTGTTTACTCCAGCACACCATTTATCATGTACTCCTTATATTAAAAAGGCAAAAAGCTCTACCCATTTTTTTCTTGAAGAACCCAAAGTCCTCTGCTACTTCCATGGCGACCACCAGGAAGCTCTACCTTCTTTCACTGACTCTTTTCTCGCTCCTGTTTTTCTCCACATCTTTCACTCCCTTGGACAACTACCTACTCAGCTGTGGCTCCACCACCGACAATTCGCTCTATAACCGAGTCTTCGTGGCTGATTCCACTGAACCCGGCTCGAATTTTCTCTCGGCAGGCCGGTCCGTTTCACTAACGGACCGGAACCCATCTCCAAATTCACCCAATTTGTACCACACGGCTCGAGTTTTCACCGCTGCTTCTGGCTATAAGTTCAACATCAAGAGGAATGGGACTCACTTGGTACGCTTCCATTTCTCGCCGTTTGTTCAAGATTTTAATTTGTCAACAGCGAAATTTAGCGTCATGATTAATGATTATTTGATAATGAGTGATTTTAGCGCCCACGTTGTTGTGCTTAAAGAATACATACTGAACGTAGATGGTGAAGTGATTGATATTTTGTTTAGTCCAACGGATAATTCAGGGTTTGCGTTTGTTAGCGCAATTGAAGTGTTTTCAGCTCCTAGGGACTTTGTTATCGATGAGGGTACTAGGCTGGTTAGTCCTACTGGAATTGAGGAGTACGACAATATTTCATTGAATGTTTTGGAGACAATTCATAGGATAAATGTTGGAGGTTCAAAATTGACGCCTTTTAATGACACCCTGTGGAGAACTTGGACCCCTGATGAGGAATTTCTTGTTATAAATTCTGCCGCCAAACACGCCTTCTCCTCACATCCTCCTAATTACCAGAGTGGGGGTGCTAGCCAGGAGATAGCGCCTGATAATGTGTATATGACTGCTCAGCAGATGAATAGGGGCAACACAACCCTGCTAGGTGCAAAGTTCAACATCACATGGAATTTCCCAGTGGGTCATTCAGCTGGCAGTCGACACTTGGTCAGACTGCATTTTTGCGATATAGTTAGTACTTCACTGAATCAGTTGTACTTTGATGTGTACATAAACAACTACTCTGCTTATAAAGATCTTGATTTGTCATCACTTACATTCCATGTACTTTCATCTCCACTCTACATAGACTTTGTTGCGGATTCTGATGATTCGGGATGCATAAATGTTAGCGTTGGACCTTCGGATCTGAGCAGCTCCTTCAAAGTCAATGCTATTTTGAATGGTGTAGAGATCATGAAGATGATAAGTCTTCGTAGTTCACTAACTCGTTCTAAGAAAAAAAGTGAATGGGTCATAGTTGGTGCAGTTCTTGGGGGCTTTGTTGTGTTGTCCTTGGCTGTACTTGCTGTCTTGCTTGCATGTAAATGCAGGAAGAAGAAGAAGAAGAAGCCGGAACCAAGACATGTGGAAAGTGCTGGTTGGACACCCTTGCGCGTTTATGGGGGCAGTACACATAGTAGAATTTCTGAACTAACTGTCAACGCTTCTCCTGGTACAAATGGATATCATAGCTTGAGGATTGGTTTTGCTGAAATACAGTTGGCAACAACCAATTTTGACCAAAATCTGATTATTGGTTCTGGTGGGTTTGGAATGGTTTACAAAGGGGTTCTCAAAGATAACACAAAGGTTGCTATAAAGAGGGGTGTGCCTGGATCCAGGCAGGGACTTCCAGAATTCCAGACTGAAATAACAGTTTTGTCGAAGATACGCCACCGTCATCTTGTTTCATTGGTTGGGTTTTGTGAAGAACAGTCTGAAATGATACTGGTTTATGAGTATATGGAAAAGGGACCACTGAAAAACCATTTATATGGTTCTGGGTATCCTCCTTTGTCTTGGAAGCAAAGGCTTGAGATTTGCATTGGTGCAGCAAGGGGTCTTCACTACCTGCATACGGGTTCCACTCAAGGTATCATACACCGTGACATTAAGTCTACAAACATATTGCTAGATGAAAATTATGTTTCCAAGGTTGCTGATTTTGGTCTTTCAAGATCTGGCCCATGTCTCAATGAAACCCATGTAAGCACTGGTGTCAAAGGAAGTTTTGGTTATTTGGATCCAGAGTATTTTCGTAGACAGCAGCTTACAGATAAATCAGATGTCTATTCGTTTGGAGTTGTGCTTTTCGAAGTTCTTTGTGCTAGACCTGCTGTTGACCCATTACTCACTAGAGAACAAGTAAATTTAGCTGAATGGGCAATGCAATGGCAGAAGAAGGGCATGCTTGAGCAGATTATTGATCCGCATCTAGTGGGGCAGATTAAACCAAGCTCTCTGAAGAAATTTGGAGAAACAGCTGAAAAATGTTTGGCTGACTACGGTGTGGATAGGCCGACCATGGGTGATGTATTATGGAACTTGGACTACACACTTCAGCTTCAGGAATCTGGATCATTGACAGAACCATGTGAAGACGGCAACGCAATTGAACGGGGCCTGCAAGGATCTAGATTGTTTCCTGGAGCTTCGTCAAGGAATGCTCCTACAGACAGAGATGGTGATGGTAATACTAGCTCAGACATATCAACCACCCAAGTCTTTTCCCAGTTAATGAACAATGAAGGCAGATAGTTCTGTAATTCATATTAGGCAGTATATCATCATTCCATGTCCTGTATGTACATAAATTTGGTCTTGTTTCACTATCTTCGTTTCTTTTCCCTCCTAATTTTCCCCCGTGGTGTTAAATGTTAATGTAATTAATCCAATTTTGTCATATTGTATACCACATACAATTTGCATGGATCTTTAAAAGGTTCTTGATTTCCGTTGTATCTATAGATAAGGTGGACTGAATCTTGTAACTTTATATAAGCAGTATAAGCATCTTTTTGTAGCTTTCTTTTTCTCTTTACTCCAGTGCTATCAATAACAGTGAAATTTGAAAGCAAATGGGAGACAGTTTTGAATCGTCAAAATTAAAAGTAAAGGGAGCCAGGGAGGTCGGACGGACTAGTAATGTAACTGCCAGTTTGTTGAATAACCGTTGTACCGAACTAATGGAAGCAAAATATTAATAATAATAAACAAAAAAATAAAAGAAATTCCCAAAAGATTATTCAGTTCAATTCAAACCAAAACACTGTCATCTATTCCCTGAGTATTTTTGCTTAGGGTTGGGTGTTGGGAGGGGCAAAAGATGATGGAGATGATATTGAATATATGCAACATGATGAATAGCGGATTGGAGAAGACGAATAGCGCCATCTTACAGATCAACAACATCTTTAAGGATGGTATTGGTCTCAGCAGCATCTTCCATAGGATATGTGTCTCAGGTTTCTATTATACTCCTCCTCCCCCCCCCCCCTAAAAGAAAAAAAATCTCATTATTAATGATTGGTTAGGCAAGTGAATCAATTCTCTGACTTCTGAATAGGATATGGGGGCGGGGGTTGGTTGAATTGATTCTTCAAAGACAAACTTGCTTGCTTGCTTCCTGCCTTGGCATTGGTGTAACAAGCTTCTGCCTGTTCTGTTGAGATCTAGAGATTTGGTTCGATTCCATTCAACACGCATTTTGTTCACCACCTTTTCTTGTTTTGTGTTTATTTGTCCTGTACTTGACAGGTAAATGGAGATGATGAATGATCATTTGGCTTTTGCCAGCATGAAACTGCAATCACTTTTTTGATGAGTTTTGTTGCGTTTTTTGTCCTCCGCTCTTTAACATTATTTCCTGATTGTCTTTTAAGTGTTGCATGTGGTTCCAACATAATTGTAGAAATGATACTTGCAAGTTTTCTCTGCCCAGCGGGCTAGTAACAATTGAGACAAGCCGAGACAGAGATCGTATCAGCAAGCAAAATAGTGTATCGCTTCCTTGTAAGTGCAGCTTCCAATAATGGGGCCGCTCGTGATTCCCCTACCAGCTCAAGCAGAGAAACCCCTAGATTTCAAGTAGATTGGTTCAGGATCCTTATTATGTCTGGTGCCGAACCATCGAGTAGCACAGAAATTGACAATCAGATGGAAATGTGCTTCTTCGGAAGCAAAAAGAGGCAAGGTCCAACCTACCACTGCAGCATGATTTGCGATGGTGGTCAGAGCCGCCACCGGCAAAGAATTCACTGTTTGGTTTGCGAGGGAGCATTTTCCCTGAAGTTGCTTCGCAGGGTGTACAAGTTCAAACGATGCAATAGACCATCAAGGCATCATTTTTTTGGTGTATTATTGTCAAATTTTCATTCGTTCTTCCAATTGTATCTTGTTAATGTTGTCCAAAAGGACTCAATGAAGATTTCAAGCGCATCGAAAGCGCCATCAATTTCAAGTTTTTCTTTCCCTCAATAAGGTTCCTCACTTTCTTGGAAGCTTTCAGGTGGTGTGGATTTTTTAGTAGAAAACCTTACTTATGACGTTTTCTGTTGATATGGACAATAGAATCTGTTAAACAGCTTGCTGGCAAATGGAAAATCAGAGTGGGGCCTAAGAAAGCTTGTAAGATTTGGATGCAACAGTACAAGACGTTTAGATAGCACCTGGGGAGGAAGCGTACCAGTGTCTAAGAAGGCTTGATGGATGCGATATTCCAATCTCGCCAAAGATTGATTGGTGTTAGATTCCCATAAAAAGCTTCACTAGATTTGGTATTTTGCTTTCAGGACTACCCTCCTGATTTGATTATCAGCCATGGTGGAATTCTGATGGCATCACCGGCGAAAACATTTTTTGCGCCAGAATTCTTAAAACTCATCAAGAAAACCAGATTAAATTATTTAATTAACGATGTTATGACATCTGTCCAGAACAATCAGACTGTCAAAATCTAAATAAGACAAGTACCACAAGAAAATATCTAAATAACATTCGAATTGATTTCTGTCATGAAAAAATAAAAAACTCCAAGAAAACAACGTTTCCAAAGGTGCAGCCATGGAAAAGAAACTCTGAAACACAATAGCGCAACATCTGTTCACGATGACAAGAAACTTAAAAGGGTATATACACAAGTATTATTTTGAATGACGAACATGAAGGGTTCTCAGCAGCAGGAGAGAACTACTTATCTATCCTCTTAGCATCCACTGAAGATGATTGAACCATCGTGTGCATCCTCCGCAATCTGAAGTGACGAAACAGCCTGTGCTGCAATTAGGCCAGCTGAGAACTCTGCACTCCCCCAACCTCTATCCTCCAAGTATGGGGAATACAGATCCCTTTCAAGAGACCCGTATGAGAATGACCTGTTGCTATTTTCCATGTCTCCCCACCTGCAACCAGTTCCATACCCAATTCTTTCAAGCGAATGCCTTGCATGGCCCTGATGTGGAATGCATTGTTGATCCTTAGCCATGAAGATATCAATATTGTTGTCATAACCCCAAGGGTTGAACCCTCCTCCTTTGTTTAAAACAAATTTGCATGAATCATCAGAGTCCTCACCAAGTAACACATGCAGAGCAACAGCCTCTGCAACTGCAGCACCCTCTTCATCAAGCCTTTGTTGTTCTTCCTTCTTTTTTTGCTTTTTCTTCTCAAGCTCAGATCGAATAGCTGCAGAAGTAGCAAGAGCTTTCTCCAAGCGTCTCTTTTTCTTCTCAGCACGTTTGAGACGATCCAACTCACCTTTCACCTGCTTTTTCTTCACTTTTCTCACAACAGGTTGCACCTTATTACATGCTTCGTTATCCATGAGAACTAACCACCTATAAATACTTTCCTGTTTGCTCAACCGTTTTACCTTGCAAAGAAAACTTCTAGCACGTGTACATTTCCCTATAATGTCTGTTTTCCTCTGTATCTTATTATTTCTTTGTTTAAGACTAAATAATTCCTAACTAATTTTCAATATTCAGGCTAAACAAAATCTCACAAGTTTGATGACTACACCCACTCAGGCCTGTAGGAATACCTCATCTTCCGGACAACACAATCCCAAACAGAAACAACAGGAGACAACAAAAGAGAAAAACGGTAGGTATTCACAGAAACATCCTTTGGCACCATTCTTCCCAATTTCCCACAGCCCTTGCATTTACCCATTTTGTGTGCACAAACCAAAAAGGTAATCAAAACTCCTACAGCACCAGTCACACTTCAGTTCAAACAGCTCACATGGCCTTCCTTAATGCAGCTGAAAATTTAAATTCATAAAATAAAATCATAGTGGAAGTTTAGTTGATGCAACAAAATCAAGTAAAAGAAAAAAACTCTATGCAAACAGAAAATGTTAAGCCCTTTCCAGCAGTCCCATTTAATTCTTTTCAAAAGAAAGGAAAATGCAATCCTTGAGTTTGTGAAGAAAAGCACAGCTGAAGAGGAAGGTAGCACAAGTTAACAAACACAGTCTAAATACAGTCACTGTCATGGATGAAGGTTGAGCACACAAAGAAAAGTTAGGAGTTGCAGACCACATCACAATCTCAATGACATAAGCCATATAGCAAATTAGAAGCCCCCAATCGACATGTAGAAAATATGATATACTGACAAACTCATATGCACGACTGAAAGTAGACAAATGCAGTAATATTGACAAGCACTTGTATATGACTTACATTTCAATGCATACACAATGTTAACTGAAGAATTTTGAGGATTGGAGGCCTGAGGTGCAAAGGAGGACTCTGATCAGCCAGTACGACAATTGTAACAAAAAAAACAACAAATGTCTAAAGGGTGAGGAAAAAAAAAGCATGAAACTCTTTACTCTCTACAGATTACAACAACAACAGCATTAGAAGTCAATTCAAGACTATCTTCTTGGACAAGCACTTATAGGAGATGGGAGTCAAATGTCCCTTCAGCCATATTTCTGATCTTCACCTAAAGGAAAAAAATCAACTAAAAAAAAAACTCTGGACATATAATTAATCGACCAATTGACAATTATATAACACTGGACAAGCTCATAACAACCTTAAAAATGGCTACCTCCCTCTCATACCGACCAACATAGAAATTCAAACTCCCGACAGAAAAAACAAAAGACAATTAGATCTCGGCCAAAACTTCCACTAACAAACACCAATCAAATCTAAACTGAAACAAACGTATTGATTCCAACCATGCCACGTTCTCTACCATTTATACAAAAAAAAAAAAAAAAACAAACAAAACATGAACATCAGATCCAAACGCCCACATCGTCAAACGAAATCGAACTTTGTAACAGTAAACCGCCTAAAATTAGTACAAGAAAATCCATAAGCGATAAATTAAAGAAGAAAAATAACCAATCAATAATAAATAAAACCTTCGTTTAATGCGAGAGAGGTTGAAAATGCTTTCTTCACAGTCGTGGCTGAGACACAGAAAAAGAGAGAAGGAAATTGCAGAGGCTTGCTTGGATCCAGAGAAAGTGATAAATTAAAAGAGACACAGAGAGAGAAATATAAAGTTCGATAGAGAGAGAGACCGATAAAGTAACTGATCACATGAGAGAGGTGACCGGCGACAGTAGGGAACTGGGGTGGGGAAGAGCAATCGTGCCAAGCACGAACTAGATGATTACACGTGTCGACCTCCGTGATGATTTACATGCGCAGTTTGGGGGTCAAATCTAGAATATCAGACTTTTCATTTATTTTTGTGGTTTCTTTTGCTTTTTTTTTTTATGGGGACCCGTTGTGTATGGTGTCACTGCTACCGTCACGCCACTTGGCAATTCTTTTGTGCGTGTGGTGAAGTGGACCCTTTTAAGAGTGTAATTTATTGCCGTCTGGATCATAACAACTTGCAGCGGTCCTTTTACGAGGAGAAGCAAGATTAGAGAAATGGACTTGTAGGGCGTAGAGATCAAATTGATTTGGAAAACTGAGATGGGGATGGAGATGAAAATGTTAAATAAAATAAAATATTTTTTTTGGCATCACAAAAGTAACATGATTATATATATATAAAAAAGTTTGATCGGTCTATTGCATGAAATTAAAATTTTGATTAACAATATTAAAATAATTTTTTTTGATTTTATAATTAATTAAATCTAATTTAAGTTGAGTTTGTTTCTTAAATTATATATTTTTTAAAAAAAATATTTAAATTAAATTGATTAAATTTTTTAAAATATTTTATAAGAAAAATAAAATATTTTTTTTTCTTTTAAGAAAATAAATATGTAAAATATTAGAATACTTTTTTTTTTTCATTTTAAAGAGATTTGAGAGTACTTTTTTACGTGTGTGTGTGTGTTTTTTTTTTCTTTTATAAATAGGTGCATTTGAGAGATTTTTTTAGCAATTTTTTTCTTCATAAAAAGAAAAATTTGATAATAGTTTTTTTTATAATCAAAATAAAATTTTATGAATAAATAAAATTTTTATTTGATTACAATCATATATATTAATTGATTTATATATTACTACTTTGCTCATAATCAATTTTCTATAATTATAATATTCTTAATTTATAGACTTTTTAAGAAATCACCGTATAAAAAAAAGTCATATTTTTACTTAATTTTGAAAAAACAAATCTTTTAAATGTTCAGTATTATTAAAAATATTTAAATAAATTTTTCCCTTATCTTAATCTAATTTAGGTTATATCTATTTTTATAGTTAATTAGATTTACAAAAATAATTAGTTAAATTAAATTAATTCTAATATTTTTATTTTTTTAATTTTAAGAAAAAAAGGATTTTTTTTATCTATTTTGAGAAAATTTGAGAGCATTTTTTTTTAAAAAAAATTATTAAGAATGAATAAGAAAATTTAAGATATTTTTTTTTTCTTTTTCCTTTCTTGAAAATGATATTTGAGAATAATTTTTTTCGTTTATTTTTTTTTGTTAAAAAAATTTATAATTATAAAAATTTAATTAAAATTAAGGTAGAATTCTCTAAAATAATAGAATTATTATTTAATTAGAATCAAATCTATATTAATTAATTTATAAGATTCTATTTCTTGTGTAATTAAAATTTTTTAATTATAAAATATTGGAATATTTTGAATAATTTTTTTTTTGATTTTAATATTATATATATGTATATTATAGATTTAGTAGATATAATATTTATTCAACAAATAAAAACAAATCAAAAGAGAATTCTACTTACATATTTATTTTTATAATAATAATAATTATTATTATTATTATATATTTTAATAAATATTTTGAATGCATCATCGAGATAATACTTATTTTAAAGGCCTAATGACCTTGAGCTCTTTTTGTTTTTTTTTGTTTAAAAAAGAAAAAAACCTAAACAGCAAAAATCCAATCATCCAAGGAACCTCGGGTCCAAACTCTCTTGTTTCCTATTTTGTATACCAAAAGAAGAGAAACTGACTCGCTTCCCATTAGGCCGTTGTTTCAACCCTTATGCTCCAAGTGAAATGATCTTTCTTCTTTCCCTCTCTCTCGTTCACGACCAAAAGAAAAGAAAAGAAAAGAAAAAGTCTAGCAATGTTATCTCTTAAACCGCTCTCCAGTAACTCAAAACCTTCACTGCTTCACTACTTGTCCCCTTTTAAACCCACAGCTCCCAAAACCCAAACGCTGAAACCTCCCAAAGCCCAATCTCACTTCGCCGTCCAATCACTCCTCCAGTACAACAGAAAGCCTGAATTAGCCGGCGACACCCCGCGCGTAGTCGTAATCACCTCCGGAAAAGGCGGCGTCGGCAAGACGACCACGACCGCCAATATCGGACTCTCCATAGCCCGCCACGGCTTCTCCGTCGTCTCAATTGACGCCGACGTCGGCCTCCGTAACCTCGACCTCCTCCTCGGCCTCGAGAACCGAGTCAATTACACCCTCGTGGAGGTTCTGAACGGCGATTGTCGCCTGGACCAAGCCCTTGTCCGCGACAAACGCTGGTCTAACTTCGAGCTCCTCTGCATCTCGAAGCCCCGGTCGAAGCTGCCCATCGGATTCGGCGGCAAAGCACTGGTTTGGCTCGTTGACTCATTGAAAACCCGACCCGAAGGCTGCCCCGACTTTATCCTGATCGATTGCCCGGCGGGTATCGATGCGGGGTTTATAACGGCCATAACTCCAGCGAACGAGGCAGTTCTGGTAACAACGCCTGATATCACCAGCCTGAGGGACGCGGATAGGGTGACAGGGCTGTTAGAATGCGATGGAATAAGGGACATCAAGATGATGGTGAACCGGGTCAGGACGGATATGATCAAAGGGGAAGATATGATGTCGGTTCTCGACGTGCAGGAGATGCTGGGATTGGAGTTGCTGGGTGTGATTCCGGATGATTCAGAGGTGATTAGGAGTACCAACAGAGGTTACCCACTCGTGTTGAACAAGCCGCCTACACTGGCTGGATTGGCCTTCGAGCAGGCGGCTTGGAGACTTGTCGAGCAGGATAGCATGACGGCTGTTATGGTGGAGGAGGAGCCCAAAAAACGCGGGTTTTTCTCTTTCTTTGGAGGGTAGGCGTTAGCATCAGAGACTTGTTTGCGACAAAAATAGGAATGGCGAAGCTGTTCACTTACAGTGGGCTACTGTAAGTGTATGTTTGATTTATTGCTTGTAATTTGTTTATTGGATAGCAATGTTTGTAGGATTAGTTTTAGCCTTTTAAAGTTGCTGAATTGTATTCCTGTCCGGTGGATGCAATTTTGTTGAATGTGGTTAGGCTTTTCAGTTGAATTTGGGGCGAAAGAATACAACTTTGTTTGTTAATGTTGTTATTTGAAGAGTTGGTCTCTTACTGGTACCGTTATATTGCTAACCTTATTCAGTACCTTGTCATCCCTCCTCTACTCAATGGATTGAGAGGTCCACAGTCCAGAGAAATTTTTGTCTTAAATCTGATTGCATTCCATTTCACGGATACCACTAGATAGAGAAAACTGGCAATATTTTGCAGCAATCTATGGATTGTTGTAGTTTCAACTTTTAGCCTGACTTTGTGACCATCCATCTACTCCAACAAGTCTGCCTCTTAGTAACTCAAGCAGCCAAGACAATCGCCTATTACATGTCATGGGCTATTTGGAATAGATTTCATTGCACTCCTTTATGATAGATATTAGCCCCCCCCTTTCTTCCCATGACTGAACGACAGCGCTTAACCAGATGCGAGAAAGCCTAGGGATTATTCCAGGGATTCATACACATTTTTTTTTCCTGTGATGTTAACGTTTCTGGTGCAAAGAGTCAGGAAAACACACCTTTGTCTCTTTCGTTCAGAAAGATTGATCATCTGCTCCGATAGCTAAAGTAACCTTTTCTTGATGAGGGCACTTGAATTTCTCCCTTCCCCGCCTTCCTGGCCGGCCGGTGTAATACCACCAAAGTCTTCACAGGCAGTCAGGAGTCATAGACTGCAGCCTTTCGAACTAACATGTACAATGCATACATTGTGAAATCAGTCATCCGAATCCAATTGAGAAAAAACATATGCAGTTAGATGTTGAATCAAGGCTTTTAAGACATTCACAATGATTTAATTTCAAGACTGGCAGAAATTCTGTGGAGCTTAATGAAGGTTCAAACAAGGATAATTGCACGAAGGAATTTAATATTCAAGTCAGGCTTCAAGGTTAAAACATTTTTTTGATTCCTTTTCCACTGTAATGTGTGAAGGTGGTAGGTCACTTAATTACTGCTTCTAGCATTCAACATTTCTACAAAAATTGCTAGCGTGAACTTGACATAATGAGTAATTTGTTAGAGGGCCTTTGCTATGTGAGCTAACGCCATGTGCGCCAGTGAGTTAATCAGGTCGTCCTCCTTCCGTGTTGCCAAAGGACTGCAAACGTTGCAGAAAACTTCAACATGGTTCATTGTGGACTTTGACATGAATGGCTGCACAACCCACCGAACCCACTAAAGATGTCCACCCACATAAATGACTGTTGCTTTCTCTAATCGGTATCAGGAGAGTTGGAATTTGAACCTCCAACATTTCCTCTAAGAACTTTGCTCTCCAATCACTCAATGTATACATCGTTGCCCTATTGCAGGAAATCGTAACATATATGGCACCGAATAATTTTATAGAATTAATTACTCTCTTAAACGACCGTGAAACTCTTTTTGGATTATTTGTGCACCGATGTGCAGAGAAACCGAGAGGTTTATATATTTAGCGAAAAAGATTTGCTAGGAAATGAAGCGAGCTGGGATCGAATAGTCTGACTGAACAAAGAATGTCGAGTCGCTTTAAATTGGAGTCCGATTCAATTATGCCCATTTTACAGATTGTTAATCTGGGCCTCATAATCTAATTGTTGGGCCAACAATTGTTTTCCACTTTTTTTCTTTGGTCGTTTTCCACTTTTCTTTGGACGTGATAGATGGGGTCGTAAAGAGAGGGAGATTTGAGAAAACGTTTTGGGTTAACGGCAAACGCCAACTGTCTCAATTTTAACATTTCCTACCATTGGAAAAATTCTTGTAAGTTAAAAAACAAAAAACACTCAAAATAGGTAACGCTGATATAGAACCAAGTAAACCGTGTTTGTCCTTTGAAATTTATTGAGGACCGGTCCTAGGTTTTCCATGGTTGTTATGCATCTGCATGCCAATTTTCTTTTGGACAAATATCTGCACCTTAATTGTAATTGATTATTTGGGGTTAATGCGCGGATACGAGAATTATAAGGTTGTGTTTTTGAGGGAGAAATGACGTTTTCCATTTTCCATTACTCCATTGGACCTCCAATCCATTAATGGGAATTGAGGAAGCTGAGGTTGATTGGAGACACATCGTTGATAGACCAACTAAATCAAAGTTACGATTGCTATTGGCTCCTCCGCTGAACAGGGATTCCATTTACTTGCAGATCCACCCAACGGGGCTATGGATATTTTGCAACGGGACTTAGTTGGGGTCAGTTGGTCTTGAGAGATGACTTTCTGATGTTTTATATATATATATATATATATATATCTTTTTTTTGGCGTTAAGCCTCCTTTATAACCCCCCCCCCCCAAAAAAAAAAAAAAAAGTTACGATTGCTATATCATCACAGCATTTTGTTGCCTTTCCGCCTCTCCTTTTGCGAATTGACCATTTTCCTTCTAAAAAGCAAAAGGAAAAATGACAACGCTCCAAAAGATGTTCCATCGTCAATTATAAAACGCTCCCAGTCCCACGATTCTTGGTTTATCGTTATTTCGTATCCACTCAGTTTCTACAGTGAAGCATTATTTGCCCTGTCGCTTAACTTTGTTAGGTATAGTTTGACTTGCATACTATTATGCAGGAGACCCAATTGATCCAATGCGGGCCCAATTCCCACTTCAGCTTCAATGGATAATGCCGGTCTGTCGGTTCATGCCTTCGGCTGGGAGTTGGACGGTGGCGACCATCTCCCGTCCAAGGATCATAAGATTACCTACCTAGACGCATCTTTTCTAATTAAAGGCAATTTAAAATATTACTATTGATTTTAGAGTCAGTCCAAATTAATTCACAAATATATATATATTACTAGTCTTTTTTGACTGCTGCTACTTGAAAGATAAAAGGTTTCTGTGTGTGCATGAATATGGTTAGCGTAATCATCGTTCATAATATGAAATTTTGACTTAAACGACGGGTTTGGGAGTTTAAAGTCCACTTTTGCTTTCTGCTTTGGACATAATTAACTTACTGTTCAACACAACCTCCATTGACGATTGGCTTGCCGACCACAGCAGTAAATTGAATTTATTTTTAAAACTTCAAAAAGATTGAATAGTTTTTGCCTCGAAATAATGGGTGGCAGTTTATAGCAATATAATTTGACAGATTGGAGGACTCTTTACATCACTCATGTGCTCGTCTAAGAAACAATTATGAAATGGTTGCATACAATGTCAAGAGGCTGATAGCCGTTCGATAATATGATAGTACAATACGATCATTGGTTCTATAAACACATTCGACTGTGTGCGCTTCACCAATAAACTTAACGTCCAAGTTCAACTACCCTAATATTACTGCTACGAAGAGCCTTGAGCATTACCGTTTTGACATTTTTAATTTGAAATATTGGGCATATGCTTTCACCGCATAAATGATTATATTAGTTCCATTTGCTTGGAACTTTTTTAACCATGCGCTCAAAATCAATGTGAAAAATAGCTCCTTTTTTCTCGGCAAAAATCCGACAGATATTTGGAGAGTAGCCCGTTATGTTTATGATAACGGTATTTACTCCAGTGAGCTGTTTGATTAAAAATAATGGACACCAACTACGTGGGACGGTTTCTCAAATGTTCGACGGGTATTGGATGATTACAATGCAAATGCCACCTATCCTATCATACACAAGTGGCGGTCATTTTCCTCATTTTAATAAAGCCAAGTGCACATGCCACTTACTAAGGTTGTACTTTCGTATTGGAGAAATTGTGCTTGCCGAAACCTAAGATGGGCGTTTAGTAGAGAAAGATCATAAACAAAGAGGTGCATGATAAGCCTAGTGTGCCTACTGATTAATGACTTGTTGGAGTTATTACTCTAGGCTCAACAAATTGGAACTTGTGAGAAAACCCCGAAACATCACACACATTCGATGTGCATGTGAGTCGTGTCACTTCCCACAAAACTGCAGTAGGGTCACTACCGAGTCCTCTGTTTGTCGACACTTATCATTGTTTTAGAAGTGAATAAGCAAAATTTAAATTGTTGGTATAGACACCTCCGTTACTATTAACTACACTCAGGCATAAAATGGTATAAATGGCGCAATGTTATATAATTTTTATATTTGCATCATCATAATCGAACGAAAAAAAGATCATTATAGGATTTTTTTTTTTTAAATCTAGTTTCTTCCTTTTTTTTTATTTTTTATTTTTTCTCTACCAATATTTTTATGATATCACTTACAATTTCGGATTACCCACTCACAGACCAGTCCCATAAGTCAACTAATTTCTTTGATTATTAGGAACATTTGCTCTATACAGACTGGGACAGTGTAGACATAATCCGTGAGAATCATGAAACATGCAGGGATTGACAAAATCTGACCCAGAAGTTAGGGTTTTGAATGAAATTTTCCAAAGTCAATTTGATACTTGGGCGCTACTCTTACCTCTTATTAGACAAAGAAGGATAATTGCATCTTCCAGCTAAGACAAAATTTTACAAATATAGGGAAAAAGATACCACAAATGGCATGTCTTTTACCTATCAAGACATTAGTAGATTGCAACGAAAATAAATACACCCAGAAGCTTTTCTTTTCTTATTTCAGGTATTTAGGCCTACGAGAGATTTGCTGGAATGGGATTAGAAAATGAAAAAGCATATAATAAATGCAGGACTATAAAAGAGAATCTCAAAGGTTCAAACAATTAAAAAGCCGTTATCTATAAAAGATGATTATCATAAGACCTGTACAAACACACACGTCTATAAGAGAAAATCTCCATAATCTTATAACCGAAGGGATACGCCATATCCATTATTATGCTAGACCGCCTAACAATGCATAGTTCACAAAAGGGGAAGGGAAATTTAGGAGCTCAACTACAGACGTAACTTTGGTGTCCCATCCCATCAATATTCTTTTGGTTTTTATAGCGATGCCGAACACAAAATCTACGGTGAAAAATCATCCAAAACTCGTCTCATCAATTGGGTATGTGATCTAATTATATTCCCTTGTAAGACTTGATTCTCCGATTGATCTCCTTCTCCAATTCTTCGTGACCTCCAACTTCTTCAACTTCCTGTACCACAGAACAGAAACGAAAACGATTCTTAATTCACACACTAACAAGCACTCGTATTTTAAACGTTAAATGACAGAATGGCAACTCGAGAGGAAGAACCTGCCTTTGGTCCTAGAAACAGCCCATATGGGACACCATCAAATTTTTCTGAATGGTGGAGCTAAAGCCAGACGTCAGATCAAGAATATTGTCGACCGTTAGATTGTAGTTTCAGTTACAAAAGTCTATATATATATATATATATCAAACGAACGGATGAAGACGAATTTACCTGGTGGGCAGAAGCTACCCGCCGGAAATATGGCACTTTGGCAATGGGACCCACCGGAAATCTTTTGTGAACAAGACCATCGTGCACAAACATGTAGGCCATGCCAAAAACTGTAATTCCAAGACCCTATTTTTTCCCGAAATCCAAACGCGGATATGTACACAAATTAGCCAACGACTGGAGGTAAAAATCCCACCGAAAACTAAAAATCATATGATATATCAAACTGGAATTAAGAATGATTAAACTATTGTAAAAAAAAAAAGCCCAATTGGAAACGAATTTAAAAGGAGAAAAAGAAAAATGCTGTTATCAAAGGGACTTACAGCACCAAAACAGAGGCCAGGAAAAAGGCCCTTATTGAAGAATCCATAGGAAAGAAGGGCAATAGCTGGGACTGCATTTATTATTGCAAACACATCGTTTAGCTCGAACGGACCTTCTCGGGGGCGATGGTGAGACTGCAATTGATCAGAGAAGCTCAACAAATTAAAAGGACTCCCAACAAATTTTTAAAAAGAAGAGAATTCAGGCTCTTGCTTCTGGCCCAGCCCGAATACGAACAAAATATTGTCCGCATACTTCTTATCCTTTTTCTTTCATTCTTTTCACCTTCATCGAATCCACAAAAAGCATAGCCAGTCGCTCGAAAACAGTAGTTAAAGAGCTTAAAACTATGTCTACAGATGCTAAAAATAGAAAGAGCACAGCCATACCTCGTGCATGTGCCACAAAGAAGCGTGCCAGAGAGCTTCATGAGCCCATCTTGCCCAAAACTCCATACCCACCTGAAAACGGATTCGATTCAACAAATCATCTAAGAATATACCCTGAATAAGGAAATGAAAGAGGGCAGCCAAAGGAACTTACAGCAGCGCCAACTGAAAGAGCAAATGTACCAAATATTTCAGACAGAGGCACCTCTCCTCCCTGTGTGACAAACAAAAACAACCCAAATTTCAGAATAAACAAACAAATACGCATGCACATGCACATAGTGCACCGACATGATCTTGGAGAAAGTCAAATGTTAAAAAAAAAAAAAGAGGAAGCATAAAGATAAAAGATGAAACAAATTAGGAAAAAAAATTAATACCTCCATTTGCCAGTAAAACCTGTAGTAAACAGCCATAACGGCCATGGACGTTATCCCAAAGGTAGACATCACAGCAGCAACCAAGTAAGTAAACCTCTCCGATCTCTTCCTTGCCAATCTCTCGGCTGCACGAGGCGTCAAGATCTGGTTATTTAAGTCGTCCGACGATTCCTCTTCGGGACCATCGATCTGGGAACTAGCGCTCTGTTTTTGCTCTTCGACGACAAAACGGACCGCCTGGTTGGTTTTCCTACGAGCTCCACGGAATAATCCGTGGCGTCTAATTGAACAACGGAAAGGAAACAATGGAGCGGCTATGGGCTCGGCCAGAACATGGGAGCCGACCGGTACGTAGAGGAAGGACTTAGAGACTGAGGCCGCAGATAGCCCTGCTTCCATGGAAGGCGGTTCTTGGTCGAGCTTGAGGCTTGGAGACCGTGAAAAATGTTACGAATAAAGATAGAGCCCCCAGAAAGAGAGCGAGAGCTAGAGGTCTAAGCTGTTGGACTGTCGTTGTTACGGTTAAATACACGCAGACCACATCTCTGTGATTCTTCACGAGCATTTTTTATTATTTTATTATTATTATTATTATTATTATTACTTTTATTTATTTAGAGTTATGTGAAAAGCAATTAAAAACCCGAAAAGCCCAATATAAAATATTAAGGTCCTTTTGTTAGTCGAAAATTAAATATATTTTTATTTTTTTGACACAAAAAAAAAGCTAGAATTAAAGAAAATATTTTACAAGTGAACAAAAAGATAAACCTATTTTCACTAAATAATTTCAGTTCGCAATTAGCTGAAATCATTCTTTTGAACTACAAAGCAAACTTAAAATGATGAGGGAGGGCTGTCTTGGTGGGCTTGCTGCGTAGTTAAAATACAGGGCCCTAAATGTAGATTACATCGTTAGAAAGAGAGCCACGTGAAACTCCACTATTCTTTGCGTATACTGCGTTGCCTCCACTAAGTTTGCATGCTTCTGACTTTAATTTTATTTTCTCGTACTGGAATGATAATAGAGTATAGAGAGCATAATATCTCCTATTATATATATATATATATATATTGTTCGAGCATTTCATTACATTTTAGCAAGTTTCTCTTCACAATATTAAGATGCTACAATATCTTGATTTCACGTTTGTAATTATATGTACAATTAATAATAATGATGATATTGTGTTATGATGTTTTTCGTGAAACAAGTCGTCTATTTTTTTTAAAAAAAATTAATGTAAAAATATTGTTTCTATAGAATATATGTTTAACATCGATTGTGATCCTTAATATAAATGGAAAGAATAAACAACAATTACATCACATTTAATTACTCATAGAAAATCATGGAATATATATATATGTTTCTTTTTTTTTTTAGATTGGCCATGCATAAGTAAATTTTTTTAAAAAAAAAATAACGCATAAACAATTTTATAAAAATGCATGTTAGTAAAAGGTCGATCTCAATCCCTCTCAAAATTCAGATTTTTTTTTTCAAGTATGTGCAATTCATTGTATTAATCGGAATTAACCATAATGAGAATCGGGCTGAATCTAATCAAACTGTGCCGCAGAACTACATTTCAAAATCTAATCAAACGAGCAAGGCAAGCGTGACAAATGAGTAAATTAGAACACAAAGGAAGGCTAAATGTTATTAAATGATAAATCAATGGCCAGGCCGACGAGTGGAGGAACAGGTTGACAGATGTCAGAATTGCACAGGAGAATGTGTGGCGGATGGGCCGCCGCAGGATTGCGGAGGAAGGGACGGCAAATCACATTGGACCTTTCCATGCTGACCAGCTAAAAGACGCTTTTAAAATCATTGGCCGCCTTTGGTCCTGCCACGTACATGCATAGGTTCGCTAACCTATCAGCACCTGTTTTGGGAAGCTAACCATCATTGGTTGCTGCAGTCGGTTCCTATCCTTGGGCCTCGATTTACTCACAGTTACATGTCAGATAATTAATTTACATGCTTCAATTTATCTGAAATCAAATCGAGTTGTAACTTCGATGGACTCTGCTGATCATCTTGTCGATTTTCTTTATAAAATAAAGTCGACTATTTATCGCGTTGGGAGCCTCAAGGATCGTTTGCTTTATCGGACGGCAACAGGCGAGACGCCATCTGCTGTCATATGCTGTCATCGGTTGATTTTGCAGTACACCATTGAGCAGTAGTTGGCATCGTCTTGCGCCAAAGTAAAAGCTAGATTTCGTTGTCTTTGTTTGAGTGCTAGCATGTGACAACTTTTTTGTTGTTTTTCACAAAGTTATATATGTTTTTACAGTGCAAAAAATGTCTAGAATTACTGTTTAGGTAAAGACATTAATGAGTTAAGCTTTTTTGTCCGGGTGATAATTTATTTATTTATTTTTTAAATTCGAAGAGACTTTATATCCAAATAGATCTTTCAAATGCATGTAATATATATGTTTGATCGAAGATGAGTCATAGTTTGTACAATATGGAGCAGTGCTATTTAACTATGCTTTAATTTCATTGTCCACATTTGTTATCTGATCAACAGGGGAGGAACAGTATGTTCTTTTTGGTCTAGATTTGTTGTGTGCAAGAAAGCTAATTTAAATCAATAATAATAAATATAAAAATTTAAAATAATTATATTTGCATAATAATTTTTTAATAAAAAATGATTCATTAATTAATAATTAATAATTTAAATATTTTATAATCTTTACAATTTTTTTTCATTATAGTAATATTAATAATTATTATTATTACACCCCCACACTCACACACATATATATAATTATTATTGATAATTAAATTATTATCATTATTTAAAAATATTTAATAAAAAATATTTATTATTGTTTTTGTTATTATATATATTTATACTTTATTATAATATTTATTTGTTGTATTTATTTTATATAAATATATAATATTAATATTTTATTGTATTTTATCTATCTAGTTGAGAAAGTAAAGAGAAAATGAAAATGAAAATGAAATTAATTACAAAGAGTAGGAAAAAGACAATTTTCATGTGTAAAAAAATTTCATTTTTACAAACAGATTTACTAAATACTAAAACTGGAAATGATCTATTTTGATTCTCAATTCCTACTAAAACTACTTTAATTGAATGTCCATTAAGTGTAATATGATTTCTTGCGTTATAGCATTAATAAGCTAGATGAACATTTTATAACAAAATCAAAAATATTAAATGCTATCAATGCTTCACAAGTCAAAGTCGTCTGTTAACATTGTCGTGATAATCAATTGCCAAATTATAAATATCCTCTGTTCCTGTACTAACTGTTCATAATCGCACTAACTTATTTTTTTTTTTTTGAAGTCCGTGTCAATCATTTTCCAAGACGATGGAGTTGTGTTGTAAATCCGGCTGGCACCACGTATGTATTACTTCCACTGAGATTTCTTTCCTTTCCTCCTTTCCTTCTGCAATTCCTGATCACCATTAAAGGCATTTTTTTCCCCCAGATTGCTCGTAACACACCCCTTTTTCTAATAATCATTTTCTTGTTTTGTTTAGAAAACCAGTAATCGTTATCAAATTCCACGAAATTAAAACTTGCTTCGAAAAGAATTTGTTCTGAAAGGACATCATTTTCTTTTCAAATAACTTAATTTTGAAGCTTTATTTCAGATATTTAATGATTTTATTTTAAATTTCTGAGTATGTTACACGTCAACAATATCGTGTCATGTATAATTAGTATTATTATTGTGATTTTTGTTTTCTTCGTAGGCGTTCAGAATTGTTTCGATCTTTTTTCTGTTGGGGTCACTTGGTGCAAGAATAGCAGAAGGTCGAAATGTGGGAAATGCAGGAGCTGCAGTAAACTATTCTGCAATAAGCTGTCGCAAGCACAGTGCACTTTTGACAGATTTTGGAGGGGTTGACGATGGAAAAACGTCCAACACAAAGGCTTTTCAATCGGCAATTGCCAATCTCAGCCAGTATGCGTCAGACGGCGGAGCACAGCTTATTGTGCCACCGGGAAAATGGTTAACCGGGAGCTTTAATCTCACTAGCAATTTCACTATTTTTCTCCACAAGGATGCTGTTCTTCTTGCCTCTCCGGTACGAGTAACATCTCTTTTCTACTTCTGTGGGGAAGGCTGGGAAAATCTCAGCAAGATACAAATATAAATTATGGTTCAAAATTCCGAATGAAATGCCTAGTTAGTCGTAGCTCGGAAACAATGCAATTGAATATCAAACAGCTTTGTTAGGATTCAAGAAAATCATTAACTCAAGGCTTAAATTGGGGTACTACAATTTCATCAAAATGGTTTAATCAATAAAAGGAATTTTTTGGACAGGACGAGGCAGAATGGCCTGTTCTGCCTCCGTTGCCTTCTTATGGCAGAGGAAGGGATGCCGCTGCTGGAAGGTTCAATAGTCTCATCTCCGGCACAAACCTCACAGACGTCGTGATTACTGGTAATTCAGAGCTCTTAACAATATAAATATTTGACCCATCATACTATGGAAATTCATGTGGGTTCTGCGTGTAGGTAACAATGGGACTATTGATGGCCAAGGTGCAGTTTGGTGGGAAAAGTTCCACAAGAACCAATTGAACTATACCCGACCATATTTGATCGAAATATTGTACTCTAATCGTGTTCAAATATCGAACCTTACACTCCTCAACTCTCCGTCATGGAACGTTCATCCCATATATAGTAGGTGGTACCATTTTCATTGGCACGTTTTGCATAAATGAAATTAAGTTGCATATGTCTGATAAATGTAGTTTACTATTGTGCGGTCTTTTTGATATATGCAGCAATGTGTTGGTCCAAGGTCTGACTATCATTGCACCAGTCGATTCGCCTAATACAGATGGGATTAACCCAGGTTAGATATCTAGATTATCAGCTTCCTTTTATATATATATATATATAATGCTACCACTTCATTATTAAACTTGCTTGCCTTTTGAGTGAAGCTAATTACAGGCGCCTAATTCTGAATGCACACAAATTGTTTTGGCCTTTATGGGCTAAGTTGTTCCCTTACTTGCGTCGACTCACAGTGAGGATTTGCTTTTATGGTCAGATTCGTGCACGAATACCCGAATTGAAGATTCTTACATAGTATCAGGAGATGATTGCGTTGCAGTCAAGAGTGGATGGGACGAATATGGAATTAAAGTTGGACTGCCCACAAAAGGTCTAGTCATAAGAAGGCTGACCTGTATTTCCCCTGACAGTGCCACCATTGCTCTTGGAAGCGAAATGTCTGGCGGAATTCAAGATGTTAGGGCTGAGGACATCTTCGCAATCAATACTCAGTCAGGTGTAAGAATCAAAACTGCCCCTGGAAGAGGAGGCTATGTGAAGGACATTTTTGTAAGGAGAATGACCGCGAAGACTATGCAGTACGTCTTCTGGATGACTGGCTCCTACGGTGCACACCCAGATCCTGGTTTTGATCCCAAAGCACTGCCTAACATTACAGGCATAAATTACAAAGAGTGGGTTGCTGACAATGTTACTTACCCGGCAAGACTTGCAGGAATTGAAAACGATCCTTTTACTGGAATCTGCATTTCTAATGTGACCATGACATTGACAAAGCCAACAAAGAAACTTCTATGGAATTGCACCGACATAGAGGGCGTTTCAAGCCGTGTAACTCCTCCTCCGTGCACCCAGTTGCCCGAGAAAGTCATTGACTGCCCCTTTCCCGAAGATCAGCTGCCCATCGATGAAGTTCAGCTGAAAACTTGCTCCGCTATTGCCTAGCATTTATGGACCATATTAATTGCTGTAGCTATTAGACATTTCCCATTGAAGCCCGGCAATGTTGATGTAGGCTACACAAGTGAATAAAATTAAACGGAGGCTGTTTCGAGTTCTGGCTAATTATAGCGTAAAAATCAAATTTAGTAGTCAAATTTCATTTCATAAATGCGTAATTAATAAAGCAGAGAAATAATATCTCTATCCCTAACACGATTCTAGCCACGTCCTACATTTTAACTGCCGCACCCTACGAACCAACCATGCAAATCTCCTTCTTCCACTAGCACAAGACTAATGCAATCAATATTTCGCATATTAATTAAAATTTATTATTATTATTATTATTTCCGTTACATGAGCATTTAACATGATATCTTATACTTTATTAGGTTAATCTACCACATAAAATATCATCCGGTCCATTTAATAATTTTTTGCTTGTGCTCTGAATGCACAATGGAGTCGCCATTCTCTTTCCTGCTTCATAATTCAAACTCGGAAATGAGTTAATGATTATCAAGACAACGTTATGTACATCCAAAAAAAATTTTAAGCCATCGGCTTAATTAGTGGTTAACTAAAAACTCTCTGCAAATTCTAATAAAAGAAATTCATGGCGGATTCACGAGAGTGTCGTATGGGGACCTCAACGCCTCATTAATGTATATTTTAATAGTGGTGTCAATAAAAAGTCTTGAGGAAGAAGAAGAAAAAACCCTGATTTAACAATTTGCATATAATTCCGGGAGAATGGCGTCGTCTCCATGGTCCAGTCGATTCAGTGTACTGTTTTCTCTCCAATCTCTTTAATTCAACTTTCTAAGCAATATTGTTGTTGTTGTTTATTCTTAGTGCTACGAGATCTTCAAATCAAAGGAAATATTTCTGCAGTTGTATCACGAGTGCTTCATGTTTTTGGCTTGGTTCATTTCTAGTCATGTCTCTAAACAACTAGTTCGCTTTGAAACATCTAGGTGATCCATATTCTTTACAGGTCAATGAGGTCCTCTACGTTGTGATTTTCATATTGGGATCATTAAGTTTTAGTATGGCGGAAAGCAAAAATGCGGTGGGTTACCAAGCAATAAATTGCCGCAAGAACAGCGCGGTTCTGACAGAGTTTGGGGGCGTTGGCGATGGGAAAACACTGAACACAAAGGTGTTTAAAGCTGCAATAGCCAACCTCAGCCGCTATGCAGCGAATGGCGGAGCACAGCTCATTGTACCCTCAGGAAAATGGTTAACTGGAAGCTTCAATCTCACTAGCCATTTCACCCTTTTCCTCCATAAGAATGCTGTTCTTTTGGCTTCCCAGGTAGCCCTTTTAGTTTGCCCATCATGTCTATGGCTTTTCTGGATTTCTCACCTAATGATCCAGCGTATGATCAGAAAGAGTGGGATTGGCCCGCCGTACCTCCACTACCCTCTTATGGAAAAGGAAGAGATGCCCCTGCTGGAAGATTTGCTAGCCTGATTTTTGGAACTAACTTGACCGACGTTGTAATTACAGGTGATTACAAAAATCATGTAATTATATTACGTCAGTAAAGTTAAGGTATGCATTGTTTATATTTTGACAAAAATATGTTCTCTAATGCTTTTATTGTGAGGATTTATCTTCGTTAGGCAACAATGGCACGATAGATGGCCAGGGTGCTCTGTGGTGGGACAATTTCGACAAGGGTAAACTGAAACTGACCCGACCATACCTGATCGAAATCATGTTCTCGCATCAGGTTCAAATTTCCAATATTACTTTAATCAACTCTCCATCTTGGCATGTTCATCCCGTGTATTGCAGGTATAACAGTATAATGCACTCGAAAATTTCTTCCTGTTCTAAGTACATCATTTCACAGAGGCCATGTTTGCTTATTCTGATAAAATTGAGAAAAATACAGTCATGTGCTGATCCAGGGACTGACAGTTCTTGCACCAGTTGAAGTCCCCAATACAGACGGGATTAACCCTGGTTGGTGTGTTCATGTCATTCTTTTATTTATGTTTAGATATCAATTGTTTTCCTTGTTATTTTAAATTATTCCAATTGAGTCTATATTTGTTTGTGTTTTTTTTTTCTTTTCTTTTTGTTAGTGAAATTTTTCCTTGCAAATAGGAATAACCATTTTTGTACAAGTTTCTCATTGTCTTTGTCACAAAACTTGATTCCGTTTTCTGTTTTCCAGATTCATGCACGCACACTCTAATAGAAGACTGTTACATAGTCTCTGGCGATGACTGCATTGCAGTTAAAAGTGGTTGGGATCAGTATGGAATAAGAGTTGGAATGCCCACACAACACTTGGTCATAAGAAGATTGATCTGCATTTCTCCTCATAGTGCTACAATTGCTCTTGGCAGTGAGATGTCTGGTGGAATCCAAGATGTTAGAGCAGAAGATATTACAGCCATTGATACCGAGTCTGGTATCAGGATTAAAACTGCTATGGGAAGAGGAGGCTTTGTTAAAGACATATATGTAAGAAGGATGACCATGAAGTCCATGAAGTATGTTTTCTGGATGACAGGTGCTTATGGATCGCACCCAGATGAGGGCTATGATCCAAATGCACTACCTAAAATTACAGGAATAAACTACAGGGACATGGTAGCCGAGAATGTAACCATCTCAGGAGCACTTGATGGACTTTCCAAGGATCCTTTTACTGGAATTTGCATTTCTAATGTGACCATGACAATGAATCAAAAATTGAAGAAATTACCATGGAACTGCAGTGACATCAATGGAGTATCAAGCCGTGTGACTCCTCGGCCATGCAATTTGTTGCCTGAGAAAAACATTGACTGTGCTTTCCCCGTTCACAGTCTGCCAATTGAGAAAGTTAAGCTGAGAGCTTGTTCCGCCAGGACAGTTTCCAAATAAGTATATTCGTATTTTGGCTGGATAGAGGCTTGCTACTTGCTAGGACAGTAATGAACCATGTTAGTCCCCCAGACATGAGTGATCAGAGTGAAAAAGAAAATTGTAAGCTTTGTAATCTCCGTCAGCATATTGTGGTTCACTGATCATATATGATAAGGTGGACGGAGATAACTGTTGATGGACTTAATAACGCAAATGATGCAAAAGGTGTTCAAAGACTAAATTCCTTAGTTAAGAGGAGAATAAATCTCGAAAGAATCTAAAAGTTTGTCTCGGGAGATGGGTAATCAAATAACATTTTTGAACATTTCTGCTACTTGGGCATCATTTTCTGGTACTGATTGTTGCCGCTTTCTTTTCCATGCACATTAAAATTATCTTGACTCCATTCAGCAACATTCTGATACTCTTGCCAGGAATTTTGGTGAGAAGACCCGTGTCTTCTGCTGCTACATTCCTGCACCATGGGAAAAATCAAAGAAAATAATATATTGGAAATTTTGATAGGAAATGGGCACAATGCTTGGGGATTTTCCTGATTTGAAGCAGTCTTCACTATTTTGGAGTTCTTACATCAAGTAGTAAGTCACGTGGCTCAAGCATGTGGATCACATCCCCCATTGTAGGCCTTTGCTTTATATCAGGGTCAACACAGCGAAGAGCTAGCAAAAGCATACGTTTGAGTTCCTTTGAAGACGGCATTTCTGGTATTTTAGGATCGACCACATACATTACTTTTCGGTTTGCTACCATAGATCTCAACCAATCAACCAAGTACACCTGCAGTTGATAATAGGTTCTTTATCAAAGGGAATATTCTATCAATCTACAAAAGGCAGGAATAAAGCTCCTGGGTGCTTAAGGGCAAGAAATTGGTACATGGGATTGATGCTGATCTACAGGAGTCCTTCCACATATGATCTCCATGACAAGAATTCCAAAGCTATAGACATCAGCGGATTCGTCCAAAACTCCAGATGAAGCATATTCTTGAGCTAAATAACTAGAAAATATATGCTATTTCATATGGTCCGTACAAATTGTTCTTTAAGTACCCAAACTCATGCAATCTGGTTAACTTGAAAACAAGTTAAACAAACAAGTACAATCCCACTGACAGAACCGCTAATGAAACTCACCCGGATGTTGCCATTGAACTAGCTATTATGAGATTCCACTCAGGGCCAAAGAGCCGAGCAATTCCAAAATCTGAGATCTTAGGATTCCATTGGTGATCAAGCATTATGTTGCTTGATTTCAAGTCTTGATGAACTATCTTTGGTTCCACATCTTCGTGGAGGTAGGTCAATCTTTAGAAGCAAATTCCTTACATTTTATGAACACAAAGTAAAAGTAAGCCATATAAACTGTATATCCAATTGGATAAACTAACCCTTTTGCTATTCCTTGGATAATGTTCATTCTCCTTCCCCATGTAAGTGGGCTGACATTTTCTGGGCATCCATGGAGCCACTGATGCAGATTGCCATTATCCACATATTCATTTACAAGCATTCTATGAAGAGGGAAAATAACACAAACAACAGTTCAAAGTAATTAATTGCATAGTTTTCTCACACTCTTCAATATTCAAGTGAGCAAAATGGGATTTATCTTCTGTAATGCAGGAGAAATGATACCTATAACCTCCTTCCATACAATATCCAAGCGATCTCACTAAATTCCTGTGCCTAACATGCCCTATCGCCTCCACTTCTGCTAGGAAGTCCTCGACTTGGCAACTGTAATTCCAATTAATACATAAAAACGACCAAGTTATCACTTTTCAGGAGAGACATCCAATCCAAAAGATGACCACTTGCCAAAGACGAAAAGTAAACACAGCAACTGTTGGCGCAATATTGGCTTACCTCTTGCTCAGTAGCCTCTTTACAGCAACTCGTGTCGAATCTGACAAAAAGCCACGATAAATAACACCATGATCTCCATTTCCGATCAAATTCTCATCAACGAAGCCGTTTGTGAGGATTCCAATCTCCTTTAAAGAAAACTTATTCCCCCTCCATGCGTTCAAAACCTTAGAAGATTGACCGGCACCCGACTCCAAGTCAGCTTCACTTGCACTCTCTTGAGCCATGATTCTACAACCCTGATTAGAGCTAGGCCGCTGGTGATGATGTTCTGGCTTCGCAATATTCATCTCAATCTCGCCACGCGACAGAAGCCGCATATCCAAGGAAGGGCTGCTATAGGCACTGCGATAATTGGTGCAAGTAATGGGGTTCGACAAGCGCAAAGGGGGCTTGAAGGGTTTAGATTTTCGGCGCTGGAAACAGATGATGCAAAGAACTGAAATGGCGAGAATAAGAACTGAGAAGAACACAATGAGAGCAACTACCAAAACCCATATTTTGATGCCAAAGAGTGATGTATGCTTTGAAAGGTTTTTGCCGACAGACGTTACGTTCATGGACATGATTAAGGGGGATGAATTATGATATGAGCTCCAAGGAAATTGGTGAGACAAGAATTAATTTTAATCTAGTTTTAGTAGCAGAGGAACGACTACTGGGAGAGTTCGAGTTGAAGCACAAGACTTGATCAATAGGTCAACTTCGAACTCAACTCGGCATGACAACTAACTACCGAGCATTGCGGGATATTTTGGTGCAAATTTTGCGTAGAGATCACCATGTGCTACTTCAAGAAATAGCTTTTGTGGACTGAATCTTCATATCAGGCACGTGTTATACAGGAATGCTATACCATGAGGTGTGAAGCACTGGCTCTCTGGAAAGAAGATAGTTCCAAACTTATAACAAGACGTAAGGCTCCAAATTTACTTATCACAAAATAATAATAATAAATAAATAATACTAATTATAAGTAATAGTTGCGAAAAGAATATATCTTTAATTTTATATTATTGTGTAATATAATTCTTTATTTATTTATAACACCACAACGCCAAAGGCTATGTATTCCACACAATTTTCCTTGCGATCATATTTGTTTTTGGTATACAAAGCTTGTTTGTTATTATTTATCTATTAAGTAATTAATATTTTGAAAATAATTGGCACGAATTTAAGGATAACTGAAAGGTTGAACTTTAGATATATTGTCGCCACATTTAGTGTCTTTTAAAGAAAAATAATATGAAATTTATGATCAATGTTTCAAATTTATTAATTTTTTTATTCTCTAAGTTAGAGAAATTAAATAATAATAATAAAGAATAAATCCATTCAAATAGTGGAGACTAAAATGGGTTTGAAAAAATGAAATTTAACCAACGGTTCGTGGCTGTTGAGTCATGTAGGATAAATCGGCACGTGCGAGTCCTCGTCAGCAAGAAACGATTACTAGTGCAAGGAAGGAACATTCTAGTAATAATTCGTTGCTGGACGAGCCTTCTCGAGTTGCCGGCGGAAAAAAAAAAAATCGAATAAACAAATCAAAGTTCAGACATTCACACTAAAACGCCACCGTGTCGACACAAACAACAAAGAAATTCTCAAAACAAACGGCTTGATTTCATCGAAGAATCCAGAACCCTCGAGCATTTGCGTCTTTGCCCGCTTTGCACGCTGACTTACGGGAGAAGAAGAGCCTGGAACCTCAGCAATCCTTCAATATAAGTATCCTTAAAAAACCAATTCTTGTGCGATTCCGATTCGAAGTCTTCTACGTTGTGAGCTTGTTCTTTCGTGCGCGCATTCTCTGTGTGTTTGCGTTCTTTGTAAGAGCTTTTTGTGGGCGAAGCGATTATAATGGCGGACTTAGAGACCTTTGCCTTCCAGGCGGAGATCAACCAGCTATTAAGTTTGATTATCAATACTTTTTACAGCAACAAAGAGATCTTCCTTCGTGAGATCATCAGCAATGCCTCTGATGTACGTGAATCTCCTCCGTCCATTCTTCACTTTTCTCTGTGGTTGTCTTGACGCAAATGCCTCATTTTACGTCTTTCCCTTTTCTTTTCCCTGATTTTGAACATTATCTTGATCGTGTTGTCATGTGTTGTTGCAATAGGCGCTGGATAAAATTAGATTCGAAAGCTTGACGGACAAGAGCAAGCTTGATGCTCAGCCAGAGCTGTTTATTAGACTTGTGCCCGACAAGGCCAACAAAACCTTTTCTATCATTGATAGCGGAATCGGCATGACAAAAGCAGGTAACGTGTTACATTTGCTAACTCCTTGAATCAATGTGTTTGCATCTATTGAAATTGTTCGATGCCTTGCAAGAACATGAGGAAACGAAGGGACGGAACATAGTTTTGTATACCAGTTTAGTTTCCCGTGGGGCCAAGAACAAATTTGATTGTTTGAATTTTCTGTATGGTAGGACACTGGACTGACTTGGTGCGTTATTGTTGGATTAGATTTGGTGAACAATTTGGGCACTATTGCGAGGTCGGGAACCAAGGAGTTCATGGAGGCATTGCAGGCTGGAGCTGATGTCAGCATGATTGGACAATTTGGAGTTGGTTTCTACTCTGCATATCTTGTTGCAGAGAAAGTCGTTGTGACTACCAAACATAATGATGACGAACAGTACATCTGGGAATCACAAGCTGGTGGATCTTTCACCATTACAAGGGATGTCAATGGGGAACAGCTTGGGAGGGGTACCAAGATAACGCTCTTCCTCAAGGAAGACCAGGTAAATATCGAGCAGTTTGAAAATCTTTAAATTTGACAAACTTATCTGGATGTGGTACTAATGTGGTCTATATAAATGCTTATTAATGCAGCTTGAGTACTTGGAGGAGAGGAGGATCAAGGACCTTGTGAAGAAGCACTCTGAGTTTATCAGCTATCCTATCTGTCTTTGGACTGAGAAAACCACGGAGAAGGAGATAAGCGATGATGAAGACGATGAACCCAAGAAAGAAGCAGAGGGAGACGTTGAGGATGTTGATGAGGAGAAAGAAACAAAATCCAAGAAGAAGAAGATTAAGGAAGTATCCCATGAATGGCAGCTCATCAACAAGCAGAAGCCAATCTGGTTGCGCAAGCCTGAGGAGATTACCAAGGAGGAGTATGCCTCTTTCTATAAGAGCCTGACCAATGACTGGGAGGATCACCTTGCTGTGAAGCATTTCTCTGTTGAAGGTCAACTTGAGTTTAAGGCCATCCTCTTTGTCCCTAAGAGGGCTCCGTTTGATCTTTTTGACACCCGGAAGAAGATGAACAACATTAAGCTCTACGTTAGGAGGGTCTTTATCATGGACAACTGCGAGGAGCTCATGCCAGAATACCTTGGCTTTGTCAAGGGTGTTGTTGATTCTGATGATTTGCCACTGAACATTTCTCGTGAGATGCTTCAACAGAACAAGATCCTCAAAGTCATTAGGAAGAACCTTGTGAAGAAATGCATCGAGATGTTCACTGAAATTGCAGAAAATAAGGAAGATTACAACAAGTTCTATGATGCTTTTTCAAAGAACTTGAAATTGGGTATCCATGAGGATAGTCAGAACAGAGCCAAATTGGCTGAGCTGCTCCGTTATCATTCTACTAAGAGTGGCGATGAGATGACAAGTTTGAAGGACTATGTTACCAGAATGAGGGATGGCCAGAAGGACATTTATTACATCACTGGTGAGAGCAAGAAGGCGGTTGAGAACTCTCCATTCCTAGAACGGCTCAAGAAAAAAGGCTATGAAGTTCTCTTCATGGTCGATGCCATTGATGAGTATGCTATTGGCCAGTTAAAAGAATACGATGGAAAGAAGCTTGTTTCGGCTACGAAGGAGGGACTGAAACTTGATGATGAGACGGAGGAAGAAAAGAAGAAAAAGGAGGAAAAGAAGAAGTCTTTCGAGAACCTGTGCAAGACCATCAAGGACATTCTGGGAGACAAGGTCGAGAAGGTGGTGATTTCTGACAGAATTGTGGATTCCCCATGCTGTTTAGTGACTGGAGAGTATGGCTGGACTGCAAACATGGAGAGGATCATGAAGGCCCAAGCATTGAGGGATAGCAGCATGGGGTCTTACATGTCAAGCAAGAAGACCATGGAAATCAACCCGGACAATGGTATTATGGAGGAGCTGAGGAAGAGAGCTGAAGCAGACAAGAACGACAAATCTGTGAAAGATCTTGTGATGCTTCTGTTTGAAACTGCTCTGTTGACCTCTGGCTTCAGCCTAGATGATCCGAACACATTCGGGACCAGGATTCACAGGATGTTGAAATTGGGCCTGAGCATTGATGAGGACGAGGCTGCTGGTGATGATGCTGGCATGCCTGACTTGGAAGAAGATGGTGCCGAGGAGAGCAAGATGGAGGAGGTGGACTGATGTCCTGATTTGCGGTCTCTGGTTAATTTGGTGGTGCTATGGATACCCGGTTACTGGGCCTGTCTACAGCGCGTGTCATTTGACCAGGGAAATGCCCCTGTCGGTGTCTTCTTCTGAGTGCATGTCTTTGGGATGTTTCAGGTCTGCTTGAGTGTCTACTAGGAATAGACATGCCCTTTTATACTCCCATTTCCCTATTTTTAAAGGAAAAATGATGCCGTGTTTATTCATTCGCAAGGGGAACAATAAAGTAACCGAGTAGAAACTGAGATGCTTCGAATGTCACTTTCCTATTGACCCACTAATACTAACCCAGTTTATGATTTTTGCTCTAGGCAGAAGCCAACAGACTACGAGTTATTCTTACAGAGGAACAAAGACCCGAGTCACCTCCATGACTTTCTTCAGGATGCGAATCAAACCAGAACTGACTCATATATTTGAAATAATATAAAGCTTTAAGCTTTAATAGTTTATATATTTCAACACGAAAACAAACTCGGTAATGCGGTTCCAAAAATCCCATGGGAATTAAAAACCAACACAAAATCAGTTCCAAGATTTCAACTACATTTAGTGAAATACATCACAAATCTTCCACATGTTCAAGCAAATTCAGAAGATCCGGTTTGAGCACCACCATAACCTCCACCTCCACGGCCAAAGCCAGGCCTTCCCCCAGAGCCCTGCAGGATGATGGAAAAACAAGTTGATAACCCGAAAGAGAACAGCACAAGATAAAGATACCTATTGGTGTAACATTAAGGTCAATACCACGAGGATGTAAAATAACCAAATTTGAAATGCCAAGTAAAGGCTGGAATGAGTGTCAAAGATCATGGAGCCCATTGTGCTCCCTCACATAAAATGTAATAAATACAATCAATCTTCAGATGTTGTATGATTTGTCCTATGTTTAAACAGGTAACACCTTTCAACAAATAAAGTACATCCACTTTCACAAAGCTAGAACTTAATACCAAGCTTTAGGGCCCTTGATATCCCATCTTTTATCAAAATTCCTACTAAAGATGGCACGCAAGAGATGCAGCCATTCTAATTTAGTTTTGAAACTAGTCAGAGTAAGAACGAAGAAATAAAGAAAATGATCAGAGTAAGTATGATCACTGGAAAGACTTAATTCTTCTTTAGTTGCCTCCCATTACTCTCATTCTCCCTGTTCCATCTCCTTCCTCCCCACTAGATAAATCCTAAGAAAGTGTAGGCGTCACCTCTAGCAATTAAGTTAAGGTGAGATTTTTACTGCAGAACAATCAATGCACATTCAGCTACAATACCACAATTCAGAATAAAGTGGGTATAAAGTGACATTACCCTATAGGAGGGCTGGAAATCTGCCGGAGCTCCTCCCTTCTCACCACCAAAATCGCCCCCTCGAGGGCCCCCACGATATCCTTCACGGTCGCCAAACCTTGGTCTATCTCCATCAAAGCGAGATGGTCCTCTAGACAGTCAAAAAGACAACACATATATTATCTTAATCCAATAAAAAAGGGGAAAAAAAAAGAGGAACCCTTAAACCAGTAAATGTGAAACAACATAGGTTACCGGGGACGGTCGCCAGGTGGGCCACCCATGGGCCGACCTGCAGGCTTTGCAGACTTCTTCAAGGTGGCAGGAACAATTTCTGATGGAAGATTGAGGTAAGTCCTCAAAAACTCAATCCCATCATTGGTGAGGTACCAGTAGTAATGCATCCAAGCAAATGTCTCACGAACATACTCCTTAGACTTGAACCTCTGCATAAGTTTAATCACCTGCAAATTTGGAACATCGATCTCCGGGTGCTTTGCAAGGTTGAAATCCTTCTTGGCATAGCAAACTCCCTCTATGGTTAACCAGAAACATACAATAAGATTCCTATCTTCCTTCTTCCCTTAGGTTAGCACAAATATACATGAAATAAACACATACAATCTGACTTTTAAATACCCAACAATAAACCACAATTAAGCCCCTCAGCACAATGCCCATACCAAGCTATTCAACTCTGGTCAAAGTTAAGCCCCGTAAGTCAATTTCAGAATCATAAACTAAGTAGATGCATGGGGAATGGCTGTCTTTTTGTCATTGTTTCTCAGATTCTTCTAGGCATTTATGCGAATGAAAAACGAACGGCTAGAAACAAACAAAAGTAACTAGAATTGATATGAAAACCGATTTAAATCCAACATAACACCCAAGTAAGAATGAAAAGGAGAAAAATGGGAGTGAAAAATAGGAACCTTGAAAGAGGTACTTTGAGATTTCTCTCCTGTTCTTCTCTGGAATAATCTGTATAACAGGAAGAACAACAAAACCAAAAGAGCCCAATTAAGCGAACTGTATGACAGGAAGAACAACAAAACCAAAAAAGCCCAATTAAGCCAACTGTATGACAGGAAGAACAACAAAAACGCAAGAACAAATACACAGAGAGAGAGAGAGAGAGAGAGAGAGACCATGGTTCGCTAGAGCCCTTTCAGCCAAGCAGCTGCAGAAATGTCGGGGAAGGCTCCTCGTTCACAAATAGCCAAACAAGCTAAAACCCTAGACGATGGCTGTTATATACAGACCCACCGTGGGCCGGGTCTATGGATGACTCGTAATTTTCGAGACTTGCTCCGGTGGGCTTCGAAATCTTTGTTCAATTTGTTTCGGCACTCTTTTAAGATGACAGGCCTGAAATTTCAAATTTTAAGCCCATACTTGTTTTTGGGTTTTCCCCTCTTGTTAATTAATAAGCCCATTGAAGTTAAATAGTTTGAGTAATCCGTGAAATGTCTCCCAGAGCAAGGTTGGCCAAACTTGATAAATCACAAAAAATTGACGTTATACACCAAAATCTTCTACGTGATTGAAATACACTTACATGATTTACGCATGAAAGTGATTGTGATACCACCACCAAACTATGATATATATATATATATATTTGACTAGCGCAAAATTAAGCATACACATCAAATTGACAACAATTTTTCAAGCATTGCAATTCAAAAGTGCGCCTTTTACTTGGCTATTGCTAGCTTAATTAGTATTTAGTAGTGTAAATATCATGAATCGGTTGAAAGTAGGAATCACGATCGATTTGTTTGTTTGGTTGTCATGAAACCGGAAATGATGAGCGGGGACTAATTTTTAACCCAATCATCAACTCATGCAATTCTTGCTTTCTAAATCTCCATGTTAAAAAATAAAAAATAAAAAATTCTAAAACGTTCGTTCCTGTCAATGTCAAACCCAACCGACTCGATTAAACGCGCATTTCTAAATTCACCCAAGAGACAAATAACAATACCATCTTTAGCTACTTGTACCACAAGCGTAGCGTCTCCCTTCTCTCCGTCTCTCTCTTTACATGTTGCATTCTCACTCAAAAAATTTTCCTTCGTTTTCTGCACTACCAAACAGATGATTCCCGGTAAAATTCTCGGACGCATACAGAAAGTTCATTCGTAGAGAGTATAGTAGAGACTACGATTATCATTTGGTCCGCATGCTTACTTTTCTCTTGATTGCAGAGCAAGGATTACGACTTTTTGAAGCTTCGTCGAAAACGAGGGAATGTTACTTTCAGCCTAGAGATCTAGGCCCTCAGGGTTTCACTTTCACCTCACAAAGCACCATTAAGTTTTACTTACACTTGTTCAGGCGTTAGCTTTGGAGGAGCTTTAAGTTCAGGATTTTTAGGAGCTCGGACTTGCGAGCCGAGTGTTTCATTGATAGTTTCGCTCTGTAACTTGTTGTATTAGCTTTGTTCCTTTTGAGAAAATGAGCATGGAAAGTGAGCTTCGACGTTCAGTGTCAAAATGGAGATCAGACGATGACAAGGCCGGAGTATCTCACAAGTAATTTTCTTCTGTTTTTTTTTTTTTTTTTTACCTCCGATTCTTTTGCGCCAAACAGTAACTGATTTTTATGCTTTAAATATCAAGATTTTTTTTGTTTTCTTGAAAAAATGCGAGAAAAGGAGAATGACTTTCTCAACTTCTGTTATTGTTCTGTCGCTTGCTTTACATTTTCTTGGCAGCCAAACAAACAGAGATCATCACTTAGTGCTTATTTCCTATGGCTGATTATTGCTTTTTGAATTTCTGTTCCTGATAACAGAGAGTCAAGATTGTCATATAACAGAGCCTTTCTCTCATCGTTCGCTGATTTGGACATATGCAGGAGGCTACCGAGTGGATTTGACTTGTCCATTTTGCGGTAATGCTTAAGCTTAATTCGTCTCTCGATTCAGAACAAGTAATACTTAACGCATTGTTTTCTCTCCATGCTTTTTTTTTTTTACTCTAAATTTTATTTACTTATTACTTATTGTTGGGATAGTGAACTGGAGGAGGCCTCTAATTGTTTCTCGCATTCCAATGGTGACTCAGGTATGTTTGTGAAACACTTCTACTTATTCTTTGGTCAATTGTTTCCGTTGGGGTCAGCATCGACATTGATTCTCAAAATTTATCTCTGACTGCAATTTTTGTGATGTTATTACTGTTTGGATGCTGCAGCAGCCTGATTCTGTTTGGAGAGGCGTCCTTGAGTTGCATAATCTTGTTTTTATTGCCCTGACTAACTGACATGCATAAAAATAAGCGGCATCAATTGAAAAGATAGAATAATAGGTGCTCCAAATTCTAGTAGCAAAATGAAGAATGGCAGTAAAACGAAGATCAGTGTCTGGATAGGTTAAATATGTGTCACCAATGATTTTCACTTTGGTGTGAGAAATTTATTCAGGGTTTGCTGTAAGTCGAGATCTCTTTTCACTTATTTACAAGTACGTTTGTCTTTTGATAAATGAATTGAGTTTCATTATCAGAAAAACAGCATAGGCGGGCGGCAAACCCCGTGCACCTGCATACTACTACTGTTGGGTACTCATGAACTGGACTCTGAACAAGAATCTAATCACTTGTCCAGATAACCAATGCCCGTTGGTAAGACTGGTTTCTTCTTTGGATTGGATGTTGAAACTCAACCAAGCGACGGTGATCACAAGTCTCTTTAAGCTAGAGGACCAACTTTATTGGGTTACTTTTTGGTTGTTTCGGGACACTTTATAGGTTGATTATCTCCATGATCACATTTTCCCTTTCAACGTTTTCACTGTGGCCCCTTTCCTTGTCTCCCTTTGAATTCCTATAATTAAAGCCCTCCAAAACCATGCTTGAGGAAACATAATGGGAAAGGAGTGAACTATGGACCTGCATGCCTTTGTCTTTTTCATTCATATGAGTTCCATGACATTTAGTTTGTTAATCTCAACATGGTGGAAACGGAAATGGAGTTTTCTTGGTTGTCTTTCAATTTTATTTTTTTTAACTTCTTTTCTTGTAGAGAAGCACTGTTCAGAAGTTGATTTTTCATTTCTTTGGTAGTTATCGAAGCTGAAGATTAAAGTTTGTAGCACAATCATTGATGCTTGTCACAATGCAGATTCTGACAGATGGAATGGCATCCTGTCTCGACACTCACGGCGGAATCGTGAAAGTGGACTCTTAGGGAGTGGTGGTATTCTAAAAGAACCTGAATGTGCGACTGGAGATTCTTCTGCCTCATTTCGAGGCGGTAGCTGCAATTCACTCAACAGGAGTGTGACGCTGTATAGGCCTCCGCACCTCTGTAAGGTCGGTTCTGATGTAGAACATGTATCTTTTGTATGTATCTATAACGGTGGAATGGACAACTGATGTTACTCGCATTTAACCCTATATGAAGAAAGCAGTGAAGTCTGAAATCTGGAGACATTTCACATTTGTATTATTCTCTTAACAGATGAATCTTCATGTAAGGAGGGAGAATAAACATTTATGCAGTGATGAAACATTTGGTTCTTCCAGATGTTTCGGTTTGGAGGGAGCATATGAAGAAAGAAGGAAAAGGAGTAAGTGCTTCTTCCTGTGCTTTGCTATCCAGTAAATTGGTGTTTTTGCATCTTGTCTTCTTGGTTTCAGCCCAAAATACTGAACTAGCCTTTAGTACTGAGATTGACTGATTCTTTTCAGGTTCATTTGAGCTGACGATCAAGGATCAGAATGCCGTTGAAGAGAAGCAAAAAAATATTCCAGATGTGCAGAAAGAAAATTTGGATGCAGATACAAATGCCATGCTTAAGGTGGGTGCTCAAAATGACAGGAAGCAGGACATATGCAATCAATCAAACGCCAGCTATAATTCTTCACTTGCAACTTCAGCAAGTGGAGAATTATTATCCCTTCATATGATAACTAGATATCTTGAGAAGAAATAAGATCCTTACGTTATTCTCTCATCTAGAGTTAATTCAATATTAGAATTGCCGCACTTTTATAGACTGAATTATGCTTATACCAATGTCAGAAGTGGAAAGGTATAAGCAATGAAAGCGTGATACTTGTCTTATTACTTTGCTTTATAGCCTATGGGATTCTTTACCAAAATTCACTTACGAAGTTACTTACAAACCTTCCATACACTTTTTGTTGCTTGTTGAACACTAGAGAAAAGGAGAATATAAAAGAAAATAATGATATCCAAGTTTTCACAATGATTTGAG